>CM062259.1:27476633-28676633 GCA_031216405.1 Syzygium malaccense | reverse complement strand
GTGGCATGTAGACATTAGGCGCATTTTGCATTAATAGACTTAATGAAACATATTTTCGCTTTATTTTGCTTCTTTTTTATTTTTATTTATTTGAAATTATTATAAAAAAATTTTAAAAAAAAGTAAAGAAGAAAAAAGCAAAAGAGAGGAGACAAAAGAGGGGAAGGCCATCTGCTTCCTCTCAGGGGGAGTGCACGTCAGAAGGGGGGGCTACGAGAAGAGACGCCAAAAGGAAAGAAAAGGAAAAGTTAAAGAAAAAATGACAAAAAAAGGGGGAGCTTTTCTTCTTACTCGGTTGACAGCGCAATCCATTCACAAAAAAGGCAAAACGCAGCAAGAAGCAGAAGCGATGCAGAAGGGCAGGCTGATCAACGGCAGCTTTGAGCTGAAAATAGAAAGAAAAGGAGCTGGCTTCGTTGACTGATCGGGGACCGTTTTGGAGGGACACCAAAGAGAGGGGACCGGCGGGAATCTAAAAGGAAGAGGGGGTCAAGAGAAAGGGGAGAAGGAAGAACAGAGGGCGAAAAAAAAAGGAGGAGAAGAGAGCTTGAAGAGCTTCCAGGGAGAATAGACTGGGAGGGGAACCGAAACCGAAAGAGAATCGAGAGAGAGAGTGAGCTCGAGAGAAATCCAGAGAAGGGAAGGAGGAGGTCTCCGAAAAGGAAGAACCTCGCAAACCCCTCATCCTTCATCTCGCCCGAACAACCACCACCACCGTCGCCACCGTCGCCGTTCGACGTCCTCTAGCCGGCAACACCCTTCTCGCGGCTTCTCACTCCTAGATCCCAACATTCCCGAAGACGAGGGCCTGAACGTGAGAGGGGGAAAAACACCCGAAGGAGAGGGAACCGAGAGAACCAAAAAAGAGAGATCTTTTCCTCTTTGACCCCGTCGAGCCTCAAGCTGCCGCGCTTCATCACGGTCAGCCCCGAACCAGTTGCGGTTGACACATCGTTCGAGTCGGCCATGGACGAGTCCTTCACCGGAGACCTATTCCCCATGCTGGCGCTGCCCATGGTCTGATACCGCTACCGGTAGCTCACTATCCCCGTTTCATATGCGCGTATGTTTGTTTGTTTAGATTTAGCATGTGTTATTGGGGACGGAGGTCTAGCGGTCGGGAAACGAAAGTGGGTCACCACGTTAGCGATTTAGTGGCCGATGGTGCTGGTTTAGGGACTTTGGTTCGGTGATGGTGGGGTTGCGATTTCGGTCTGAGCAGATTCGTCATCAACGCCAGTCGAAAAAGCCGATTTTGGTTCGGAGCTTGGGTTGCCGGCGATTCACTAAGAAGAGGACGTTGACGGTGAGCCCACGGTGAAGAACAATATGAAGAAGAAAGCGCTCTGGAAGGAGAAGATCACGTGCATGGGCAGAAGGCATGCAGGAAGGGGAGGAAAAAGTAAAAGAAAAATATAAAAATTAAAAAAAAGACAAAAGACAAAAGAAAAAAGGAAAATCAAAAGAAAAGAATAAAAAAAAATAGAAAAGGAGTGGGGGGATCCCGGGTCATGTGTCGGGCGGATCGGGCCAGGGGACCCGGTCCGGAATTATTATATTATTAAAATTATTAAAACATTAAAAAATATTTAAAAATCCAGAAAATCAAAAAACACTAAAAAATTCAAAAAAAAATTTCCAAAAAAAATCAGAAAATTAGGAGATGTTCAGAAATCAATTTTGGGCTAAGTTTCACTAGATTTTAGGTTAAAAAATCTCAAAAAAAGGAGAAAAACCCTTTAAAAAATTCTCAAAAAAAAATCGGACAAGCCATTAGGGCTTTACCTTGGGGCTTCTGATTGCCTTTTTCCTTTCTAGAGACGATGATAGGTCGCTGGTTATTTATTTTGATTGTGCACTTTAAATACATTGGTTGTTACTTTTCATTTTTAGCATGGTTAGGACGAGCTTTAGGCTTTTCGATAGGCTGCCCAGTATGTTAGTTTGCGAACGTTCAAGTTTAGGTACCGAAAGGGCACTAGTTAGACCGCTAGTGTAATCAAGTCCCCGAATTTTGGAATCTCTGGTTTTCGCACGCATCGAGACGGCGCTCCCGCGTCTCGATTAGGGTGTCTAGCCGACCCTTAAATCATGGCTAGTGGCGACTCCATTCAAATGCGTAAATTAGAAAATTCTCGTCGCATGAGGTATGAGGCTTGGGAGTGCCTTGGTCTTTGGATTAATGAACCATTTGATTTGTCTTTCGAACTAATCAATTGTTGTTCACATCCATCGACAAATACCTCTTGGCCTAATCCGATCGATTCGGGAAGGTCGCGACAGCTTGGCGACTCCGCTGGGGACTTGAGGACTTAGGCCTTGTATAGCTTGATTGCTTGCTAACTAACATGGTCTTGTGGCAGGGTATCGTGAAGGCTAAGGTAAGTCCGCTAATGTTGTGTAAAATGTTCTTGCAGTTGAGAGTTATAAGGTGATGAGTGATTGTTAACCCCTTGTTTTGCAGGTTTGGGGTTTGGGAACGAATATTTTTTTTTTCGAATTCTTAAATCATTGTTTGCATATAAATCGTTGTGCATGCTTTAAATGTTTTAGCACTACACTGTCGCACGCACAACCATGCTGCCGGACCTGGGCCGCGATAGGATACTTTAGGATGGTGTTAAGAAAGATACAACCTCGAACGCGAGACTGCGATGTAGAGGTTGCCTTTCTTCTCCCCGAAAAATTCTTTCTTGGTGTCGTAAGTGTTTATCCTTGTTCGCGAGACCGCGTGACCATAGGATATCTCTTTCGACTGAGCCGAAGTTAAGAGGGCCTGACACCAACGCGAGACTGCGACGGTCAGATCACCCTCTTAGCTTCACCTTGTTAAACTGTCTAGATAGAAAACGAACCTCACAAGTGCATATGCGTGTCTTTGTGTTTTTTTTAAAAAAGGAAAGAAAAAGAAAAAACGATCGTCACCCGCTGTAAGTATGATTCCTCTCGTTATTAGCTCACTTTGAATTGAAATTTTCATTTTTGAAATTCGCGGAAATCAATCAAGTGTCCTAGGTGATCTAGGCTTATAATTGAAAATTTCGGGTAATCACTCTTGACAGTGAGCCTTGAGCATAAAACTCAAACACCTCTAATTTGGCCTTACAAAATAGATGGTCTTGTGTAAATTTTCAATCGTGGGCTTCAAAATCACATTTTGTATAGAAATTCTTTCAAGTTGAGATGGTATTTTGGGGCATAAAGTTGAAATCAAATTTCTGACAAAATTCTTTTTTGTCCTCATTTCGGAATTGAAATTCAATTTACATTTTTGTGTATTGATTTCTCGAAACAAGAATCACCTCGTTTCCTACAAAAGTAAAATCGCAAATCAGTCTTTCAAAATTGATGCCGCATTTTGCATATGCAACTTTTGGAATAAAAGGGGCGTTCAATTGATAGCCGCGATTTGATCTTTTAAGGATGTCTTCTCTTACGACAAAATCTTGGTGAAATAACAAATGCCCACAAATAGGGACCATGGGGGCATGTATCGTCGCCTCGCTTTCGTTGTAAGAGGCAGCATCAGTGAAAGATCGCTTTTTCAGTCACATACTAACATTATCTTCCCTTCGCAGGTTATGCGCAACAATCATTCTTTGGAATCCTCTCACCTGACCACGCCCAGAAGTGGACTTTAAAGCTAGGACAAGAATTATTTATCGCATTCCTTCATGCAAGAGTTTTTCGTACCATGTCCTTGTCTTTATTTTCATTAAGAATCGTGTTTTCTGATTTGGGTTTAATCGTGAACCCAATCGATGTGTTTGTAAATCGTGCACTATCATCCTTGAGTAATGAGGTTTTAGTTCATATCATTGGTCCTTGAAAGTACTTGTAATGCTTCAGACTAAGTCCCTGGGTTAGGCTTCTATGCCTTACTTTCAAAATGTTTTGAAAATAAGTTTCTAAATTAAAAAAAAAAAAGGAGCTCGCTTAAGATTTTATATTTCTTTGCTTGGTCACTTTCTCAGTTGGGGCCGCAAAATGATACTTTGAGATGGTAAGGTTGTAATCGTTCCAATTGGAATTTCTCATGCAACAACTAACCTGTCCATCCATTTTTGTCAAATAGGTAAAATGAATGATTCGTTCGACATTCACCTCTTCTAAAGACAAAAGTATAAGCGCTCGAAACCCGAGTCAAATGCAACATGGCCTAATCACCAATTGAGTACGTCACAGGGCAACATCTCTTGCCAACAAATCACAACAAGACAAAGGCGCACATTCTCCCTTTCCTCCGTGAAGATATGATAGGATGCTGAATTGCTTGACTTTGAAAGAAGATAGACTCCAAACAAGAACCTGCAGGCAAGCATGGCAAAAGCAGCATGTGTCGAGGAAACTTGATTCGACATAAGGACAGCGCCTCTCACCAAGAGAACATGATCGAAGCATTCACTTCGGCACAAAAGGAGTTTGGAGAGCGATTGAAGACCCGCCGACCAAACAGGATGAAACTGCATATGGCCAAGTCATTTGACTCAATGTGGAGCACCCAATCGCTGGGACAAATCTCTCTCTTCTCCACCAAGCAGGCATAATGGGGCATCATATGTAGAACGTCTCTTGCCAACAAATCACAACAAGACATCCAATTTAGCATGAAAGGATGTATCGTTCCTAGATTGAGTCCAATTGAGTATGGAGTTAACACATCCCACTTTCTTTTCTCGCAGAGGGATGATTGGAGCAAATCACTCAAGGGGCAACAACTACCATTCATGAAACAAAACAATGTGTTTGATCAAGGTGACAACACCTTCTTCCAAGAAAGCATGATGAAGACGAATCATCCATTCAGCTACAATGAAAAGGGAAAGCATCCATGGGACAATGCCCTCAAACATTGACATAAGAAGTGCCAAAAAGTCAAAGACAGACGAAAGCGGATGAAGGGAGTTGTCAAATACCCGGGAAGAAAAATTCAAATGAGAGCAAATGGGTTACCAAGTCGCCATGACGCAGGTAAGTACCCTTCTTCCAAAATCCAAATGGAAATCAAATGGATAATTTTCAGCACAAAGAAAAAGTCTTTGATGTTTTTGAGAAAAAACAAGCACTAAAGTGGAGACTAAGAAAGCAAGCTCTTCACAAAAATTTTGAATATCATCCTTATTCAAAAATTGTCTTTGTGCTTGGTGAATCATTCATTTTGAATCAAAATTCCCCATGGAGATTAATTTACTCAAATGACCTCAACAAAATGAGAGGAGATGTTAATTATGCCAAGCGAGAAACACTTAGGATGAGGAAAGGCAAACCATTTCTAAACACGTCCCGTAAATACTTTGAGAGTTGAGCGGAAAAGAAAACCTGTGTTGTTTAAGGACAAGAGATTCATTCGCGAATAGTATATAGATCGAAATGAAAAGAGGCATTTCCTTCTTATATCCTATACACTACATGTGATCATAGTTAAGCCCATTTGAGCCTTTAAATGTGAAGAATTCTCAAAATACCCCTGTCAAGAACCACCCCACAATTGGGGTAAATTCGAAGATTTTGGTTAACATCATTTGGTGAAAAGATGAGAAAGATTTCTTTGCTCTCACTAGTATTAATCTTTTTGTGGTAACTTCAGGTGAATCCTTTTGAAAGCTTGAAACATCCCAAAATGAAGAAGAGCATTTCTTTCTCTCTCCAAACACTCATACCCTTTGTTCAGCCAAGTTGAGCCTGAATATTCATTTCGAAAGCCCGAATGGTGATTATCTCCCTACACTGGGGCAAAGCACGTGATTTATCAAGACAATTGGTACTCATGAGACAGTGTGAAAAACATCTCGAAGGTTTTAAAAGCTCAAAAAATGAAAAGAGCAAAAGTCAAATGAAAACTAAAGGGCATGAAAAAGCAGTGTGCCTGGTAAAAGCAAGGCCAATGCCCATTGTAAAAAAAAAGAGCAAAAAAAAGTTGCATCAAGAGAAAGATTCTCATGAAAAAAAAAGGGAATGTCAGAAGCAAAATGCTTGCAAAGGAAAAATCATTGCAAATGCAAAAGTCATTAGAGAAAAGAGCAAAGCTCTTACATTAAAATGATTAGTCAATGGGCTTTCGAGACAAGTTGGACTTCAAAAGCCGAGTGCCTTCAAAAAGATTGACTGATAAGGTAATGATGCCATGGCGATCACCAACTTTCGAACCCCTTTTGAAAATTTCTGAGCCTTTCGAGCCTTTATCCAAACCAATGTTATAACCTTCTCCAAAGTCTCTTCGAATTGGGATGGTCTAAGCAGAAATTTGGATTTCCAAACAAGTTATCGCTTGAAGAAGTTGGGGCAAAGTTGTTTTATCTCATCTTAAGGTTTCCTGACTTGTAAACCTGATGGAGATGCTGATTGACAATTATTTCATTCCTTAGCCGATAATGCTCATCCATTATTGAAACTGTGACCAAACCTACATTACGGTCCTTCAAAAGACCTCTTAGATCGGTTGATGTACACTTATTGCGAATGATTCTCAAAACCTTCGACATTGGTAATGCGAGGTACATTAGAGATCTGACCATTTCCCATATCAATGGATGAGATCAAGCAGCCTTCTTGAGAGTATGTGAGAAGCCATTTTCGACTAAGGAGCTCTTGTTTGACATACTTAATGAGCCCTTTTCATGAGTTGAGATTATTTTGACAAAAGACTTTCTCCAAAGGGAATTTGATGATTAATGACGTCTTTCAAGTCTAAAGGCAATTTTGCGATATTGAAGGATGTTGAATGCTTTCCAAACAATTGAATTTATCCTGAATTGCTCATGCAATCAATGCTTTCTCATTGATGATACCATTTTGATATTGCCTCTCATGATGTTATCTTGCTTGGTAAGCATTCGCTACCAGAGCACTTGTTATAACACGTTTCGTTAGATGTGCAGATGCCTCCTTGGGATTTCACAGATATGATGAGCATTAGTAGCGCGAAACCATTCTTACATGACAAGTCTTCCCCATGTGGGACCATGCCTTCTGAAGGTTCATGCGTTTTCCCTAAAATCACGCAATGCAAAGGTTTGCGCATTCATCGCATAACGTTACGATTTCAGAAAGTTCTGGGTCTTTCCTAAAACCCTGATTTCAAAAGGTTCTGGGTCTTCCTTAAACCCCGATTTCAAAAGGTTTCGGGTCTTTCCTAAAACCTCGATTTCAAAAGGTTCTGGGTCTTTCCTGAGACCCTGATTTCAAAAGGTTCCGGGTCTATCCTTAAACCCCAATTTCAAAAGGTTCTGGGTTATTCCTTAAATCCCGATTTTAAAAGGTTTCGGGCCTTTCCTCCAAGCTGATTTCAAAAGGTTCTAGTTTTTTTTTTTTTTTCCTAAAACCATGATTTCACAAGGTTCTGGGTCTTTCCTAAAACCTTGATTTCACAAGGTTCTGGGTCTTCCTTAAATCCTGATTTCAAAAGGTTCTGGGTCTTCCCTTAAACCCCGATTTCAAAAGGTTCTTAGTCTTTTCCGAAATCCTGATCTCAAAAGATTCTGGGTCTGTCCTTAAACCCTGATTTCAAAAAGGTTCACAGGTCTATCTTTAAATCATGTTTTTTACAACATACAGTCCTAAGTGAAGACTTTAGGCATTAAAATCCTGAGTGAAAAACATTAGGTATTTCAAAATCTTGAGTGCAATTTGCCGTTCATAGGGTTTTAGTCCCTAGGCGTACTTTTAGGGTTTTAGTCCCTAGGCGTACTTTTAGGGTTTTAGTCCCTAGTTGTTCCTTCGAGCTGATGTTCCTATTGCCGTTCGTAAGGTTTTAGTCCCTAGGCGAGATCTTAGCTGCTCATAGGGTTTTAATCCCTAGGTGAAATTTTCGACGTTTACAGGGTTTTAGTTCCTAAATGTCAATACAGAGTCTTTCTCTTTCCTTGCCTGGCGAGCTTTCGCAGCCCGGAGCGCCTTATCGACCTGGCGAGCTTTCGCAGCCCAGAGTCTTTCTCTCTCCTTGCCCGGCGAGCTTTCACAGCCCGGAGCACCTCATCGACCTGGCGAGCTTTCGCAGCCCAGAGTCTTTCTCTCTCCTTGCCCGGCGAGCTTTCGCAGCCCGGAGCGCCTCATCGACCTGGCGAGCTTTCGCAGCCCAGAGTCTTTCTCTCTCCTTGCTCGGCGAGCTTTCGCAGCCCGGAGCGCCTCATCGACCTGGCGAGCTTTCGCAGCCCGGAGCGCCTCATCGACCTGGCGAGCTTTCGCAGCCCAGAGTTTTTCTCTCTCCTTGCCCGGCGAGCTTTCGCAGCCCGGAGCGCCTCATCGACCTGGCGAGCTTTCGCAGCCCAGAGTCTTTCTCTCTCCTTGCTCGGCGAGCTTTCGCAGCCCGGAGCGCCTCATCGACCTGGCGAGCTTTCGCAGCCCAGAGTTTTTCTCTCTCCTTGCCCGGCGAGCTTTCGCAGCCCGGAGCGCCTCATCGACCTGGCGAGCTTTCGCAGCCCAGAGTCTTTCTCTCTCCTTGCTCGGCGAGCTTTCGCAGCCCGGAGCGCCTCATCGACCTGGCGAGCTTTCGCAGCCCGGAGCGCCTTATCGACCTGGCGAGCTTTCGCAGCCCAGAGTCTTTCTCTCTCCTTGCCCGGCGAGCTTTCACAGCCCGGAGCACCTCATCGACCTGGCGAGCTTTCGCAGCCCAGAGTCTTTCTCTCTCCTTGCCCGGCGAGCTTTCGCAGCCCGGAGCGCCTCATCGACCTGGCGAGCTTTCGCAGCCCAGAGTCTTTCTCTCTCCTTGCTCGGCGAGCTTTCGCAGCCCGGAGCGCCTCATCGACCTGGCGAGCTTTCGCAGCCCGGAGCGCCTCATCGACCTGGCGAGCTTTCGCAGCCCAGAGTTTTTCTCTCTCCTTGCCCGGCGAGCTTTCGCAGCCCGGAGCGCCTCATCGACCTGGCGAGCTTTCGCAGCCCAGAGTCTTTCTCTCTCCTTGCTCGGCGAGCTTTCGCAGCCCGGAGCGCCTCATCGACCTGGCGAGCTTTCGCAGCCCAGAGTTTTTCTCTCTCCTTGCCCGGCGAGCTTTCGCAGCCCGGAGCGCCTCATCGACCTGGCGAGCTTTCGCAGCCCAGAGTCTTTCTCTCTCCTTGCTCGGCGAGCTTTCGCAGCCCGGAGCACCTCATCGACCTGGCGAGCTTTCGCAGCCCAGAGTCTTTCTCTCTCCTTGCCCGGCGAGCTTTCGCAGCCCGGAGCGCCTCATCGACCTGGCGAGCTTTCGCAGCCCAGAGTCTTTCTCTCTCCTTGCTCGGCGAGCTTTCGCAGCCCGGAGCGCCTCATCGACCTGGCGAGCTTTCGCAGCCCGGAGCGCCTCATCGACCTGGCGAGCTTTCGCAGCCCAGAGTTTTTCTCTCTCCTTGCCCGGCGAGCTTTCGCAGCCCGGAGCGCCTCATCGACCTGGCGAGCTTTCGCAGCCCAGAGTCTTTCTCTCTCCTTGCCCGGCGAGCTTTCGCAGCCCGGAGCGCCTCATCGACCTGGCGAGCTTTCGCAGCCCAGAGTCTTTCTCTCTCCTTGCTCGGCGAGCTTTCGCAGCCCGGAGCGCCTCATCGACCTGGCGAGCTTTCGCAGCCCGGAGCGCCTCATCGACCTGGCGAGCTTTCGCAGCCCAGAGTTTTTCTCTCTCCTTGCCCGGCGAGCTTTCGCAGCCCGGAGCGCCTCATCGACCTGGCGAGCTTTCGCAGCCCAGAGTCTTTCTCTCTCCTTGCTCGGCGAGCTTTCGCAGCCCGGAGCGCCTCATCGACCTGGCGAGCTTTCGCAGCCCAGAGTTTTTCTCTCTCCTTGCCCGGCGAGCTTTCGCAGCCCGGAGCGCCTCATCGACCTGGCGAGCTTTCGCAGCCCAGAGTCTTTCTCTCTCCTTGCTCGGCGAGCTTTCGCAGCCCGGAGCGCCTCATCGACCTGGCGAGCTTTCGCAGCCCGGAGCGCCTCATCGACCTGGCGAGCTTTCGCAGCCCAGAGTTTTTCTCTCTCCTTGCCCGGCGAGCTTTCGCAGCCCGGAGCGCCTCATCGACCTGGCGAGCTTTCGCAGCCCAGAGTCTTTCTCTCTCCTTGCCTGGCGAGCTTTCGCAGCCCAGAGCCTTTCTCTTTCCTTGCCCGGTGAGCTTTCGCAGCCCGGAGCGCCTCATCGACCTGGCGAGCTTTCGCAGCCCAGAGCCTTTCTCTTTCCTTGCCCGGTGAGCTTTCGCAGCCCGGAGCGCCTCATCGACCTGGCGAGCTTTCGCAGCCCAGAGTCTTTCTCTTTCTTTGCCCGGTGAGCTTTCGCAGCCCGGGGCACCCACGTCGACCTGGCGAGCTTTCGCAGCCCAGAGTCTTTCTCTTTCCTTGCACAGTGAGCATTCGCAGCCCGAGGCACCCTTATCAACCTGGCGAGCTTTCGCAGCCCAGAGTCTTTCTCTTTCCTTGTCCGGTGAGCTTTCGCAACTCGGAATACCCCATCGACTTGACGAACTTTCGCAGGCCAGAGTCTCCTTCTTTGCATAACAAGACTTTATTTGGCCAAAAGCTCGTTCTTATACGGTATGGCAGGCATATAAAAAAAAATCAATCACCCCCCCATGCTTCAAGCTTTGTGCCATCCCATGCCTTCCCCTAATAAAATTTAGATGTCTTTTGTCTTTGAATGGAACTTCTTCGAACTCCCCTTCAAAGAGGGGCAGCTGTTGACACCTAAATTTTGCCTAGTTATTTAGGGTTTAGTTGCATAAAAAATTAGGGATTAACTTTTAGCCCCTAAACAAAAATATTTTCATTAAATTGTGTGGCATGTAGACATTAGGCGCATTTTGCATTAATAGACTTAATGAAACATATTTTCGCTTTATTTTGCTTCTTTTTTATTTTTATTTATTTGAAATTATTATAAAAAAATTTTTAAAAAAAAGTAAAGAAGAAAAAAGCAAAAGAGAGGAGACAAAAGAGGGGAAGGCCATCTGCTTCCTCTCAGGGGGAGTGCACGTCAGAAGGGGGGGCTACGAGAAGAGACGCCAAAAGGAAAGAAAAGGAAAAGTTAAAGAAAAAATGACAAAAAAAGGGGGAGCTTTTCTTCTTACTCGGTTGACAGCGCAATCCATTCACAAAAAAGGCAAAACGCAGCAAGAAGCAGAAGCGATGCAGAAGGGCAGGCTGATCAACGGCAGCTTTGAGCTGAAAATAGAAAGAAAAGGAGCTGGCTTCGTTGACTGATCGGGGACCGTTTTGGAGGGACACCAAAGAGAGGGGACCGGCGGGAATCTAAAAGGAAGAGGGGGTCAAGAGAAAGGGGAGAAGGAAGAACAGAGGGCGAAAAAAAAAGGAGGAGAAGAGAGCTTGAAGAGCTTCCAGGGAGAATAGACTGGGAGGGGAGCCGAAACCGAAAGAGAATCGAGAGAGAGAGTGAGCTCGAGAGAAATCCAGAGAAGGGAAGGAGGAGGTCTCCGAAAAGGAAGAACCTCGCAAACCCCTCATCCTTCATCTCGCCCGAACAACCACCACCACCGTCGCCACCGTCGCCGTTCGACGTCCTCTAGCCGGCAACACCCTTCTCGCGGCTTCTCACTCCTAGATCCCAACATTCCCGAAGACGAGGGCCTGAACGTGAGAGGGGGAAAAACACCCGAAGGAGAGGGAACCGAGAGAACCAAAAAAGAGAGATCTTTCCTCTTTGACCCCGTCGAGCCTCAAGCTGCCGCGCTTCATCACGGTCAGCCCCGAACCAGTTGCGGTTGACACATCGTTCGAGTCGGCCATGGACGAGTCCTTCACCGGAGACCTATTCCCCATGCTGGCGCTGCCCATGGTCTGATACCGCTACCGGTAGCTCACTATCCCCGTTTCATATGCGCGTATGTTTGTTTGTTTAGATTTAGCATGTGTTATTGGGGACGGAGGTCTAGCGGTCGGGAAACGAAAGTGGGTCACCACGTTAGCGATTTAGTGGCCGATGGTGCTGGTTTAGGGACTTTGGTTCGGTGATGGTGGGGTTGCGATTTCGGTCCGAGCAGATTCGTCATCAACGCCAGTCGAAAAAGCCGATTTTGGTTCGGAGCTTGGGTTGCCGGCGATTCACTAAGAAGAGGACGTTGACGGTGAGCCCACGGTGAAGAACAATATGAAGAAGAAAGCGCTCTGGAAGGAGAAGATCACGTGCATGGGCAGAAGGCATGCAGGAAGGGGAGGAAAAAGTAAAAGAAAAATATAAAAATTAAAAAAAAGACAAAAGACAAAAGAAAAAAGGAAAATCAAAAGAAAAGAATAAAAAAAAATAGAAAAGGAGTGGGGGGATCCCGGGTCATGTGTCGGGCGGATCGGGCCAGGGGACCCGGTCCGGAATTATTATATTATTAAAATTATTAAAACATTAAAAAATATTTAAAAATCCAGAAAATCAAAAAACACTAAAAAATTCAAAAAAAAATTTCCAAAAAAAATCAGAAAATTAGGAGATGTTCAGAAATCAATTTTGGGCTAAGTTTCACTAGATTTTAGGTTAAAAAATCTCAAAAAAAGGAGAAAAACCCTTTAAAAAATTCTCAAAAAAAAATCGGACAAGCCATTAGGGCTTTACCTTGGGGCTTCTGATTGCCTTTTTCCTTTCTAGAGACGATGATAGGTCGCTGGTTGTTTATTTTGATTGTGCACTTTAAATACATTGGTTGTTACTTTTCATTTTTAGCATGGTTAGGACGAGCTTTAGGCTTTTCGATAGGCTGCCCAGTATGTTAGTTTGCGAACGTTCAAGTTTAGGTACCGAAAGGGTACTAGTTAGACCGCTAGTGTAATCAAGTCCCCGAATTTTGGAATCTCTGGTTTTCGCACGCATCGAGACGGCGCTCCCGCGTCTCGATTAGGGTGTCTAGCCGACCCTTAAATCATGGCTAGTGGCGACTCCATTCAAATCCATAAATTAGAAAATTCTCGTCGCATGAGGTATGAGGCTTGGGAGTGCCTTGGTCTTTGGATTAATGAACCATTTGATTTGTCTTTCGAACTAATCAATTGTTGTTCACATCCATCGACAAATACCTCTTGGCCTAATCCGATCGATTCGGGAAGGTCGCGACAAGACCCAAGCATGAAGACATACCCAGTAGTTGAATGCCGGGAATCATGGTCACCTGTATAGTCGGCATCACAATAGCCAACTAGTTTGCAATCTCCACCTTTCTTGTACATAATACCATAGCTAAGCGTGCTCTTCACATATCTCAAGATTCGACGAACTGATTCCAAATGAGCCTTCTTTGGATTTTGCATGTAGCAACTCGTCACACCAACTGCAAAAGAAACATCCGGTCTTGTTAAAGTTAAGTAGATAAGACTACCCACCAACTGCCGATACATGGTAGCATCTTCTAAATCTTTCCCTTCAAACTTTTGGTCATTGCCATGGTTCTTAGAACCTTTCCATGCACGAACGCTCCCTTCATCTTGATGACTTCTCGCCTTGTCATCGTTCTTTTTGGATCCACCGTAGGCATGCCGCTTGGAATTCCACTTGCCTTTGTTCGCGTAGAGTGCCTCTTCTTCATTCTTCAACGAGACTCCTCCCATTTGCTTAGCTAATGCTTCTTGACCAACTAGCAAATTTTCGAATTCGACAAGCGACGGCTGAGTTTGCCATCCTTGTATGGCAGCAACAAAACTCCTGAATTCTGGCTTCGAACCATGGATAATGATCCGCTTCATCCTGGTATCGCCAATCGGAGCCTCCGGATCCAATTCAGTAATCTCTCGGCATAACGTCTTCACTTTGTGGAAGTACTGAGCGACCGTCATGTCGCGTTACGCTATCGACAACAACTCACTTTCTAAGAGTTGGAGCTTCGTATCATTCTTCTTAGAGAACAGCTTGGCGAACGTATCCCAAGCTTCTTTGGGAGTTTCCGCATCTCGGATATGCTCCAGCACGTCCTCTTCAACTGTCGTCTTCAAAACGAACATGGCTTTGCCCGCTTTAATCTTCCACTTCCGCAATGTCCCATTCGCATCTTCAGCCTCCGGTTGTCTCACATCGTTTTCATTGACAACCTCCCACAAATCCTGGCCCTGCATATAAGACATCATGCAGGTAGACCAAGAATTGTAGTTTTGGTTGCTGAGCTTCTTGATTCCGCCAACGACTTGAAGATCACCCATCTTGGCAATAGTGATGCTCACAAAATACCCAGAACCTGGCTTTGATACCAGATTGTTGAAAAAGAACAAGCGGCAAGTATGGTTCAATAACCTCTAAAGAGAGCAAAGAGTAGAAGAGAACACACACAAAAAATTGCTGCTGAAAAACTCACGTACTTCAATTCAACATATCACAAGCCTATTGAATAGGCATAACATTAAAAACTACTCAGCAAGAAAATAACAATAAGATAACAATAACAAAGACCCACTAACATATCCCACTAACTAAAACGTGTAGAAACAAACCCCTACAAACTAGGACTCCACTACTACATTATTGAAGACATGTAAAACTGAAATTTGACCACTTCAACACTACTTCACGTGCTGGTGTTGTGTTTGTTCAATATTATTCGGTCCAATTCGTGGTTTTTACGGACCTCCTGCTGGTGGAGTAGGGGATGAGGTCTAGGATCCCATGGAGATCAATCCTCTAGACGAGACTGTGACTAATCTGGACACCGGTCCAAACGATATGAAGTCCGAAGCAGACGAAGTGGAGTCCAACCCGGAGCCTCCTCTAGGTTATGGCCAGCTGTGGTGATGGGTTTGGATATCCCATCTTTTTTACTATCCCTTTTTGGTAGTGAAGCTAAGTTAGCCCGACCACCCGATCCCTTTTTGTTTACGCATGGTCCATTAGGAGGTGGCCTCGTAGTAGGCTCGTAAGTTATGTCTTCCATGGCTAACAATTTGTTTATAAAAATGGCTTCGCTTGTTTGTGTATCAATGTGATTCATTTATTATCCCTTTGTATGATTGTTGATTGGAGGAGTGTTTCAAGTTCGCTTCCGCATGAGTCAATCCGTTAGCAATTCGATTGGGTTAGCGACGCGTCCTGAGACGTCACAAACATAACAACCTTAGTGGGATGTTATCGTTCCCAAGGGTTGGGGTGTGATAGCTCACCAATTCCATGGCTATTTTCCTTTGGTCGACTCTGTCCAAATTTGGAGTTGTCACATGACAGAACCGTGATATTCCAACTATAATTTTATAAATAAAAAAAAACTCATTCTCGTGGTGTATTTACTTGAATCACGAGAAACCTAACGTAAATTCTGATTAATTCTTACTGTCAAGCTTTGAAAGTGAAAGGTTATATCATTGTAATATCCAATTTTTACACGGTGTATGCATTTTTATGACTTAAAACGATGAAAAATATACATGAATCTATTCCCACACAAAGCGCGGATTAGCATACTAGTTTTTGGATCTAGAACGGCAGAGAAGACTACTCATCCTCTTACAACAGCGGTCGAGCTACAAGACGCGGGGCTCATTGTTGCATGAGCTCAACGTACCAAGCTCATGTGCCTTCGACAAGCTCAAGCAGTATTTCGTGCTACTTCAATTCGATGAGCAGCTCCACTGTCGGGCTCGAATTCAAGAGAGCGTGAGTTTGCTGGCTGAGTTTTGTAACTTATGGAGACAATGAAGACACATTGCGGGCATCCGAGTGTAAACTTGGATGGTCGAAAGGAGATAATAGCAGGAGACATGAGGACATATACCTCCCTTCCCTTCCCCAAACTTTTCAATCATGCACTGCAGATCGGGGCATATGATCAGATGAGCGATGTCCCGTCCACAATGTCACGTCCACGTACGACTTGGTGAAAGATTTCCTCTGAATACACACACCTCTCTCTCTCTCTCTCTCTCTCTCTCTCTCTCTCTCTCTCTCTCTCTCTCTCTCTCTCTCTTTGTTCTTTCTGGCGGTGTCAGCTGCAACAAGTTAAAAGCCAACCCAAGAAAGGAAAGAGGATGATGTACGTGTTTGGGAGGCAAATGAACGCATGCGAAATCATGCAGAGTTTTTGCTGCGATCTGCTCATCATGTCGAGATGGGCAAATTCTACGGATCACCATCCACATGGTTGCACGATCCCCCCTCCCTCCTGATTTATTATTGTACCCAGTTTTTGGACTGGACCATGCAACCGTAGCTTTCAGCCATTTTTTCTTTTTGTTTTGTTTTTCCCATTAGAGGTTTTTGTTTTTCTCCGGTGTGACCGGAGGGAATAGGTTGAACCCACTCAAGTGACACAACTAGCTACATCAACCGAACCTTAGTGTTGTCCTCCTTTGAAAATGAAATGAAAGTGTCCTCGAAATATTCTTCGGTCCTGATAAGTCATACGCCGTGAATACATTGCCGACTCTGTTTCATAACAATCAAGCTTTTGAGACCAACAATTTGTCTAACATGGTATCGGAGCACGGGTAAATATTCGAATCCCAGTGTTACCTACAATGATCTGTTTTGATCCTACTTGTTATTTAGTTTGTTTTTCTATTCCGTTGGATCCCATTAATTTTTTTAGTCCCAAGATAGTCTTGCACGTGTAAAGACCGGTATAAACGAGAGGGAGACTGTTAAATCATATGCTATAAATACGTTGTTGGCCCGTTTTTCTAATGTTTTAATTTTTTTTCTGGACAAACGGTTTGTCTAACCTATCCAAATGTTAAAGGCTCCTATTTATAGAGAGGTTAAACTTGAACACCTAGCAAAAAGATGTATGGCCGAGAGATATCCCATTCTTTAATCATATCTAATCTTGGACGGTAATAAGATAACAGTTATATCTTTCTTAATTTGGCAAGATCAATCTTCATAAAATCTTTTGTTATGCATTCTTCGGCAGTGAAGTCATAAGAAAGTAATTCCACACAAAACTTCTAATGCTTACACTGATTGAAATGGCCATTTAACTTACTCCACCCGAGACAATAATGGAAGATGCTCAAAAAGACTGCATTTCCCCTCCGTTGGCCTAAGGCCAAAACGCCAAGATTCGTGGGAGTGCATCTTTATGGCCTGTCTTGTTTCCTTCTCTCTTCTCAAAATAATGTTCCCCTCCTATTTGCTGTGATGCTGGTTCCTAGCGCTCAAGTACACTCTTTTTCAAAGTTTACCCCAGAAGTGAAGAGCCTATTGTAGGAGCTAAAATTCATGATTGCTCCGAACAACTATCCAAAAAAGATGTGTTCATATTCATGCTTGTGATTGAAGAGCGACTATTGGTTGAGTGAGGAAAACAGTGTGGCTGGTCTGGTGGATGAGGACGAGCGCTGATCGCTCCAAACAAGTCCCCCAAGGCAAAGACGAACTGAGTGGGAACTTCCAGTTCATATCCAACTTCATTGGATATGAACTGTCAGTGCTCATCATTCACGTACACACCCTCCTCCATTCCAGCTATCGGCCAAACTGTCTGACCTCAGTCTGTCCATGATCTCTCTCTCTCCCCCAAAAATTTCATTGGACACTTTTCAGTCTAGTGTGCACAAAGCCACAATACTAATGAGAATTTATCGATCTAAAGTGGTTGTAAATTCAGGTTAATTCGATCAAATTGAAGGAATGGTTCAATATACTTCGCAGTTTGCACTTCACAATTGAGATAAAATTCACATGTTTGATGCCCAGCGAATGTGATAGAGAGCAGAGTGAACCCATCTGATTTATATGGCAAGTTGTAATTTAAAATAATGCTAGCTACGGATATATACTAAAACTATTTTATGAAATTGATATATTGAACGATATGAAAAGCTTCATTTTATGGTTAAATACTTAGTCTCTTCATCGTATCACTCGATATACTCTTTTGTGTAGACTATTCTTTTTATATATACAATTAGTCTTATGTATTTCAGATGAATAGAAAACAACGGGAAGAGAACCACGTTTATCCATGTCATAAATATTGATTTTGACCAAGTACTCCAATATATTTTTAGACTACGCTCTCTTGGTGTTTTTTTAGACAGGACTGGGCATTCTCTCAAGCACTTGAGCTCAGAGTCTCATTTCTGGTACTTCTTTTCTCGCTTTCTCTACAAGCCGGTTCATGCCTTCTTGCTCTCTCTTTCTTGAGAAATCTTTTCCCTGGTGTTTGGTTGCAATCCTGCGTTTTCTGCTTCCAGCAAATGAAGAGTTCTATGAGACTAGAGTTCAAATCCTTGATTGATAAAGTAATGCTACATTTCACTACCATCACACCTGCTTAAGAGTTGATTTTACTCATTATACAACTGCAACATCACGAGGGTAAAATTATATTTCTTCCTTTAATTTTATAATATGTTACTGTGTCTGGAATTATGTAAAGTTAGTGAAGAAACACGAACAAATATGGGGCTCAAAACCATGTCAATTTCAAATTCACGTGAATTCATGTATCGATGAAGCCTTCAGATTATTCTAACCATTAACTTTAATTTAAGACATAAATAAGCGATTAATGCACTAAAACTCTTAAAACTGGGTAGGAAAGTGCACTCAAGTCCCATATTTTATGTTTAGTAATGAAAATACTAGCATGATACTTTTAAATAATTTTCTACGACACGTGATGCCAATGTGGTATCTACTTAGTGCTATGTTAGAAAAGAAGCTGAATAAAAATAATAATAATAATAATAATAATAATAATAAAAGAAAAATAGGCCAAATTTGAAATAATAAAAAAAAATTAGGGGATGGGTGAGGGGGCACACTGCCGCGACGGCGAAAGAATGTCAAGGAAGAAAAGAAAATTTTGGAAAAAAGATGTTCTTACAGGAACAATCAAAACTTGGAGATTGAAATATCTTCAAAGGGTTTTGGAGGAGAAGAGGTGGAGGATGATCGGAGCATCATGATGGGTGCTCCCATCCATCAGTTGATCTCTGTCTGCTGATATCTTTCCATCATCGATGGCTTCACCATATAATCAGTAGGTTTTAGCTTTCTGCTTTCAAATGTTTGCTTTTGTTTTGATCTGATCAAAGGTAAAGGATTTTGAAGAGGTTCCATTCTTCTTTTTCCATTTTAAGATGATAAATTTAGAGTGTCAATACGGGGAGACTCAAAGAGAGGACAACGCAGGTGGCGGTGGCTGCATCGGTCATAGTGGATGCAAGCTCGTCTATTGTGGCTGGCCTCGGTGACGACGGGCGGTGATGGTGGCCTTGTTCAAGGAAGAGAGAAAAAGAAAAATAGTAGCAAAATGATGAATACTTAAAAGGGTCGTGCTTTTTTCACTCCTCATTCGACTTAAACATTCCGGGAAAAGTGCCATAAAAGTCCTAAACCTTTTGCATTAGTGCCAATTTAGTCCTAAATCTTTTTTTGGTGCCAATTCAGTCCTAAATCTTTTGCATTGATGCCAATTTAGTCCTAAACCTTTTTTTGGTGCCAATTCAGTCCTAAACCATTTAAATTGATACCAATTCAGTCCTAAACCTTTTGTTTTTGTGCCAATTTAGTCCTTCCGGCTAATTTTGACCGGAATTTGCCAACGTGGACGCCGGCCGGTCACCGGCGCCGACATGGTGCTGACGTGGACAAATTAAATAATATTTTTTTGAATTTTTATTTTTTTCCTTTTTTTTTATTTTTTTCCACATTTTTTTTTTGTTTTTCTCCTTCCTCTGGCCAGTTACCGGTTCGGCGACCGGCCCAAGGCCAGAGGCCGGCGAGCTCGACCTCGCCGGCCACTAGGGAGGGCGGCCTCACCTGGCGAGGCCCGACCTCGCCGGATCTGGCGAGGCTCGAGCCCTCACCAGAGGCCGCGGTGAGGGCGAGCCTCGCCATGGTCGGGGGAGGCCCGACCTCGCCAGCCGCCGGCGAGGCCCGACCTCGCCAGCCGCCGGCGAGGTCGGGCCTCGCCCGACCATGGCGAGGCTCACCCTCTTTGCGGCCTCCGGCAAGGGCGCGAGCCTCGCCATGGTCGGGGGAGGCCCGACCTCACCCGACCAAGGCAAGGCCCGGCCTCGCCGGGCAAGGCTGCCCTCCCCAGTGGCCGACGAGGTCGAGCTCACCGGCCTTTGGCCTCTGGCCGGACCGTCGACCGACCAGAGGAAGGAGAAAACAAAAAAAAAGTAGAAAAAAATGAAAAAAATGAAAAAAAATAAAAATTCAAAAAAATATTAAAATATTATTTAATTTATCCATGTCGGCGCCGGTGACCAGCCGGCGGCCGGCCGGCGTCCATGTCGGCAAATTCCGATCAAAATTGATCGGAAGGACTAAATTAGCACAAAAACAAAAGGTTTATGACTGAATTGACACCAATTTAAAAGGTTTAGGACTGAATTGGCACTAAAAAAAGGTTTAGGACTAAATTAGCATCAATACAAAAGGTTTAGGACTGAATTGGCACCAAAAAAAGTTTAGGACTAAATTGGTATTAATGCAAAAGGTTTAAGATTTTTTTGGCACTTTTCCCTAAACAGTCCCATTTTTTGTGTTTTGACCATATTATTCTTTATGGGTCCCACCATTTCTAGTACAACTCCACAAAAGTGATTTTTTTTCATTATTTGGATATCATTTCTTTTTATTTCCTTGCGGGTCTCACTTTCCTTCTTTTTCTTTTTTTCATGCCTTTGACGTCTTAATTCTTCACTCTTGCAAATCACCTTTGGCCTCCATTGTTGTCAAAGAAAATAGATTACCTCAATTCTCCTAAAATCAAACAACCAGATTAAACATATCATGTATCATTATTTCCAACAAGTAAATTAATGAGAAGCAACAACATCATCACAAAACTGATGATGAAGAACTTATGAAAACGATAGTGAGAAACTGAACCCAGAGGAAGAAAAAGTTTATAAGACGTAAGTATGATGCAGACTACAAAGAAATTGTGCAACTGATTCACAAACACTGTTTTGATGCACACTTTACTCTAAACACAGAATTGAATCACAAAATCAAGAATTTCCACGACCCAAAAGTCAAATTCACTTTTAAGAAAAGATATCAAGAAATACTCAATAGAGACTGGGATGAGCATGATTCGAGAACAAAAAAACTAAAAAAAAAAACAAGCTTTCGCCAGACCCATACCTCCGATAGCGAATGAATGAGTGTGCGAATTGCTAAAGTAAGTAGTTTTTGGGGGATTGCAAATGCATGATAGATTTACTGAAGAAGAAGGAGAAGGAGTGGGAGGCCTAAGAGAATAGCTCGTCAGAAAGAAAATATAGAGAAGATTTGCAAAAACGAAGAATTGAGATGTCAGAGACAGGAAAGAAAGAAAAAAAAAGGAAAGTGGGACCCGCAAAGAAAAAGAAGAAGGACAGAATAATTAAAAAAATCACTCTTCTAGAATTGTACCAGAAGTGGTGGGCCCCACAAGGGATAGTATTGTCAAAACACAGAAAATGAGCATCTAAGTCAAAGGAGGAGTGGAAAAAACGCGACCCTACTTAAAATAGAATAAAATAACTCTTGTAATGGATATGTAGTAGAAAGAAACTATTGAAATAATCTATTAAGGATTTTTCATTAGCCAAAAATTAATGACCCGATGAAAAAATTCGATTGCACAATTTTTCTAATTTGAAGATCAATTGTACTTCTACTGTATATGTTAAAACATTTCGTACACTTATCCATAAAAGCACAAGCACTATTGACGACGAACACCCCGCTCGTCTCTTTCGTTGATATGGGCCTTTAATTACAAGGGTGTGTGTGAAGAAAAAAAATTAAGAGTGCAAAAAGGAGTAGCATCACGGTAATGGAAGCCCCAAAACCAACTCTAAATAAACCAGGTATGCAAAATCAAACACTATAGTTGTCAGCCAATTTAATTCGCAAATGTTCCTCCATTTTCTTAGCCATGCCTTGTAACCCACCTCATATACTTCCCTCACCAAATCTTCCAACCCCCACCCTTCGACAGGATCAATGGCGTACGACAACTCAATTATGCACCCCCTTCACCTTTTCCATCACTAGGGACAACAATAACTGTCGACTGGTATGAATTGAACTCTATCTTATACTCAAATCATCTCGTAACTTAAGCTTCATCTAATCGGATCTATACTACTCAATCGTTAGGGGTGAGTGTTAAAATATGTCTCAAGTTTAAATCTCCGAAATGAAAATCTGAATTTTCAGAAATAATAATAAAAAAAGAATACAAGGCTAAGTTTTCGGAAATTAGCTTTCCGAATAAAATTGGAGTCTATGGCTTGAAATAGGAGAGTCCATCAAAAAGGTCAACGCGAACTTTAAGAGATACATTGACCCAGTTAACAATGGATCATAGAAGGAAGAAAATAATAAATAAAACAATCAAAGGAAAGTCAAACAATTATGGACTTTTGTTTCCTAATCTGACTCATTGTGGGATCTCCCTTGCGCGACGGTGGCAACATATATTTTTCTTTTTGGGTCAGATTGTTGGGCGTGTTTGCAGAGAAGACAGAGAAGCGCCGTTTTTCTCAAGAACGCCGTGGATCCTATAGGTGCTGGGTGCCTGGTAGTGGGTCTTGTGTCTTGTTCGTGTAGCGAAGCTTTGTTGGTGAGTTACGTCCCGTGAAGGTAGTATCGAAGCAAATTAAATTTTTGTGATAAGAATTTATGTATAATTCTTTCGTGAGATTGAGATATTATTTCGTGAAAAATTATAGAACTAAACACCACGTGAGTTATTGAGTGTAATTGGGGCTTGAGAAATACTAAAGAGTGTTTAAGTGGCTCAAGTGTGGATGTAATCTCTGTTATATCGCTTGATCCATAGTAGAATTCGTTTCTACTCTTCCCGTGAACGTAGGTGACTATGACCGAATCACATAAATCTGGATTCCGATTTATTTTCTTATTATGTCAAATTTATTATTTGATCGCTCGACTTCCGCAACAGTGAGTATGGTCTGGGTTTGGCCGATTCAGCACCTAACCCAATAACCAACCCGCATGTGTTGGTCCGCGAATTTTGGGACCAAGGACCGACCGTGTTGAGCCTTGGACCGAAGACCAAACTGCACCTATGGTCCAGTCCGGTTCCAAAATTAACCCAGGACCAATCGATTATTTTTTTACTTCATTTTTGTATTCCTTGAAAGAACAAACATACTATTTCAAATTACATATCCACCAATAATGTAACATTAAGCAACCAAACTATGAACACCAATACATATCAAACATAAATATAAAATAAGGTAACAACTTAAATTTCACACTTGCTAAAAGTAACATACCGTGAAAACGAACACGTGAAACACAATTAAATCATAAGCAGTTCAAAAAACGTAATATAAATCATGAACTATTAGAGACTTGAGGTTTTTTGGGGAGTTGCCATTTTGCACGATGGATCCTTGACTATTGGATATTATGGTCTTTTTCGAAACGAGATATGGTGCATTTGCCACTTGACTATCCTGTTTGTGCATACTTTGGAATACTAGAATTACTACCTGAAGCTAAAAAAAAAAACACACGCTTGGTCAATTGTATAATTGTACAATATATAAGTATATGTTTTGCTTGATCCACGATTTCACTTAGGTTTCTGATGCTCTCAGAGTGCTAAATCTTAATTATTTCAGACAGCATCATTTGTTCAGTTGTGAGCTTTGCCAGTATAGTCGTACCATGGATCAGTCTGGTTAACAAAACTTAGAGTAGATATACGATACTAGGAGGCACAACAGTTTTAAGGTTCTTAATTATCATCACGAACAAAATCTATTGTGTCAACCTTCCACCCTTGGAATTTAGCTATTTGACGGTGAGTTTTATGACCATTTTTTACCTTATTAAAGAGTTAAATAGGTTGATGGCAAGAATATTGCGGCCCTTATATCCTAACTAGAAAGCTATGTTGCAAATGGTGCAAAATCACGTGTTTCTTCACGAAGATCAGGCAACCAGTACTAATGTGTATTATCGTGTTATGATGCTATGCCTTGACTGTTCTGATGAGTACCTACACTACAATTTATCCTGGGAACTTTCATTTTCATCATCAGTTTCTATGAGAACTCGAGCCGTTCATAGCGAGCCAACCCATAGCCTGTCAAAATTCCCTTGGTGGAGTATTAATATTGCTGTCTTTGACTGTTTTATTGGAGACGTCCTGCATTATCTTTGAATGCAGCCTTAGAATTATACATTGAACATATTGCACCTTTGCTATATGAATGTAAGTTTGCAGATTTGACAAGTTTTCTTCACTCCATGTAGTATTTTGTCCACCGATTATTCCCACCATAAAAAGATACCATTTCGGGTGATGTGATGTAGGACAGTGACTGCATTTTGGTGTTCCGTTGTTTAGCATCTTCTGTCCTTTCATCTCATTCGCATGCTGCTTTTACCTAATTGGGGACTTCCATCTTCAGATTCTCAAGTTCTAATCTCTGGTTGCTGTCATCTTTAAACCTCAATTTAGCATCCACCAAGTGAAAGCAGTAGCCGATCTTCTTTTATTAACACCACCTTTAGAATAAAGCTTTCAATGAAATCTTTTATTTGGAGGAAGAAAGAATTATATGTTTGGCAATGTCTCCACTCTCCAGTGTAGTACAAGACAAGATTTCTCTTGCCTGTACTTTGATAATTTATAGTTGTTTAGATTAAATGGTTTGCAACGCTTAACTCTGTACTCTTCCTCAAACTCGCAGGTTCCTCATGATGAAGAGGGAGAGCCTTTATATGAGGATTTTCCAATAGTGCTGAGCTAATTGTTCTTTTCTGAAAAGATATCCTCAAGCTATAATGGCCGCAAGGTGGCAATGTGATGCTATACCAAATGCTAGCAGGGATAAAGATGTTTTGACGCAAACACCTGCGGCTTCTTGGTCAGAGAAAGTTGAGAATGAGAGTTCTTGTAAAACTGATTTTGTGACAATGTGTGTGGGACTTTCTTGCTTCATTACCTTTTCCTCGAGATGTTTGTCCTTGTAGCATATGTTACGATAGCAACGGCCTTTCCATTTCCTGCTTGCAGACTATAATTGGATCAACGGTGTTGTGTCATTACTAATGACGAGAAATAAGACGCCCTCGAGGTATTCTACTCGTCCCGTACTGGATTTTTGTGTGTACGATAAAAGACGCGAGAAGCTTGCTCAAACTGAAATGGTCTCTGTCGAGGCCGATTTTGACCAGATAGCCATGGATGTGAGATCTCAGAAAGGGTCTTACAAGATATAAGCAGAGAAAGTAGCGAATGATCCGAGCTTAAGACGGAGCTCAATTGTCTTGCGTTAATCATAAATGGGCGAAATTTTGGACCTTTGCCTCAGTCGAGTGGTGCTAACCAATAAGATCATGAACCAGCTTCAAAACTGAGTCACGTGAAGCGAAAAACTGTTGAAATTGGCTTCGAGTTGGATCGTTTATATGATCGTGCTTGGCAAAATACTCAACAAAATGGACACCGGAGAGTAGAGGGATTTGTCTCCCAACTTCTAATTTTCTTATATGGTGATGAATCCTTTCAAGTTGTTGACAGAACACAAGTTTTGAACTTTGAGGAACAGTTCTCAGAAACCGTTGTTTAGTGTTCGAAGCCAAGACTCGACTCAGTTACTTAGTTTCATAAAAGCAGGTTCAGGCTGTTGGCATTACCGGCAACATGGAATATTGTCACCCCAGGAATTAAGCTTATGCTACTATCTGCCTTCAGGTGCTTGATCCACCACAGATCAAATGCATAAGCATGTCCAAAATCAGTGTCGGTCGGGTCTACACTCCACTCCGCCCTAGAAACATCCACAGCTCCATGATGAAACAATGGGGGATCTTTTATGCCAGATATCCACTTAATCGCTTTGGCACCGGCCAATAGCACTCCTTTTAAGTTCCATGATTGAATTATCGCCCGCACAAAACAGCCAAAAATGAATGTAGCAGACCAGTTGATCGTGCGAATGTAAAATATCGGTTAACAACCCTGTTTATCTCTCCTTCACCATAGGAAAACTGTATATAAAATGATTTCTTCCAAAGATCAGTGTCGTCGAATTATCACCATGATAAAGGAGGTTGAGAGGGAGTGAACTCGTCCGTCGATGATGTCTCTGCAAACGGACCTGGGCTTGAGAAGCCATATAGTGGGTAGGCGAGAGAGGACGTTGTGGAGGAGGTCGAGAGGGAGTGACCTCGTCGAACAAGAATAGCTGCAGCTCGACATTGACGAGAGCTTTGAAGATGTATTAAGGTTTGTTTATACTATTGCGAAACTGGTGCACCTCTTCACTTACTCGATATAGAAATTGACTCGGAGATATCTATGTTCTCAGCTGTTGTTGGTATCATCTACAAATATTTGCCAAATAAATAAGTCGATTTTCCATCTGAAACAACTTATATAAAAGGCGAAAGACATTTTTTTACGAGTCACGTAATCTAATGCTTTCCTAACACTCATTAGACATGAGAGGATTTGTCGAAATAGTTTAAGCTTTTGAATTGAATTTTCTAACATTAGAATAATTTATATACTATTATTTAAATTTAATTTTCAAATATATATATTACTTAATTATTCATGGGTGATTCATTTATAATATATTAAAATCAACTAATCTCTTCGTGTAATAAAATAGCTATCCTGCACATTATGAATACAAAAAAGTAAACAAAATCAACTTCATAAATAATTGAGAGTTTTTTTAAAGCGAGATTCCTAAAGACATAAGATATATTTTTAAAAGATAAAACACATCAAACGGGGGACAAAATTCTAAGTCAGGCGGTTTTCCTTATATTTACTACCAAAATATTTTCAAAATTAGCTATATCATTTAAAAATAAGATTTGAAGATAATTTTCTTTAACTACTTTTCCACGTTTAAACTTAAATATTTTGAATATTAGATGAAAAATATATATAAATTGAGAGAAATTACCAAAAAAGTCTTAAATCGATTTTACAGATGCAAATTTAGTTGTACACGGCACGATCGACACTAACGTTAACATTTTTTTGTAATTTAAAAAAATGAATTTTTAAAAACTTTTTTGTCTTCATCTTCTTCTTTTTTTCACTGAGGATTGCGAGGGCGTGAAGGCCTCACCCAGAGCTATCTCTCCTAGGGCCTTGTTGGTGACCCTCAAAATGAGAGAAGAAAAAAAAAAGGAAAATTTTCAAAAATGCAATATATTTTTAAAATTGCAAAAATTGTCCGCGTTAGGGCTGGTCGTGCCATGTAAGATGACAAGTGTCTATGTCAGTAATTTCCAGCCGAAATTGACAAATTATCAAAAGATTTTTGACTAAATTGGTATATGTACACTAGGTTTAAGACTTTTTTTGTTTTTTCATTATATTCCCACAAAAGTTGTGTTGCATCTCCGAGATCGGCCTAATAGAACTAGCAATCAGCTTGTTAGGTGGGCTTGCAAGTTAGGATCATGGATGGTGATGGATGCAGCAGCCGATAAACTCTTCCCATTAATCTTCTAGTTCGAGATTTTAAATTCCACGAGATTTGACAGGAGCTAATTAAGCCATCTCTATCTGCCCAAAACTCAAGCGCAAAGCTAGTTAGTTATGGTGTCTATCCATAGACGGAAGCCCTGAGCTGGGAGGAGTCCGATGAAAGTGCAATTCGAATTTTAAGAGCTATCTTTGTGGGTTTTATCGATATTTTCTTTTAATATGTTATCAATTAGTTGGAGAACTCATCGCTAGACAGTAAGTTTTGGTATGGATTTGGTCACTAGAATCATTAAGATTTGGCGGGGATATTACACGTGCAACAAAAGGTAAGGAGGGTTTGTTCTATCACAAGATCATCAATGCAACATTACATACATGCGAATTTGGACACGGCAGAGTTTGATTCCATGCTCAGCAAGCTACAACATTGTCATTTGGATCACCAAAGTAAATTGAGGCTCAAGCTATACCAAATTTTATTGAGTTAGTAGGCTTTTTCGAGGAAAGAAGCTAAAAACTAGAAAAGAAAGAAAATGCGTGCAAGTATCATGGATAAATTAATCGACTTCGAGGATATAATAATATTGGAACTGATGAAAACAAAAATAGTAATTATTCTACTTTCGACCAAGCGAAAAAATAGAAACTTCTTAGTACCTCCAATCCGTGGATTGCACCGCGCACGATGATGTCTCCTTCCCTAAGGGCGAACTTCTTCTCGACGATGCGCCCAAAATTTATCCGGGGATTATTTCCGCAACGATGCCTCTACCGCGGTTCCACAACTGGGCCGGCGAATGCGAACTCAAGGTGATGCTGTTGCTGCCAGCATTCCACAACTTGGCCGGCGAAAGCAAGCTCAGGGTGATGCTGCCTACCGCTGTGGCCCGCCTTGGCCGCCAAGCGTCGGCTCTCCGCTCGTCAGTCCCAGGATCACAAAAGGCCCAGGAGACCCCCGGGCGTGCCACGTTGTTCTCTCGGCCAACAGCATCCATAACAGGGAAGCAGCTTTTCCGGCGGTTGAGCGCGATATTTCGGCCACCGCAGCCCAGAACATCAAGTCGGTAGCCACTCCCCACGGGCGACGGCAGACGGACACTATACTCCTTCATCCACCGCCCACCCTCCTCCATCACCCACACGTCTATGCTCTCCTTGCGCGCGCGGTCGACGAGCCCCAGAACTCCCTGGAGGTCCACCAGGCGCGCGTCTTTTCGAAGCTTTGGGCACGGAGTCCGCGCGAACTCCTCCTTCGCAATGTCAAAGGAACAGATCCTGATGACGCCTCCTGTGCCTTTGGCTTTCCAGTGGATCGATCCGGCGGCGAACACGGGGTCCATGGGGATGAGGCTGGAAGGGGCGATCCCTATGTCCCTCCATGACCGCGAGCCCTGATCGAGGACCTCTGCCCTAGGTGACTCTGCCCTAAGTGCCTTTGGATCTGGCCCTGTCCTAAATGGGTGGTCGACTACGCCAGCTTCGTCGTCTGGGCGGTCGAAAGAGTAGGTCAAGCGCACGATCTTGTACCGGCTGGTCAGGCGGTCCACCCCTATTCCGATACTGTGCAGGCGCTCAGCCACCCCCTCTCCGATCATTCGCAGGCGCGACGGCCTGGCGGTCGTCAGTGTGGCGATTTCTCGGGTCAGGGGGTTGAAAAGATAAGTCAAGCCGATATCCTCGAAGCAGAGCAACCCGTGACACGAACCTCGGGCTTTGTAGAGCCCATACATCCTGGCAAATTCGGGGATCGAAATAGAGAGGAAATTGGCGTCCAACGCGAATCCGCGACCTTTGGGCGTCGAAGCAGGGACCAGCAGAATCCGGGTAGTTTTGATGCCGCTTGTGATTTGCATGGTGGCGAAGTGCGGATCGTCAATGATGTCGCGCCATTCTCTGCAGACGGTCCTGAGCTTGAGGAGCGATGTAGTGGGTACGCGAAAGAGCACATGATAAAGGAGGTCGAGAGGGAGGTCGAGAGGGAGTGAACTCGTCCTCGGCGTTTTACACCGAGGAGAAGAGGAAGAGGAAGAGGAAGAGCTACAGGTCGACATTGGCGAGAGCATTGAAGAAGATGCGTTCTGCTTTGTTTATGTAATCGCGAATCTCTCACTTCCTCGACGGGGAAACTGACTCGGAGATGTATATGTTCTCGGCGGCAGGATTTATTTACAAGTATATGCCATATCTTTATTTTAATTTCCATCTAAAAAGAGAAATAGGAAAAGGAATGAATATTTTTTCACGATTCACGATCAGACGAGTCGAAATTTGAATCCCTTTTCTCTTACTGAGAATTTATCCGAAGTTTAAGATTAAAATAATTATATAATTAAAATAACCGGAGTTATCGGGGTGAGATATTCTCTTATTTGAATTTTTAGATTTATTTCCCGATTCGAACGGTAGTCATCTAATGCATATCCAACGAGATTTTGAGAATAACGCGAATCAATTGCCAATTTGATGCGAATGTAACACCGGTGTGCCAATTCGGTAATTTACATGAAATAAAAATTAATTTATGGTGGACGTGAGACTTTTGTAGCGGTTGCGGGTGAGCATGGTCCGATCCAACCCGAGAAACGGACCGGACCTGATAAACATTTAGTAGTTTCAACGACATTGTGCCCCCATGCAAAAAACTTTTCCAGAAAATTTGGAGACCGTTTGAGCCTCTCTCGTACCGCCACAGGAATAAACATTTGGTAGTTTCGACGATATTGTGCCCCATTGGTTAAAAGAAAAAACGGAAACTCGCGCATTGGTTTTCCAAATCTCTTACAAGACAACAGACACAGAAACTAATCAAAACCCCAGCAAGAACGAATTGATAACAAAAACGCACTTGGAGTTGGAGTTGCAGTGTCAACTTGTTTAGCCCCTCCTCCTCTGTTCTGATCCCCGCAGGAGCCAGCTACACGCCAGAACGACCAACACCGAGCTGTTGCTGGACCTCGGTGGTGAACGCAGCTCGGACCCTTCTCCGAGCAGGTGCGAAGGCCCAGCCTCTGCGATGCGATCGCGTTCATCTCGTCGCTGAGCCCATCGATTGGCGGCCTCTGCTTGGCTGCGACGGTCAAGCTAGTCCTGGGCGACGGCGGCAATGTGGAGGAGCTCAGGCTCGGTTTCGCCTGCTCTGCCGGTCGGGAAAGAGCTCGCCGAGGGGAGCGTCGCTTCTCCGGCGAAACAGGGACAGCTCCGGCGCCCGGAATCCGAGGGTCAGCGCCGGGTCCGTGGGATTCTACTCGGGGGTCTGGTCTGGGAACGCAACTTCGAAGAACGACCGAACAAATGTCGGAAACGAGAAAGTGGAATCTGATCGAAATTATTTTTGCGCGATTTTCACGAGGGGCCGTCCGTGCATCGCGTGCTCGTCGACTAACCACTTCGACTCCACGTCGTCGCCACAATTCCCAACTAAAACGAGGTCCCAAAAAAACCAAAATGCAGATGGAGAAGCCACGACTAAGCCATCCGTAAGACTCGGAGATTCCTCGACGGTGACTCTCGCAAAAGGCGAGGAAGCAAGAACTTACGGACCGATCCCGAGCTCCGAAGCAGCTCAAGGCCAATTCCGACCGATTCGCCGAGACTGAAGATTCTTCACCGGCTACAAAAGAGAAAGCGATGGACCGAAGACTGGTACGCGCAAAATCGAGGCAACGGCGACCGGTTCTCTTCTCGACCATGCCGCAAGAGTTCGCGGCGGTTTCGCAAGATTTCCGAGCCGCTTTCGATGATTCCGGGATCAGAAGAGCTTGGAGGAAAAGGCAGCGACGATTCGATCGAGCGGGGACGTAGGAGGGGGAGGGTCCCGTCGGCACCTGCGGTTTCCTGTCCTCCGATTGAAGAGGGAGAGGGAGGGAGAGAGAGAGAGTTTGACGATTTTGCCCGAACGGCGTGCCTGTGTCCTCGGGCGGGGCCAAATGCCACGTCAGCAAGCCGAGCTTTAGATTATGGATGGTAGTGAGTAAAAGTAGTTAGTCAGTTACGAACCAACGGTTTTAGCTTCTTCTAGACGAGGACGAGAGGACCGGATGTCCCTAAATAAACTTGACTTTGAATTTGGTGGCTGACGTGGCGTGCGGTGCTTTCTCTCTCTTAGCACTTGCGCTTTCTTTCAAGCGTCCGGAAACCGTCTTTCTTTCAAAAATGACATTATTATTATTATTATTATAGGAGAGAGCGAAAATACGCTAGATAGAGAATACATGTACAGCTATAGAATTTCATTAAATAGTAGCGCTCTAGTGATTCGCCATATAAGTAAAATTCTTAAAATTGTGTTTCTTTTGAAAAATTATATTATTATAGGAGGACGTGTAAATATCAGTACGTTAGAAAGTATCGAGAGAACGATTTGTACTATGCGGATTTTTTAGGTTATCTCGTGCTCATCGGTAAAAGAGGTTAGGGCCATGATTTGACCGTACTATCTGATGAAGCAAATTGTCGTGGCAAAAGCCCTTTCATTGTAGTTGACTTCAAATGTTTGCAATTTAATTCGCCGACTTGCTCTGGGATGGCGACCATTTTTTTGCCGTCTTCTGGTATTGCGGCATCTCTTGCTACAGTAGCGCCGCACGACTCTGATATAAGGTTTGCTCCGATCATAATCGGCGAATTCCATGTTTCCTTACAATTCCAGTAGGATGCCTTGTGGCGTGTCGACGGGCCAGGGATACTTCAAGTAGGTTATGAAGACGAGGAAGATCGTCCTAAAGTAAGGGAAGCATACGAGCGGACTAATTGTCCTCCATCGCCCTTTCCCTTCCCATTTGCGGCCAAACCACGTCCTATTGCTATTAGATTTTAATCGTCGTCTTGTTGTGCGGCAGCTTGTTCATGGTGACGGAACGGAGGAACCAACCGCCGAAGCAAACCAAACCGAAACCAAGTATAGCTGAATTGTATCTTTAACTTGCTCGGCTGGTCGCACCCTTTTATTTTGGGCTAATAAGCAAACCAAACCAAGCATAGCACCCTTTTATTTTCTCGAGTATATTCCCTCTACATAGCAATAGGTGATCATGTAGACCTAAGTACTTGGACAAGCTTCTCGTCTGGCTTCGGGGTGTCACAAATTCATTCATCTTGGGCTAATCAGCATGGTTAAACTGAACGGCATGGGAGTCTCGGAAGTAATGCTCAGCTTAATTCCAATTTCCAACGGGAACTTTTTACACCCCCTACGAAGAGATCCCATTTTCAAAAGACGTCTGCGAGCTAGATGAGACTAAAGTCTTGGAAGTAATGTCACGAATGTTGCTTTCCAAGATCGATGGAAATATCGTCGCGCATTTAAATGAGTCCCGATGCTTTTGCATTCAGGTCAAAGTTCGTGTCAGGACTCCTGAAGACCTTAATCGAAGAAGTTGGAAACTTTGTCGAGACTTGCGAAATCAAATCAACATTGCGTGGCAACCGACAAATTAAGCCGTGCATTTCCCCCGTCATAGGAAATGACAAAAACGTTACGAATAAGATAAATGATAGCAGGGTTACTTTAAAAGATTTCTATCGAATACGTATCGTAAATTGCCTTTGCTTGTTTTGTCGGCGTCGATATTTACATGAATTTGCATCGTGTCGCGGCAGCTCGGTCGTATATTTAGCATTAGGCCGTTTCATCGTTTCTCTAGGATTGTCGAGAGTATCTCCTTTGGTCTTTCGTTCTCTTCTTTTTTCTTTTTTATCTCAAATTGGGCAATAAGCCAGACCTCGTCGAGATTTTACTCCGGCAGATTCTCCCGAGCATGATTAGCTACGATTTACCGCATTCGAAGATAGATTTACCTGGCTAACTTCGTTTGGATGCTTCGATGGATAATTCGCCCAATCATGAGAAGAAGAAAGAAAAAGAGAAAAAAAAAGAAAAAAGAGGAAGTTATTTTGGGCATGGGCAGGCTTGAATATCTCACTTTGCCCCGTAAGCAACCCCAAAAAGAAAAATAAAAAATAAAAATAAAAAGAAAGAGAAAGACAATAAAGTCCCCGCAGCTCGGTAAATCCTCCCTCGGTGGATTGCGTCATCACGCGTGCCTTAATTGTGAACAAATAACAACCAGACGGGAGCTTCCTCCAGAAATGCTCAAACACTAGCTTCGCTAAGACATACCAAAACATGAAATTAATTATTTTGTTTTGTATAGAATTTTATCGTAATCAGTGCGGAAATACGATTCTAAACATGGCTACGCATTTATTCCTCGATAAAATTCCAAAGGCACCCTAATCGAGAGCGACGTTAAAATTTGAAATATTTGCAGGAGATGGCATTATTCTGATGCGCAAAAATTTACTCAAAAGCGACTTTGTTTAACGGGCCTATATGTTCAGGGCTAAGCGAAGGAAAATATTACCTTTTAACTTCCCGTCCAAGATTTAAAAGATAATGACAACATTTATAGTCAAATTTGTGTTACGAAAGTTTCGTGTGTTTTGAATTAAATATCGAAAGTGTGCTCGATATATTTAGGGAATTCTGTTTTGGGAGCAAGCTAGGTGAAGAGACCACAAAAAGAATGAAATATCATCCTCGGAGCTTATGACGATACAAGACGTCACCCAACCGAATCAATCCCAGCAACGACTTTCCTCCACGTGGAGCCAAGTCTGTTGGCTGGGGCCCATGCATGCAAAGGCAAATACTCCCCCTCGCACGTTTCTGTTATAACGGCCCAACGGTCGCTCTCTCCTTCCTCTCCAACTTCTAGGCTCTAATATTTAAACCGACGAAGATGCAGAGGATGAAAGCACACTCTCCGAAAGCCTGCTTCTCACCCTTCCTCTGTTAGTCTCTGTTTTTAGTATCTTTCTCTTCTTTATGATGTACCGCTGTTTCTGCTTCTCACCCTTCCTCTGTTAGTCTCTGTTTTTAGTCTCTTTTTCCGCTTTCTGATGTACTGCTGTTTCTGCTTCTCACCCTCCGTCTTTGTTTTTAGTATCTAGGTGTTCATTTACCGCTTCTTTTTGCAGGTTCCAACGATGGCCGGAGGAGGACATGCTGTCTGGGGAATTGAAGAACTCTTCGGTGAGATCCTTCTGTGGGTGCCCCTCGAGAAACTCCGTTTTCTCAGGCGCGTCTCGAAGCATTGGAAATCCTACATCGACGGGCCATTCTTCGCTCAAAAATTCAAAAAGCAGTACCACAACGGCCCCACCTCTCTCATCTCTTTCGACGGCCTCTTTGAGCCGCACCGCCTCGACCGTCGCCTTGAGCGGGGCAGCCCCTCCACCACTAGGTACTACATCTTGTACCATGAACTCGGCCATGCTTCATGGCTTGAGCGTATTCCTCCTAGTTTGTACGATAAGGATAATCAGTGGGAGGACAATAAGCGTCTACAGAGCGTAGAGGGCATCGTCCGCTTCGACCATGACGAATTCACCTGCCTATGGAACCCCACAACCTCAATTTTCAAGGAACTCCCCGCTACTCAACCCGATTTTCCCCCTACTTTGGCATTGAGCCCAAATGGTTTCGCACGCACAGCGCCCTAGGCTACGATCCGAACACGGAAGAGCATGTCGTATTGAAGAGCTGGGTTCACATTAGCCCCGAAGATAGCGAGCTTGAAATGGGAGAACTGGCTAAAGATATCATTGATGATGAAAGGGAACTAGACTTGGCTGGCCACAAGATCTTCAGACGCAACACCGGTATGTGGAGGACCCTCGGATTCAAGGGCCCTATCGAGAGAACTCACAGGTGCATTTGCGTGGAAGGACGCATCTACTTCCTTACGGTCGACCAGATGAGACAGAGAGTTATCGTGGCGTTTATCCTTGCGACAGAGGAGTTCCTCACCATACCCCTACCCCAAAATGCCATGGAGGAGCCACACGACGTGCAGACAGAGCTCATAGAGCTGGGAGGTCATGTGGCACTGTCGGACCTGAGGAAAGCCGAGAATGGGAATGGGGTGGCTATTTCCCTCTACATTCTGCCGGACAATGCGGGGGGAAACTGGACAGAGCGTCGGATCCGGGTGACGGACGACAACTACTACGGGGGGTTTGTCGGGAGCGTCCCTGGCCAAGAAGTTGTTATTGTTCCATGGATTCAACAGTACACACTTCGAGAGCTGCTGTACGACGTGGAGGAGGAGAATTCGCGGGTGGTGAATGTCCAAGTCTTGGATCGCCCAGATACTTTGTCTGTCTCCCATGCTCCCATCCATTACGTACGTAGTACATCATGGATTTGAGCGAGGTTTTTTTTGGCGGATTTTTTCTTCTCTTTTTTCTTTCGTATTATGTGATGTTTGCTCTGTTATGTGTTACTTTTCTGTTCTGGGGGTTGAATATGAGCGATGGTTTGCTCTGTTATGTGTTCATTCCCTAGTGTGTTCTGTTATGTGTTAGTTTCGTTAAACACAAGCAAGAAGGTTCATGTGTTCCAAAATGGAGAAGGGAAATCTGTGTTCTGTTCTGGGGGTTGAATATGAGTGATGGTTTGCTCTGTTATGTGCTAGTTTCGTTAAACACAAGCAAGAAGGTTCATGTGTTCCAAAATGGAGAAGGGAAATTTGTGTTCTGTTCTGTGGGTTGAATCTGAGAGATGGTTTGCTCTGTTATGTGTTCATTTCCTAGTGTGTTCTGTTGTGTGATAGTTTCGTTAAACACGAGCAAGAAGGTTCACGTGTTCCAAAATGGAGAAGAAGGGAAATCTGTGTTCCGTTCTGGGGGTTGAATATGAGCGATGGTTTGCTCTGTTATGTGTTCATTTCCTAGTGTGTTCTGTTATGCGTTAGTTTCGTTAAACACGAGCAAGAAGGTTCATGTGTTCCAAAATGGAGAAGAAGGGAAATCTGTGTTCTGTTCTGGGGGTTGAATATGAGTGATGGTTTGCTCTGTTATGTGTTCATTTCCTAGTGTGTTCTATTATGTGTTAGTTTCGTTAAACACAAGCAAGAAGGTTCATGCGTTCCAAAATGGAGAAGGGGGGAAATCTGTTCAAGTGAATTGGTTAAGCATTGAACTTCGTTATTCTTCAATTGAGCATATAATTTTACACATCGCAGTAATTTGAAAATAGATTTCAGATAACCTCTGTGTGAGCAAAACAATGCGGATCCAAGCAAGACTGATAGTTGGCCAGTTGGAAGGCAGTAGGTTCGAGAAAGTGTAATCTCATTTTCATCTATTCGAAAGATTTACTACCATGGCATACGAGTCAATAAAAACCTACTTTCAATTGATACACGTCCTAACATAAAATTTCAGCATGAGGTGCAGAATGCAAAAAACTAAAGAAAGGTAATTTGATACATTACAACTTCATCATTCTTTACGATGAATGCTAGGCATCACAAACAGAATCCATCAGAAATTCCCTGTTGCTCGTATATGATCTACTCGTGGAAACCTCAATGAGGTGGAGAATACTTAAACCTCGATGGCACAAGGCCACTCTTCTTCCCAGTAACGTACGTATTTTTCTAGACTAAGTCATACTAGAAGCAGCTTATTCATTATCAGGATTTCAATTACATACAATGCGAGAATAAGTTGCGTGATTGGAATGTGAATTTAATTGAAATACAACAGAACTCACCTTCATCTAGTGTGCAAGTAATGTACCTGCATCATATCACGTCTTCTGAAGATACACATATATGAGCCATGCAGAACCTTAACAATGAGATACGTTCTCCTGACCTCCTTTCACAAATTCAGCCCAATTACCACTTAGTTTGTCCTGGGTAGGTCCACAGATATGTGACATCACCAGATGCAATCAATGTTTTATCTGACCCAATGGATCTGGTATTTCCTTCTCTGTGGTAATGATTCATTTTTGACAATTGCCTCATCATTATTCGACTCTTTTATGTTCGTAGATGAGTTCAACTTTATATGAACTCTATTCTTCTTTATGTCAGTTTTATTGCAGGAAGAGGCTTCATCTTCCTTTCAGTTTACTGTCAGGCTTTTACTAGAGATTACTGGATCGAATGATATGGTACGCTGCCTTTCTCCTCGCAATTTATGATTAGTGGAATTTCTAATTTTGTAGGGAGACTCTGTAGTTCTCTAGTTTAAGCACAGGTGGACAGCAGACTGCGGCATATTTAAGTTGAGAAGAAGGAAAATAGTACTGCCCTAGATGTTCCTGATCGCAAGGCTTCTTAAGTGTGAAGAGATAATACGACTCTTTGTTTTAATAGGGTCTTTTCCTTTGATGTGAGACCGCATTCTTAACTGATTGAAGCTGATTCGATGCCTATGCTTTCAGTCTTACGGTACCTCGTGCTTTTAATGGAATTGGAGCTCTGTAGTGGATTTGGTTTGTTAAAGGTACCATAAGTGTATTCAACTTCAATTTAGCATATGATGCTTGAAGTCTGGTAATTGTGGGATTTGGTTGGCTACTCCATCAGCACAGATATAGCAAACATTGGTTGTGAACATTTTCAATTTACGTCTCTTTCTGTTGCCAGCTGTCACAAGTAACTGAAAGAAGTCACTCAGTGCGGGATCTTGCCAACATTAATGCAGTTTGGGCTTCACTTATCATTGAAGAATGCTTCCGACTTGGCTTGACCGTGAGACATATATATTACCTGATTAGCTTTCATCTTAAAAGCTTGCCTGATTGTTCTTCATTACAGTACTTTTGTATAGCTCCGGGATCAAGATCATCTCCACTTGCTATTGCTGCAGCGAGTCATCCTTCGGCTACGTGCATTGCTTGCTTTGACGAGCGTTCACTGGCATTTTACGCTATTGGTTATGCCAGAGCATCTTGGAGACCAGCCGTTGTAATAACGACATCAGGCACTGCAGTATCAAATCTTCTTCTTGCTGTGAGTTTTATTAAATAGCCAAAAATTTGTAAATTTGATCATTTCGAGCATGTTAGATTAGGTGCCAGAACAATTCGTCTGAACTTCTAGGAAATTATTGTTCGCAGCACGATTTCGGTTGTTAGCACTTAAAAAAGAAAGGTTTTCTTTTTCCCCCTGAATTGACTAGGTTTTGTCATGGTCAACCTTGGTTTTCTCCAGTGCTCTGGGATTTGCATAGTTGCTACCTTCGAACACCGTCTGCTCAGAAAGTTTGATTATTGATGCTGTTCAGTTGTAATTAATGTTCTCAGTTGTTGATTATGTTATGATGTCTATCTTGACACAGGTTGTTGAGGCGAGCCAAGATTTTTTGCCTCTTCTATTACTCACTGCAGACCGTCCTGCAGAGCTGCAGGATGTTGGAGCAAACCAATCAATCAATCAGGTGTTATTTAATCACTCTCTGAAATACCCACTTTATTTGGCAATACTTGATGTACTGGTAGACATCAAAATATACTGTGCATCCTCGTGAATCACGCCTAAATTTCTATACTAGGTAAACCATTCTGGTTCTTTTGTGAGGTACTTCTTCAGTCTTCCTGTGCCAAGTGATTGTATTCCTGCACGAATGGTACTTACGACACTTGATTCTGCTGTGCATTGGGCGACCTCTGCGCCGCGTGGCCCTATTCATCTTAACTGTCCTTTTCGGGAACCTCTAGATGGAAGACCAGAGAAGTGGATGCTTAGCTATTTGAATGGGTTAGAATTTTGGAAGGCCAATGCTGAACCATTTACTAAGTATATCCAAGTGCAACATTACCACTCAAACACTGATGTTACACGTCGAATGGAAGAGATTTTGAAGTCAATTCAAGCTTCGGACAGAGCGCTTCTATTACTTGGTGCAATCCCTCAAGAGGATGATATATGGGCAGTTCTTCTTCTGGCTAAGCACCTTTGTTGCCCTGTTGTAGCCGACATCTCTTCTGGTTTAAGGTTAAGAAGGCATTCATCTGTGGAGAACATTTTGTTTCTAGATCATCTTGATCATGCTCTGGTCTCAAATTCCTTAAAAAATTGGATGCAGGTTGATTTGGTAATTCAGGTAGGCATGGTTTGTTGTCATGGTTGGATGTATATGTTCTCGCTATTATTTGGTAGACAATAGCCTGATAAATGGCGCTTGGTATAACACTTACGAAGTGCTAGATACATCAAATGGTACCATGCAATACTCTCGCTATACTCACATATGGCTAATCTATATACTCCTTTCTGAAGTATTCTCTCACTTCTGGGCATACTTTCTGTTGGAATAGTGGTAACGATGGAAGTTTTTCTATGAATCTTCTTATGATTTGCTAGAAAAGAATAGCTGGAGGCAGAGAGTCGTTTCCTTGGTAAGCTACTTGGAAAGTGAGTGTACCGACCGGGCTTGGGGAAGAACTTGGGAATGTATTCTCATCTTGTTGTTACATGTTGATTATGAAGCATTCTTTATATGCTGATTCCATGTTTATCTTTGCCTAACTTTCTATTTAAATACAGATTGGAAATAAAATTACAAGCAAAAGAGTTGCTCAAATGCTAGAGAATTCCTCCCCGCGTTTGTACATCATAGTCGATGAGCATCAATGTCGCCATGACCCATCACACATGATGACCCCATCACACATGATGACGCACAGGATCCAGAGTTCCATCATTGGATTTGTGGATGACCTGCTTAGAGGCACTTTTTATACAAAAGCAGTACATGGAGTGACTATCTACGAGCTCCGAAAGATCTGGCGAAGGATTTGTCGATGGTGCTTCACTTGTTTTGATCATCTGGAAATTCTTAGTCTTATCTACTGCTTAATGTTGGTATAATTAAAAAAAAAATCTTTCACATAAAAAGTTATCTATTACTGGACAAAAGCTGTCATCTATCAAGCTAGCAGCTGGAAAAATAAAAACTGCAAACTGGTTAATGTCTAGTTAAACTGACTGTACAACTTATTCTACTTATATCACCTTATTTTCTCAATAATCTTTGGATTTTTTAATTATACTTTCTACACCAAATGGTTTTCTACAGCCCAGTACACTGTCCACATCTAATGAAGTGCTCTTGCGCCTTTTAATTAAAATTCGTCACCTTGCCTCCATTTTCCCCCCTATTCCCCAGGTTGCACGGGAGTTATCTTTTCAAGTTGATGCTGAACACTCTTTTAACTGAACCTCAAGTTGCTTATGTGATTTCAAAAACACTCACCTGCGAAAGCTCTATTTGTTGGAAACAGCACGGTAATTCGGGATATGGACATGTATGGACAGAGTCAGACAAATTTTACTGGAAGTCACTTCGATGTTGCTCAAATCAAGACTACAGTATCAGCTGATACGGATAGCTGGAAATAGAGGAGCTAGCTGCATTAATGGTTTACTTGGCACAGCTGTTTGGCTTTGCTCTTGGTAGCAACAAACAAGTATGTAATCAGAAACTTTTTGGCCATTGTCATTAAACTGCTTCGCTATTATTATATTCTTCCCTCTTGTTTGGAATACTTTAAAGTGGTTTCTCTCTCTCTCTCCGTGTTTTATGATTACGGGCTTGTCGTGTTTGGGTCCTCATTTTTCACAATGTCAAGGGTGCAATTATTATGTAATGGATTTGATCCATTCAGTTGGTGTTTTATGATGTTGTTGCTGGTTTTCATCTACCTATTTGTTTGGCTGATGTTTTTGCATCTGTGAATTTTTAATGTAGTTTGTCTAATCGGTGACGTTTCTTTCCTTCTTGATACAAATGGCTTGGAAATTTTGAGCCAAAGGTAGCAGCTTTCTTTTAGTTATGAAATGTTTGGTCATCTTCTTGCAATTGGGTTAGTCTGTAAACCTCTTATTTCTGGCTGTATTTCCCTCACATCCTGCAATGCGTTAGGGTTGTCCTCCCTTGTATAACTGGTCCTCCACCGAACCTGCTATGTTCTGATCTTTTATGAAACTAATTTTGTTTGAAGGACATCAAGAAAACCGATGACAATTATTGCCATAAACAATCATGGTGGTGCAATCTTCAGTCTCCTTCCTATTGCAAAAAACGCTGATCCTCAACTGCTGGATAAGTATTTCTAAACTTCCCATGACGTCTCAATTAGGGAGCTGTGCCTTCCTCATGGGTAATTGCTCAATCTTCCAAGTGGAGTGCATCAAATATGTTTTCTAGGATGAATTGAATATGATTTATAACTTTGGCTCTTCTCTGGCGCTTTTACATTCATCGTTTCTAAGTTTTATTGATAATGTTGTCGCTGAAACTGCTGTTTTGATTATGGGATGTGATTTTCCTACGAAATCCTTCCAGGTGTACTAAAAAAAAATTTGCTAACAAAAAGGTAAAGTTGGCAAAGTTGTACTGCCAAGTAGAATGTCAAAACCAGTATGATCCAACAAATAAATTAAGATGTTTCCTCTCTTCTTTTTATGATCAAGTGGGCATGAAGAATTTGCCTTGAAAAAACAAAACGGTATGACGTGTCGGCGTGTCGTGTCACGTGTCGGTGCTACTTAGCCTATATCAGAGGAACAACTCACGACAGCATCTCATTTTGCAAATATCAACAGTCGGATGCATTCAAAGGTAAGAAAAACTCTTTAAATTATCGATTGAATTCTTAAATCAAGCTGCCTGATTACATAAGTAGAAAAGTTACAAGCAAGTTTAAGACAAAAATCAGTAGTTCCGTAGAAGTTTATTATTTTGACAATTCCAATGGACCATTCGGTCATAGACAATATTAGTTTCACCTATTACAAACTTATCCAATCAACTCCTGCAATTATACACAAACAATGATAGCTTTAAAATTTGTATGAAGCACTGTGAAGTATCATTACCCCGAGGACACAAGCACCTCGGAAATTCTTGCCAGGAGGAAACATACAGCACAAGGAAGATTTTCTAAATAAATTGCGCAGTAAACGGGAGCCGACACTGTAGTTACAGATGATTACCAGATAACCTCTAAAAACAGCCTGTGCCTTGGTAAGTTGTGCTTGCTGAAGCCTCTCATTTTCAGAATCTCCTGACAAGGCCTAACCATTTGTATGTGCGTTTCCATCTTTTTCAGATGAAAGAATATCAGCATCATTAAGTGCTGTAGCATTTGGCCCATTCCCGAAGTCCTTTTCGCTCCTAGTATTCGTAACGGAAATCGGCAATGAATTTGAAAGAGGCTTCCCAATGATATCAGTTGAGGTTGTCTTAGACGGAATTAAGGCCTCTCCTTTACGTCTAGATTTCTTTCCACAGAAAAGAAGAGACGCCATTAGATGATGAAGAATATCAAACATCAAACAAACAGAGTCGACAGAGTTGCAAAGAATAGCAGATCAAAGAAGCACAATACTGATAATAAACAAAGAGTGGAAGACACAGAGCATGATAAGAATTTCGATTACCATTACGAATTTTTTTCGATTTAATTAACAATTCGAGGCGCTAGTCCCAAAGCAACTTAGAAGCTATAAAGCGAGTGAGCCAATGCAATCCATTTGGACACATGAGGAGAGAAAATATTGCACTCGGAATCTACTTTGTTAATAAGTTTGTCAATACTATAGGCTGCGCCAGTCATCATGATATTTCCCCTGTGCACATGTACAGTAGCTGGCTACGGAAGGACACAAGTTCTCCATAACGCAACCCTTAGATGATAAACCATCTTTAACACTGACCACATCAAAAAACCTCAGTTGGACACCAATGTTAGGGGTGCTCTATGACTATAAGGAGCGGTACAGGATCGGAAGCCACCGAAGCTTCTACAGTTGAACTCATTCTAGAAATTAGATACTCTAGCTAGGACCAGCTGTGTGGCTCTTCAAATCTATCCCATTCACATCGCCGAGATAAGATAAGAGGGCTTGTTTATTTAAAAGACATCATACCGAAACATCTCCTCCTCCTGGCAAATGAGACTTCGACGATTTCTTGCCGAGGAGTAATAAGGTCTTCAACCATTTTCCTGGTGTTCTTCCCGTTTTAACCAGGAAAGAAAGGAACCGAAACCCCCGGAATTCACTATTACAGACCCAGATGCTCCCCGATTGGCAGAACCGAAATCCACGATGACAGCTTTCATATTCAAACCATTTCAAACATACAAGCAACACGTTGAAATTCAACCTATATCCCAAAATAACACACCCGTGAGCAGTAAGAAATCCAAAATCCAAAATCCAATCAAATCGACGTATATAACCTCAAAAGTTATTTGCTTTTTATCACCTCGAGCACACGACATCTGTCTCTGTACAGAATTTGTACTACTACCGACCAGCTCATGAGCTCTATCTACCGACTCGAACGAGCTGCTCGGCATAAACTACAACCGCATTCTAGAAACAAAGCCACTCCATCCATAAAACAAGCACGTTAGACCGACGTATCGAGTTCGAGCACCGTAAAAGAGAGCCCCCGAATAGCACATCCACCTTCAAAATTCTTACTTTGGACCTCAAACGACCCAATCAACAACTCTGTCGGACACCCTATGAATACGGGCTAACTTGGTATCCTTGAAGGAGCAAACGGGCTCGTGGGATTCTGATTCCAGTTGAAGTGGGGCATCAGTTCGCGTAGAGAAGAAGTAGGCTATGGTTTCCGCCATGGCTTGCACCTCCGATTGAGCTGTCGCGGCAGACACCAGCCATTGATGGAGGCTAAAGCTTGCTCACATCTTGGGGTTTTCTTCCTCACAGGTAGCCATGCAACGGCTTCGTCCACGATCTGCTCTGGATCTGGCTCTTGCGCTCGACCAACTGAGTGGGTTTCGTGCGTGCTTTCCAGATTTGCCAAAAGAGCAATCGCCAGATGCTCGAAAGGAATTTGTTTAAACTCGGGCTATAACCATTCTTCGAATCGCGATGATCGGCAGACCCTTCTCAGCCCGAGCGAGACAAAAGGAATTTCCGGTGGCGTCTATTCAGCCCGTGGGCTTTTATAGGCCTTGTCAAAACCCAAAAAATGACAAAAAGCCTCTACGGCGAAACCGTGTCGAACGAGAACGAACTGGGTTCAAAGGAAACAAGTAGGGGGAGCATGATTCGTTAAGGACCGGTTCCGACCGTGATCCGGGTGGGCAATTCCCATCATGCAATCGGAAACTGCCCTATTAAGGATCGGTTTCGATTTTTCGGAACCGAAAATTGCCCGTTGGTTTCATGGACCTATCCGGAAACCGGACCGAGCCAAGCTTCACGCAAATGGAGGTGACCAAGTGCAAGAGAGAGAAGTGATAAACGGCTGGAGACACGGTCTTGAGTTGATGGGAATTGAGAATCAAGAGCGTGAGTCGATGGACGTTAAGCTCCGGAGTCAAAACCATGAATAAGAGATAAAGAGACAGCTCAGATAAGGTGAGAATAAAACGAGACGAGCATTCAATTGATAGACGTTGAGTTTCAAGTTAGGGATTTTAAGATTTTCATTTTTCTTAAAATTTCTTCTTTTTCTTTTGTTGGAATTTTTTCTTAAAAATTATATATATTACCAGTTAGGTCCAGGTGATTGAGTGGGCAATTCCATGCCTAGAACCGAAAATTGAATTGGTACTCACCGATCTAGTAAATTGAAACCGGGATCCGAATCGATCCCTACAAAAATAGCCTGGTTACCGGCCCCGGGCTATTCCCAGTTCCTTTGCACACACCCCTAGAAACGAGCAATTGAACTAGGTCTTGTTATTTGCCTTCTTTTTGCATCTTTTTGGGATAACGAGACAAACAGCCCCTGAATCTTGGCTTAATGTGCAATATGATCCATGAACTTTTAGGTTAATATTCAATGTGGTCCTGAACTTTTAATTTATTCAATATCATCCCTGAACTTTTGGTATAAGTTCAATTCAATTCCTAAACTATATGAAAATGTTAAATATAGTCCCTGAACTTGAATTAATGAAAATGACTGCATTGAACATTTTCATATAGTTCAGGAACTAAATTGAACTTGTATCAAAGTTCGGGGATGACATTGAATAAATTAAAAGTTTAGAAACTACATCACACATTGAATTAAAATTTAGGAATTATATTAAATAATTAAAAATTCATAAATTAAATTATATATTAGGAGACTGTTTATGTCATTTTCCATTTCCTTTTCGTTTCCTCTCTTTCTTTCTCGCTCTCGCTCTGCGTCTTATCCGTTAGAAGGGCGTGTTCTGATAACAGAGCGAGTATTAACACCCCCCATCTCCAACTCACAATCGCCCATGGCGTCTCTTCTGTCTCTTCCTTCGACTTCCTTGACGAGGCTCGCCCTCGTCTCCAGTCATCCCTCTTCCCCATTCAAGGTACGCTCTCTCTCTTCTCTCTCGGGCATGATGACCCTCTTCTCACTGTTGGAAGCGAACTCCTCAATCTTTCACCTCGCAGGGCGACCCCAGCAGCTTGAGAGCGAGACCCTGTTTGATCCCACCTCCGAAGCTTCAGCTGAAGAGGGGACAGCAGCAAAAGCCCCCGCTCGTCATCAGCGGCAAGGCGTCTCCGCCGCCGGCCGCGGCGCCGTCGTCCCCCGACCCCGTCCGGTTCAGGCTGGACAGCCTGGGGCCCCAGCCTGGGTCCAGGAAGAAGGCCAAGAGGAAGGGGAGGGGTATCTCGGTGGGTCAAGGAGCGAGCTGCAGGTTCGGGATGAGGGGTCAGAAGTCCCGGTCGGGACCGGGCGTCATGAAGGGCTTTGAGGTGGTCAAATGCCGCTCTACCGGCGTCTCCCTAAATTGCGCAGCATTGCGGGAGGTAATGAACCGTCCCTGTTTCTTGTTGCCTTGTTCGGTCGCGATTTAGATATCTCGGTATTTGTCCGATTTTGGGATGGAATGATGTTTCTTTGTCGGATGGGCAGTTGTTGAGGTTTGTTGATATAACGTTAATGTAGTGGGCGGTGGATGTCATGATCAAGGATCATGCAAAAAGTTGGGGACCATGAGTGTCTGGAAGTTGTTTGAAGAAATGATTCTGTGAAGAAGGAACAAGCAATATCGGGGGTTTAATCTTTAGGACCTTTTTTCCGTTTTGCTCTCTTGGCTTTGGTGCAGATCCAACAAACTTGTGAATTGGTGTAGAATTGTTAAAAATGCATGCTTTAAGCATTATCTCTTATAAATTGTTCTTTCTCTAGCTTGTTCTACAGAAAAAGAAAAGGCTCTTCTATCTTTTTTATTTAGATATGCTTAGAAAGCAATTGCTTTTTCCATGTCCATGCTACTCAGTTATGCAATTGTTTTTTTTTTTGGTCTGTAGTTATTCAATTTTTAGTAGTTATGTTAAAGCGAATAAATTGGGGGTAGTGGAGATCATTGGGATTTTTCAGTTTTGCACCTGGAGATATAGGTTTGACGAGAAGGGCTTTACCATGCATATATTCCGAGTACCAGTCATTTCTAGCTGAAGCTGGTTGAGCTGACTAGTTTACCGTGATTTTGACTGTTTCGACACTGCCCATGCTACTTTATAGTTTCTCTATGTACAGACTTCATGGTAAAGTGCTTTACTACAAAGCTGCAAGCAGAAAAAAAAAATTAAATCTATTGCAACAAAGACTAGTCTCTGGTCATTTTAAGTTGCCTGTCATATTAAGGTTTGTGATCATGCTGCATTTAATCAGCAATCAGACATGGAACGTTGAGATGACTTCACACAACTCCATAAAAAAAAGCTTTCAGATCCTTTTTTCCTGGATATTGCATTCTAGCCAAGGTAGTTCGTCATGTTCGATCACGCTCATTCAGAAGTTTTTCATTGATGGTTTGGCCTAGTCATGGGTTATCTTGACCCTATTTCTAACCAAATGTCTCCATTTTATTTCTAATTTAGTTGGTAGTTACCAAAAGCAAAATATGATGCCACCCTAAGTGGTGTGCATGTGATTTTGGGACAGATTATGCTTAAATATCCTGTTGGTTAAATTTCTGATGGAAGCAAGGATATTGGCAAGGCATACTAAATCCTCGAGAAGTTGGACAACAGCAAGTCTTCTTGATAGTGTTTTACACTCGCATGTCATATAGTTAACGTCTGTTTTTGAACAAGTATTTATCTTTTTAAGTATATCTTGAGAATGATCAACGAATCTTGTTTCCGCCCTTACAGGGTACATTGTTCACTCTTTTAAATCAAATCTTGCGGTTTCTGTAATGAGTGCTTTTATGTAACACTAATCTGATTTGTGGGTGTCCCATCATTGTCAAGGAGCCATGCTTCCTTGCTCTCTTTCATCTTGGCACCACTAATATTTCATGGACACGCCTAATAGAAATAGTTGAGTAAAGCCAAAAGTAAGGAACACAGTCTTATCGCAAGCAAGTAATGATGGAATCAACGCAAGAAAATTCGCGTAGACATTTTGTCAAACACTTAACGTGCATGCGTGGGTGTGAACTGACGGTCCGGAGAAACAACACAAATATAAACAAGGAGGTCGATAGGTACTCAACTAAACATTACCAGAGAAAACTTGACGAAACTTAAGGCCAAACGACCACTAATCAAGCACTAGGACTCCCTCGGAATCTCAAGTTTCTCTCACTTTCTTAGCGATGGCGATTATTGCTCCGACCACCGCCATGGAGAACACGAACGTCGAGCTCAAGCTCTCCGGCGCTGAATCTCCACCCCTCCTCTCTTTGCTTTCCTCCTTCCCCGCTTATTCCACACTTCAGTCGCTTCTTCCTGCTCGTAGCACCACTATCTAATTAGAACTCGTCGCCAGAATTTACCGAACCAAAAAGGAAAAACCAGAGAAAAATCAGGATGACGATGGACCTCCATTGCAATGTCCTTACCTTGAGCTGCTTAGACGTCACGTACTCCGGCGGCTCCGAGACGGGTCCAGCCACTTCGTCGGCTTCCGGCGTCGGAAACGCCTCAACGATGTCCTCTGTGTTTGACATGGCTTCGCGAGCGTTTTCTCTGAGACGGTTCTAGCGAATTGCCAAAAAGCTCAAGAACAGACAAGAGGGAGAAAAGAAAGGGATGAGCAGAGAGAAGATGCATGATTAAAGGAAGGGGGTCATCATCTAGCGGTGCTACTGAGTCGACACATTGGGACGACGAGTCCAGCTTCGAAGGTGAGTATGCGGACTCAAGTTGTGACGTAGACATAGGAGAATTTGCTCTGTTTTCGCCGGAGATAGGCGACGGAGATGGCGGCGGTGACGGCGGCGGCGGGATCGAAAAGGAGGGGGAGAGCTCATCCGGAGAGATAGAGAGAAGAGAGAGAAAGGACTTGGACCTCTTCTTGGGCTGAAACTTGAAAGTGGGTTTCTGAATAACCCATTAACACCCATTTTTTTCTTTCGCTTTGCTTTTCAAGACCCATTTATGACCAATATTTTAACTTTCTCTTTATCCATATATGACCCATTTAAAATATGGGTTTGTGGCCCATTTTAAGAGCTCTATTGCACTGCGTTTGGTCGTTCAGATTTCTAGTTAGAATAGGATATGATATGAAATTTAAGAGATTTGCTATATTTTATTTATTTTTTGGTGAATCGCAATAATAAAGTCGGATATTTTCACATATTACCATGTATATTATTTGCTATGAACGTTATATCTGTGTAAATGAACCTACAAATTGCACAAATGGAGATGATAAAAATTTCTCACGATACTTTTACCTATTTCATTTTTATTTATTTTTTATTATTTTTTCCTTCTCTTTTTTAATTATTTTCTTTTTTATTTCTTCCCCTTCCATCATTCTCTAATAAAATTTTATTAAATAGTAAACTATACAAATATGCCTAAAATATGTAATAAATATAAATACTAAATGTGTATATATATATGAAATTTATATCATAAGATAGAAAGAAATTTGAATATATAAATAAATAAAAACGAATTTCGTGATATTTTTTGTTATTTTGAATTTTTTATATTAAAATTCAAATATTATTTATATTCAAATATTATTTTAATGTTATTAATTTAACAAGTTTGTTATTCGAGAAAATTAACTTTTATATTATGAATATTAGAAATCCTATCTATATTTATCCCACTTTCTTCATGGGATAATTTTATCCGGATTATATCCCACATATATCCAACTTTATCCTATCTTGAGCAGGCACTAAACACAGGATAGCATAAAATTTATCCTATCCCAAATTTAATCCCAACTACCAAACGGAGCCTTATTGTCTTATAAGAGATTTGGAAAATCAATGCGCGTGTTTCTGTTTTTCTTTTAACCAATGGGGCACAATATCATTGAAACTACAAAATGTTTATTCCTGTAGTGGTACGAGAGAGGCTCAAACGGTCTCCAAATATTCTGCAAGAGCTTTATGCATGGGGGCACAATGTCGTTGAAACTACTAAATGTTTATCTGGTGCAGTTCGATTCTCGGGTTGGATCGGACCATGCTCACCCGCAACCGCTACAAAAGTCTCACGTCCACCATAAATTAATTTTTATTTCATGTAAATTACCGAATTGGCATACCAGTGTTACATTCGCATCAAATTGGCAATTGATTCGCGTTATTCTCAAAATCTCGTTAGATATGCATTAGATAACTATCGTTCGAATCAGGAAATAAATCTAAAAATTCAAATAAGAGAATATCTCACCCGATAACTCCGGTTATTTTAATTATATAATTATTTTAATCTTAAACTTCGGATAAATTCTCAGTAAGAGAAAAGGGATTCAAATTTCGACTCATCTGATCGTGAATCGTGAAAAAAAATTCATTCCTTTTCCTATTTCTCTCTTTAGATGTAAATTAAAATAAAGATATGGCATATACTTGTAAATAAATCCTGCCGCCGAGAACATATAGATCTCCGAGTCAGTTTCCCCGTCGAGGAAGTGAGAGATTCGCGATTATATAAACAAAGCAGAACGCATCTTCTTCAATGCTCTCGCCAATGTCGACCTGTAGCTCTTCCTCTTCCTCTTCTCCTCGGTGTAAAACGCCGAGGACGAGTTCACTCCCTCTCGACCTCCCTCTCGACCTCCTTTATCATGTGCTCTTTCGCGTACCCACTACATCGCTCCTCAAGCTCAGGACCGTCTGCAGAGAATGGCGCGACATCATTGACGATCCGCACTTCGCCACCATGCAAATCACAAGCGGCATCAAAACTACCCGGATTCTGCTGGTCCCTGCTTCGGCGCCCAAAGGTCGCGGATTCGCGATGGACGCCAATTTCCTCTCTATTTCGATCCCCGAATTTGCCAGGATGTATGGGCTCTACGTAGCCCGAGGTTCGTGTCACGGGTTGCTCTGCTTCGAGGATATCGGCTTGACTTATCTTTTCAACCCCCTGACCCGAGAAATCGCCACACTGACGACCGCCAGGCCGTCGCGCCTGGGAGAAATCGGACAGGGGGTGGCTGAGCGCCTGCACAGTATCGGAATAGGGGTGGACCGCCTGACCAGCCGGTACAAGATCGTGCGCTTGATCTACTCTTTCGTCCGCCCAGACGACGAAGCTGGCGTAGTCGACTACCCATTTAGGATAGGGCCAGAGACAAGGGCACTTAGGTCAGAGTCACCTAGGGCAGAGGTCCTCGATCAGGGCTCGCGGTCATGGAGGGACATAGGGATCGCCCCTTCCAGCCTCATCCCCATGGACCCCGTGTTCGCCGCCGGATCGATCCACTGGAAAGCCAAAGGCACAGAAGGCGTCATCAGGATCTGTTCCTTTGACATTGCGAAGGAGGAGTTCGCGCGGACTCCGTGCCCAAAGCTTCGAACAGACGCGCACCTGGTGGACCTCCAGGGAGTTCTGGGGCTCGTCGACTGCACGCGCAAGGAGAGCATAGACGTGTGGGTGATGGAGGAGGGTGGGCGGTGGATGAAGGAGTATAGTGTCCGTCTGCCGTCGCCCGTGGGGAGTGGCTACCGACTTGATGTTCTGGGCTGTGGTGGCCGAAGTGTCGCGCTCAACCGCCGGAAAAGCCGCTCCCCTGTTATAGATCAAGTTGGCCGAGAGAACTGCATGGCAATCCCGGGGGTCTCCTGGGCCTTTTGTGATCCTGGGACTGACGAGCGGAGAGCCGACGCGTGGCGGCCCAGGCGGACCACAGCACTAGGCAGCATCACCCTGAGCTTGCTTTCGCCGGCCAAGTTGTGGAATGCTGACAGCAACAGCATCACCTTGAGTTCGCATTCGCCGGCCCAGTTGTGGAACCGCGGTAGAGGCATCGTTGCGGAAATAATCCCCGGATAAATTTTGGGCGCATCGTCGAGAAGAAGTTCGCCCTTAGGGAAAGAGACATCATCGTGCGCGGTGCAATCCACGGATTGGAGGTACTAGGAAGTTTCTATTTTTTCGCTTGGTCGAAAGTAGAATAATTACTATTTTTTTTTCATCAGTTGCAATATTATTATATCCTCGAAGTCGATTAATTTATCCATGATATTTGCACGCATTTTCTTTCTTTTTTAGTTTTTAGCTTCTTTCCTCGAAAAAGCCTACTAACTCAACAAAATTTGGTATAGCTTGAGCCTCAATTTACTTTGGTGATCCAAATGACAATTTTGTAGCTTGCTGAGCATGGAATCAAACTCTGCCGTGTCCAAATTCGCATGTATGTAATGTTGCATTGATGATCTTATGATAGAACAAACCCTCCTTACCTTTTGTTGCAAGTGATCAAATCCATACCAAAACTTACTGTCCCGATATCGAAATTAGCGATAAGTTCTCCAACTAATTGATAACATATTAAAAGGAAATATCGATAAAACCCACAAACATAGCTCTTAAAATTCGAATTGCACTTTCATCGGACTCCTCCCAGCTCAGGGCTTCCGTGGATGGATAGACACCATAACTAACTAGCTTTGCGCTTGAGTTTTGGGCAGATAGAGATGGCTTAATTAGCTCCAGTCAAATCTCGTGGAATTTAAAATCTCGAACTAGAAGATTAATGGGAAGAGTTTATCGGCTGCTGCATCCATCACCATCCATGATCCTAACTTGCAAGTCCACCTAACAAGCTGATTGCTAGTTCTATTGGGCCGATCTCGGAGATGCAATACAACTTTTGTGGGAATATAATGAAAAAACAAAAAAAAAGTCTTAAACCTATTATACATATACCAATTTGGTCAAAAATCTTTTGATAATTTGTCAATTTCGGCTGGAAATTGCTGACATAGACACTTGTTGTCTTACATGGCACGACCAGCCCTAACGCGAACAATTTTTGCAATTTTAAAAATATATTGCATTTTTGAAAATTTTCCTTTTTTTTTCCTTCTCTCTCGTTTTGAGGGTCACCAACAAGGCCCTAGGAGAGATAGCTCTGGGTGAGGCCTTCACGCCCTCGCAATCCTCAGTGAAAAAAAGAAGAAGATGATGACAAAAAAGTTTTTAAAAATTCATTTTTTTAAATTACAAAAAAATGTTAACGTTAGTGTCGATCGTGCCGTGTACGACCAAATTTGCATCTGTAAAATCGATTTAAGACTTTTTTGGTAATTTCTCTCAATTTATATATATTTTTCATCTAATATTCAAAATATTTAAGTTTAAACGTGGAAAAGTAGTTAAAGAAAATTATCTTCAAATCTTATTTTTAAATGATATAGCTAATTTTGAAAATATTTTGGTAGTAAATATAAGGAAAACCGCCTGACTTAGAATTTTGTCCCCCGTTTGATGTGTTTTATCTTTTAAAAATATATCTTATGTCTTTAGGAATCTCGCTTTAAAAAAACTCTCAATTATTTATGAAGTTGATTTTGTTTACTTTTTTGTATTCATAATGTGCAGGATAGCTATTTTATTACACGAAGAGATTAGTTGATTTTAATATATTATAAATGAATCACCCATGAATAATTAAGTAATATATATATTTGAAAATTAAATTTAAATAATAGTATATAAATTATTCTAATGTTAGAAAATTCAATTCAAAAGCTTAAACTATTTCGACAAATCCTCTCATGTCTAATGAGTGTTAGGAAAGCATTAGATTACGTGACTCGTAAAAAAATGTCTTTCGCCTTTTATATAAGTTGTTTCAGATGGAAAATCGACTTATTTATTTGGCAAATATTTGTAGATGATACCAACAACAGCTGAGAACATAGATATCTCCGAGTCAATTTCTATATCGAGTAAGTGAAGAGGTGCACCAGTTTCGCAATAGTATAAACAAACCTTAATACATCTTCAAAGCTCTCGTCAATGTCGAGCTGCAGCTATTCTTGTTCGACGAGGTCACTCCCTCTCGACCTCCTCCACAACGTCCTCTCTCGCCTACCCACTATATGGCTTCTCAAGCCCAGGTCCGTTTGCAGAGACATCATCGACGGACGAGTTCACTCCCTCTCAACCTCCTTTATCATGGTGATAATTCGACGACACTGATCTTTGGAAGAAATCATTTTATATACAGTTTTCCTATGGTGAAGGAGAGATAAACAGGGTTGTTAACCGATATTTTACATTCGCACGATCAACTGGTCTGCTACATTCATTTTTGGCTGTTTTGTGCGGGCGATAATTCAATCATGGAACTTAAAAGGAGTGCTATTGGCCGGTGCCAAAGCGATTAAGTGGATATCTGGCATAAAAGATCCCCCATTGTTTCATCATGGAGCTGTGGATGTTTCTAGGGCGGAGTGGAGTGTAGACCCGACCGACACTGATTTTGGACATGCTTATGCATTTGATCTGTGGTGGATCAAGCACCTGAAGGCAGATAGTATCATAAGCTTAATTCCTGGGGTGACAATATTCCATGTCGCCGGTAATGCCAACAGCCTGAACCTGCTTTTATGAAACTAAGTAACTGAGTCGAGTCTTGGCTTCGAACACTAAACAACGGTTTCTGAGAATTGTTCCTCAAAGTTCAAAACTTGTGTTCTGTCAACAACTTGAAAGGATTCATCACCATATAAGAAAATTAGAAGTTGGGAGACAAATCCCTCTACTCTCCGGTGTCCATTTTGTTGAGTATTTTGCCAAGCACGATCATATAAACGATCCAACTCGAAGCCAATTTCAACAGTTTTTCGCTTCACGTGACTCAGTTTTGAAGCTGGTTCATGATCTTATTGGTTAGCACCACTCGACTGAGGCAAAGGTCCAAAATTTCGCCCATTTATGATTAACGCAAGACAATTGAGCTCCGTCTTAAGCTCGGATCATTCGCTACTTTCTCTGCTTATATCTTGTAAGACTCTTTCTGAGATCTCACATCCATGGCTATCTGGTCAAAATCGGCCTCGACAGAGACCATTTCAGTTTGAGCAAGCTTCTCGCGTCTTTTATCGTACACACAAAAATCCAGTACGGGACGAGTAGAATACCTCGAGGGCGTCTTATTTCTCGTCATTAGTAATGACACAACACCGTTGATCCAATTATAGTCTGCAAGCAGGAAATGGAAAGGCCGTTGCTATCGTAACATATGCTACAAGGACAAACATCTCGAGGAAAAGGTAATGAAGCAAGAAAGTCCCACACACATTGCCTCCTGACAATTCCACACTGTCGAGTAAATTGGGTTTCCAACGTAGAATCAAACCGAGCTTATCATTGAGTTTTAATGACGTACCAGGTAATTACGCATTTCGTCCTTCATGTCTGCAATGCCAGTCAAGATCTCCATCTTATGCACATGACCTAACCTGTTTAATAAACTCTGTTCTACACCTTCCAACTGCTGCATCTTTTCTTCACTTGCTTAGCCTTTTTCTCATACTCCACTATTGAGTCCTCCTAGTCCAGCAGAAACTGATATCAATGCAACTTTGACACTTACGGAGGACATCCCTCCAACTTTTGCAGAGAAATAGTGGTTTGCAGTGTCCAACGAAGGATTGAAGATCCACATCAGAGCCAAAGAGACAACTGCCATGTTGAAAATCCTCCTTCATAGAATTATTTGAGCACATATGATTGCAGAACTTTCACCATTTAGAGATGCTTTGAGAACTTGTCACAAAATCAGTTTTACAAGAACTCTCATTCTCAACTTTCTCTGACCCAGAAGCCGCAGGTGTTTGCGTCAAAACATCTTTATCCCTGCTAGCATTTGGTATAGCATCACATTGCCACCTTGCGGCCATTATAGCTTGAGGATATCTTTTCAGAAAAGAACAATTAGCTCAGCACTATTGGAAAATCCTCATATAAAGGCTCTCCCTCTTCATCATGAGGAACCTGCGAGTTTGAGGAAGAGTACAGAGTTAAGCGTTGCAAACCATTTAATCTAAACAACTATAAATTATCAAAGTACAGGCAAGAGAAATCTTGTCTTGTACTACACTGGAGAGTGGAGACATTGCCAAACATATAATTCTTTCTTCCTCCAAATAAAAGATTTCATTGAAAGGTTTATTCTAAAGGTGGTGTTAATAAAAGAAGATCGGCTACTGCTTTCACTTGGTGGATGCTAAATTGAGGTTTAAAGATGACAGCAACCAGAGATTAGAACTTGAGAATCTGAAGATGGAAGTCCCCAATTAGGTAAAAGCAGCATGCGAATGAGATGAAAGTACAGAAGATGCTAAACAACGGAACACCAAAATGCAGTCACTGTCCTACATCACATCACCCGAAATGGTATCTTTTTATGGTGGGAATAATCGGTGGACAAAATACTACATGGAGTGAAGAAAACTTGTCAAATCTGCAAACTTACATTCATATAGCAAAGGTGCAATATGTTCAATGTATAATTCTAAGGCTGCATTCAAAGATAATGCAGGACGTCTCCAATAAAACAGTCAAAGACAGCAATATTAATACTCCACCAAGGGAATTTTGACAGGCTATGGGTTGGCTCGCTATGAACGGCTCGAGTTCTCATAGAAACTGATGATGAAAATGAAAGTTCCCAGGATAAATTGTAGTGTAGGTACTCATCAGAACAGTCAAGGCATAGCATCATAACACGATAATACACATTAGTACTGGTTGCCTGATCTTCGTGAAGAAACACGTGATTTTGCACCATTTGCAACATAGCTTTCTAGTTAGGATATAAGGGCCGCAATATTCTTGCCATCAACCTATTTAACTCTTTAATAAGGTAAAAAATGGTCATAAAACTCACCGTCAAATAGCTAAATTCCAAGGGTGGAAGGTTGACACAATAGATTTTGTTCGTGATGATAATTAAGAACCTTAAAACTGTTGTGCCTCCTAGTATCGTATATCTACTCTAAGTTTTGTTAACCAGACTGATCCATGGTACGACTATACTGGCAAAGCTCACAACTGAACAAATGACGCTGTCTGAAATAATTAAGATTTAGCACTCTGAGAACATCAGAAACCTAAGTGAAATCGTGGATCAAGCAAAACATATACTTATATATTGTACAATTATACAATTGACCAAGCGTGTGTTTTTTTTTTTAGCTTCAGGTAGTAATTCTAGTATTCCAAAGTATGCACAAACAGGATAGTCAAGTGGCAAATGCACCATATCTCGTTTCGAAAAAGACCATAATATCCAATAGTCAAGGATCCATCGTGCAAAATGGCAACTCCCCAAAAAACCTCAAGTCTCTAATAGTTCATGATTTATATTACGTTTTTTGAACTGCTTATGATTTAATTGTGTTTCACGTGTTCGTTTTCATGGTTTGTTACTTTTAGCAAGTGTGAAATTTAAGTTGTTACCTTATTTTATATTTATGTTTGATATGTATTGGTGTTCATAGTTTGGTTGCTTAATGTTACATTATTGGTGGATATGTAATTTGAAATAGTATGTTTGTTCTTTCAAGGAATACAAAAATGAAGTAAAAAAATAATCGATTGGTCCTGGGTTAATTTTGGAACCGGACTGGACCATAGGTGCAGTTTGGTCTTCGGTCCAAGGCTCAACACGGTCGGTCCTTGGTCCCAAAATTTGCGGACCAACACGTGTGGGTTGGTTATTGGGTTAGGTGCTAGATCGGCCCAACCCGGACCATACTCACTGTTGCGGAAGTCGAGCGATCAAATAATAAATTTGACATAATAAGAAAATAAATCGGAATCCAGATTTATGTGATTCGGTCATAGTCACCTACGTTCACGGGAAGAGTAGAAACGAATTCTACTATAGATCAAGCGATATAACAGAGATTACATCCACACTTGAGTCACTTAAACACTCTTTAGTATTTCTCAAGCCCCAATTACACTCAATAACTCACGCGGTGTTTAGTTCTATAATTTTTCACGAAATAATATCTCAATCTCACGAAAGAATTATACATAAATTCTTATCACAAAAATTTAATTTGCTTCGATACTACCTTCACGGGACGTAACTCACCAACAAAGCTTCGCTACACGAACAAGACACAAGACCCACTACCAAGCACCCAGCACCTATAGGATCCACGGCATTCTTGAGAAAAACGGCGCTTCTCTGTCTTCTCTGCAAACACGCCCAACAATCTGACCCAAAAAGAAAAATATATGTTGCCACCGTCGCGCAAGGGAGATCCCACAATGAGTCAGATTAGGAAACAAAAGTCCATAATTGTTTGACTTTCCTTTGATTGTTTTATTTATTATTTTCTTCCTTCTATGATCCATTGTTAACTGGGTCAATGTATCTCTTAAAGTTCGCGTTGACCTTTTTGATGGACTCTCCTATTTCAAGCCATAGACTCCAATTTTATTCGGAAAGCTAATTTCCGAAAACTTAGCCTTGTATTCTTTTTTTATTATTATTTCTGAAAATTCAGATTTTCATTTCGGAGATTTAAACTTGAGACATATTTTAACACTCACCCCTAACGATTGAGTAGTATAGATCCGATTAGATGAAGCTTAAGTTACGAGATGATTTGAGTATAAGATAGAGTTCAATTCATACCAGTCGACAGTTATGGTTGTCCCTAGTGATGGAAAAGGTGAAGGGGGTGCATAATTGAGTTGTCGTACGCCATTGATCCTGTCGAAGGGTGGGGGTTGGAAGATTTGGTGAGGGAAGTATATGAGGTGGGTTACAAGGCATGGCTAAGAAAATGGAGGAACATTTGCGAATTAAATTGGCTGACAACTATAGTGTTTGATTTTGCATACCTGGTTTATTTAGAGTTGGTTTTGGGGCTTCCATTACCGTGATGCTACTCCTTTTTGCACTCTTAATTTTTTTTCTTCACACACACCCTTGTAATTAAAGGCCCATATCAACGAAAGAGACGAGCGGGGTGTTCGTCGTCAATAGTGCTTGTGCTTTTATGGATAAGTGTACGAAATGTTTTAACATATACAGTAGAAGTACAATTGATCTTCAAATTAGAAAAATTGTGCAATCGAATTTTTTCATCGGGTCATTAATTTTTGGCTAATGAAAAATCCTTAATAGATTATTTCAATAGTTTCTTTCTACTACATATCCATTACAAGAGTTATTTTATTCTATTTTAAGTAGGGTCGCGTTTTTTCCACTCCTCCTTTGACTTAGATGCTCATTTTCTGTGTTTTGACAATACTATCCCTTGTGGGGCCCACCACTTCTGGTACAATTCTAGAAGAGTGATTTTTTTAATTATTCTGTCCTTCTTCTTTTTCTTTGCGGGTCCCACTTTCCTTTTTTTTTCTTTCTTTCCTGTCTCTGACATCTCAATTCTTCGTTTTTGCAAATCTTCTCTATATTTTCTTTCTGACGAGCTATTCTCTTAGGCCTCCCACTCCTTCTCCTTCTTCTTCAGTAAATCTATCATGCATTTGCAATCCCCCAAAAACTACTTACTTTAGCAATTCGCACACTCATTCATTCGCTATCGGAGGTATGGGTCTGGCGAAAGCTTGTTTTTTTTTTTAGTTTTTTTGTTCTCGAATCATGCTCATCCCAGTCTCTATTGAGTATTTCTTGATATCTTTTCTTAAAAGTGAATTTGACTTTTGGGTCGTGGAAATTCTTGATTTTGTGATTCAATTCTGTGTTTAGAGTAAAGTGTGCATCAAAACAGTGTTTGTGAATCAGTTGCACAATTTCTTTGTAGTCTGTATCATACTTACGTCTTATAAACTTTTTCTTCCTCTGGGTTCAGTTTCTCACTATCGTTTTCATAAGTTCTTCATCATCAGTTTTGTGATGCTGTTGTTGCTTCTCATTAATTTACTTGTTGGAAATAATGATACATGATATGTTTAATCTGGTTGTTTGATTTTAGGAGAATTGAGGTAATCTATTTTCTTTGACAACAATGGAGGCCAAAGGTGATTTGCAAGAGTGAAGAATTAAGACGTCAAAGGCATGAAAAAAAGAAAAAGAAGGAAAGTGAGACCCGCAAGGAAATAAAAAGAAATGATATCCGAATAATGAAAAAAAATCACTTTTGTGGAGTTGTACTAGAAATGGTGGGACCCATAAAGAATAATATGGTCAAAACACAAAAAATGGGACTGTTTAGGGAAAAGTGCCAAAAAAATCCTAAACCTTTTGCATTAATACCAATTTAGTCCTAAACTTTTTTTTGGTACCAATTCAGTCCTAAACCTTTTGTATTGATGCCAATTTAGTCCTAAACCTTTTTTTAGTGCCAATTCAGTCCTAAACCTTTTAAATTGGTGTCAATTCAGTCATAAACCTTTTGTTTTTGTGCTAATTTAGTCCTTCCGATCAATTTTGATCGGAATTTGCCGACGTGGACGCCGGCCGGCCGCCGGCTGGTCACCGGCGCCGACATGGATAAATTAAATAATATTTTAATATTTTTTTGAATTTTTATTTTTTTTCATTTTTTTCATTTTTTTCTACTTTTTTTTTTGTTTTCTCCTTCCTTTGGCCGGTCGCCGGTCCGGCCAGAGGCCAGAGGCCGGTGAGCTCGACCTCGACGGCCACTGGGGAGGGCAGCCTTGCCCGGCGAGGCCGGGCCTTGCCTTGGTCGGGCGAGGTCGGGCCTCCCCCGACCATGGCGAGGCTCGCGCCCTTGCCGGAGGCCGCAAAGAGGGTGAGCCTCGCCATGGTCGGGCGAGGCCCGACCTCGCCGGCGGCTGGCAAGGTCGGGCCTCGCCGGCGACTAGGCGAGGCCCGACCTCGCCAAATCCGGTGAGGTTGGGCCTCCCCCGACCATGGCGAGGCTCGCCCTCACCGCGGCCTCTGGTGAGGGCTCGAGCCTCGCCAGGTGAGGCCGCCCTCCCTAGTGGCCGGCGAGGTCGAGCTCGCCGGCCTCTGGCCTTGGGCCGGTCGCCGAACCGGTAATTGGCCAGAGGAAGGAGAAAACCAAAAAAAAAATGTGGAAAAAAAGAAAAAAAAAGGAAAAAAATAAAAATTCAAAAAAATATTAAAATATTATTTAATTTGTCCACGTCAGCACCATGTCGGCGCCGGTGGCAGGCCGGCGTCCACGTTGGCAAATTCCGGTCAAAATTAGCCGGAAGGACTAAATTGGCACAAAAACAAAAGGTTTAGGACTGAATTGGCACCAAAAAAAGGTTTAGGACTAAATTGGCACCAATGCAAAAGATTTAGGACTGAATTGGCACCAAAAAAAGATTTAGGACTAAATTGGCACTAATGCAAAAGGTTTAGGACTTTTATGGCACTTTTCCCGGAATGTTTAAGTCGAATGAGGAGTGGAAAAAGCACGACCCTTGTAAGTATTCATCATTTTGCTACTATTTTTCTTTTTCTCTCTTCCTTGAACAAGGTCACCATCACCGCCCGTCGTCACCGAGGCCAGCCACAATAGACGAGCTTGCATCCACTATGACCGATGCAGCCACCGCCACCTGCGTTGTCCTCTCTTTGAGTCTCCCCGTATGGACACTCTAAATTTATCATCTTAAAATGGAAAAAGAAGAATGGAACCTCTTCAAAATCCTTTACCTTTGATCAGATCAAAACAAAAGCAAACATTTGAAAGCAGAAAGCTAAAACCTACTGATTATATCGATGATGGAAAGATATCAGCAGACAGAGATCAACTGATGGATGGGAGCACCCATCATGATGCTCCGATCATCCTCCACCTCTTCTCCTCCAAAACCCTTTGAAGATATTTCAATCTCCAAGTTTTGATTGTTCCTGTAAGAACATCTTTTTTCCAAAATTTTCTTTTCTTCCTTGACATTCTTTCGCCGTCGCGGCAGTGTGCCCCCTCACCCATCCCCTAATTTTTTATTATTATTTCAAATTTGGCCTATTTTTCTTTTATTATTATTATTATTATTATTATTATTATTATTATTATTATTATTTTTATTCAGCTTCTTTTCTAACATAGCACTAAGTAGATACCACATTGGCATCACGTGTCGTAGAAAATTATTTAAAAGTATCATGCTAGTATTTTCATTACTAAACATAAAATATGGGACTTGAGTGCACTTTCCTACCCAGTTTTAAGAGTTTTAGTGCATTAATCGCTTATTTATGTCTTAAATTAAAGTTAATGGTTAGAATAATCTGAAGGCTTCATCGATACATGAATTCACGTGAATTTGAAATTGACATGGTTTTGAGCCCCATATTTGTTCGTGTTTCTTCACTAACTTTACATAATTCCAGACACAGTAACATATTATAAAATTAAAGGAAGAAATATAATTTTACCCTCGTGATGTTGCAGTTGTATAATGAGTAAAATCAACTCTTAAGCAGGTGTGATGGTAGTGAAATGTAGCATTACTTTATCAATCAAGGATTTGAACTCTAGTCTCATAGACCTCTTCATTTGCTGGAAGCAGAAAACGCAGGATTGCAACCAAACACCAGGGAAAAGATTTCTCAAGAAAGAGAGAGCAAGAAGGCATGAACCGGCTTGTAGAGAAAGCGAGAAAAGAAGTACCAGAAATGAGACTCTGAGCTCAAGTGCTTGAGAGAATGCCCAGTCCTGTCTAAAAAAACACCAAGAGAGCGTAGTCTAAAAATATATTGGAGTACTTGGTCAAAATCAATATTTATGACATGGATAAACGTGGTTCTCTTCCCGTTGTTTTCTATTCATCTGAAATACATAAGACTAATTGTATATATAAAAAGAATAGTCTACACAAAAGAGTATATCGAGTGATACGATGAAGAGACTAAGTATTTAACCATAAAATGAAGCTTTTCACATCGTTCAATATATCAATTTCATAAAATAGTTTTAGTATATATCCGTAGCTAGCATTATTTTAAATTACAACTTGCCATATAAATCAGATGGGTTCACTCTGCTCTCTATCACATTCGCTGGGCATCAAACATGTGAATTTTATCTCAATTGTGAAGTGCAAACTGCGAAGTATATTGAACCATTCCTTCAATTTGATCGAATTAACCTGAATTTACAACCACTTTAGATCGATAAATTCTCATTAGTATTGTGGCTTGTCGGGCTGTGCACACTAGACTGAAAAGTGTCCAATGAAATTTTTGGGGGAGAGAGAGAGATCATGGACAGACTGAGGTCAGACAGTTTGGCCGATAGCTGGAATGGAGGAGGGTGTGTACGTGAATGATGAGCACTGACAGTTCATATCCAATGAAGTTGGATATGAACTGGAAGTTCCCACTCAGTTCGTCTTTGCCTTGGGGGACTTGTTTGGAGCGATCAGCGCTCGTCCTCATCCACCAGACCAGCCACACTGTTTTCCTCACTCAACCAATAGTCGCTCTTCAATCACAAGCATGAATATGAACACATCTTTTTTGGATAGTTGTTCGGAGCAATCATGAATTTTAGCTCCTACAATAGGCTCTTCACTTCTGGGGTAAACTTTGAAAAAGAGTGTACTTGAGCGCTAGGAACCAGCATCACAGCAAATAGGAGGGGAACATTATTTTGAGAAGAGAGAAGGAAACAAGACAGGCCATAAAGATGCACTCCCACGAATCTTGGCGTTTTGGCCTTAGGCCAACGGAGGGGAGATGCAGTCTTTTTGAGCATCTTCCATTATTGTCTCGGGTGGAGTAAGTTAAATGGCCATTTCAATCAGTGTAAGCATTAGAAGTTTTGTGTGGAATTACTTTCTTATGACTTCACTGCCGAAGAATGCATAACAAAAGATTTTATGAAGATTGATCTTGCCAAATTAAGAAAGATATAACTGTTATCTTATTACCGTCCAAGATTAGATATGATTAAAGAATGGGATATCTCTCGGCCATACATCTTTTTGCTAGGTGTTCAAGTTTAACCTCTCTATAAACAGGAGCCTTTAACATTTGGATAGGTTAGACAAACCGTTTGTCCAGAAAAAAAATTAAAACATTAGAAAAACGGGCCAACAACGTATTTATAGCATATGATTTAACAGTCTCCCTCTCGTTTATACCGGTCTTTACACGTGCAAGACTATCTTGGGACTAAAAAAATTAATGGGATCCAACGGAATAGAAAAACAAACTAAATAACAAGTAGGATCAAAACAGATCATTGTAGGTAACACTGTGATTCGAATATTTACCCGTGCTCCGATACCATGTTAGACAAATTGTTGGTCTCAAAAGCTTGATTGTTATGAAACAGAGTCGGCAATGTATTCACGGCGTATGACTTATCAGGACCGAAGAATATTTCGAGGACACTTTCATTTCATTTTCAAAGGAGGACAACACTAAGGTTCGGTTGATGTAGCTAGTTGTGTCACTTGAGTGGGTTCAACCTATTCCCTCCGGTCACACCGGAGAAAAACAAAAACCTCTAATGGGAAAAACAAAACAAAAAGAAAAAATGGCTGAAAGCTACGGTTGCATGGTCCAGTCCAAAAACCGGGTACAATAATAAATCAGGAGGGAGGGGGGATCGTGCAACCATGTGGATGGTGATCCGTAGAATTTGCCCATCTCGACATGATGAGCAGATCGCAGCAAAAACTCTGCATGATTTCGCATGCGTTCATTTGCCTCCCAAACACGTACATCATCCTCTTTCCTTTCTTGGGTTGGCTTTTAACTTGTTGCAGCTGACACCGCCAGAAAGAACAAAGAGAGAGAGAGAGAGAGAGAGAGAGAGAGAGAGAGAGAGAGAGAGAGAGAGGTGTGTGTATTCAGAGGAAATCTTTCACCAAGTCGTACGTGGACGTGACATTGTGGACGGGACATCGCTCATCTGATCATATGCCCCGATCTGCAGTGCATGATTGAAAAGTTTGGGGAAGGGAAGGGAGGTATATGTCCTCATGTCTCCTGCTATTATCTCCTTTCGACCATCCAAGTTTACACTCGGATGCCCACAATGTGTCTTCATTGTCTCCATAAGTTACAAAACTCAGCCAGCAAACTCACGCTCTCTTGAATTCGAGCCCGACAGTGGTGCTGCTCATCGAATTGAAGTAGCACGAAATACTGCTTGAGCTTGTCGAAGGCACATGAGCTTGGTACGTTGAGCTCATGCAACAATGAGCCCCGCGTCTTGTAGCTCGACCGCTGTTGTAAGAGGATGAGTAGTCTTCTCTGCCGTTCTAGATCCAAAAACTAGTATGCTAATCCGCGCTTTGTGTGGGAATAGATTCATGTATATTTTTCATCGTTTTAAGTCATAAAAATGCATACACCGTGTAAAAATTGGATATTACAATGATATAACCTTTCACTTTCAAAGCTTGACAGTAAGAATTAATCAGAATTTACGTTAGGTTTCTCGTGATTCAAGTAAATAAACCACGAGAATGAGTTTTTTTTTTATTTATAAAATTATAGTTGGAATATCACGGTTCTGTCATGTGAAAACCCCAAATTTGGACAGAGTCGACCAAAGGAAAATAGCCATGGAATTGGTGAGCTGTCACACCCCAACCCTTGGGAACGATAACATCCCACTAAGGTCGTTATGTTTGTGACGTCTCAGGACGCGTCGCTAACCCAATCGAATTGCTAACGGATTGACTCATGCGGAAGCGAACTTGAAACACTCCTCCAATCAACAATCATACAAAGGGATAATAAATGAATCACATTGATACACAAACAAGCGAAGCCATTTTTATAAACAAATTGTTAGCCATGGAAGACATAACTTACGAGCCTACTACGAGGCCACCTCCTAATGGACCATGCGTAAACAAAAAGGGATCGGGTGGTCGGGCTAACTTAGCTTCACTACCAAAAAGGGACAGTAAAAAAGATGGGATATCCAAACCCATCACCACAGCTGGCCATAACCTAGAGGAGGCTCCGGGTTGGACTCCACTTCGTCTGCTTCGGACTTCATATCGTTTGGACCGGTGTCCAGATTAGTCACAGTCTTGTCTAGAGGATTGATCTCCATGGGATCCTAGACCTCATCCCCTACTCCACCAGCAGGAGGTCCGTAAAAACCACGAATTGGACCGAACAATATTGAACAAACACAACACCAGCACGTGAAGTAGTGTTGAAGTGGTCAAATTTCAGTTTTACATGTCTTCAATAATGTAGTAGTGGAGTCCTAGTTTGTAGGGGTTTGTTTCTACACGTTTTAGTTAGTGGGATATGTTAGTGGGTCTTTGTTATTGTTATCTTATTGTTATTTCTTGCTGAGTAGTTTTTAATGTTATGCCTATTCAATAGGCTTGTGATCTGTTGAATTGAAGTACGTGAGTTTTTCAGCAGCAATTTTTTGTGTGTGTTCTCTTCTACTCTTTGCTCTCTTTAGAGGTTATTGAACCATACTTGCCGCTTATTCTTTTTCAACAATCTGGTATCAAAGCCAGGTTCTGGGTATTTTGTGAGCATCACTATTGCCAAGATGGGTGATCTTCAAGTCGTTGGCGGAATCAAGAAGCTCAGCAACCAAAACTACAATTCTTGGTCTACCTGCATGATGTCTTATATGCAGGGCCAGGATTTGTGGGAGGTTGTCAATGGAAACGATGTGAGACAACCGGAGGCTGAAGATGCGAATGGGACATTGCAGAAGTGGAAGATTAAAGCGGGCAAAGCCATGTTCGTTTTGAAGATGACAGTTGAAGAGGACGTGCTGGAGCATATCCGAGATGTGGAAACTCCCAAAGAAGCTTGGGATACGTTCGCCAAGCTGTTCTCTAAGAAGAATGATACGAAGCTCCAACTCTTAGAAAGTGAGTTGTTGTCGATAGCGCAACGCGACATGACGGTCGCTCAGTACTTCCACAAAGTGAAGACGTCATGCCGAGAGATTACTGAATTGGATCCGGAGGCTCCGATTGGCGATACCAGGATGAAGCGGATCATTATCCATGGTTCGAAGCCAGAATTCAGGAGTTTTGTTGCTGCCATACAAGGATGGCAAACTCAGCCGTCGCTTGTCGAATTCGAAAATTTGCTAGTTGGTCAAGAAGCATTAGCTAAGCAAATGGGAGGAGTCTCGTTGAAGAATGAAGAAGAGGCACTCTACGCGAACAAAGGCAAGTGGAATTCCAAGTGGCATGCCTACGGTGGATCCAAAAAGAACAATGACAAGGCGAGAAGTCATCAAGATGAAGGGAGCGTTCGTGCATGGAAAGGTTCTAAGAACCATGGCGATGACCAAAAGTTTGAAGGGAAAGATTTAGAAGATGCTACCATGTATCGGCAGTTGGTGGGTAGTCTTATCTACTTAACTTTAACAAGACCGGATGTTTCATTTGTAGTTGGTGTGATGAGTCGCTACATGCAAAATCCAAAGAAGGCTCATTTGGAATCAGTTCGTCGAATCTTGAGATATGTGAAGAGCACGCTTGGCTATGGTATTATGTACAAGAAAGGTGGAGATTGCAAACTAGTTGGCTATTGTGATGCCGACTATGCAGGTGACCATGATTCCCGGCGTTCAACTACTGGGTATGTCTTCATGCTTGGGTCTGGAGCAATTTCTTGGTGTAGTAAAAGACAACCAACAGTGTCTTTGTCAACCACAGAAGCAGAATACCGAGCAGCAGCGATGGCAGCTCAAGAAAGCACTTGGCTTATGCAATTATTGAAAGACTTGCATCAACCAACAGAGTATGGTGTCTCTTTGTACTGCGACAACTTGTCGGCAATATGTTTGGCGGAGAATCCAGTTTTTCACGCAAGAACTAAGCATGTGGAGGTGCATCATCATTTTATCAGAGAGAAAGTCTTGCAAGAAGAAATTGAGTTGGAGCATGTCAAAACAGAAAACCAAGCTGCAGATTTGTTTACAAAAAGCTTGAGTAGCAACAAGTTCGAAAGTTTCTGTCATCAGCTCGGTATGGTGAAAAGAGTAGAAGCTGGTGTTGAAGGGGAGTATTGAACAAACACAACACCAGCACGTGAAGTAGTGTTGAAGTGGTCAAATTTCAGTTTTACATGTCTTCAATAATGTAGTAGTGGAGTCCTAGTTTGTAGGGGTTTGTTTCTATACGTTTTAGTTAGTGGGATATGCTAGTGGGCCTTTGTTATTGTTATCTTATTATTATTTTCTTGCTGAGTAATTTTTAATGTTATGCCTATTCAATAGGCTTGTGATCTGTTGAATTGTAGTACGTGAGTTTTTCAGTAGCAATTTTTTGTGTGTGTGTTCTCTTCTACTCTTTGCTCTCTTTAGAGGTTATTGAACCATACTTGCCGCTTGTTCTTTTTCAACAAACAACGCGTCCCCTTCACGGATAAACCACACCACAAACTCATGAGCCTTCCACTCAGATAAGCCCTCGTCGACCTAGATAGTGGTCGAGTGTTTCTGGTAAGCCTTATCCTGTCCTAATAGGTACTCTGCAACTATCGTGTCTATATCGATAGGCACGCCAAAACGTAAGGGAGGAAGATTCATACTTGAGGGTCTGAAATGGTTAAATAATAACAATGAGAAAAATTTAATAAGTAAACTCCCTAAGTCTTGCTTAGGATAACGCGTACCTCTGGATAATCCTAAACATGCAATTCTAGCATGGACAAACATGCCATTAAACAATCAAAGGCATTCTTATCTAGCCTTGGCACATACATGCCCAGCATATTATAAATCGTCAAGACATGGCAAATGCTCCCCCGAGCACATACTATACATACCATTGCATAAACATGCATATCAACAACTAATAATCCAAAAATGTTCAAATATCATTCTCGAGCGTATAGCTTTCCCCAATGCACATCACACTCATAATTATCCAAATTATTAAACAATCACTTAGGTCCACAACCGAACCCCTGCCGGTATCTTCCGACATAACCAGGTATCATCCTGCTCCATTGGGCACTGCAATATTTGGAACCCCCGCCCAGATGGCATTTCATAAGGAGCATTGATCTGGCCTCAACCGCAACACGGCATCCGAACCTCCACCGGGCATCATCTAGAACTCCCGCTTAGACGGCACTATCATGACCATGCACATAACCCATCACTCGTTACCAATTCTTATCTTTGAGAATTAGCCGATGCAAGTGTTTATGACGTGCATTTCTTTACGAACTAAGATGTCATTAAACGCATTAATCCAAATGCTAATAGCATTGTCTAGCCAATAAATGAACCTAATCAGCCATTAGATAACCAAATCAAGTCAGCCATCAATTAAACAAGATTAGCCGCTATTCAATCCGAATCAACCACCTAATTTAATCCACTAATCAACCATGAAACAAACACACTTAGCCACCCCCTAATCAATACCGAAATCACCCACAATTAATCAAATCAAGCCATTAAACTAACACACAATCAGCCACTTAATCGAGCCACAAACAACCACTAATTCACTCCTGAAATCAGCCACTAATCGGTCTACTAACCAACCTCTAACCAAGCAAACATAATCAGCCAATAATAACCAAGGTCAGCCCCTAAATCACTAAACCATAAATAGCCCTAATCAGCTTATAATCAGCCCCTAAACACATCCATTAGTTACTCGTTGGCCTAATCAAGGTTTAGGAAGTCACTTACACTTGAACCTAAACAAAAGCCAAGCAAAAGTGCAGCAAACAGCCTTAGTAGTGTAGCAATAGCTCTAGCGGCCCCCGGTGGCCAACGATGCTCAACTGACGGCTGAGACGGGACGTGATGGTGGTGACGGTGAGGGGTGATGATGGCCAAAGAGAGAGAGAGAGAGAGAGAGAGAGAGAGAGAGAGAGAGAGAGAGAGAGAGAGAGAGAGAGAGAGAGTCAACGGTGAGAGCAGTCAGTGGTGACGGTGAATGGTGGGGTGGTGGCGGTGGATGAACAAGAGAGAGAGAAAGCAAGGTGGTGGCAGTGAACAGCACGGTCGCGGCTGTAGATGGCGATGAATGGCGCTCCCGACGGCTGGATGGCAGCTGCTGGTGATGCTTGGCAAGGGTGGCTGATCGGTGATGGTGGTGGTGCCGAAGTGAGAGGGAGAGAGGGAGAGAGATGAGTGTTATCCTAAGTGAGAGAGACAAGTTGAGAGAGATGATCTAACAACCCCACTCAAAACCCCACTAACAACCCTACTCACAAAAAAGGGTCTAGATTCAAACTTCCCCCACAAGCCAAGATCTAAGGGTCTAGGTTTAATCTTTCTAATCAAGCTAATACAAATATCTATTGGCAAACTTGTAAATAAACAAAGATAAGAGGGGCAAATTTGTCCATTGTGGTCGGCCAACAAATGGAGGGGCACAATGACTATTTTGCCCTTCTACACAACAAAGGAATTCAAAATAAGTCAAGGGTAAAAAGTTCTTTTCCAACTTCCGATCCGAATTTCACTTTTCTAATAATTTCTGAGCAAACCGATAAATAGATGAGCTTAATGAAGTGACGTCCAATAATTTAGTCATGCAACCCTTGAAAGTTTGATACCCAAGTCCGGATTCTAATCCATGGCAAAAAATCGATCAATTGCGACTTTATTGTATCTCAAATTAACATACGGCTTTTAGGAATTATGCGTATTCGACTCATGGTTGACTCAATATTAAACCATGTTTAAGCTTACTCAAGCCATGGGTGACCTCGATTGTCATGTAATCGTAAGGGGTCAATTGTCTGTTTCAAAGAATACGATCATTAGGAATTGGCTTAAGGTCGATCGAGATCAATCGGGTAATCGTGCGGAATCATCCGCAATCCGATTCTATGCTATTGTCAAATTGATCTATAACCATTCTCGGATCGGCTTGAAAGGGCTCGTGAGGATCCCTCAATAATCCTTATGGTCGAATTGTCAATCCATGATCGAGTTTTCAGGTTGTGCGTACTTAATTTCTTAGTAGCCTTTCCCTAATGGTTAGCCCTCTCGCGAGTGATCAATTAAGAGCGAAATTTAACTAATAGTGCATCGATGAAATAATCATTTCATATATCCCGAAAATAGTTGACTTTCAGAATGTCACACGAGCAAATCGATCCGAGGGTCGGTCATGAATTGGCTGGTATGGTTGGAACAGGTATTTAAAGGATCTATCATGGTTCGATTGAAGGATTGTCCATGGATCGGCTAAGGGATTGACAATGAAATGACTTTCTAGTCAGGCAAGTTGATTAAAGTGATTCGACCATGGATCGACCATTCAACCATAGGGGTCGGCAGTGTCAATCGCAGGTGATTCCGCTTGACTATGCACTAGTCACGAGCGTCCATGAACCGACTCCGTGGCACTCGATTCTATGTGGCTACATGACAATTGAGGATCGACTATGGATTGTTGATGCTCGAACATGGACCGATTGCAAATCAGCCATGAATCGTTGCATTGAATTGAGTAGACCATGGGCAGGCCATGTACTAGGCCAAGAGCCTTATGGCTTGGTTGTAGAGGCCGTGCAAGCCAGGCCTTGTGCCCAGCCATGGACCAACCTTGAGCCCGTCAGTCAGGCCATGAGCCAGCCTCGTGCCCGGCCGTGTGCTAGCCAGTGTGCCTGACCCTTGTGTCAGGCCTTGTGCCCATCAATTCTAGCCCAGATCTAGTTTCGTACCAATCAAACTTGGCCACGGCCGTGCATTGTGCCCATCTGTGTGCCAACGCCTCGGTTCGACCCATGAGCCGGTCCCTAGTTCATGTATCCCGTCCGTGTGCTTGGCTCTTCACTCATGCAACCCAGCCGTGAGCTGGCACACCAACCGTTCAGCTCGGCTTTGCGCCTGTGTAGCTAGGCCATGTGCCAGGCCTTGCGCCCGATTAAGCCCGACCGAACATGCCATGTGCTAGGACATTCCGGCTGATTTGGCCTTGTGCCGTTTAGCCCGGTCTTTAGTTCGGTTATGTCCAATCATACTTGAATAATTTTGCACCGAATCTCAGTTCCAAATGGGATAGTCAATCATTTATGGCACTTGAAACCCCTAATTACCTTTGTTGCTTACTAAGTTAGGCCTTAGTGAAAATTTAGTATCCAAAGGAAGATAGGTCATTGGAATTAGTATTCTTGAGATAAGACATATGATTCATGCCCAAGAGCTTTTTGGAACAAGAAGACAAATTGACTTGACTAGTTGGCCAATAATAGAACTTGGCAAGGAAGGCATCGATACTAGAACTTGTCTTACAAGTACCAATGATCAAGACCAACCCCCAATAATAAAACCATGGACCGATAAAGGAACTTGTCTTGCAAGAACCAATAATTTTGGAGCCTAGGGGATGATTCACGCCCAAAGGGATTTCATGGGCTAGAAGACAAATTGACAATTTCCTTTGTAAGTTGTCAATAATTGAACTTGGCATAGAAGACACCAATAATGGACATAAAGCCAATAATTAAAGTGTCTTGAGGAAGACACCAATAATTGTATGTCTTGAAGACCAAGACCACTCATGCACAAGCCAAGAGGAGAGGTGATTCATGCCCAATTAAAAGAAGCTAAGGATAAGTAAAGTTATCATTGTTATCTTGGTCTTAAATGACGTAATAGATAATCATGACCTTAGATTAGAGACTTAGAGACCAAGTTGGGAATGTGTGGCCTTAATTGAAGACTTGAAGAAGAAGATTAATGATGGCCAAAAACTTTCAAGACCCCTTCATCATTAGCTTAGACTTTGGCTTCTTCTTCATAAAAGGCATTGGTAGGCCACCTTATAAATAGAAGTGCCCCTACTTAGTCTTCCTTTTTCCTTACACCAGCACCATCTCACACGCGTACCCCACCATCCGGCCACCCCTTGCTCACACCATCCTCTCTCTCTCTCACCCCACTCACTTCTTCTCCCTCATGCCAACCCCTTTGTTGGCTTTTCTCTGGGACCACTTCTTGGTCTAAGTAGAGTAAGTAGATTTCCTAATTTTCGGATAGGATGTTGCGATATCTTGCTGACTTGTGTATTTACCTAAGTCATGATAGGGACTTGCTTGTTGTTGCTTGTGTGCTTGATTATTTTGCATAACATAGTCATGAGTCAGGCATGACTCGGTTGCGAAAGAGGGAACGTATGTCTTGTATACACGTTATGACGTTTGGATCAAGACTTACTTGGCAAAGGCTCGATATTGAGGCGTATCGGATCCGAGCTAAGTACAGTTTTGTTCAATGCTTGGCGTGTTGGATCAAGTCACAAGCCTTGAACCATGACCGACATTTTAGATGATTAAAGCTTTTTGTCCATGAATCACGTGCACTCACACCTTCGGGCAACCTTGTTTGCTTGGACTACTAAAAAAAGATAAGAAATCGGTTTGCTCAATGTTTGTGATGTATGGACACACGAGGGACTAAAGCCATCTACGATACATTTCGAGACGTTGCACGTTAGATTTCGAATGTCTGGTGAATTTCAGATGTCCGATGGATTTCGGAAGAATCGATGGATTTCAGTTAATAATAAATGAATCTCATGTGTTTGTTCTTGCACGCATCGTCTAATTACCATGCTTGATGTTCTCTTGTTTGATGTAAGTACAATAAATAGCACATAAGCAAGGTGAGAAGCATATTTGTTTTTGATCTGCCATCGACATCGGGGCAGTAAGGTTGGACACGTGTCCGACGACGATTATTTCCTTCTAACTTGACATCAGTGGATTTACTTACTGAGTACTTAACTCACTCCCCGTGTTTTTCCTTAGACTTGTAGGATGGAGTCTCCGCTTGTGCGTTTCGGTACCTTCGTGGAGCTTATAGTGGACGTTATGGACGTCATAGATATGGAGGAGGGTAGAGCCTATCGAAAAGTGATTTCTCAAGTCATGATCGATAAGGGACTTGATAGCCCCGTTCCTCATAGGTATGAAACTTGGTATATGTGGACGAAAGGTGGATTGTTCGGACCCCTTTACAGGTCCAATGGCGCTTTTGGTGGTGCCAACAGGCCGACACTTAGGAACGTCGCAAACGAAGCCTAAGCAGTGGATCCAACTCGGGAAGGACCGAGTGCATTTGGGGAGAAGCTTTTTGGGAAGAACTGTTTTGGAGGGAACCACGGTAAAGGTGATAGGATAACCCAATCATGTATGTTATAACGGATACACATATGTGAATCGGCCCTTAAGAAGAAAGGGCATGTAAAAATGTTTGGCTTGTAATATATGTCGTAATATAAATATAAGATTTGCTCATGATGCCTATTTTAATCCTGTTGTTTGTTTGATCTTATTGTGATTGTCCCGAGTTTATGCTTCCGCTTGTTCGTAACGATAAGATAAAATTGAACGGGACGTCGCAAAGTGAGCCCACGAGTCACGGTCTTGGCCGAGATGTAACATGTCAGAATATTATGTTCTGGTAACTATAAAAGAAGTATACAGAACCTCTCACTTACTTTCTCGGTGCAAAAAAGAATGTCATTTTATGCGCTATTGTCGATCGCTTTTTTTTTGTTAAAGATTATATTATTAACATTTCCTTGGCCAATAAATTAGTCATTCAACCATATTAACATATATATAAATCTCAGCTAACCAACATATAACGAAAATAAAATCGAAAAGGAAAGAAAATAAAAAGTTGGAACCCAATAACTAAAAGCCCATTGTGCATGTATATGTAATTGTCACGAGCCTGTTTTATCGATCAGATTTCTTGTTAATTCGTTAGTGCTTAATTAAATCAAGAAGACAAAACTCTAACTAGCCAATAGAGGAAAAAGAAACACAGACTGAAACTTTGGTAACTGAAAGAAAGAAAAGAGTAAAACCGAAGCTTAAACATCTAATATGCTTGATTTTTGTAAAAAAAAAATTATATGGTTTCCTAAAGTCAGAATATAAAAGTCAAAACTTTAACGTTCATGAATCCTAACATAATTTGCAGAATCATACCACTCCATATCCGTATACGGCTCTCTCCATTTTCCATGATCAATATTCCAACTTTTCACAGAGCTTATTCGTCGTAAGAAGAAAAGAAATCCGTCAATTGTTTGACGTATATTAGCCTGGGAAAAAATCTCAAAAGCAATCAACATCTTTATTATACTATCAAGAGAGAATAATAAAATCATTCAAGGAAATACTTAGTAGGAAGAGTTACGGCAAATGCTATAATTTCGTAGAACTCTTCATTTGCACTACTAAAACTCGTTAAATTCCATTATTTCTATTGTTGAACAAAACTCGTGACATTGAATGAGGCAAGTATAAATTCCTAGTTGGAGCAAAAAAGTAGAGTCTGCAAGAAAAGTACTCCTTTACAAGGAGAATGATTAACCTCTTTCTATTGAGAATCCTATTTGTGAACCTTAGAGGTAAGTTTTAAAGAAAACACTGATGTCATATATATTTATTTGGATAGGTAGTTGGAGACTAAATATCACATATGGTGTAAATGAGTCAAGCCACTTGATTTCCTCGACTCCCCATTGGACTCTTTTCGAGTTGAAGCAGCTTAAGTGCTGTATTGAGTCAAGTTCGAGTTAGTTGCAGTAGATGGTAAGCATTTGAATTTCCATATAGTTTTATTGCATATAATCTCATTGTAGTTTTGGAATTTGAGTCTGGGTGTAGATTAAAGTTTACATTGCAAATTGAGTATAGAGTTAAGTTGAGCTCAAGCTTATTGAAAATCTAATCAAGTCGAGCCCTAGCTGGACATATCAAATTGGATTGAAAGCAAATTGAGCATTGAGTCATGCACAAACAACCGAGTCAAGGCCTAGCTGGAAAAATCATCTCGGATCGACATCAAATCAAGTATTGAGCCATGCACAAATAATTGAGTCGAGTTGAACTTGAGAATGATAATATATTAGCTCAGCTCAACCAAATTACAAAATTAGTGTCGTAAAGAGGCCAAATCCCACCATATAATTTTCAATGATTGAGATGTGTTCTTCATGTTACTTTTACCTTTTTTCAATTCCTTTTTTCAATTTAATTAGCTTATAATGGATCCTTTACTAAGGATTACCAAAAGTGAATGTTAGCATCAATTACCGTTACTGTTTAATGAGGTATTATAATTATAAAATTCTATTCTTATGTATCTTGGAATCAAACTTTGAATTTCCCGTTCAATTTACATAGAAAAGGAATTGAGCCCGTAACTTGTCAAGTCTTCCAAATTTGTTTGGATTTGTGTAGATAAAACCATGTTAAGCACATCAATATATTAAGCATGTTAGTTATTAACTGAGGCCAATTAATAGTTTAATCTCAAAGAAGCTATCAGGTAGCGTAGGTCATGTCGAGTTGGAGTGACCAAATTTGACGGATGTTAATATATGGGTTGTATTTGGTTTACCTATTGAATAAGCGAATCGTGTACTAATTGATTTATTGACTTGACACAATGTACAGACTGCCGCCTTCCCTTGTGAGTACAAAGGTCGCTATCTCTGTAGAGGTCATCAACCAATGGTAACCCTACTAATTAATGTCGTGTTTGGGCGCACGCGTGTAAGTTAATGTTAGTTGGTTGAAGGCGTTTTTGGTCGTCGTCGTCGTCTTCGGGGGGAGAGAGAGAGAGAGAGAGAGTGGGTTCTCATAATTCTCAAATGAAGGACAGATAATGTTGCTAATGTAAAGGAAATCAAGTGAATTATGAATAGTTTTTTGGATAGCTAGTAAATAAGAGATATTTAATCACTATCTAACAATGATTAATAATGCATGTCATCCTCTCAACCATTCGCCGCCATCAACAACTCTATTACCACAGTGTTGCTCAACACCTTCTAGTCAGTCTATTAGCATCTCAAGCATTATTCTTTCATCAAAAGGCAACCTTATGATTGAGTAATGCTGCATTAGTACATAAAATTTTGATTTATAAAATTGATAAACTAAGTCACGCGATTGTTACGATAAGCGAGCACTCAAATTAGTAGTTCATATGGAGCTCCAATAAGAATAGTGTACCCTAGAAGGCACCATACTAATGTTACAAATGTCATGATGAACCTAACATCACTTTTTGATACTTTAGTACCGATTGCTCTGCATCTCCACATTGTTTCTTATACGAGCAGATCGTTCTTGGATTTTTGTCCTTCGCGTTGCTGCTACATAACAAAACAACAACAACTCGAGCTGGAAGTTGAATACGTATTGCCCAGTCTTGTCCTACTTTCATTTCCTTCCTTCACTTATATTACCCCAGTCCTGCCAAAAATGAACCAAGTCCCTCTTTCTCTCTCCCTCGAAAGGGAAAGCGCAAATCATTCGTTTTCTACTTGGTCAGGGAGAAGTCCAATTCCCTTCACTCGTCTCAACCGAACCAGAATGACACTCTCGTGGACTCCTAGCCCCTCATTCTCAATTAGAGAGTCACGAGAATGCCCTCTTTGTTCTTTCAATTCTCATCTTTCAGAGAGAGAGAGAGAGGGAGAGAGAGAGAGAGAGAGAGAGAGGAGTGTGCGGTGCAGGGGCGGGGCAGGGGTGAACTGATAGAGAACTTTCATAGGCGCTCCTCTTCTCTCTCTCTCTCTCTACCCTTCACTCCACTCGACTAGCCTTTATATTGCAGTTTTCAACTGCAAGTCTTGTGGATTTTGCCTCACCTCTAAAACCACCTTTTCTTTTTTCTTTTTTCTAACACTTAGCATCTTTCCCACACACCCACTTAACCTGAAGATTGCTTTAACCTCACGTTTTTCTGTCTTTCTCTGTCGGTACCAAACCATGTAGGTCTCCCCCACCCACAAACCCTCCCTCTCTTTACTCTTCAGCTCCTCATTATTTAGCTAATTTGACCATCCCCATTCTCTTCTTCAAGACTAAGTTCTATTGTTTCTCTCTTTTCTTTTTTTGTTTGTTTGTTGCAGGAGAGAGCTGGAAAACAACTCCTTAGACCTCAACAACTTGCCTGAGGATTACACTAAAGATGGTAATAAGCAAGTGTTTGAGGGTAGTAGCTCCTCATCAGGTATCAAGAGTTTTCTCCTTTAGACTACTAGTTTCTTTGGTTGAGCAAAAGCAAAAAAAAATGGAGGAGAGAAAAAAGAGAAGCTCATTTCACTTTAGTCAATACAAAAAAACCAGTACCATTTTATGAGCGAAGAAAAAGAGACATTGTGGTAACTTGCCAAGCTCGAAGTTAAAGAGCGAGTTTTGAGCTTTTACAGTGTGGACCAAAGGTTCTCATCTTTCTCAAAATTAGAGAAAGAGTCGATCCAAAGTCGATCTTTCAAATGGCATGGTACGACCCTAGAAAATAATCTGGGGCAAGAGCCAATTAGGTTGGACTTTTTTTTGGGCAAGAAGGGTCAAATCGAGTTGCTTTAATTGGTTGACAGGGTGCAGGAAAAAGAAGAGCGACGGAAAAGAAGAGTGCGGCAAGGTCTACGAGTGTAGGTTCTGTTCCCTCAAGTTCTGCAAATCTCAAGCTCTTGGCGGGCACATGAATCGCCACCGTCAAGGCACGTCCTCTCTCTCCCTCCCTCCCTCCCTCCCTTCCCTTTTGTTTATTTCTCTTAATTAGGAGGAAGAAAAGGAAAAAGAAACGAAGTGTGAACTGTTCTGAACAGTTCACATACACTGTTGATGAAACCCGAAATGGACTGTGGACGTCGGTTAATGATTTTGCTTTCGGTGATGGCCTAGTCATGTCAAATCTCGGTTTCTCCCCGCGCACACACGCACAGACTCGGAGTAACAGTTGGGGTTCGCTGAAATTCTTGAGGGGAACTACTGTTGGGGTTTTGATTTGAAATGATTTGTGCTATTGTTGTTTCTTCGGTTGTTGGGTTTGGTCAGAAAGAGAGACTGAGACACTGAACAAGGCTCGTCAGCTGGTCTTCGGTAACGATACCCTAGCCGCTCATCCAGCCCTTCCTCATCATCATCTAGCGTATGCTCTCTCTCTCTCTCTCTCTCTCTCTCTCACAAACACACGCACACACACCTAGCTAGATCTTTTCTTTTTAAGCATGAAATGGAAACTCTGAATCCCATAACCAAATCTGAACTTTTTTATGGAAAAAAGATGAAAAGGAAAAGATGGGATTCTCATGTTTGGTAATTTTAACCGGACTTTTGTTAAGTAAATGACTTTTCTTCTTATAATGTAATCAAATTCAAGATAAAAACTTATCCTAGTAAGTTTATGGTTAATGTGAGCTTGTTCACATCACCCTTCCTTAACGAATGTGTGCTCAACCAATGTGCAAAGATTTTCCCATTGATCTTTTGGGTCATTGCTTGGTTCAAGCTTAAGTTCAGATATAACACATACATGTGCATTAACCCAAGTGGGGATCTTTGATTTCTCAGCAGCTGCCAATCGATGCCGGGAGGCTATCACACGGCGACCAACGTGGCAGATCCGCCGCTTCCATACAGATCATCAATGTACCCACCGACGCCGCCGCCGCCATTCTTCTCAGCTTCCTCCTCATCTTCCATCGTCCAACCGCCGCCACCTTACCTATACCCGTCGCCGCCCCACCTTGTGGCCTTCCCTTCACATTACAACAGCAACCAGCACCCGGCTGCCGGCGATAACTACTCGATGGGCCACGTATTTAGCAGGAGCTCGAGCTCACACTTCGGCACGATGGAGTCGAACTACACCTGCATCGGGGCTCCGGTTGGGGAAGGGTTCAATGCACCCGGGGGAGGTGGCAGGGACAGGTCGCCGCAGGGTCAGAAGGAAGGATTGAATTGGGTGTCGAGGTTGGATCCTCCCTCGATCAATCGGTTTCAAGATGGGTTCTAAAAATTTGTCTTGTTGGACGTATATTGGAGTATTGAACCAAGTTCTTGAAAAGCCACCCTCAGAGACAGAGAGACAGAGAGAGGACATGACAAAAACTGACTAGAGAGAGGGGGTTTTCATTTCATGCAAGGGAGGGAGAGAGGAGAGAAGTTTTGGTTTATTTTGGGGGACAGAGGGAGGGGTTGAATGGTACAGCTTTTGGAGTCGGGTACACTCTCTCATCAGCTAGTTTGTCCTGAGAGTGTGTGTGTGTGTGTGTCGTCGTCGTCGTCGTGTATTGGGTTTACGTATTGATCTATAAATCAATTATGAATTGTTGCTATAGCGTGTGTGAAAGGAAGTGACCAAAAGCTTGAGCTTTTAAGGGAGTTTGGCTGGTCGTGCATGTGGGACAGGGGAAGTTCGATCTGAACTGGAAGTTCCCAACCGCCCTCTTTACCTTCGCATGGGGTTGTAAGTTTGTGAATTCTCTCTCTCTCTCTCTCTCTCTCTCTCTCTCTCTCTCTCTACAGGGATCTCAATTGTCCAGAAATATCTGTGCTCACATCATCCCAGGACGATAAGGACAGTGACTATGGCCTGAGGGTGAAAAGAACCCCGGCAAATAGTTTTCGTTATTCAGGTCTTGCTTTGATCAGTAGACCAGAAACAATCGTGATTAAAAGCCAGTGAACAACTGTTTAATTTAACTACTATGCAAAACCTTCAGATTAGCTCTTTTCATCGGGAAGTAAAGAATGACGAGTCCCTTTCTATCCCGAAAGAATAGTTGCTTTCGTTTGAGGCTCATGTGTAGTTCATAGTTTCTTGATCATCGGGATAGGTTTCTGTTAAGGAATCCCCTTTCGACCGAAGCATCAGCAATCAGGTGGAGCAGATAATCTCCATTTTCGTGAAATTCGAAGTAATAGTCGACAAAAATATAATAGAGGTAAACTTATTAACTCTAGATCCTTACAGTATTCACTCAATCTCTTAAGTATTTTTCTTACAAAACTCCCAGAGAAAAACCCTACGGTACATTCAAGAAATTCTGATAGTGTAATCTCTCTATGCATGCCTAACGCAAGTCGAAACCGGGTTTTAAATCTCGAGGACCAAAACGATACCGGTTTCCTGGAGGACTGGCCAGGCACCGGACCATGTTTGGCCCGGGCGCCTGGAGGGCTGGCCGATAATCCAGCCACCACATGTTAGCTGAGCACTCGGCCCCTACCAGGTAGCTTCAGTTACGTTGGCTCGTTCCTCCCTCTTCTCGCTCTAAGGATGCCTCCTACCTCATCTCAAACCTCTCTTGTTACTTCAATCTTCACTGGAGTCGTCGGTCAAAACCCGAGACATACTCAAGATATTGACATAGATTTGAGATATGGTCTGTTTTTTGGTGATTTTTTTAAAGGTTTAAGTAACACTATTCTAAGTTTTGGAATAAAATCCGTCAACTTCATGCCTAAAATACATCCAAAAGCTATATACTTCTGCTAACGTGATTCTTGGAGGGAGAGAGAGTGTGAGTGTGTGTGTGGCCAGGGTTGGTTGTATCTGCTACTGTATACAGATATATTTTCGAGTAGGATCTACAGAGATAGACCATATCTTTGAAATCACACATGAAGCAATTTGAATTGGCCCGTCCCTGAGTCTTTTTAACATGAGATGCATAGACTGGTCGAGAATCACGCCACGCCAATTGGTGCCAATTCGAGCATCAGAGCTACACAGATTGTACTGTGTACTAGATAGGCTCAGCTATATATATGTGCGCCTAGCTAGGGCTTTTGCATGTTGTTTGCAATAACCTGATCTGGGTAAACAGCCAGCCGAACGCACGCTTCACTCACAGTCACCAAAGCGAGTGAATCACCGGTCTTTCCATCGGAGCAGTACTTGCACGCCATTGATGCATATGTTTGATTCTTTTAAGGTGAAATGCCATCAAAAACCTTAAACTATGTCTATTGTTACACATTTATCTTAAATATTTTCCGCGATACCACAAATTTCAAATTTATTCTTGTGTGATACACTTACCCTTCGTCAAAGTTCTGTTAATAATAACCATAAAAAATCTGCCTATATGGATGTCAGAAAGTAAACGGTGTTAACATGATGCCCACGTGACTTAAGTGAAATAAAAACGACATTATTTTGATTGAAAAATCATCTAACAAAACCTTGACGGGAGACAAATGTGTCACATAGATAAAAGTTTGAGGTTTTTAATATCACAAGAAAATATTTATGGTAAATGTGTCGCAATGGCAATAGTTTAGGGTTTTGGAAGTCATAAAAAAAGTTCAGGGTAAATATGTCACCATGGGTATAATTTGGAATTTTTTTTTACTTTTTCCCGTTCTTTAAAAGCTTATTCACAATCGAGATCGATTGGACTCATGTGCACTGGATCTGTCCAATTAATAGACTGTCAATTGGAGTGCATGGTACCATACCCAATGCTCGCAAAACACTTGTGGACATGTGTTCGTTTTGTCATAAAATTCGAATACTTAAGATTTCAAAGCAATTAAAAAACCTTGGCTCTTGTCAAAACGGAGATACTTACGAGTATTCACGAGTCTTTGGATACGATGCTCGATGGCATCATGGACAAATTCGAGCATAATACATAGCTCAAGTGCCCAAGAAAGAATCTTGCGTACATGTCATATCAGGTGAGAGCAATAAATCACGAATATTATGTACCTTTGAATATGAAAGTAACATTTTTTCATGTGACAAGCAACATCTTGTTCAAAATTGTGCTTGGCTTATTATTCCATGCAAATAAAGTATTATGGTGTAGGAATGGGCAATGAACTTTGCATTATTTCGAACAGTGTCACGAAATAGAAGTGGGAATTGCTTTAAGCATTTGCAATCTTTTCACATAAGAGGAGTACATTTTTCTAATTAGATCCGCCATAAAAAAGTTGTTTCGATTAGGCTGTAAAGGACAGATGATAGTCTACAAGGCCTTAGATCGATTTTGTCTTATTAATAGACAACAATCTATCACTGCCCAATATATTGACAATATCCTGTTAGATAAACGTGCAATTGAAAAAAAGAAGAAGAAGAAAGAAAACACACAAGTTAAGAATTCTTATCCCATCAACGTCATGATATTATCGTTTTGATCCTCCTAGGCTCGTACCATTTCTTTGCTTAATCTGTCATCTTTTTTGTTAGGAAAATTATCTAACTTATCGTATAGATGTCAATTCAATCATAATTTTAAATTTGATCAATTTAATCCTAAACTTTTAAGTGAAATTCCAATATTGTTATTCCGGTCAATTTTCATTAGGAAACTACTAACACGGCGGTGGACATTTGTACAATAAGTTTATGACTTATTGGATAATATTCCCTTTTTTCATCCCTCATCATATTTTGCTTTTTATTTTTAATTTATTACGAAAAAGGAACTTTAAGTGTCTTTACCAAAAAAAAAAAGGAACTTTAAGTGAAACCATAATGACCACAATCCTAGATTCACACAGCGCCTCAAATGGAAGGATGAAAATTGAATGCTATGCAAGCAATTTGGCAACTAGAAAGAATATTATAGGCATGAATTAGATCTTTCAATAGCTCAAACTTTAAACCTAACAGTTCTATTGCTTTCCTGCTTCATGTGGTTTTGAATTGATCCATGTCGGACGTTTTACTTGTGTAGGAACATAAGTAGTTTGTTCTTGCTTAAATTTTGTAGGCGACTAAAAAGTTGATACCCTGTTCTGTCGCATGGGGAGACTAACATCATAAACAAATTATAATTAGATAACTTAAACGGGACCAAATTGATTTGCTCAAGCCACGCACTGTCTCCCATTTTTAATTTGTAGTTAAGTTTGCTCGTGGGTCATGTCTATAATTTATAACTTTCAAATTAGAGTTTTGGTTTCCTCCGACCATGAATATGCCTTCAGGACATTTGGATTTTTCCAAAAGGGCAATTGCTGCTCGCTAAATGGCGCTCTTATTTCGGTAGTTTTCTCGTACATTTGTGTTCTCAATCACATAATATTATTTTTTGAGAAATGATTAAATAATTATCCTTAATCTACTGTGAGGTTAATAGTATGTTCTAGGTCACAACAAAATAAATATCAAATAATTATAAATTATTGTGGAGTCTACTGTTTCAAGAATTTTTGACTCATAACATGTTATTACTCTCACAATGGCCCAAAAATTATTATACTAGCAAAGCTTTCATTATTTTTTCTTAGCTAAGACTCTATGTCTCGCCCCTCCCTCCTTCACCTTTTCTCATTTTATTGTATTTCTTCTTCTTGCGTGACCATGGCCAAACTTTGTGCCATAGCTCTCGCAGCCATGGCCGCTAGGGCTGAACTTTGCTACAAGCTTCGATGGCTCGATGGTGCAGGGTGTCTTAACTTGTGTGTTAGAATATTTAAATAATAAATCATGACTTTATCTAACATATTAAGCTTTTAGAACAGTTGACGGTGATCTCACAAAATCTTAATTGGTATCAGAGCTACCAATCTTGAGGAAACCCTAAGTGCATTGGGTGCACCTTAACTTGCACTATTTAATTAAATCACACCATCATCTAATAGTTTAAATTTTCAGTAGTCTCACAAAATCTTATATAGTATTAAAGCAGGAAATCCTGAGTCCAAATCTTTTCGGATTTTTCAAAAAAAAAAAGAAATTTAAGAGTAAATAATCACATTGATGTAAAGTGTAAACTAATGTTTTGAATCAACCTATCAGAGTTGAGCGGCAGCTAATTTTAGTCCTTTCCACAAGAGGGAGAGAGAACTTATTAACAGCCCAAAAAAACATAAATTGATCTTGTAACCCCAAGAATTTGGCCGATACAATAGTTCTTGTATTCAAATCATAGCTTCACCACTCATATTAACCTCAGGGATCATGCTCATCAATTGGATTGTGAAGTTTTACTCGATGCACGTGAACGGATTGGTTAACATGTACCTATATTTGTTAATTGAGTCACAATATTCGATGTCTCGTATTATAAAATTTTTTTTTATCTTATTGCATACAGAAAAAGTTCATTAATTAATGAATATTGTTAATGAGTGTCGTGGGGCTTGGTTAAACATATTATATCGTATAAGGAAAGTTTTGAATTTCAAAACATTGATTGAACGCTTCACCGAAACAATTGATACATTGAAAATTATACGGTTTCCCAATTTGCCAATTAGCCTATTGTCAATTCTGACTAATTCCCGTGCAAATAAAGCAGTAAGTGAAATTAAATTCGGCTGCTTCCAACTCAATCCTTTCATTTCAAACAAAGCATTAAATGCACAGAAGAGATCTGGCAGAGAAAAAGCTGAAGCGCGAGCTCGAATTTTTCAAACATGATAAGCACCAATCTCAATGTGGGATCTCATAATAGACCACGCGCTCCGGAGCGAGTCTCCCTCTCTCTGTGTTTTTGGACATTATATTTATCACTCCGCTTGTTTTCTTCATGAGTCTCGCCTTCAGTCCTTGTAATTTCTCCGGCTAACAACGTTACATCTCTGTCGCTCTCTCTATCGGTGTATGTCTGTCATCATTATAAAACCCTAAAAGTAATCAAAGGGTAGATATCTGAAGCTAAGCTAGGCGTTCGCTGAAGTTTTCATGCACGAGGGGGTGTCTTTGGTGAAAGGGACGTGCATTCGAGTTTCGGGGGGCGAGACTTTGAGACTTCAGAGTGTGTAAAAGTGCGTATAGGCTGTATTTATGGTTTTGTTTTTATTCGTAATACATGCATTGATTCAGGTAATACACACACCTCTGCATGCATGCATGCGTCGCCTGTGCAAAGTGCGCGTATGGTGGTGGTTGTCGATCCATGTGTAGGCGCAGCCTGGCTAGGGTTTAGCCACTCTCTGCTCCCAGCGGCAGTGATAGAGTCGAGATAGTAGAGCTGGTAAAAGATAAATGGAAAAGAAAAAGAACAGTGCTGGGCCCGATCGGGAATAGCGACAAGAATGTCTTTGGTTCTTCTGACCGACGGGCAGACTGTTTTTGGACTTCGTTCTGGTGGCGCTGCTTTGGTTTTAAAGATGCTCCAGTCCAGTCCAGTCCGGTCCAGCGATCAGCCTTTCCTTTTGCCCTTTTTACATTTTCTGTTCTTTTTTCTATAGGGAGGAAAACGCATGAAATGGAAGTAGATTCTTCCCATGGTCTTAAAATAGAACTGCATTCGGACATTATTGCCAACGTATGTCGCGGGGAAACAAATCCCGGGCAGGACTGCATGAACATGGAAAAATAATATAGAAGAGATTTGAAGTGGTGTTAAATGGAAATGAGTTCCAAGACAAAACGTGCTTTTTGAGAGGGAAAATTATCAAAAAAGTCAAAACCTATTATACGGATGTCAATTCAATTTTAAACTTTTCAATTATTCTAATTTAGTCCTAAATCTTTTGAAGATTTGTCAATGTAGTTCTTCTGATAAATTTTGGCTGACAATCGTTGACGTGGAAGCTAATCGTCTTATATGGCACGGGCGATGCTTACATGACCAAATTTTTTTAAATTTTTTTATAATTTATTTTTTATAATTTTTTTTCCCTTTTCCTCTGCTGGTCGCTAGGCCTTGACAATGGCCAACAACCGGCCACAGGTGATGGCGAGCCTCGCTTGAGGTTGCAAGGTCGACCCTCGCCGGCCATGGCAACTGGTGGAGGAAGAAGGAAAAAATAGAAAAAAGAAAGAAAAGAAAAAAGAGAGAACAAATTATAAAAAATTTCATTAAAAATAATTAAAAATTGTCCATGTTAGTGTCGGTCATGCCACGTAGGACGGCCAGTGTCCACGTCAGTGATTGCCGGCCAAAATTGATTGAAAGGACTACATTGACAAATTGTACAAAATGTTTAAGAACAAATTGATATAATTGAAAGGTTTAGGGCTGAATTGACCGCCGTACAATAGATTTTAAAATTTTTCGGAGATCATTAACAGATTGATTCCCCTCTCAAAGACTGCATAATCCCTGTCTTTTGAAATAGCGACAACAATGACTTACAATCGCTAATGAGTACATCGCACAAATATGTACCCGAAGATGTACGATGGATTAAATAAGTAGCACATTCTTGCATCCGATTCAATTTAAACTTTGTCGATTCCACTATATTTTTGGCCGGTCTCAACCCACCTCGCACAGCCCAATATTGTTCAGTTTCCACGCCGGAGGGCATGCATTTTCCAATTCCAATGGCATAATTTTCTACACTATCTGTCCACACATATATACATGTCTTGCATAAGGACAAGATGGTCTACGCATAAAAACCCAAATCAACGTCGTCATTATTGTTCGCATTGCATTTATATCTGCATAGAATTTAGCTTCGGCTCAACCAAAGGGGAACTTTGCTGGGCTACCGTATACTGTTTGCAGATTGAAATAGAGATGGCTCGAGTAGCTGTTCTGACTAAACCTTTCGGAATTTCCCAGGTTCATGAATGACAAATTTAATGTATATCTGTCTTATCAGTATCCCTTTTAATCTAAATGAAGACCCTAAAGCATATGGAAACTGGTGGTCGGACCATTTAAAGACTCAGTCTGTTTACATCTCACAGGACATGTTTGTTTGCATTTGAAAGGAAAAAAATAGAACACGCAAATTTCAAAAGATTATGAAGAAGTTACATGTAAAATCTATGAGTCAACGTATTAAAGTTTTAAAAAAATCGGGTTTAAGAATATAAATCGAGGTGCATGAACCGCAAGATTTATATTACACAAAAACTCAATCAATACAGTAGATGATCGTAGGTCATTTATAAGATTTCAACTCCTCATAATGTTCTCACACTGTTTATAAACTTGCCCCCTATACAAGAAGCTTCCGCACACTGAACTTGTAGCTTGAGAAGCATCAATGCTCTTGTTTATCTCAAGCTTCATAACGACCGTATCACAAGATTGTTGCCAAAGAGCACACTCATAGAATTTACAAACAAATTATCATTTCCGTAAAAGACCCCGAGCACAAAATATTTGCTTCTAGAATTCTTTATAGTCAGCTTCAACACATGTAACAGTTTTTCGAGGAGAAGAAGATGCATTTACCTTCTCAACTGCTTAACCCTTTTGGAGATGGTCAGCATCATGCACTCGCCAGGACGTCTTCACACCTAAAATGGCCATTACTTACATCTGTCTCGCTTCTTTATGTAAGAATTTGACCCTGTTTAGACAATGTGTTCAACCTCATCATGTTCGGATACTAGGAGGACCTCCCGTCCTAACTCTTCTGCGTCCCGTACTGGATTTTCGCAAGCTCGGCAGCTGCACGTGCAGCGGCAGATGCGCGCTCCGCAGAAGCAATGGCAGCTCGAGCTATTTCCAGAATTTCAGATGATTGTGGCCTTTTCTCAAACTTTGAATCAGTCAGTGTTCCAGCATCTTGACTCTTCTGAGATGTTTCGATCTCATTTGTGCTGTGTGAGGATGTCTTACTAGCAGTCACAGGCACTTCAAGGCGTGTTTGTTCTTTGTTACTCTCTGCTGGAGTTATATCATGCGTCCCATTAGAAGAAGGTAACTGGAAAGAGACGTGCTTGGTGGGGGCTTGTGCCGGCGCTGCTCCATTGTAAGTTTGCTTAGATCCCGCCTGCATGTAAGTCCATGAAAACAAGAGTGAGAATATACTTGTTTCTTTCAGAAGCCTGTAACTTGCAGGCTGTTCAGCTAAGCAATGCTTGCTCAACACAAATCGATTTAGTCATTTAACTCAAAACGAAAAAAGCTCTAAGTGAATTCACTTAGAGGCCTCTGTCCAGTAAAAAGTGAACACCTTAAATGGACCTAAACTATCATAGGGACAGGATATTGGTTTCTCTTTGATTATTTTTTTTGGTAAGGTTTCTCTTTGATTATTCAACCACCAAGAAAATCAAAAAGTTCTTTACTTAAGGCAGCGAATAATTTTCAGAAAGCTAAACGTACAATATTATGCAAGATCCGATTTATAAGTAATGGCCAATCTCTACTTGCAGTCCTTAGATCACAGACATGCAATTTAAATGGAAAGAGCATGATAACAAAGTAAGCTATAAAAGGTAGAGAACTTTGATGGTTTTCATAGAGGAAGGACAATATATTCTTGAACTATATCGACATAGCGTAGCCAGTTAAGGATCCGATCTCACTTCTCTACGTAGTTGACATTGAATCACAAATGGTAACCTGACAGCTCATTGATATATTCCAGAAGATGGAGATGCAGGAACTAACACTAACAGCCGGATTTGGGATCACACTTGAAACAAACCGAGGATCTACACAGCTACAATGTGGACAAGTGAACCTAAGATGCATGCATCAGATTTTGTAACTAAAGTTTCTTGTCAGGGATATGTTCTTTGAAACTTGGCTCCAACCCAAAACATCTTCATCAATTTTGCTGGCACTTATCATTTTGGAAACCCCTGACGCAATACAAGTGAGCATATTGACTCTTCATTGAAAACAAAGCATAGTGGGGAGGATCCTTGATTCTACCTTATTCAAAAGAAGGTCGTTTCCTATATGCATAACTAAATCTAGAAAGATAAACAAAAATTACCAGGAGATCTTCATGCTTCTTAGTCAACTCTGCTTCAGTATTAGAAGAATCCCATTCCAAATTATGTTCTTGGGCAATGTCCTTTAAGACTTTGAGTCTTGCCTTGACTGGAGGAGCACAAATACTGAGCTTTTCAATTAACTGTGACGATCATATAAACGATTTAAGAGGTAAAAATCAATGGGTGAAGCATGATCAAAGTTAGGAAACAAGGACAAGCCAACTAACTTCACGATTGACTCCGGATTCAGGACGAAGTTCAGCAGCTGCTAAGACGAACTCCTTCCCATATTTAGTAGTGAACAGATTCTTGATCTGCAGCAAATCTGGCACATCTGAACATCTTGGAGCTGCAAAAATGATGCTTGCAATGGCTTCACGCAAATCAGTCGGACACTCTCTGAGGCGCAGGAAAAAGTACTGTCAATTTGAAAGTTGAAGACCAATTCTAAGGACAAGCTGCTAAAGCAATTTCTCCATCGTAGCAGTAGAAACAAAAGCCAATCTTTTTCCTCTTTACTCTTCATGAAAAAAACCTCTTTATATTTACCTCTAACTTCCGTGTTACTATGTATGCAAATTGGCCACAAACCAATGAGCTAAACAACTTGACTACATCAAGATATAATCTGAATAGCTTCACTCAAAGTTCATAATTCACTCTGCATTCAGCAGTGCAATCCCAGAACCATATATGATAGAATTGTGGATGATCTAGATTACCAGGGAGGAATCACCACATTTACAACTATATTAGCTGTCGCCTTATATGCATCTATGCATTCTACTTCTCAAGCTAACTGATGGTTCATGTTCCAATTGTCTCAATTGTGTCCTTTTTTCCTTGACACAGATGCCAAATTCTAACCAAAACTACCCTTCCAAGGAGAAGAGAAGCTAACATTACGCAGCAATCTGGAAACACTTAAATATTGTAGGGAACCGCAAAATCAGGAAAATCAGGATAACTAGGGAGTTCAAAATATAAATATAAGCTATTCGGTCCAGTTCTCCCAAAAAAAAAAAGTTCCATTTCCTTTTATACATAGAATATTCACTCGGAAGTAGAAAAGCACTGTGCTTCAGGCTTGCCGTGATGTATCTCTGTGTGTGTTGGGTGAAGGTTCCTATCTCTCCAGGATATAGCCCAAACTTATACGCAAATGCTCCAGCACTCATATAGAGGATACTGATAATTTGTCTCATATTTTTTTGATCAATTAGTTATCTATTTGCCTTGTTCGGGGCCGCTTAGGCCCGATGATGACATTATATTCTCCTTGACCTCCCCACTTAGTAATTCAAACTTTTGGATGAACTACCATATAAAATATATATTTACATGCGCCAAGAGCTAGTAACTTCCTCGATTCCACACAGAATTGGCACAGAATCCAGAAAAAAAGAATATCCAGGCAATTAATCTAACTGGCCTAGGAGGAACATTACAGTTGCAGCGAGATACACAACGACTTATCAAGTGGCCTACCTCTGACTTTCGATTATAGGGATCCGAGCATGAACAAACTCACAAAACAGCTCCAATATGGCAAATGCGGCCATTATATTTTGTTCCCGTATAACATGCTCCACCTATGTCAACAAAAGCAATCATGCTGAAGAACAGCTCTCAACTGAGTGCACACGCCTCAAGGATCATGAGTAGACAGTATAAATCTCATAAAAAAAATTCTCTGTAAGTCTCGAAAGTACCCGGATGCGAGCAATTGGTTCTTGCCCAGCCTGCAAAAATTGGGCTATTTCTTTGCGCATGAGCTTGAGCTGCAAGTCCCTCTTGTTCTGGAGCAACTTGATCCGCGAGATTGCCAATGTCAAGCTTGTCTTGCTAAATAACAACCAATAGAACAGCACATTAAAACGATCAGTCAGAGTGCGACGACACGTACTATCATCACCTTAATCTCTAAGCACAATAATTCGGATAGGAGCGGAGTTCGTCAGTATGAAGAACCACCCTTTCGCCAAATCGCCTATTGCGAACAGTAAAGCATCTCAAAATCACAACAACGTCTCAAAATTCCGGAACCCACAAAAGCACACAGCACCGGAGAAGGCAAAAGGCACGAAATTTTTTGGTAAGGGTTATTTTTTTTTTTTTTTGGTAAGGGTGGCAAAAGGCACGAAATTGACCTCAAGAAAGATGAATTAAAGCAAAGAACTGACCATTTTGCTCCGAAGACGCCCCTGTTGAACAGCTGGTTCAGAAGAGACATGGGGTTCTTTGTGGGATCGATAAAGGGTATCTACCGAGGGGAACGAATTGGGGAAGGAGAACTTCCCAACATACAGCGAGAGATTTGAATTGCCCCCCTGCGAAGACCCAAGTGCTCGAGGTTGCTGGCTCTGTTCTTCAATGGAGAAGACGATCAAGGAGCTGAAATTGGGGGACGTGGTGAGCTGTTTCCTTGTTGGGTGCGATCAAGAATCGAACTTGGGCGGATTTTCGATCCGAGAGACGCGATTTGCCTGTGAATTCGTGCGAACTCGGTGGATTTGGATTCCTATGGGAAGGAAGCTTCTTGCTGTTGACTTTCCTCACTCGCCCGACATCTCTCCGAAGATTGTGTTTTTATTTTTATTTTTTTCGTTATTTTAGTATTTGGTAACATAAGAAGGAAGACGTTTTCCAGCCGGGAGCCGTGATCACTGAATTCTAAAATATGTCTTAAAATTACATCCGATGAACCGAACTTCCATTCATTTTACAGTGGATATTTTTGCGCAATCCAATCGATATATTTGCGCGATTTTCATTCGGAATGCTAATATCACGTGATTAAGATGATTTCATTACAATATGGCCATCACACCAGCATATTACCATAAAAGACAAGAAAACTAATATATATTTGAATGTTAGAACTATAATTTGAAACGACAAATTGAGCTAGTTTAACAAGTATGCTTTCCATCTGCTACTTAAGTAGATCCTAAGGATCATGAAGCTTTTTTAAGACCGAAGCCTTGGTATAGAGATTAATAGTACCCGGAGACAAACGGACAGTCCTATTTAATGGTCGAAACGGAGCGCTTGAACCAAGAAGGATGAAACCTTGAACTAGACCATCGAGTTGTACAACTAAAAGGTCGGATTGATTTGTTATGCCGTCGACCGCAAACCAATTCCCCTAGGATATACAATTCATGCACCAGCAGTTTTTAAACTTTAACATTACACTTCTTGATGAGACGTGCCGGATCCGGGGCATCCTAATTTGCCAGATTACCGAACACAAGACCGGAATACAGTTTATATTGGCCACTTTCCTATATCCAAAGCATGCGGCATTGTGTAGGATGATAATGTCAAGTGAGCAACCACAACACACGCATTCAAATCAATGGTTTCACTTCATCCTCTTGAGTTCAGCTGGCAGATCAAGCCCTCATGCCTGAAATGAATACAGAGTGTGAAAACCGTAACACAGGAAACAAAACAACCGAGGTGATGTTGATGAAAGTACCAGTACCATTATCACAGCAAGAATAGCTCACCAGTTTGCGTCGCCCTTTAAGCAGGTGTCTGAATAACCAAATGACCAAAGCTACAAACGCACACTTGCCTCTATTCCGGTTTTCCTTTTTCAGGAGGAAGGAAAAAATTGATCACCATTCCCAATTTACATAACTAAGCAGCAAAAGGATGCGTCAAGTTATAAGCTTGTTTTAAAAAAAAAAGTCACTGGAGAAATTTTTCATCTTTCGACAGTTTAGCCCAAATACATCTTCCACCTCCAAAAGGAACAATTACAAAAGACAAGGCAAAGAAAAGGTTAACGACTTTCGAGAAATGGCCCTCAAATTCAGAGGTGATTGCTGCGATGAACTCTGAAAAAGAACAGGGGCGAAAAAATGAATAATGCTTTACCCAATTAAGCAGATGAGTCCACAATGACGACTAGGCCAGGGCACTGAACAGCAACATAATCAGGAACGGGACCCCGTTCTTTAACCGTGTCAGTGAATGTTGTTTGAAGTGCCCAATGTGCAACTTAACTACGATTATCTCAAATGAACTTGCTTTCAACACCAAAAGAATGGTTTTCTACTTGGGGGAACACCGAGCATCCAGCCACGAAACAATATCATCGAGGGCCATAAATATCTTTTCATCAGATTCGCCTTCAAGAATGCAGTGATACCCTCCTTCATAAAGCTTTAAGGTTTTATCCTTGCTAGAGGCCTTTTCATAGAGAAACTTACTCACTGAAGGATCTGTCACCTTATCACCCGCTCCATGAAGAATCAGCAATGGAGATGAAACCTGAAGTACATATTGATTGACTTTCAGTTTCTTCTTGCTTGCAAACACATGCAAATAGGCAAGCAATTGTGAAGGCACGACTGGAAAACACCAACCTTCTCTACTCGTGCCTCAATATCATTAGTTGCCCGAAGAAGTTCCGAGGCAGTCTGCAGTCGCATTTGGTCACTGTAGCAAATCACATTGTAGACAGCCTAAAAACAAGGGAAATAGAATTATTGAACTTCTGCACAAATCTCATGAAGATCGAACTACCAGTTAGCTCATTGAGATTTTGTAGAAATGCAGTGCCCAATCACGACCAATATAACAGGAAACTTGAAAAAACCATGAAGCAATGATCAAGTTCCCTTCGTTTAGTTTTCTTTAAGTTAACAGTTAGTTAAAGAAAAAAAGACAATTGGCCTTAGATGAATCCCCAAATTAACCCCTGAGCAATCATGATTGCAGCCTTTTTGATACTCTAACATCCTTGATCACTAAACGGTCACACAAGAACGCAACCTCCTCATACTCATGTGCAAAATAATACTAATAACACTTATTTAGGATACAAGCATGGTAAACAACTAGATAATAAGATGACCAAAACCTGATTTTAATAATTTGAACAGTAGTTGATCCCTTATTGATAGTGCTATTCCACCCAGTAACCATCTCCAATTGGGAAAATGAGCAGACATATTGCACAAAATTAGCTGAAAGGACATTGGTTCACACATTATGCAGTGATGTGCGAGAGTAAAGCCTAAGTCAGCGAAAAAGAAGTTGGAACTGACATATCATAAAATCTCTTGGCTTCAGAAAAATTAAAGCCGGACTGCTCTTTTGCGAACATAAAAAATGATTCAACATAGTTATGGGCATTGGCACGATAAAGTCACGTTCACTTCTGATTAGGCTATGGGCATCTTCGAAGAAGCAAATTTACATGTCATGCGACTAAATAGCTCTTTGCGTAATTTGTGCTAGAAAGGTGACATAACTGGAATACTACAACAGGAACTCCATAAGCACAGATGCAGAATGCCATTGAGAAATCGATCTGTTTTCAACAAATCTAGCCAAATTGCATTAGATGCTCCTTTTACCGGCTCATGGCAGTTAGTTATAACTCTACAGTGAACCAATTGTTTAGTCTGTGATGCTGACTAATAAGCTTTTGCACGACTAGGACAAGACAGCCTGAACTTTCAACCACTCGCATAAACTCTAGCATAGGAGACCATAATGAAGATAACTAACCATTTTCCTTTTCTTTAAGTCTCTGAAAGCCAGCTCAGCAAGATCCTTCTGCGGGAAGAGCTTTCCTTTTGGCAGAATGCTAGACATGAGGGTCAACATTTTTACAACTGCTTCTGGTGGTCTAACAGCATCTGAAATCTAGAAAGCAATTAGGGTCAGCAATTTATCATGTTAAGCACAGACATCAGTTCCCATTGGAACTTGGAAATGCGGATTCTATTAGTATGGGTCAAGACTAATGCAGAAAAAGCTTCGTATAGGCACTTTATATGTGTCGAGACACGTGTGCATAAGCACAGAGCATCGGTTCTGATAAGAACTTGAAGCGCAGTTTCGCTCAGTATCAAAAACTTCAGATCAGACAGAACAGGGCACAAGCATTAGTTTTTCCTGCTATACAATATGCATGCATGCATTCTTAGTGCACACATGAGTACATGCATCGAGAGAGAGAGAGAGAGAGAGAGAGAGAGAGAGAGAGAGAGTCATGGTAAAAATGACTTACAAAATGGTGGTGCAGTAGTAGTCAATATGGCATGCTTGCGCATAGCATTCTTGAATGAGGATTTTGCCAGAGTAAGTTTTGTATGAGAAAATTATGGAATACCAAATTAACGGGTATATCTTTCACAAAGTAAAGGGAATTTTCTGTTGAAAAATATGGAATTTACAATACAATATTTATAGTCGTTATCATCCAGCATATACTTACAAATTCAACAACCAGCATAATAAACAAGAAACTGGTTTTCTCAAGTGGGGTCATAAACCCAAGTGATTTACATTCATCATGCTGTCCACGAAATCATGCATCATTTGCACAGTCAATGATCATTTTCCCATCAGGAACTCATTCACAGTCTAGCTATAATTGACAATTTGATTGAATAATGCAGAGGATAGAAGAAGGTTCCCAAGCAAAAGGACATGACAAAAATTATGACAGCCAAAGGTGATGGAGGACATACTTTACACATCGGTGCAACAAGGATGACTCCATCCCATTCATCAGGCTGCTTTAGATGAACCTTGAGAGTAACAGCTCCACCCATGGACTGTCCCAATATAAAGCGAGGCAATCCTCTCACTTCAGGTCTCTCTGCAATTCATGAAATAAACTCATGTAAGAAATAGACAACCTATCAATAGTAGATCAATTCTGAGAAACGGATTTTTTCCCTATTGTGTGTGGGCGCACACTCGGGCACTCGTTGAGTTTCTTTTCCCCCGAGAGAAAAGGAGGTAGGGAGGATACAGCAATTGAAATGATCTTGATTGTTTTCTGAGGAAAATCCTGCAGTTCGCACCTTTGATTTTCATGTATTGTTCAATGACGTTGTCGACTAAGTCATCGAAGCTTGAGATGTAACCATGCAATCCATCTGAAAGGCCGAAGCCTGGGTGGTCCAAAGCATAAACAGCATATCCTTGTGAAGCAAAGCGCCTGGCGATACCTGAAATCCCATTGTTCCAACAGCACTGCAAATCCTTAATTTCCATTTGAGTAATTGATGATGGCATAAGTCCACTATTATGGTGTGGCAACTGAAATTAACATTTCTAAATTAAGGAGTAATTGAGCGGACCTTCAAAGAAGAAAGTGCAAGTATCACCATAGCCGTGGCAAAAACACACTGCGCCCTTAATTTGAACACCCGCTTTAGGCAACCAGCTCTTACAGAAAATTTGGAGACCGTTTGAGTTTGTCTCATACCACTACATGAATAAACATTTGGGAGTTTCAACGACATTGTGCCCCATTAATAAAAATAAAGAAGCAGATACAGACACATTGCTTTTCCAAATCTCTTACAAAACAACAAACACAGAAACCGATCAAACCCCAGCAAGAATGAATTAATAACAAAAAGGCACTTGCAGTTGCAGCGTCAACTTTTTTACCTCGTCTGTTCTGATCCCAGCAGGAGCCAGCTACACGCCAAAGCCACACATATATCCAAAAACCATCAAAAGATCAATGAAGAAAGAAACCCAATCAATAAATTATGCCCACTGCAAAAGAAATCTCAGCTCACCGCCAAAACGACCATCACAACCCAGCCAACAAAAACGACGAACCTTGAACAAGCAATGATCGAGCTGTCGCTGGACCTCGGTGAACGCAGCTCGCACCCTTCTCCGAGCAGGCGCGAAGTCCAGCCTCTGCGACGCGATCGCGTTCATCTCGTCGCTGAGCCCATCGATCGGCGGCCTCTTCTTGGCGGCGACGGTCAAGCGAGTCCCGGGCGACGGCGGCGATGCGGAGGAGCTCAGGCTCGGTTTCGCCCGCGCCGCCCATGGGGAAGGAGCTCGCCGAGGGTCGTCGAGGGGAGCGTCGCTTCTCCGGCGAAACAGGGACAGCTCCGGCGCCCGGAATCCGAGGGTCAGCGCCGGGTCCATGGGATTCAACCCGGAGGTCTGGCCTGGGAACGCAACTTCGGAGAACGACCGAACAAATGTCGGAAACGAGAAAGTGGAATCTGATCGAAATTATTTTTGCATGATTTTCACAAGGGGGCTGTCCGTGCATCACGTGCAAGCCCGCTTAACGCTGCCGATCGCGGATCTTTCGAGAGAAACAATAGTCAAATAAATTTCGAAAAAAATTAGAATATAGTAAGTATCGAGTTGGTGTAAGAAATAAGGCACGAGCACGACTCATTCTCGCTCTGACCATCGAATCGAAAAGCCAATGAAAATTGCTTGGTGGTTAAGGAAATCCTTACCAAAGAGCAAGAGTGAAAGTTTCGATTGGGGGCCGATCCGCTTATTCAGGTGTATATACACAGCAGACTGACAGGATCGCATTTTTTATTTTACATGTCAGTATTCACAGGCCAAGTCCCTCAATTCTCTCTGATGCTTTGTCTTTTTCAGGAGGAGGGAATACCCTTATCGTGTTTTATGTCCAAGAGATGCAGAGGTCCACAAATAATTTTAAACGAAACAGTTTAACCTCTTACTTAGAAGGGAAGGAAAATAGTATCGTGTTGGTATAGAAATAAAGCACGAGCAGGACTCCTTGTCGCTCTAACTATCAAATCAAAAGGCGGATGAAAATTGTTTATTAATATTTTCTTTTATGTTGCTCCTTTTCTAATAAAACAAAATTGGGTGCTAATGCTTCTCGCCTCATCTTACGTCCATGACCAGCGTTCAGATGCCAAAACGTCGAGTCACGTGACTGTTGGGGTTGATATACACTTGTTTACACAAAAAAATAATCAACTCTTTCATAATTGACGTGAAGTCATTTTGGTCGAATAGAGTTTGGTGACATTGATAATTTCGCAAGGCAGTTGTGGATGATTACATAAAGAGCTTCTCAATGACTATGGACGATAATAATTGATGACCATGAAATACAGCTACTGATGTATTATAGCAAATGGTCGACGAACATCTTGTTTCCATAACAAAGCCAATGTGTGGCTGACGTTATTGTAAATTTGACCGAGTGTCGGTCACGAAAAAAAAAAGAGAGGAAGGAGATAAAGTGAAGATGTCAATTGAAAGCACGGATATTGACATTGATGACATGGCCATTGACAGCGAGACAACATGAACATTGAGAGGTCGTCAAAGGGGTAATCCACAAGACATGTTGACAAAGAACACAATGAGTTGGCCACCTAAATCTAGCTAAGTGTTTGGATAGAAATAAGAACATGAAGACCACGAAACTAATTGAAGACAAAGTTATTGATCTACAGTTGAGTCTAGGGGCACTTCAGAGGTTATAACCGCTTGCGGATAGCGTCAACGTGCAAACATGGGACCGAAAGTTGTGGAAATGTAGTTGTATCCGCCTTTAGAGTTTTTTTTTTTTGGGTCAGATTTTTTGGATTATTAATAGCTTATAAGCAGTCATGTGAGCAATTATGTTTAGTAGATTATAAAAGGTGGCGTGTATTTATTGTAAAGGGATACACGATCATCAAAAACAAATTCATGATGTACTTTTTTAGTTTATCAATATTAATGTCCTTCAAATTTTTGCCATCTAGAGTCCTTTACTTTTAATTTATTGTCCATCTTCTTCGTCTCGAATCACCCACTCAATCTACATAACAAAATAGTAAAGATTAACCTTTAGTGAAACAACACTATTTCCCCAAATAATTTTAGCCTTGGATTTTAAAAGTTGCAAAAGAAGGCATATTATCATGCACTTGGGATAATTGCCGCCTGTCAAATTTGTTCATCCCAAACTTGCGTTAAAAATGTCGATGGGGTAATTCGACATGGCAAATGGCTCTAATGTTTAACGAGAGAATGGCATCGCTCCAGGAGTTTGGCCCTCCCCTCATGATCTTAGAGTTAAGTTTTGTTTTAGAGGAATCTAGATGTAATTAAAATCTTGACTGCACCAGATCAATATGAAGAAATTGGTTTGGACATCACCTTACTTTTAAAATAAGAAAGGGATAAAGACACTGCAAATTCTTAAATTATTTTTTTGTGCAATCGAGTCCTTAAAGTATATCCCCTCTTTAAGGATTGTGTGACACCTAGACATAGGTCACCAACTCTAAGTTAAATATGGCCTGCATGACCCAAGCCTGTACGTTTCCTTTTTGCAAGTTTTATTTATATTCATATATTTTTAAAAAATTTATTTTCCAAATGTCGCGCAGGATGCCGTGTCGGCATTTAATGGTGACAATAGCCACATCGGCATTTTCATCCATAATTTTGATGGAAGGATCAACTCCAACGAAAAGGCATCTAGTTGAATGACCCAATTGCAAAAAAAAAAAAAAGAGTTTAGGGACCTGATTGAATAATTTTGGAAAAGCTCAGGATCTCGAATGCTTTTTATGCCAATTAAAAAACGATGCTATAAATGAGAGAATGACACCACCATCAATTTAAAAACAACAAATAGTTTGGGGCAATATTTGAGGATGAGGATTCCAAGTTCGAGTTTGGTTTTTCTCCATCAATCAACTCAGCTTCTTTACAGCACGTCTTCCCACTCCAGCTAGACAGTGGCGTTCGGGCGAGAAAATCTTGAAAACATGCAGTAAATATAAGCACATTGCTGTTCGGTTGGGGAAAATATTTATATGTCATCCACTTCGTGTTGTAGATTAGAATTTTGCATATAAATATTTTGGATCGACTTGAATATTTCATCACTTGCACGAGATGCAAAGATCTCGCACGGTGGAACCATAAGCTGGTTTTCCCTCACTAATTGTTTCACTAAAAAGTGCCGACGAAATTCTTTTGAAAATATAGATCGAATAATACAAATTGACAAAGGTTGTGAAGGGTTATTTATCGATTTTTGGACACGAATCAAAAAATTAAAGGTACTAAGACTAGGAACAATGATTGCCAGCTATGTAAAAAGTACTGGAATGTAAAGGAAACCTAGGAGTAAAATTGAACAACGGGGTGTTCTTTAATTGATTGACGGTTTTTTACAAAGAATACACTTGGAGAATTTATAACTCATGGTCGACCGTTTTATAGACGGTTACTGAGAAATTAAACATGCTTTACGTGCCTCATACTATTTAGCAACACTTGTCTACAAATAGTTGCATCCGAGATTGTTGACTTCACTACTCGACGGTTACAGTGCGCACTCTTCCACCTTGATGTTTACATGTTGGTATTGTTAACCTCATTGACAGGTGAACGTTTTCATCGACAACTGATGATGCTTGCCGTCGATGACTTTTCCGGCAAGTCATCGATTCCCTTCAAGTTGTCGATCATTCTGTTCATCGATGACTTCTGTTTTTATCAAACTCTGCCCTCATCGACTAAGTTCATTGCTCGTTGAAACTAACCAAAAGTTGATCCTTTGCAGCATTAAGATCTTGTCATCTGTGACTAGTAGTGGACTTAGCCGCTCGCTTATGCTCATTTGGCCCATTGAAAGATGTATGGGCCAGCCCATTTCGCTTTTCTCACTACAGAACTCGGTCCAGAATAATTAGTATGGGCCGACAGATGCAATTCAAAGTTCCTCGTATGAGCCCGAAATTATGGGCCGATGCATCTTGGGGTTAAGAGTTCATCTTCCTAATTTGGTACCTCAAAATTTGTTAGATGAGAGATTTCGAAACGCTGAATGTGGCCCGAACTCGGGAGACTGTGTGAGCTTTTCTCAAGCAGAGGTCGTTGCGTACTTTATTGACCCTGTAGAGACAAGACTAGCTAATTAAAAGATCGAGACGGAATTGCATCTCGGGAAGCGTGATCGGAGCAATCTCAATGACCAAAGCGGGCCTTCTCGCCCGTCCTGGTGATATGATCGATTCCAACGACATGGAAGGATTGCACGACTCGACCAATGAATCACCTACTCTAGGATCTTTCACTAGGAGTTAAGAAGAAAAAGTATATATACCAGCTCATGCTAATCCTTCTCTCTCCAGTGCCGGAAGTTGTTTTCCTTCGTCTAACTTTATTATACTCAAGTCGCTTAACTTAGCACACAACAATCAAAGCATTAATGCATACGAAGGAAAAGTTTAATCATTCATTGAGCAGCACTCTCGTACTCAAGCGGCACGCGCGTGTCGTGCGACGCATGTGCAATACCCCAACTTGCGCAGTATTTTACAAAGAGACAGCATCATCTCTCGCCCTTAGCTGCTATCTATGCATTAAGATTAGATTTAAACAGATAGGTTCGTGCATTAATAAGTATTATTAGGGTTTATCATTGTCGAGTACGAACAAGAGTGCTCTGATGAGCACTCCAGACGAAACCCACGTCCAGGAAAAGGACAAAGGCATTTTCTTAATCCCAGATTTTCTACCTATTAAGAACTATTATTAGGGTTTTTGTTCTCTCCATTTTCATTAAACTTCAACCCACTTTTTAAATGAATATCGTAAGGGTTTGGACGCATTATGTTCATAGCTTAATATATTGATTACGGACCTAATTAAACTAATGATCTCAAAACCCCGGTACACTACGGCATGATGATTACGCCGACCACATCAACCCTCGATGCAACGTCGAGTCGTAATGGCGCCAAGTGGAGTGTAACCTAAGCAACTTGCTAGCAAAAACCCCTCAGGCATGGATCAATTGCAATTTCGATCCACAAGTTCCGGTTTTTTGCAATTGTTGTCCTTGACCACTGAGATTATTACTGAATGGTATGGACTGGAACAAGCGATTAAATAGATGTAAATTTTTAACAGGTATTATTATGGGTTATTTATCAACGGATCGGATCTGACCTGGAACGTTTTCTAGATAATCCGTTAGCGATTTCCTGATCGCGAGTTAAATTTTTCCTAAGGTGCGAACTTACGATTTTGAAAGATAATTTCCCTGTTGCTGCACTCTTGCGCGAATGCTTAAAGTTCACATTAGACCTCGTTTCCACTGACATACAGGTTGTCAATATGTACCTTCAAATTTTACTCGACACCCTCATAAGAGTCAAGTTAAACTAGAAACTATCTCGTCCACATCAACGGTACATAGGTACATGACTTTACTACTCTCAAAGTAAAAGGAATGCATGCTGGAAAATCGAGGGGGATGGTTACAAAAAAGATGATAAGAGTATTGGGAGTTGCAATTCAAGTACCTCATAGTTGAGAGGGTCTACTTAAAGTCACATAATGTTATACGTATTTGCAATGTATACGGCCCTTTTGTTCGGTTTATGAACTCGAAATAAAATTAAGAGAAAATAACACAAGTAATCTCAGAACTTTGGTCTAAAGTACAATGTCATCTCCAAACTTTTAATTTGTTCAATGTAGTCCCTGAATTTTAGCCCAATATACAATATCGTCCTTAGACTTTTAAATTATTCAAAGTAATTCCTAGACTTTTGGTACATGATCAATTTAGTCACTGGATAATACGAAATTGTTCAATTGTATCCTTGAACTTAATTAATTGAATGACAATATCAAACAATTTCATATAGTTCATGGACTAAATTGAACATGTACCAAAAGTCTAGAGATTACACTAAATAAATTAAAAGTTTAAGAACTACATTGCACACTAGGGTAACGTTCAGGGACTACATTGCACAAATTAAAAGTTCAAGAACCACATTGCACATCAGACCAAAATTGAGAGACCATTTGCGTCACCATTTTTAAAACTAACTCCTATTCATGCGTCTCTTTCACTATTAGCTCGTGCTGATCCAAACTCTATGAGTTGCGTAGTTGGTGAGCATGTTAGAGTCAACTCATTTCACGATTAGGTCTAGCCAACTCCAAGTACGGCAATTGAGTATGGACTCTAGTCTGTTGCTTCATGGCTGTATACGCTTGAATTATATATTTAGAACGCATGCCCAGTTGAGAAAAGATAATGGTGTGCTATTGCCCGTTTGTTAGCTCAAAAGGACCTCTTTTGTCACATAATCCGCGAGGCTATAATAATTTTGGGACCACCCTATTTGTACCATAGCGCCTATAATACTTGGTTAAAGGTGGTCAGAGTGCAACTTCCACTATTAGCATGCTTGATATTGCAGGACTAAAGACCGAAGTTTTTCTTCATTGACTCCTCTATCCCGAATGTACCTATCTTTAAGTATAGCCATCGTTAATGAGGTGCATATACCCTACATGACAATTCTTAGTGTCGATAGGAAGCTCCACTCGAGTCTGGTGCTAGAACAATGTTGTCTGCTCCGATTGCAGCTCATTTGTATTAGAACTGGTTTAAAGCGTGTCGTGTTACTGTAAAGTTACACTAGACTTATTTATCATGGCGACAACTCGAACAGGGTAATGTGAGATCAAAGGTAGAGCAATCGATGCCCAACATCTCCATCCTAGCGTTGATAACATTGATTGCGAGTAGCCTCCCTAAGCCCACAACCGAAACAATATTATATGCCTTGATCTTGGCCCACTACAAACAGCTTAAACAAGGCAACATGGGATCAAAGACATGAATGGATAGAGCAGATGGTCCAACTACATAACTTTTTCTTTTCATTACTACCGTGGCCGTGCCTCGTGGCACGGCAGCACCCGTACTATTGAAATGGTTCGTCAGTAGAGATGTTCCCACAGTTGCCCCTTCTTCCAATGGAACTATAATTCCTATTCCTATCCCTTCATTCCCTCTTTTGGTCTATCTACATTGCGTGGACAATGCGGGACCGAGGCTATATGGAACGCACATAGACAGAGGCTTTATTAGATGATTTAGGAATCACTCGATTCTTACTTTTAACTCAGTCCTCGTACAGTTTTTCCTTTTCTTCAAACCTTGTCAAAAGTAAGCTGGTGAACGTAACTTTCATCGCACTATACAAGAATGGATTAGTTCATGAATGGGAACGGGTAAATGTTAACTACCAATAGCGGCAGCCAAAATGAAAGTGGTTCACGTTTTTATCTAGAAATAGTAGGTAAAAGCAAATTCTATGTGAAGTCGTGGTTCATGAGGTCAAAAAGGACTCCAATCGTCTGTCAACCTTACAATGTAAATGTATGACCAACTTTAAAGTTTCACGACCCATGCCTAAACCAAAAATGTCACATTTTCTTCATGTTTATAATATTTTTGGCAAAGTCAAAAGAGCCACTATAGTTGGTAAAGTGATCATCATTGGTCTATTTTAAAATGTGTGAAACAATTTTTCCTCCTGTCACTATCCTGATTAAAGATAAGCATAATACACTTTTTAAGATTCTGGGGGTGCTCACATTCTTAGTTTGAAAAATCGGTTGTAATCTCTGAGTCGGCATAATATCACCGATCTAAGCGGTCTGTAATAAGATTGATAGCCATATACTGAATTCATGTTTCATATTTCACTAAGTTAATATGGTTTCAAATATCCATACGTATAGCATTATGTACTCGCCGTGAGCATATTTAACTGTCATGTATGTGTTTGTCAATTAGCACTAGTTACAAATGTCGGATGATTTTACTGTTCCGTTAAAAAGAGAAACGGATTTGTTTCCATGCTGGTAAGTTTTTGAAAGAATTGGTATGTATTAAAAAAAGGGTCGATAAGTGGAAGTGTTTTTTTTTTGGTCAAGTGTAAGAAAAGTTTGTAATTTTAAAAAGAAAACTTTTTTTTAATAACTTTGTTTGGTGACTTACCAATTTTATTCCCAATTAAGTGACCTAAACGTTGGTAATTAACTCAAATAGGAGTTGGTAATCCCAAAGAAAGAAAATGTGATAAATCACTTAATGTGGAGTTAGTTATATTACCTAAGAATTAACAAATTTAAGGGGCAACTAAGAAAATAAATGAAGGTGGTAATTAAAATAAAAATAAATTTGGTAAGTAACTTGAATGAGAGCTGATAATCCAAAACTAGTTGATGACTTAATCATAACAAACTTGGTAATTTATTCTAATTAAGGTTGGTAATATCTAAAAAAAATTGGTAAATTCAATGTGTTGTTAAAAAAATATAGACATAAGTTTGTAAATCATACGAAAATTGGAAAATTAAAAAAAATAACGAATACATACAGGTAAGTAACTCAAATGAGAGTTTTTTTTTTGTTGAAACTCGAATGAGAGTTGACAACCCCATATTTTGCAATAATTTAATGCGAGAAACATTGGTGAGTCATGCTAATTTAAGTTGGTAATCTCACAAAAAAAAGTTAGTAAATGTAAGGGGTTGCTAACCAACATAAATAAAAACTAGTGTCTCAATAAAAGAATTAGTAATTAAAAGAAAATTTAACGATGTAAGTAACTCAAATAAGAGCTGGAAATCCAAAATTAGTTGTTAATTTAGTTTGACAAAAATTGATAAATCATTCTAATTTATCTTGGTAATTGCATATAAAAGTTAGTAAAATTTGAAAAGTTGGTCAATTAGTATAGAAAATGTTAATATGCAAATTATTAAAAAGAAGTTGGTGATTACATGTTTGTAATTTACGAACCTTGGTGACTTTTTCTTACCAACAATTTTTTTCAAACTTACCAATATTTATTTAAATTTACAAGTATGGACAAGAAAGAATCTGTATTTTTAAGCTAGGAAATATAGAGTTGTGGCACAAATATTGTACTCCGGCTTTTGCTACTCGATCAGTCGATCAATATCACTACGGTCTGTAAACATGATTCATTGTCTCATAAACATGGACTTTCTTTTCTCATTTTTGATAATGCACGTCGCGAATCAGTCATTTGTTCTGACCCAACTTGCTATAAGCAAATCATTGTCAACCTATAATTTCACAACGATGAAGCGCGAGCCAAATCAAAGACTACAAAGTGCCGATGGTTGTGTAAAGACGAGAGCTAAAGGCCAAGAACGACTCCAACCACCATCTGATGGATTGTTTAGAACTGGCCCCTTCTTTTGGTTTGAAGTAATTATTACAAACTCCGGGGGTCACACGGAGTTGTTCCTCATACATCTGACTCTGAATGACGATGCATGCATGGATATTATTCAACTATAGTAGGAAGCAGTTGATCGCTCTACATCTGCAGATGCTGCTTTATTAAGTAGCCAAATGTTAAGAGTCTGATATGATAAAGACCGGATCTCATTTCGTGTGTCAGATAACCTAATGACTTGATATAAAAAGAATAGGTTAGCATGTTATATTCTAGCTTAGGGCTTCACATGCATCGAACGTAACCGGGTTGGAGGTGACTAGGAAAAGAAGCTGACAGAGACAAGCCGACGCAAAGACAAAAATCGTAGGTCTTTCACCAATTATACGCGATCAATGAGACAGAAGCTTATTATGGTTGGAACGCGTGCACGGCGGAAGTTTAATATCTTCGCAGCGACGAGTCATGGAAAGGAAGCTGGAGTTCGAGCTCATCGAAATGCTTTGTTGCGCACAGAACTCGAATCATTCAATATGTATATATTATGTCTATATATGTATTTTGACTCTCTTCTCTGCAAGTTAGCCGCACATCTGTTGGTATGGTACGAGGTGGTTTCTAAGTCCTTTGATACTGCGTAGCTCCCTTCCATTAAAAGATTCGAAATCCTCTTGTTTCTGAACGAATTGATGATTAAAAAATGTTCTTGTTTGTTCATGACTGGGGAGACGAACCGTCATCAGTGGTTCCTCTCCATTAAAAACACAACATTATCCTCTTTAAAATAGAAATATTAAATGAGCTTCACCTCTTGCTAATCGGAACAATCATTTAATTCAGATAAGATCCTAATTTATTATTACAGGTAACTCATTAAGCCCTATCGCAATATCTTACTTCCATGATTAAATAAAGCCTTATCTGCACATGTCAACGTTCATAAGATAAACGCATTACATGTCAACTGAAAGTGATCGACACCCTCTTTTAATTTGCTACGATTCGTGTCCCTTCGTTTTGTTTTCTTTCGGGGGGGAAGTATATAAATCCGAGGGTTTATCGACCTTGCCGTTTTGTAATGATATTTGTTTATGGACTCTTCAGACGAGTCAACAGTTGAGATCGGAACCGTCGCACGGGCTTGCCTACGTATTTTGGAGTCCGAATCATTAATATTAACAGCTTGACTAAAATTCCATCAACATCAGCGGACTTAAACAAACTTCGTACAAACTAATCAGCAAATGGCTATAGCATTCTTTATGCAATCGCATAGCATAATGTTAACGATTATGGACGACAAGGCGATAACGACCCGTCAATCTCCATGAACCAGTTACTCGGAACTCAAATGAGCCAGCGGATCAAGTTTTGCCAAGGACGGATGATTGGCAGGTCGGGTTGCATGACTCGCAATTGATTATAAATCGATGGAGTTCAACTTATAAGACAATTACATTGACCAAAAAGCCGAGATTATATTATTGTCTTGCTTAGACCATGTTTTCATCTCATGACACAGACGCATGGCTCATGTTTATCTGTTTAGCTAGCTCTCGTTCTGCAATATTTATTTTGTCCGCATGTTAAAATATATTCCTCCACAAGATTTGAAGGGTATACAATTCAAGTCATCGGAAGGTATACTCTCTATTGCGCTCCATAGCAGTCATTGGAGGATGTGTGGTTTGGATTTGGAAAGAAATTCTATGATTTTCTTCATAGAGGATTATGGAGACGTACAACATCTCAACATTTTCTTTGTAAGTAGGTGCAATGAAGTTCCTTAACTTTTTAACGAAAGTGTAATTGAGATCTAAAATTTATCCATAAAGTGAACTCGAGTATTTTTTTCAGCTCTATCTATTTTGAGTAACAAAACAACTGTACATATCTTTCTAAATAATTTCGAGATACTTGGCTCAAATGATGCGCCGAGTTAGCGCCACATTATCTAGGTAGTCCAGAAACTAAAGAGAAAAGATAGAGACGCAAAAAGTGGGGGAAGGGGGGGTTGCCTCTACTCATCCAGAAGCCCCGCCATGAATTGTGGAGAGCAAGCGATCAACCTAGGGTGTTTGTCTTACTATGACACGAAACTTGACTTTCGTGAATCAACCTAATTCTGTGAATGGTCCAAATTGGTACGTTCCCTAGTCAATAAATTTGTTCAATCTGTACCATTCGTTCTTGGTGAGCTAATATAACGTACTTATAAAAGGGAAAAAATATCTTTCTATCTCTTAGATTGAGGGACTAAATATATTTTTATTTATTATATGTAGAAAGCGGAGAAGAGAAATGTGTATCAACTACATCATCTCTCTTTCAAGACCTTGTACCAACCGAGTTTTCAATCGAGAATTTGAGAGACCTATGTACATAAAGTAACCTCAGCAAAACCCAAAATGTAGATAAGAAAACGTGGGATTGGATTGACATTGGTCGATCTTTACTGCTTTCAAACCCGAGGGTCATCCCGAGCAGATAAGAAAACGTGCACGTGCTTTTAAGCCGGGAAGCATGCTGTTGGTACTGGTATGGCGGGCTTGACTTGACGCATTGATGAGAGCTCCATGAACGAAAGCTCAAAGCTTTTTCAGACGGAAGCCCCACACATCAATCAAAATCTAGAGACCCCCCCGGCTCTCGCACGGATTTCGTCAAAAGGGCATTCGGATTATTACAGGGGCAATCATTTGCAAGGTCCCAGAATTTGGCAATAGATCAACGTGATTGTCAGCATCATTGAAAATTCTCCCGCTTTATGCCCTCAAGCTGACGAGCTTTTTCTGCTTCCTCGGTGATTCCATCCGCGGAGAGATTCTCGCCTATCATTTGCATATTCAAAGGCACGATGCTTCTCCTTCCTTTCTTCTCTTCTCTTTCCATCATTCAAATACACGTGTGAAACGAAATGTAATGTCTCCGGGATAAGAAAAGGGGAAAGGAGGTGAGAATGGGGATACATAAAGCAAACACGTTAACACTTGACACCGTTAAATTTAGAGAACATTTTACGTAAATGGTTGTGCAAACGAGATAGTACAATTCTTTCACGTCTCTTTGAGGAAGAAAAAAGAAGAGAATTTTGTTTTGTAATAAGTAGATAAACAATTCCATCCTAAAAATAATCTCGTCTATCATCTCCCGGCTTTTTCGTGAAGGAAATAGCATTAATTTGGAGAAAGAGGGCACAAATAATATCTAAAAAAGAAAGAACGTCTTAGCTCCAAAGTGGACCGAATTACGTGACTTTCCTTGATCTTGCGAGATAACTATGATGATTAGCTATTACGAAATCAAAATTGCATAATATGTTAACTTCAAGAGTATGTGCAACTATGCTAGTAGCTAAATTAACTTGCGATTATTCATCTTTTAGGGGATAGTAACGAGGTAGTTTCTGAAACCAAACATTACCCTATACACACAAAATTAATCATGATAAGAAAGACATGTATCTGTCGGCATAGACTTTATTTTTTCAGATCTGTTCGACTGATTTGGGTTGAATTACTGAACTTAGGCGATGTAATCTCCAACTTTTCCCCATTTTTCAAACCCTAATTCTTTCAACGCCGACCACATTAGCAAACTCAAGTTGGAAAGTTCTGCACTTCTCTCCACTCCTCGCGTAACTCGATGCTCCAATCTCTCCAATTCATGTCGGTATGCGTGTGGATGCATGAACGAACGGTCCCTGGTTCGCTACCAATGCGTCAAAGTGGAACATCTACGTTCCAAAAAGCTACTGTCATCTTTAACGATTCGATTGATTGATGGATTTGTTGTACCGACGTTTAGGGGAGCTCAAAAGAACGATCCAGTGGTAGGCCAAATCAATTTGAAATTCAGATTCTTGGGAGAATAATTAATTGAGTGATGATTGAAGGTCGGTGAGCGGCCATGTCACAGAAATTGGCCACCCGATTGACCGATATCTAGTCAGTAGTCACACATGTCACAACTTGTGTCAATGCCGCCCAAGATGCCTCTTTCTTCCCATAGGGTAAGTTAAGATGATGGAGTTTATGTACGATAATTGAAAAATATAGCAAACGGCAATGATGCACAAGATCTTGCTTTGGACTAACGAGGATATCTGAGGAGCCCTTTATTCAGAGCTTTAATAATGATTCGGGTCGACACGTTTAGCTACAGCATTGAGGAATTTCTGGTTCGTGGAACGAAGGTCATCCGTTTGATAGCCACAACTTTGTACAAATTGCTTTGAGTTAGAAGTCACCTACACAGATCAAAAGTCTAGACTTAACCGGTTTATAGGGCTTATTCGGTGTTCTATGAACTTCTAAATAGCCGAGTCCCCGCGCTCGTACCTCAAGATTATATAAGAAAAAAGGTTTAATACTGTTAACTATTGACACCGATAATTAATCAGGTTGTCGATAGTAAAAATAAATTTAAAAGTAGGAGAAATATAAAGTAACTGAGACAAATGCATAAAGGTCGTCAAAAGATGACATAACGCATAAAATGTTCACTATGGAAGCTGACAACTAGCAATCGTTGGAATATCCTGGCGGGAAATTTAAGAATTTGAAATTGAAAAACTGGAGTCGTAGAAGAGGTACGCACCACCCGAGTTTCCGTATTGAAGGTCATCGATGAAATTGTTATGGGGAGACTAGGTTGTCGAAGTTGTCAACGAGAAAAGAAGCGCGCATTTTTATGCATAGTTAGTGATGGTTCGATACAAAGGACAGATGTCAAGACGAAGAAATTATCGATAACAGTTATCTTAAGGGAAAGGACAGGTGTCAAGACGAAGAAAGGATCGATGACGATTGTAACAGTCTGAATTTTCGATCATTTTCCCGGGATTTAGGAAATGAATATTGATTAATGCACTATAGTGAGATCTCATCCGGGACCCGCGAATTCTCGGGATGCTAACCTTAGGGGTAAGGCCATTACGGGATTGAGTTCGCACAATCAAAAAACTCGACCTTAGTCTGACCTTCGACCATAAAAATTGACGAGGGAATGTTTTGGGCCAACCGGGACCGATCTATCTGATTGATCATGTCCAAAGGAAACTAGTGACAGACCCTCGCAATTATATGATAATCGAGGTCGCCTTGGCTCGATCAAACTTAAACGTGATTTGACTTAGTGTCTGTCATGGGTCAAGAGCGCATAATTCCAGAGACCCACCCGTTAGCCAGAGATAAGCTAAAGTCGCGATTGATCGATTTTAATCATTTCTTGGAATTCGGACCCGGGAATCGAGAATTTTGAAAGTGACAATTTTGGACGACCGATGACGTTTTTGGCTTGGCCAACCTTGGGGCCACCTATTTTTGCAAAAAAATGGATTTCGGTTCGGGACCGGAAAAATTACGATTTTGCCCTTCTGGACACCAACGTTGATTTTGAGGCCGTATAAGATTATTTTTTGAGGCCGATGTCATTTTGGGGTGGCCACGCACATTTAGAGTTGTTACGGTCAAAAATTGAAATTTTGGCTCGGAAGTGAAAAATAATATTATTTTATTCCCCAGGACTTTGCAGTCTATTTTCGAGGGCTTAAGAAGCTATTTTCGCCATTCTGATGTCATATTATGTTGGCCACACACATTTGAGGTTGGTACGGGCGAAAAATGAAATTTTGACCCGAGATCGGAAAATTGACCATTTTATCTTTGGGCTATTTTTGGGTTCCGAATTTTAGAAAATTTTTGGGATTATTAATAATGGATTTTCAGCTTAATTATTGGACCTTGGATGCTTTTGCCCCTCAATTATTTGGCTAGAATTATTATGGACCGTTAGATTAGGGGCGTTTTGGTCATAATCGTTGGATCAGCGACACGTGCCGCCCTTTAGCCATCATCTTTGACCAGATTGGACTTTCTCTCTCTCTCTCTCTCCTCTCCCCCTCATTCGGCCAGAACCCCACGATCAGCCCCTCCTCCTTCTCTATTCCCTCTCTCCCTCACCGGCTCTCTCTGTCTCTGTCGCAACCTACCCGAACCGATCGGGTTTAGGCTAATGGATTACTAAGTTAAACCTAGCTCAAGCTCTCCCAAGCCCATACCAATTCGCGACTTAAGTTAAAGTTGTTAACGTGCAAATCAATTTCATTTAGGAGTCGCCACTAATCAGTTTGATAGGTCGACTAGACACCTAAGTAAAGCGCGGGAAAAAAGCCTTACTTCTACGAACCAGAGATTCAATGGGTACGGGAACTTGATTACACTAATCGACTAATTAGTGCCCTTTCGGTACCTAAACTTGTTCAATTCACCACCCAACGTGCATAACTGACCATGTGCAAGGCTATGTTAAACACACAATTCAAAGTGACCAATTCAAAAGCCCAAATGACACTTTTGCTAGTTTTTAATTTTTAAACTTTTTTTTTTTAAGAAAAAAAAATTAAAAAAAATTAAAAAAAAAACCCAACTCCCGATTTTTGATTTCCAGAATTTTTTGATAATTCTTTTGATAATAATAAATTTTTTTTTTAAGAAAAAAGTTTTTCATAATCTTTGAAATTTTTTTCTCTTCTTTTATATATTAAAATAAAGAAAATGATATAAAAGCAGGCCGGGTCGGATCTGGTGATCCGACCCGGATAAAATATATGTAAAAAAAGGGTTAAACTTTTTTTAAAATTTTTTTTTAAAATTTTTTTTTAAAAAAAAGTTCGAATATTAAAATAATAAATAAAAACGGATCCGGGCTGGATCTCCACATCCGACCCGGATCGGGACTGACCCGAGCGCACCGGCCCGGGTCCACGACCGGACCGGGTTCATTTATTGAGCCCGGTCGGGTAAATACAACAAAAAAGAAAGAAGAGGGGCCCAGCCCAAAATCTTTTTTTTTAAAAGAAAAACCAGCCCACTACCTATTCGGCCCACTAGAACAAAATCCTAGAATCAAACCCTACTCGGTTTCGATCCGTTCGAACGACCCGGTTCGCGGCCGCCGACCCGACTCGCGGCCCCCCCCAGCCGCCGCGACCAGCGCGTTCGGCCCGGCTCATCGGCGTGTCCCGCCGCGCGACCGGCGCTCCCGACCGTGCGACCGAGCCCACGCTCGGCCGCCGTTCGGCTCACGTCCACCTCGCCGCCCCGACGAGGGGCGCCGTGGTGATGGACGACCGGCCGGGGCCGTCCAAGTCCCGACGAGGGACTGGGCAGGGGCGAATCGGCCGAGTCCCGGTGAGGGACTGGCGGGCCGCCTCCTCCCGCGGTCACGCCCGGACAGCCGCGACCACCGGTGGTACACCGAGACCACCGTGGTCGCCGGCGGTATGCCGGGACCGCCCGACATCCCCAGAACAGACCAAACAGAGGCGAAAGAGAACGATTTGGTTCAGGCAAAACATCGAGCAGTCGGCGTGTACTACAAAAACGAACGATTTCCGGCACAATCGAGGCTCAAAATGGACCGGGATTCGCATGCAATGACGCAGAGGTGAGCAGGAACAAACCCGAAGCCTCACGGACCGGAGCTCGCGCGAGCCGGTCGGCCGCGAGCTCCGGCCAGTGAGTCCCGCCGAGCAGAGCACCAGAAACAGGGGAGGGAGCGTGGCCGTTGCGGCGTTCCCTATCCGGCTTGAGGGCGACGAACAACGGCGAACTCGATGAATCGGACTACGTCCGGTCGCCTCGCACGCCCCCAAACCGAAATCCTCGGGAAATCGTCCCGAATAAAAAAAAAAACAGAAACGAAATCCGGCGAGCTTGGGCCGGAACCTACAGTGACAGACGTCGAAGCTTCGCCGGCCGCGATCGTCGGCGGGAGCCCGCGCGGCCTCGGGTCTCACTCGCCGGTGCTCTCGGCTTGAACTCTCTCTCTCTCTCCCTCCTGGATCTCTCGCTCTCTCGCTCCCCTCCGCTCTCGCTCCTTTCTGTTCCCCCCCTGATCTCTCGCCTCCCTATCGGCTTTAAGGCCGGCCGGCAGGCGCGCATGGCCTCTGCCACCGCCAGCCTGTGCTGCCGGCCTGGCCCCGACCCGCGGATCACGCCGGGTGATCGCCTGGACTTCCCCCCCCCCCGCGTCCCTGCTCTGCCTCTGCCTCTCTGTTGCTGCCCCCTCTGTTCCTTCCCCCCGTACCGGTGACGTTGGGGAGGAAGATCAGCCATCGTGAGCCGGGCCGAGGGGAGAAAAGAAGAGGAATTGGGCTGGGTCGTCTTAGCCCGCGAGAGATTTTTTTTTTTTTAAAATAAAATAAGATAAAAGGGAATATATATATGTATATATACACATATATATATATTTTTAACAAACTCTATTAATGCAAACGCACCTAATGTCCACATGCCATGCAATTTTGATGAAAATATTTTTGTTTTAGGGGTTAAAAATAAATCCCCAATTTTACATTCAATTAGACCCTAAATGACTTAGGCAAAATTTAGGTGTCAACAGTCTCGACCAAGGACGCCGGAGCTCGTCGGACCGCCGTCGTGCCGCCGCTGTTCGCCAGCCACCATCGCTGCTGCTGCCTCGTCCAGCCACCACCCACCAGCAGCACCGCCCCATCTTGTCTCTCTCTCTCTCTCTCTCTCTCTCTCTCTCTCTCTCTCTCTTTCCCCGTTCGGTGTAAAGAACCGCCGTGTACCACCGCTTGGAGGCCGACCACCGCTGCGCCGGAGCTCAAACGATCGAGCCGCTGCCGCAGTGACCCTCCAGCCGCCCGTACGTCGCCGTACGTTTCCGTCTGTACGGTGTTCGGACGACGTCCGTACGGCCGTCCGTACGGTGCCCGTACGTCCGACATCCGTACATCGCCGGTGATGCCGTCGCTGCTGCTGCTTTTGTTTCGACCCCTTGCCTAGTTGGTCGCCTTGTTTTTATTAGGTAAGTGTCTCTCCAAAAACTACCTAGGATCTCGGGTATTTTTAGGCTTGTTTAGGACCCGATTTAGGCAATTTTGTGGCTGTTTTGGGACTGAAGGAGCGGCTGATTGTTTGGTGGTTGTGGACTGATTTGGCGAGGGAATTTTGAGGTTTACGGAGCTTGGATTAGGGCTGTGATGTTGGGAATTGATCGGAATTTATTTGTGTGATTAATTGGTACTGTTATGGTTTGATTGGGTTTAATTGAATGTTTGCATTGTTTGTTATTGTGGGCTGAACTGAATGATTGTGCTGGTTGTGGTTGTGCGAATTGCGGTCGTTGACCGGTTTGAAATGTGTTTTGGATTGAGTGTGATTGGCCGTGTGCCACGTGTGTGACCGTGAGGTGTGTGGGTGTGATTGTGTATTGAGTATGCGTGCCAAGCATGTGTATGGTCATGTGGTGTTCGAGTGACGAGAACGTGTGTTTGTGAAGTGTACGTGAGATGTGAATTGGTGCGTGGCTAAATGTGTGTGAGGTGTGTGTATTTGGTCGTGCGGATGTGTGGCTGTCTGTGTAACTGAGGTCGTGTGTGACCGTGTGATAGATGTGGTATGAGTGGAACGAAGGTACGGAAAGGTAGGATTGGTTGGAAAGGATCCATCCTGAGACGTGTTCGTTTACGAGGGACGATGTCGTCCCTGACGAGGTGACGATACCCGGCCCGACAGGGTGACGATGCCTGACGTGGTCAGAAGACCGTTGGCCTGATGCGTTTTACGTAGGCGCGATAGAAGGAAAGTGTGTGTAGGATTCCGTCTGGAGGCGTGTACATTTACGCGGGACGATGCCATCCCTGACGAGGTGACGATGCCCTGCCCGACGGGGTGTCGATGCCTGACGTGGTCAGAAGATCGTTGGCCTGATGCGTTTTACGTGGGCATGGTAGTGGTGGAAGAGTTGAGAATGAGTGGGAATTGGCTTGAGGTGCGAGGTTTGAGAAAATGACGCATGGTGTGAGTTAGTGTGCGAGTGTGTTTGTATCGCGTGATGTGATGCTTAATTATGGGATAGAAACTGCCAGGCACGGTATGGGACGTGCCCAAGTGGGTTCTGTCTTATAATTGAGGCACGCGCGCGACTGTGATTCCTTGCTGTGATGTATGGCTGTGTTATGATCTAACGTGCAGGGACATGCATGATGGATTCCAGGTAGGGTCGTGTGTGATTGTTAGTTTGGTTGATGGGTTGTGTATTACGTGTGGTTTCGTCTGGCGGTACGTGAGTGCCTACGTGGGGTTTGGGGTTGTACACTTATTGAGATTCGTCTCATAGTTGTATAATCCACGATTTCAGACCCCCAGCCTTAGACCCGGAAAGTCCGCCTCCTTTTTTTGGGAGTTCTAGGAGCTGCCTTTGGTGCCCAGTGGAGCTGCATGTGAGTTTCCAGAGGTTCAAGCCAGAGAAACAGGAGCAAAATGGAAAGCAAGGCGATCCTTAGATTTTCCCTAGGGTAATTTTAGGGGTTGTGTAAATCGGATTGACCCATAGGGAAGTTAAGTTAACCAGATCCTGATCTTTTTGTTTTATCGGTGGCTGTGGATGCTTAAGTGTTAATTACGTTTGTAATACAATATTCGTGTATTTGATGTTGTATGATTATGCCGTTGTTGTTGTTTGATTGTTATGGTGTTCTACCCCGTTGTAGTCATCTTTTTGTCCGGGATTTTTATATCCGCTTACGCATGTGGCTCTGATGTTTGGGTTGGGTCGGCGACGTTCCTGGGACGTCACAACAAATTCGACCTGTAACGGGATGTCGCGAGCTCGATGGGGTTCGAGGCGCGACAATGATTATCTCATGGGCAAGGACAGATGTCAAGACGAAGAAAGTATTAATGGCGGTTATCTCATGGGAAAGGACAGGTGTCAAGACGAAGAAAGGATCGATGATGGTTATCACATAGGGAAGGACAGGTGTCAAGACAAAAAAAAGGATCGATGACGGTTATCGTATGCGGAAGGGTAGATGTCAAATCCGAGACGATGTTGATGACAGTTATCCCATAAGGAAGGACACGTGTCCGAAACAAAGACAAGGTCAAATTAACGGTTAACAATGGGCATGAGGAAACTTGAGAAAAAGATAATATTGATGCCAGTTAATGGATAGGTGTCACAAAATAAACGGCGAAGATGAGATCAACGGTAATTATTGAATGTGATCTAACCAAAGGCATCGGAAGGAGGTTATCATGCTGACAGTGTAAATACTACCCGATAGCCAGAAAAAGCCTCCCCTCGCGAACACACAATCAAAATATTATTTTTCAATTATCTTTACTTTTCTGCACTGTACTTTCAGTTTTCATTGGCAGTATTCATCTATGTTTCAGGCACAGTAGTTCAGTAATGGTGTATCGATGGAGTTCAGATATTGCCAGTCAGCAACTGGATGGATTTATCTAAATTATCTATAAAGTTCGAAGTTCTTGTTGATTGGATCTTGTCATAGTTTGAATATGCGTTACTGATTAAAACGTACAAGTTTTTTGTTCACGTTTGAATATCTCCTGTCCGAAGTCGCCACAGAACCCAGTCCTCTCTCATTAAAAATCGAAGAACGACTTTTAATGAATTATATTTCGTTACGGGAACAATTTTGGCGAAACATAATTTTGGCACGTCTGGTGGGACTAGTGTGGTCGATTTGAGGAGTTACAATGGCATGTACAAGGAGTCAAAGTCAGTTGGATTATAGCAACAATGTTGCACGAAGTAGTGCACCTTCGAATCCTATTGTAGAGTGGGTGACACATGCGGAGTCATTGAATGGACGGACAATGGTAGAGCAAGGACAAATAGGGGAGGTGGATAACCCCAGACATCTTACTGAGGAACAAAGAAGACAATTGGAACCGAATCTGGTTACAATTGCTACCATAAGGAGGATCATTGAAGAACATCACAATAATTTAGCCAATCTGGTTAGTAGATGTATCGTCGATACTGTTAGGCCACTGATTATCAATACGGTCTAGGAGATTACTATTAGGCAAAGCCCATCGATTGGTTCTACTCAAGTACAAACCATTCCTGTTGTTCCTCTTGGCATAGTTGGAAGCCTTGGTCAACCTAGCGCCATACTCCCTAACATTGGAGTCACAGGGCAAGCTACGTCTCTTACACAGGTAAGAATTCTTCAAAGCGGAGAAAATGTGATGGTTAGCCAAGCATATGGCCATGTGATGACTAGCAAAAATAATATGATGAATTTGTTACAAAGAAATGAAAATACTAGTATAGGTCAGCCATTGACTAATTGTAGTAATTTATCTGGACTAGCTCAGACAAATGCAGCCAATATGAATCTAGTTCCTCAGCATACTGTGTTGTATCAGTCGCATGACAACATGTCATTAGGTGGTTTTACTGCTCAGCCAAATCTTCCTCAGGCACTATTTAGAGCGAATACCAATGCAGAAATCCAAAGAAGACTTCCAACATTGCTACAATATCTAGCTCTACAACTGCGATAACCGATACCACAATACCCAGTTCCACAACAGCCATAGCCAATACCACAATATCCAGTTCCACAACCACCACAGCTGATACCACAATACCTAGTTCCACAACCACCACAGCCAATATCACAATACCCAGTTCCACAACCGCTACAACCAATGCCTTAATACCAAATACATCAACCCTTACAACAAAACGTACCTCAAATGGTGCCTCAAATCATATAGGAAGCTCAAATAGTCGCACCACCAGTTATGATCCCATCGAGCAGAATCAACATGCAATTGATCAAATATTACGACAATACGGCGGTGATACGGGAGGTTTTAGGCAAGTATATAGAAAATCATATCCGAAATGGATGGATGTGGTCCCATACCTAAGGATGTTCATGAGGCCAGAATTTAGTTTGTTTACCGGTGAAGACGATCAATCGACACAAGAACATGTTAATCGATTTATTGCACTGTGTGGGGATGCTACATATGGAGATGTTTGGAAATTACATCTATTTCCATTGTCGTTGTCCAAAATCACTTTTACCTAGTACACATCTCTACCATCTAATTCTATATTTTCTTGGGATTAAATAGAAACAATGTTTCATAATTAATTTCAAAGAGCCGTGCCGAACGTATCTGTTACGGACTTGTTGGCAATGAAGCAACACAATAATGAGTTGATTGATCAGTTCATGTTTCAATTAAAAAAGGTAAGGAATAAATGCCTTGTACCATTACCCAAGAAGACATTTGCTGAGTTTGCTCCATTAGGGAGAGAATGGTAGGTCATGTTTATTATGATTTGCTCTCATTATCTACTATTGATGTGAAACATGAAAATTTTCTGAAAGAAAAGGATCGAAGTCATGTCAAACATGAGATAAATTTTATCGATGAAGCTTTGGTTGACGAAGATGAATCGGAATATGCTAAGGTAGCAGTGGCAAAGATGACAATAGAGAAACCATATAGATGCCCTGCATTAAAACCCACTAAAGCGAAAGAAAAAGGGAGTTATAACAAAATCGAAGAATGTACAATACTATTCTTTCGATATAAATAAGGTTGATGAGATATTTAATTTGCTTCTGGCCAGTGGACAAATCAAACTCGCTGAAGGCCAAGTAATACCAAGTAAAGAAGAACCAGTAGAAAAGAAATATTGCAAATGGCATCATTCGTGGAGTCATAATATAGTCGATTAAATTGTGTTGAGAAAGAATATTCAAGAAACAATTCGACAAGAAAGGATCATGTTTGCTGATGATAAAAAAAAGGCTCCTATGGATGTAGATATTTATTCATTTCCTGTCATAAGTGGGATGATGTCTTTAAAATCCAAAGTTAAAGTGGTATAATCAAATTTATGTGATCGATGCAAGGAGGAGATTAACTATAATTCTTATTCAAAAGAAAGGTCTTTTTCAACACGAGCCTCCTCAAAGAGAATGGCTTCTTGATATTGATACAGGCACCCGAATTATGACAGTTCAATGGAACACTGGAGTCGATTCCAAACTATCGACATGTTGGTAATTCAAGACAACAACGACCAATAAAGTGTTCATCTTTCAAACAGCTATATGAAGAGGATGACCCAAGAATTGGAACGTTAGGTGAACCTAGCGGTAAATTTGATTACTACCTCGACTATGGACCACCTCCCAGACATTTAGAAAATGTGATAGCATTTGAATAGGGAGAAGAGTTTGATGATTCACATAGAGGAGATGCCAAATTATCCATAACACCTTGACGCCCAAGGACTTTAAAAATACCAAACGATCTACCAGAAGGTGAATGGTTCGAATCTAGAGAGATTCAAGGCCCATGGGGCAATATAACAAGAATTTAGAAGAGGAGATTATAAAGAAAGAAAAAAATGTATGAGTTACAAAAGCAGGTCAACCTGATCCATATTACTCAAGTTTTGCCAGCCCCTTATAAATTGAGAAAATTTCAGGCCAGGAATTTGGTATGGAGGAGGGATCCAAGAGGTTCTAGCCAAAATAAAAGGGATAATAGCGAGAAGAATCCTGTGGTCAACAATAAAGCAAAATTCAAACTGATTGTGTTATCAAAATCGGTTACTCTTACAAGCTCGCGTATGGCTCAAGCTAGATTGCTATTGCAATATAGAGTAACTTCGGTGGATTCGACAGTCAATGGAGACTCAGTAATCGAGAAAGAGGATAAGGCGGAATTCCAATTCGATGATGAAGAACTAATGAAGTTCGAGAAACCATATTATGAATGGTTTAAACACCTCAAGGACTTAATATAAATGCTAGGATCGATGGACGTCCGGTTTCTAAAGTTCTTGTCGACGGGGGATCTACCCTCAATTTAATTCCATATAGGTTTTTTAAAAAGATGGGAAAGAAAGATGAAGAGATTATTCTATCGAATATTCAATTGTCCGATTTCACAGAAGAGGTAACAGAGGTTAAAGGTATATTCGTAATTGATTTGACTGTTGGATCGAAAACTTATATGATAGCTTTTTGCATTGTCGAGGCAAATAGATCATATAACCTATTATTGGGAAGAGATTGGATTCATAAAAATCAATGTATACCTTCTACCCTTCGTCAGATGTTAGCTTTTTGGAATGGAAGCAAGATTGAATATGTTAAAGCTAATAGCAAAGCTCATATATCCTAGGTACATGCTTTAAGGACTAACCGAGATTCTTAAAAGATGCCTAATGAAAATTCATGTGTTATCGAACCACCTAGAATTGATGGATTGGTTCCATTGAAATGGCCTTTCTACCCCTCTTGCTCATGTTCTTTGGCCTAAATGCGCATCCCCTTATCGGGCTCAACATGGCTTAAGTAGAGTCTTCACAAGGCCTTTCAAAGGCAAAAAAAGCCACTAGGAAGTCCACTCGAATATACACCCAGGTATAGGTTCAAATTCATAAATATCAAAGGTAAATTTGGCACAAATGAGATGGGTAATTTTGGAGCAGCATATAAAAGGAACATGAACTTTATGGGAATATCTCTATTTGGTCATGTCAAGAAATTCTAGAGAATATGAAATTGGCATAAGAACAGCTTGAACCAAACCAAATTGTTTAGCACAGTATTGGGGAGAATAGATTTCAAAGCAATGATAGAACTTCTCCTTTTGAGATAGCCTCATAGGAAGGTCCACAGGGGTGAGAATACATAATCAGAAATCAATGGAATCGGCCCAAGCTACTGGATCAAAACAAATAATTGAATTCATTTGCGTCATAAGCAAAGAATTTGATTTCACTTGAGTTGACTGTCAGGAATTTCTAGAGGTAAAAGGCAAAAGGAGAAAAATTCTCGGGAATATTCAATGAAGAATAACTTAGCAAATAACACCCAAAAGGAAGGGGTGTGGGTGGTCAAAAGCTTGGATAAAAGTGGTGCGGAAAGTTACGAGAACTATGATTGGAGAGGAACGGAAAGTAATGAGCCAAACAGCATTGGAGCATCCAAAATGGTCAGAATAGAGTGCCTTCTTCTTGAGATATCATCGATAAAGATGCATGAGTTATTCCCCTCTATAGAGTCACTAAAAACAATGGGCCCAAAGCGAGTGTTTTACCCATAGGAAGATTGTCTATATTTGGAGATTTTTAGTGAATGAGCAAAGAAAACATATTTTGACAATCGAAAAAGGAAAAAAAGTATATGCTCATCAGGATCCACTGGGTTGAAGCTATGGGAATATTTTTCAAGGAATCTACCATAAGTAAGGGCTTCTTCAGGAATAAGAGGCATTGACTGTGAAGCCATATTTTTCACAGAGGTCACGATAGGATGAGAATTAGTCATGTCATATATGTTTAAGATAGTACCAGATATTGGGCCCTAAGGAAAGAAGAAGTAGTTGATCGAGGGGGGACCGAAAACTAACAGCAACACCCAAAAGCCCTAAGTTTAGATCATATGACAACATGCTGACATCTAATGCCACGTCAATGCTAACTCTCATCCAAGCAAGATGAGTAGGTACATATCCCTCAATCTCACAAACCAGCGGTGAACATCTATCTCAGGGGAAGGAAACCCTCGAAAGCTGGGAGTCTCCGAAGTCCAAATGTCCGCGACCAAGGATTTCTAAATAGGAAGTAGTTCTCCTGCCTTCCTTGGAAAACATGGTCTAAGTGAAGCCGACATTTGTTGATGGTTCCGGAAACAAGAACCAAGAACGAGTTGCTCAAAGGATTCATCGACCAAATGCAATAGGCAAAGACAACAGTTCGAGGAGTTTTCATCTTCTTGCAGATGATCAAACTTTATAATATACGTCTCGAGAGAGTATTTGGTGTCCATGAATACAGATTGACCGAAAAGAAAGAAATTTGGGGAAGATGAAGAAAATCTAGAATCGAAAGAGAAGGTGAGAAGTTAAAGTTTCAATTTTTATGTGTGACCAAGATACGACGGTTGGATGATCTATAATCATGAAGATTTGCCAAGCCATAAATGATTGGGATAACGTGTCAGAATAAAGTGAAATGTTGCAAGGGGATCAGGTGAACGTGAAATACGAAGCGTCAAGATCAAGATTATCCGAGTCGGGTATATTTCTTTAAAAGAATTAAATCTAAAAGAATTAATTCTTTTAAAAGAGGGCATATGTTGACACTAATAATTAATCAAGTTGTCGACAGTAAAAGTAAATTTAAATTTAAAAGTAGGAGAAATATAAAGTAATTGAGACAAATACATAAAGGTCGTCGAAAGATGACGTAACCCATAAAATGTTGATTAAGGAAGTAGACAACTGGCAACCGTTGGAATATCCTGGCAGGAAATTTAAGAATTTGAAATTGAAAAACTGAAGTCGTAGAAGAGGTAAGCGCTACCCGAGTTTCCGTACCGAAGGTTGTCCATGAAATTGTTATGAGGAGACTAGATTGTTGAAGTTGTCAACGAGAAAAGAAGTGCACGGTTTTATGCATAGTTAGTGATGGTTTGATACAAAGGACAGATGTCAAGACGAAGAAAGGATTGATGACGGTTATCTCATGGGAAAAGACAGGTGTCAAGACGAAAAAAGGATTGATGACGGTCATCTCATGGAAAATGACATGTGTCAAGACGAAAAAAGGATCCATAACAGTTATCTCATGGAAAGGATAGATGTCCAGACGAAAAAATGATCGATGGCGGTTATCACATGAGGAAGGACAGGTGTCAAGACAAAGAAAGGATTGACGACGGTTATCATATGCGGAAGGGCATATGTCAGATCCAAGACAAGGTCGATGATAGCTATCTCATGAGGAAGGACATGTGTCTGAAACAAAAGCGAGGTCAAATTAACGGTTAACAATGGGCATGATGAAAATAGAGAAAAAGATAACATCGATGGTAGTTAATGGATAAGTATCATAAAATAAACGGCGAAGATGAGATCAACGGTAATTATTGAATATGGTCTAACTGAAGGCATCGGAAGGCGGTTATCATGCTCACAGTATAAAAACTACCCGACGGCCAGAAAAAGCCCCTCGCGAACACATAATCAAAATATTATCTTTCAATTATCTTTACTTTCCTGCACTGTACTTTCAGTTTCTTTGGCTATAGTCATCTATGTTTCAAGCACGGTAGTTCGGTAATGGTGAATCGATGGAGTTTGGATGCTGCTAGTCAGTAGTTGGATGGATTTATCTGAATTGCCTATAAATTTCGAAGTTCTTGTTGATCGGATCTTGTCATGGTTTAAATCTATATTACTGATCAAAACGAACAAGTTCTTTGTTCGCACTTGGATATCTCCTGTACGGAGTCGCCATAGAACTAGGTCCTCTCTCATTAAAAATCAAAGAATGACTTTCGGTGAATTATATTTCATCGCGGAACAATTCCAGTGAAACATTAACAAAGAAAGTTTTAATTAAAACTTATTTTGTAAATATCCAGTCTTGTATCTCCATAATCGCTGTCTTTTCCTTAATTAAGGGATCATGAGAGAGGTATCAATGGTTCGATTTTTTTGAAAACTCGAACCGAACTGAACAGTTAGGATGTGTGTATATTTTGATCCGAACTGAGTTCCAAACTGAATATGACCCAAACTAAAATCCAATTCGGATTGGTTCGGCTCGGTTCGGATTTCGGTTTTCTCTCTTAATCCAATTCGGATTGGTTGGGCTCGGTTCGGATTTCAGTTTTTTCTCTTTTTATCTTTTTTGGCGGGCAGGACGAAATAGGTTTTTCCTTCGACCCCTTCCTTTCGTCCCCCATTGACGGAACCATGGAGGCGTCGAGCAATCTTCTCCTAAGTCCTGACCACCCACCACCGCAGACAAATCCCGACCCATCACCTCCGCCATGCCACTCCTGCTGCCGCAGCCACCACCAACGGAGGCCCCCTCTCTCTGGGCCACCCACAACACACGAAAACTCAACGCCACAATAGCACCACCTGTCGGCCGCCTGCTGCACAAGACCTCAGCGGGTCGTCGTCTCCTTCAATTTGGTGGAGACACCTCCAGATCTGGCGACTCGATGGGCCAAGCAGGTGTCGAGCCTCCAGATCTGGATGCTTGATGAGTCATGAAGGCTCTGTTCCCAAGTTCACACCCAACAAACGTCGGCTTTCCCCAAAAGCAGCTTCGGATCTCGAAAACTTCACATGGTTTCACGAATTTCTTTGCATAGAGAGACAGAGATAGAGAGAGATTGTTCTTTAAAATACTGAAAAACTCTGCTTCTGCGTTCTCTCTCTGTTCCATTTGTTAAATTAGAGAAGTATTGCTTCCACAACTTAGACACTTGGAAACAAAAGCCAATGGAAAAGGAAGAGATGAGACGAAGCTTTTATGGAAGAGAGAAAATGGCTAATGGCTAGTAACTAATGGGAGAGAGAAGAGACAGAGCCTCGGGAAGAGGAATCACATAGGGAAGTGCAATTTTGCAGCTTAAGAGAGAGGAATTAATGGAGGTGGCTCTGTAAAGAGACAAGAAGCTAGGTTGGAGACGAGGACGAAGAGAGAGACAGGCACTCATAATAAAAAACCGAATTTCTTTCGGCTACTTGAACCAAATCAATCCGATCAGAATTGAATCGTAAAAAAAAAAGGTTTATTTTTCCATAATCCGAACCGAAATAAAACTAAACCCAAAAAATCAAAATTTTCGATCTCAATTTCGGTTCGGTTCCGGACATTCCTAGCTATCCGATTTAAACCACATCTTTCTGGAGATAAGGATTTTGGATAATTTACATGCATGTATGTATGCTTTTCAGTTGAATTGAGCAATTAGTCTTCAATATTGCTTTGACTATTGGAACTATTTTTCAATGAACAAAGTGATTCATAAATACCAAATCTATATGCAGGCGAATGAGACATCATCAAGCATCCATTTATAAGTTATCATATCAATTTATCAACAAATTTCAAAAAACAATCTCATTTTCCCGGCAATTTTTTCAATGTATCGTATGAGTAGCTAAATAGAAAAGTGTTTTATGAGTCAGTCACATAGATAACACAGTGTGACTGGCCAATCACATTGCCGGTTGGCAACGTGTCACATCATATTTGGTATTTGATTTTCTTTGAAAATAATTATTTTTTATTGGCATTTTACACTAATATTTCACTGTCACGTGGAATACATTCCCTTAGCCGAACACATCAAATATGTTTGCGAAGCCATGACTATCGTTCCTTAAAACACTATCATTTTTCCTAATTATAATTTTTCCCGTCAAATCTATTAACAAAACGAGACAAATCAATCTAATGATGTGGAGAAAATGAAGGGAATTACTGCTCAACAGTAAGTCAAGTATACTTTCCACTTAATACACAGTCGACGTATTAAAGATGGTGTTTCCCTAAAAATTTGAGCCAAAGTTTATGAGATTCTAATCCATCCCTTAATCAAATTAAAATATTCAAAAGAGTGAACCCAAAGAATGCCTTATGATATGAACAGATTCCTTAATGAGTTCATTTTTTGGGCCTCCTCTATCATATCAGAAAACCTTTTAACTTGGTTTTCATTTGAATTCTCAAATTAGTAGAATGAAAATCGCCATCAATCATCATAAATTCTAGAAGGAGAATAGTATATTATATGGATAAATAACGTGATATATTTGTAACATAAACGAAACAACTATTACTATGTATGATATTCTACAGATTCATCTCAAATATTCAAACGAAGAAGGAAGGGAGTTCAATTTGGTTTCAAGCTTTCATAATATCTCGTACAACATAATCGACACTTGGATTGTGCCCCATTCCTTTCAAGCATTTTCTTGTAGTCACTTAGATCAATCATAGCGATCCTTCTATTCAACTACTTTTTTTTTTTGCTTTTTTTATCGATAACCTCACATCAATCAATAAACAATGCGAAAAACAAAAATCATATCATGTTCGTGAGTCCACAAAAAATACCCGTAATGTTGGTGACAATCCATCAGTCATTGGCATGTTGGTCGGGTCTTATAAAGAGCAATCAAAGCACAAAGCCACTTGAAAATACTGGTTTCTCTTCAGGCTAATAGGGTTAGGCCAAAGAGGCTGCATTGATCACAATTAGACCCATCAAACGAGTGGGTCAGGTCAGGTCGAAAATGGTCCGACTCAAATTGACCATTTTAATCCGTTTGACCCACTTTCATGCAACACAAATCCAGTGACGCATACTCAAACCGATCTGATCAATATCCAACCCGACCCATATTATTAAAATACTTTCATATTTAACCAAATTTAGGAAAACTCATGCCCAAATTAAGATGAGAGCGCGGAATGAGCGAGTGCGAGATCGAGTGAGGGCGAGAGAGAGTGAAGAGAGAATCATAGAGATGGATTGGGTCAAGGTAAATTGTGAACCCATTTAACACCCATATTATTTTGGGATTTACCATTCTAAATTCATTTAAAACTCATTTACTGAATACAATTAACCCGTATAATAATTCAACTCATTAAATATAAGTTAAGAAATTGGTCTATAATCCATTTTGCCAGGTCCAATCACGATTGTCAATCCCACGTCCCGGTGCCATGCCTTGGAAATTCATGTGGACCTCCATTCCCCCTATTGGTAGCTTTGAAGGATGTGCGTGTGAAGTATCATCTCAAAAAAATATGTGAAACCCTCTTGTTGTTTAGTTGTCTCATTTTCTCTTGCATCTTTGTATGGTTCTTTGGTTATACCCTTTTCGAACAATTCTTTATTTTTCCTCGGGAGATCTAGATTTCGAACGCTCTCGGTCTGGTCAGGCATATGTGCAAGGGACATGGATCCTCTTGTTGCTTCAATAAATCTCACTCATTGATTTTTTAAATGAGATTTTTATTAACAATTGAGATTTATCGAGATATCAAATGGAGTGTCCATACAGGCCGGAGGACCTTCACCCCTGCACAGGTACATGACATCCTTGCTAGTTCCAACTTCTAACTAGGGGTATTAAGAAAGACCTAAGATCCTGAATCGGCCCGGATGAATTCAGCCAGATTTTTCACTCTAGATTCGAGCTTTCGAGCCTATCTCACGGTCACCATTAGGCTTGTGCTTGAGTCGGTTCTTAGGCTCAGGATTGAGGAGTTCAAAAGGCTCGGACTTGCCTAAAAATATATTCAAAAGTTTAAAATATATGAAAAAAGCCTAAAAATTAGAAATATAAGTCATTTACATCTTAAATATAATGAAGCCGTAAATTAGTAATTTAACATGAAAATGGGCTATGGACATGTGTGGCTGGGCAGTCAAATTCGTAAAAGTGGCCAGAAACAATGCGAAAAAAGTGAAAATTTTAAAAATTTAAACTGGCTTTCTGCCTCTTCAAGTTGGAACCACAGTGTTGAGCTTTGAATGAACATTTCAGAGGGGCTCTGCCAACATAATAATTTTTGGGTCGCTGCGAGAATAACAACATTTTGTGAGCTATAAACTCTTCAAGGAGTAAACCCCACGATAATTTATAATTATTTTTTTTATGGTCCAACATATGTCGTTAATCTCATGGTAGATTAAAATTTGTCACTTAATCATTTCTCTTTCAAAGTATACTTACGAGGTTCATAACTCTTCCCAAATCAAAAGTTACAACCCATCGAAATCAGGGTGCTCAAACTTCATTTCTTTGAGTGAAATTCGTAGATTGTTAGGAATTATCGCATTAATTGATTGATAATCACATTTCGAGTCTTGATATTGGACAGAATGAAATATAACCATGAATCTTAGAGAAATTAAATTGATGAAACTAAAGGAGTCGATTCTTTTTTTCCCTTCTTCTCTATAGGCATTTACAAACTGGTATAGGTTCTAGACACTAGAGATTGAAACTAAGTGATGATTAGTTAAAAAGCATCCTAGTTTCTTAGGTCTACAGGTTTAAACCCACCCTTCCAAACCTTCACCATTAGGCCACATAGCTGAATCGGTAGCGCCTGATAATCGTTTTCTTGACAATGGGAGGTACAGGATCAACCCTATTTCGAAGCTGAGTTAAAGCAGGAAATATTCTTGGCCAGATTTATGTGTGAATTGATGGCTCCTAATGGTCAAGAGACTTACTTGCATGTAGTTTGGTGCCCCCTTGACCAAAACCCCGAATCCTCTGATCACGCTTTGCGACCGGTTGCATTATTTGACTCGAATGCTAGGCGCAAGGATCACTCCCGACTTTGCTGTTGTTCGCATTAGGTAATGAGGCGACAACACGGGCTCGCTTCGAAAGTAAACGATAGCTACAGCTCAAATCGAGTATTCCCACGGTGGGTTTGGAGCTCCCGTGCCGACGTTGTTGATGTGGATAGCTTGTCCCGCCCATTTCCTAAAGAGAAAAAGGAAATCGATATGATGAAACGTGGGATCGAACGAGAATGTTATCGTCTCTATAACCATCATTTTCAAAACTCGAAAAGCGGGACAAGTTGGTGGTGGGCTCTCATCTTATTATTACGCGACTTGCCTTCGCGGCTTTCGTCAGACTTAGACTAAAAATACTTTTGACACTTGGACATTCCTTTTGCAGCCCACAATAGAAGACTAGAAGTAGCAACTCCCTTGTGTTCATCTCTCTCCAAATTACATTTGGGAGATCAAATCTCATTTAATCATTAATTAACTAGTTTTATCCGTACTCCATTCATTATTAAATGATTCACCATTTTTTTTGTCATCTTGTTTACACATAAAGAACAGTTTTTTCATGCACATCTCATGAGATTTTGGTCCATATATGAAAAGAAAAATTCTGGTAAATTGTCATTTATTAGTAGGGCAACAGAAGTAACAAGAGCAAGTTACAAACACTATTCATATTAGTGCGTGTTCCACCTATAGCCAATGTTAATATATTCGTCGTTTCTTCGAACTGTAATTACCTAACCGATGATGATGAATGTGGGTTGTATAAATAATTGTGCAAAACCTTGTTAAATTTAGGCAAGAAGCATAAAGTCTGAGATAAGAATAGCACGGGTGCCATAACTTTCGTATGGCGCCCATTTAAGGGCCATAATTTTTTCTTGCTCACTTAAGTACCATAAATTTGAAAATTCAATTACTTAAGTGCCATTAGCGATTTGCCTCATCGAAAAATTTGACTTGGATGCCAGTCATCTTGCGTGGCACCGCCGGTGTCAACGTGGACCATTTTGTTAATTTTTTCGCTCATTTAAGTGCTACAAAATTGAAAATCAATCATTTAAGGGTCGCAAATTTGAAAAATTAATCACTTAAGTGCTATCGACAATTTATCTCGCCGGAAAATCTGCTTTGGCCTTGCCGTAAAGGCGCTCGCCTAGGGTCCTCGCAACCCCGCCGGCCAAGGGGTACCAAGGGTGAGGCCTTTACGGCTGGCGGACAAAAAAAAAAGAAACGAAGGAAAATAAAAAAATTCAAAAACTAATTTAAAAATAAAAAATGTAAAAAAATTCACATAGGATGATTTGCCGGAAATGACACTCAAGTGACCGATATTACTCTGATGTAATACTTAAGTGAGCGAAAAAAATATTATGATACTCAAGCGAGCGTCATATAAAAATTATGATACTCATATTGTCCTTATTCCCATAATGTCTCTTCCAAATAACACCAGGAGCCTGGATGCTCTTAGCACACAAGTACAGAGGAACAACTCACTGCATCCACTCATGTCTTTTCTCCCATAAAAAGAAGAAGAAAGAGTGCTTATTCTCCTAATTAATTAGGCCTCATCATCCCCGTTAAGATACACGCAGTTGCTAGATGTGACTACTTATAAATGTCCAATCTGCGGTCGACGGCCAGCGAACGAGTACAACAACTTGCCCATTTTGAGAAAGGTGGTGCAGCCGTGATTCTTTAATACCTTCTTGATCACTTAAATTAAGGTATATAACAAAGCAGAAACGGCGAGTTGACGCATCTTTAGCCAACTATTTCTCGATTGATGACTAGTTTAAAGTTGCACCTTCTTAGATTAATAAAGCCCTCCCACATAAAACTCAGTGTTAACATGCGGACAATCCCAAATGTTCTTTTCTGGCTTATGATTAAGCTGTCTAATCACGCGATAAAGCCACCGCCAGCAGCCACTAACCCGAGCTTAATGTGTGTTCGAAGACGTACCACATATAATTAGGTATTGATTAAGAGGGGACGTTTGAGCTAATAGAATCTCAACCCTTGTATCTCGTACGATATTTGACTAAAGAGTATATGGAGACAGACTAATTTTTATTTTCAAAAGCAAAAGCAAATATGCTGGATATGAGCTCTACTTTCGGTTGCCCTTGACAAGATATTCAATGGAGTGTCAAGTTGTAGAGTGAAATATCCCATTGAAATTGAGACAAATTTGGGGTGATTTTTAATTTCATACATGTCATATCTACGAACACACACACATATGTATATATGTTATGTACAATGTAGCTAATATGCTAAATGCATCCGAATTATCTCGTTCCCAAGTATAATTATTGTGTTTGCCATCTCTTTTCCACCTCCCGTTTAGTGGCGCATACAAAAGACATATAACCATGGAGGAATGAGTACCAAATCAACGAAAGTGGCGAATGAAAATATGAAGTACAATGAAAATATGTGATGCAAATACATCCCAATGCAAAAGTGATCACATTGATAGTAAAATGGATGATTCGACTCCTATAGACTTTTCCATGAAACCCTTTGTTTATTTAAAATGAGGATATGGGGATATGGAATAAGCACAAATTTAATTACAATCCAATCCACCCCACTGAATATAAAAGGTTCCGACCCAAAAAAAAAATTAAAAGGGAAAATTTAAAAATGCACCCAAAAATAATGCGCGTAATTAAAAATCCACCTATAAAAGCCCCCCCACCAAAAAAAAAATTGTAGATATTTTTTGTTTACAGAAATAGTATCGAAATTAAGACACTTGTCCATAAAAGCGGTTAGTTGACATGAAAATAGGGACGCGTCTTAATTCCAAGATCAAACCTCTTCAAAAGGAAATTTATCATTATTGTTATTATTATTATTATTATTATTCAAGTTAAAAGGAAATTTAAATAAAAGGAGGAAGGTTGATTAAGAACAACTTAGAGATAGTGACACAAACAGAATTTTGACCCAACGTGCATTGTGGTTCATGAACTATTAATTTATTCAATGTGGTCCCTTAACTTTAGTTTAATGAGTAATGCGGTCCCTTGAGTTTTAATTTGTTCAATCCGATCCCTGGACTTTTGGTATAGTGTTCAATTTAATCCCAAAACTATATGAAAATGTTTAATTTCTTTCATAAAATATTTTCATATAGTTTGAAGACTAAATTAAACATTGTTCCGAAAGTTCAGGAACCAGATTGAACAAATTAAAATTTCGAGAACTACACTACACATTGGGTTATAATTACGGGATCGCGTTGAATAAATTAAAAATTTATGGACCACATCATACGTTGAGCTAAAATTTATTGACAATTTGTGTCATTTTTTCAATAAATTATAATTTAGGGCAGGCTGGGGTGTCAAATATAAAAGAACGAATGCTGAGAACATGCGTATGGCCCCATAACACTCCCCGTACACACACACTCTCCTTCGCTGCGCCAATATGTTCCATCGTCATCACTCCTCTCCTTCCTCTTCCTCTTCGTCTTCCTCGTTGGCTTCCCCCCGATCTTCCTGATATTTATCCTCCCATTTCGTTCGCCTTCTACACCTTCTCGTTCCGCTCCCATGGTGCTGATCGAGCTCGCCCAGCACGGGACTGCCCCCGGCACAGCGAGAGCCAGGCCCAGCGCCACGAATCTTCACCGGATGTCGTCGTCGCATGGCGGAGCTGTGAACCCCCTGTTTCGTCGATTTGCATGGATTGATTGAAGGAGGGAGCAGAAATAAGTAAGAACTTTTTTTGTTTGCTGGAGGGAGCGAATTCAATCTCTCGCTCAGAGCATTTCCAGCATTGTCATTACTGTACTGGACTGTACCCACACGTCTCTCTCTCTCTCTCTCTCTGAGATCACCCACAGAGTCACACCTTCCGTATATGCTGCAGAAGAAGGGTACAGCTCGGCTTGTTTTACAACCAAAGAATCCTCACGCTCTCTCTATGAAACTTCCCTTCCTCAACCCACCACACTCTCCTTCCTCCAAGCTTCAATCCCTCTTCTCCTTCCACCCTCTCTTCCCTCCACCCAACAACCATGGCCCCATCAGCTCCACCCACCACAAGCCCGCCCGGTGGTCCCTGATGGCCTCCTCCGCAGCCGCCCACCGCCGCCTCCGCCGCGGCGCCAAGGTGGTGGTCATCATGGGCGCCACCGGGTGCGGCAAGTCCCGCCTCTCCATCGACCTCGCCTCCCTCTTCCCTTCCGAGGTCATCAACTCCGACAAAATGCAGGTCTACCGGGGCCTCGACATCACCACCAACAAGATCACCCCAGCCGAACGCCACGGCGTCCCCCACCACCTCCTTGGCTCCTTCGACCAGGACGACGGCGAGATGAGCCCGTCGCTGTTCCGCTCCCTCGGCCACGCCGCCATCTCTGGCGTTGCCTCCCGCGGGAATCTCCCCCTCCTCGTCGGCGGTTCCAACTCCTTCATCCACGCTCTCCTGGTGGAGCGGTTCGACCCGGAGACGGACGTGTTTGGCGGGCTCATCTCGCCGGCGAGCCCCGAGCTGAGGTACGACTGTTGCTTTCTGTGGGTCGACGTGTCGCTGCCCGTCCTGGAGGACTACCTGTCGAAGCGCGTGGACGACATGCTAGACGCGGGCATGTTCGAGGAGCTTGCCCAATACTACGATCCGGGCAGGACCGACCCGGGGGGACGGACCGGGCTTAGGAAGGCCATAGGCGTGCCGGAGTTCGACCGTTATTTCAAGAAGCACCTGCCGAGGAGGGTGGGCCAGGGGACCGACGATGGGGCGCGGGAGGACGCGTACGAGGAGGCGGTGAGGGAGATAAAGGAGAACACCCGCCTGCTGGCGAGGAGGCAGGTCGGGAAGATCCTGCGCCTGAGGGGTTGCGGGTGGGAGCTGAGGAGGCTGGACGCGACGGAGGCGTTCAAGCTGGCGGTCGGCGGCGGCGGTGGCGGCGGCAGGTGGCGGGACGTTTGGGAGGGGCAGGTGGTGGGGCCGAGCGCGAAGATTGTGAATCGGTTCTTGCAAGAGAAGTAGGTGTCGTTTTTCCGTGCCCTTTTTTTTTTCTCTCTCTTGTTTGTTACGTAAATTTTGCGAAGAGGTCCCAAAAAATGATGTCTCTCTCTCTCTCTCTCTCCATAGGGGACCGAGGACCGGCGACCGACTCTGCCCGTCCGTGGAACCGCTCGATCGAAAAAAATGATGCTCTCTCTCTCTCTCCTTACCTCTTTTTCCCTTTAATTTCTTTTTGGGCACTCGGTATAAATTCAAGGAGAGCTGTTTTCCCTTCTCGTCCTCGGACTTCGGATCGCATGTATGAATTTGAAAATTTTCGCGTACGAAACAGACGCATCCGCGGGTTTGGTTCGTCTCGGACAATCATCTCGGTCACAAAACCAGACCCCTTAATTGTCTCGATCAGGACGTGGGTCGTGAGTTAGAATAATCTTGAGACATTACATTATAACGTGAAATCGACACCTTCTATATTCACTCGAGGACCTTCATATTGGACGAGCGCCCGGATGATCTATATCTCTGCTCGGTGCTCCGGTGTCTCTGTCTCTCTGTCCTCCGGATATCCCCTCTTTGTCGCGTAGACCGTTGGACGTTCTCGTGTTTTCTTTCCCTTCCTTATTTTTTTTTTAACTAAACTGCGTAACGAAAACAAGTGGCGCAAGCAGGACCGCGAGGTGTCGCACTGTCGTGTCCAAAAATATTAACAAAAACAAACCCACCCCCCCCCCCCCCCCCCCCCTCTTCCTCCTCCGCAGAAGAACATTAAAGAAAAAACAATGGTTCCTGTTTCTTTCTTCTTCTTCTTCTTCTTTGCACAAGCGAAGTTGCGGAGGAACAGGGAGCTGCGAGCTAATGACCTACGAGCCACTGCGTAAAGCGACGACCCCGATAAGAGTTCGAAGAGACTCGCCTGCTTGTACCACCGGATCTTTCCTTGTTGATGGCAGCGCGAGCGCGCGTTGCAAGAGCTCTCGAACCTAACGAGGGTTAAGGGGCAAATAGCCATCACACACCGAGTCACATCGACGATGGTCTATTGGCACGACAGTAACGGGGTGACGGTGGTGGCCCCCCTTCTCTTTGTCAGCCGAAATATTGAATGACATGTGCTCGATTGGGGTCAAAGGGATCGCAAGGCACTTGTCAATTATGGTTAACGAAAAAATATTTGATTTTTAATATATTAACTGTATAAATCGCAAGAATAATCGGCAGTGTGTCGAGAATTGTAATATTTTCTCATTTAGTTATTTGCTCAGTTATATGGTTTAAGCAACGCTTTGTCATAGTGGTGCATTAAAGTTTTGGCAACACTGATGGAAAGTGCTGCTTCCCGAAACATTTGCTGCCCAATAACATTGAAGGAGTGTTGTCTTGTTATTAGACAACGGCCGCATGAGCAACGCTTTGAAAATTGTTGCCTAAAGTTTTCAGCAGCGCTTATACAAAAGACTATGCAATACATATCGGGCGTTGCATAAGGCCAGTTAATGCAACGTTTAGCTAGACGGAGACTTTTTATGGACGCACCGAGTGTAAACAAGGACGTCTCTAGACACGTCTCGGAAGCGCCGACGAAGTGTTAGCTTGGCGACTTGGTAAATTCAAACACCCATTTTGATATTCTCGGCTTAAATTACAGCTCGAGGACAGAGAATGATATACGCACTCATGTCCACTGTGTCACAACATCCGAACCTGGTGTCGGATGCCACGTGAGACTCGCAAGATCCGTATGGCATGCGAAAGCCATGGTCAAAACTAGAGGTGGCTGCGACTCGGCATAGATTTTCTCGCGCAAATATTCTAACAATCCGAATAGGGTAGCACATTGTTCCACCAAGTATGATGATGAAAAACGATGGATAATGGTGAGTTTTCCATAGACGCGTGAGCTTTTTAAGCACTCAAGGCAGTTCATTCCTATGCAGTCATGATGATCACCCCCAGATGCTTGAACGGACAGACAATGGAGAGACACTGGAAGACGGGTCTCTGCTCGTGCTCCTCCTAGTTATTGGTAACAAGCTGCCTTGAGAAAGAAGATAGCGTGGAACCGAGCAGCTCTACCAACGATTAAATTACTGCTTACTGCTTAAGGACCAATCGGAAATTGCCTATTCTGATTAAATTATGTATGGTGTCCGGTATGCAGATGCATCCCTCTGGGCCTTCGAGCCACCTGAAGGAATGAATCATTGCCAGTGTTGACTCATGATTGACTCGGTTTATGCTCTGTATCTTTATTAAATATATTTAAGCATATTTAAGTAGCGAAAGTTTCGAACATCAAAGCGACGATTGTGCATGTCACCATAAAAGTCGTGGCATTAAAAGATGCACTGTTAATATTGTCAAGTTATGAAGTATCCGTGTTTTAATGACTTAAACTTTCGAAACGATTGGCTTGTTCGATCGACCGCCCCCGAGGGATTGGGGTCGTTCGCCGACAAATTCCTGTTAACTTTCTTCTCTATCACGAATTATTTCTCTTTAAAAGAATAAGATTTGTTGGTAAAGTGTTTTTGAGGTATTCGTTGAATAATCTAATAAGAAAGTCTGTGATTTTTTATTCATTTCTGGTGACGTGCATGATCAATATTTCAAAGACTGAATTATTCTTTATCATGTTTCGGTGTAAGCATTTCGAGGGCACTTACTCTTTTTATCACAAGACTAATGCAATTCAAACGCTCATTACAAGTTAGGCCTCTTGGAGTTCGTGTGTCTGATTACTATTCAGGTTTGGACGTGCTGCGTGGTGTTTAGATTAGTGTGTTTCACAGCAAAGGCATTGTCCCCAACTTTGAACTTAGTGCATCCGTTCTGTGAATGGTCTGGGGATGCTAACATCAAACATTTTCAGAAAGCGAAACGAAGACTTTATGGAGAAGTTCCCAACTCAAAAACGGACGTGTTCGCCCTGTGGTCCTCGTGGATCCTGTCTTGAATTCAATGTGCTATATGCGTGCCCTATTGAACATAGGACAAGGATGCGAGAGGGTACTTCATTTCCGTTTCCGGAGGAAGGAAGTGCTTGAACACCGCGTCACCATTACTGCAGCTCATTAGATCTGGAGAATGACATGTGCTCGATTTTGGGGGGCATTCAGAACAATTATGTGGTTAGGTAGGCACTAACTCATGTGTTGTCCATTTCATCGCTCAGGGATTCTCGAGATTGCACCTTCTGGGTTTCCCAAATTGCCCCTCTAGTATGCCAAGCCAGCTCTCTTAGAGAGCCTCGTTATAGAAAGAATTTATAGCCTGAACTGGGTCCACACAGGCCTAGCTTACATATACCATCAGGTGAGATAGGTCTCATGTGAAATTTATACGATCTAATAATTTCAAGTTCACAGGGCTCACATGCTCTGAGGGGGCAAGCAACGATTCTGTATTAATCTTGGATCATTTCCGCGCAATGTATCTAAGGCTTTCTCCCTAAGTGTGGCGTTCACCTGCTCATAAAAGCTACTCTTGCAATTGTAGTGTAGGTTGCCCTCAGTAAAGTCGCAACAAAATGATGGTAAGCTCTGTTTATCTGCAACATAAGATATTGTACACCAATATAAGTATGCCTCTTACTGGTCGCACATTTCCATTGTCACAAATATCAGGTCGGACTCATTTCGTAATACATCTGTCAAATAGATGGCTTAGAGGGATTGGCTCCATCCGAATCTCCGTAGGCATATGTAGTGAGAGCTCATATGCTGTCTTATGAACATTACATGGGGGATGAGCTCCCCAGCTTACCTAACACTTTGTCACCACAGAAAACAATGTTTCCTTTTGGAGATAGGTTTAACCAAAAGCAAGCAAATGACAAAGCGTTTTCTAGATTTAATTCACGGCATCATAGTGTGTTCTCTAGATATTCGCTGCTGCAAACTTTCCCATCAAGGTACTTATTTCAGTAAACACGATTACTACCGGCTATTCTTTTCCCAATATGACAAAATTTTATACGAGTCTCAGCATACCAACTTGCTTGATCTTTCCAGTGTATTACATACTCTGACCTTTTTCTTGTTTTAAGTAGACGAACCCTAAAGATTTCTCTAAGGCCATGTGGGTTAGCTTGGAATGAAACTGCAAATAGAATAATTGTCCTATCTGGCGCCGGAGGTCGTGTCTAGCTAGATATAGATTGGATAAAATTATCACACTTGCGCATGTGATGAATCCGGACCATTTCTCCTGTCTGGAAAAAAAATTTAGAAAAAGAAAAACCATTTGCATTTTACTCGGCATTGCCGGAGGCGGCCACATGCACGATGTCATAGAACCCAAGCGACCACCGTGTGGTGGTTGCTACCTGCGCCCCGTCGCCGCCGCAACACCACACCCCCCCCCCCCTCCGGCCTCGATCTCCTTCCTTCTCTTCTTACATTCTCTCTCTGTCGTCCGGAGGCCATCATCGTTGTCCCTACCTAGCTCTGTGTGCGCGCGAGCGTCAGATCCCGGAGAGAGAATAGTCCACCACCTTTGCGGTGGCTGCCAGAGGTGACTGTCCTCCCGTGAAGGTGTCAGCAACCACTTGCGGTGGTCGTGGCCCTGGGGTGGCTGCCAGCAACCACCACCTTCCTCGATTTAGGAAGATGAAATTGTTTACTTACATGTTACTTTAATCCAGTCTATCGTATACATATCAAGCACTTACTCAGGTTAGTACACAAAATATGCGGTCCTTTACGATATTACTAGACCCGATATAAGAAATCATATATTATTTTTTATCCTTTTTTATCAGGTCTAAAAAATTCATATGATCAAAAGCAACCTAAGAACACATGTCAGGATGCATTGTGCTTGATGAACAAAAAGAGCAATTTTTTTCCACTTGAAAAGGTACTGTTTACTCATCTTCAATTCACTTTTGTAGTTTTCTAATTATAGCTTAGTCAATTTTTTAAGAGAATTGATTCATAAGACCCTTTTGCAAAAAAAATGATAGATTAGCGGAACACTCTGGAATGAAACAATTCAAATAACTCATAGCGAAAAAACTGAGCATAACTTTGCTTAAATTTACCAGTATTGATATAGATTGTCGTAATAACTCATACGATCATTTAGATCGTTTAGCGTTGCTCTCTTGATAATCGGTCTTTACAACGCTATTGCCCAACACCCCATCTTTCTCATGACAACATGGTGAATGGCGATAAATCATCCTCCAATAGATCGAAATCATGTTTGAGTGCCCAAAAAGGGCAATGAATGATGGGGCGATGGTATAATCTAATACGAGAGATCCGAGTGAAAAGACAAAAGCATCGAAAAGTGATCAAACATGCACTTCACAGGCACAGATCAAATGAATTTATAAGTGCCGTTCTTTTTTAAAAACGATGCATTGGTACTATTTTGCACATGATGATGATGGGGAAGGAATGTAGCAGAGGCCGAGGCTCTGCCTAGGGAAGGACGTGAGCCGAGTCAAACCGCGCGTGCGGTTCATCGCGCACGATCCCGTAACGCAACAGCCACTCAGCACGTATTCCTAGCACCAATGTGGTTGGTCGCAAGGGCACTGTCCAGGTTCCAACGCCCTTGTGTCATGTTCCGTTGCACGAGTTGGTGTCGCCATCCCTCGTGCATCATGGCCAGAAGGTGGTGGAGTTCCTTCGGGACAAACATGGAGAATTATTTAATCGGTACGCGAAACATTGCCCATGACACAACTTGTTAAGGGTTATAAATCGTGTTTTGAGAACATATGTATGTCTATTTGGAGTAGGCGGCTTTTTTTGAAATGTGTTATAGCTCAATTTTCAAAGCGTGTCTATATGTGTTACTCTTGTTTTTTAGTAATCTTAACTAGTGTGCATCATGACCAGAAGGTGGTGAAGCTCATTAAGGGACAATATGGGGAATTCTTATTTTTTTTAGTAATCTTAACTAGCGTGTCTCTAACCCATTGGGACGTGGGGAATTCAACTCTCACGCTTTGCAAAGAAGCAGAGTAAAAGTCCGAGAGAGGGGGGGGAGGAAGTTAGAGTAGGACAGACCCCCAAAGAAAAAAATAATTCGCCCTCTATCACTCGTTAACTAGACTCTTGTTTAACAAGTCTTGCAATCTTATGGCCAAGACTTTCCTTAAGGCCCACTGTGAATGCATTAGAATTATTCTTAACAACAATTAAACCGTGTATTGGGGAACTTAGAACCATTCTTTTAGTAAGAATTACTAGTAACCTGTCCCCGGCATCGTAACGAAACTTAAAGATTCATTAACAAATATCCTTAGGATGCTTGTCAAACAACTATATAAACAATACATCCGATTTTGAATATACTTGCATATTCCACAAATGTGTTAGATCGGTACCTTGAAATTTGAACTATTCCTTTGTTAAGTACACCTTCAGCCGATATCCTCAGGGTGCTTGTTGACATGATCTTTTTCAGTACAAACTTTAGTTAGTTCATGTGGAAATTGCACATAACTTACAATTATTCTTCACGTCTGACATGAAAGCTTGATTATCAGTAAAACATTTTTTGAAGTAAGCTTTTAACCTTAGTATTGCTCCAATCCAAACTAAGTTCTTTCGAAGTTTTTCCCAGTGTCTAGTGGCAACTAAGCTTCGGTCTCACCGTACAATCGATGCGGGAATTATGGGCCCGCATTAGACGAGGCTTTCTGCGAAGAATTGTCATATGAAAAATCGAATGCTGTGGTAACTTTAGTAAGCCCAATCTCGTTACTAATCTTACCTATCATCGGCCCTTTTGGTGTTTTTTGGGGCTGGATTGAACCTCTACTTTGTAAACCCATCTTCTATAATGATTAACTGGTGAGAATTATGTCCAAGCAAATAACCCAAGCTGCACTCTCGAAGTCAATTAAGCACAATCATACAATCGTGGACCTTTGGCTATGAAACGTTTAGTCGCTAATGGTTCTCTACCAACCGGCCATGTTTTTTCCATGTCATTAAGGCAATGCAAAAACGAGGATAATTATTAGGATGCTTTGGTGAAGAAATTATTATGTCTATAGTTCTTTTTGGATAATGCATTTTCCCGCTGTCGAAAATGGTCATTAGAGACGACTTGCGACCTTTTGTCTAGTTTTGGAATCGGGTCATTTGCAACGGCTCATCTCGACCCTAATTTCCTGCTAAGTTATCGAGCAAGAAAGTAGCCACCTACTTCGAAGGGAGCCTCCTGCATTCCTCTAGATTTGCTACTCAACTTTTTTGGCTGGTGCAACAAGATTTGTTCAAGAAAATACTGGGGTTTTGCATGAGGGATAATGGCACAACTAGTTTATGAACTTTGACATAATGTTCAATATGGTTTATGAACTTTTAATCTGTTAAATATAGTCTTTGAACTTTAATCTAATATTCAATGTGATTCATAAACTTTTCATTTGTTCAATGTGGTCCATGAACTTTTGGTACATGTTCAATATAGTTCAGGGACGGCATTGAACATATTAAAAGCTCAGGGACACATTACATATTGAGTTAAAATTCATGGCCCATATTGAACAAATTAAAAGTTTAAGGATCACATTGGACATGAGACCAAAGTTCATGGACTGTTTGTGTCATTTTCCCTATGCGTGGGCATCACTTCTACAAACAACAAACGATTTCCATGCCCTTTCAAAAGCAAAAAAAGTAGGTTATACACTGGGGGAAGAAATGGTAGTTTGACTAAGCTTCAATATAAGAATTAATTTACTTGAAAATGGTGAGCGGTTCTTTCTTTGAAAGCCCCTATACTTTACGAGTTTTTTCAAATCTACCCCGAACTATATTTTAGCTGCGTCGATCGAGACTTGTTGCTGAGCAAGAGATAAGATAGATCCGTCTCCTTTGGAGATTTGAATAAACAAGTTTGATGGTGAGGTTGAAGCTTGACACACTCTTTCTCCACCAAACATCTTGGCGTTTGGTATAGCCAGCTTTTGTTTGGCATTGGACATGAGGCAAGAGATTGCCTCCGCTCCACTAATTAAATGTATTCAAATCTCACTTAATCTAATCGGTCCAGTTTTGACCCAAAAAAGGAATAATCAGTCCGGTCCGTTCAATATTTTTGTTTATCTCGACCGTCCTGCTAAAGTAACGTCAAATTTTTTCATTAATACAAATGTCAATTGCGTTATAGGGAAAAAAAAGTCATATTCAAATACAAAACGCGACATCTTTTCCTAGTCAAATCATTGATGTTGACCACCATAATTATGATTTCATGATTACCCATTTTACAAGGCTAATGTTTAAGAAATTTTTCCCGAATTCATCGATGGTTTCAAAGAAAAAGTCTACGTGATCATTAGTGAAGGACTGATACGTGTGCGCGAGAGAAATTGGACACGTAACATATTGATGTATGCATGTCACCCATTCAACTATGACGGTGTAAAATTGGTGACTAATAATGCCAAGGGACCTTAATAACGGTCAATAATCTATCTTGTAGAGCTTTAATATTTTTCGAACGAAGAGAAAAAAGCTTTAATATTGACCGGTCAACTCATGTATTGGATTCTCCATGTATGTATGTTATTGCTCATGCAATAGTCAACTTGGAAGTTGTTTAACGCCATGACGACAATAAGTTGATCGCAAACACCTTTTTAGAAATTAAATCAAGTCGGGACTAAAATATAAAAAAGCACCTTTGACTTTGTTTTTGGTTCCAAAAAAGCACCTTTGACTTTGAGATTTAAAAGTCGATGGTGTCAGCCGCATCTTCCGGTGCCGAGTCGCTTCGCTAGCATAACAAAGCCAAGCCGCGATCCTCCTCCTCTTCTTCTTTTTACTTCTTTACCCTTTTCTCCCCTTTCGGGTTACAAAAAATAGGAAAAACGATACAAATAATTCATGAACTTTGGCTCAATATGCAACGTCGCCCCTAAAACGTTTAATTTATTCAATGTGGTCTCTAAATTTTTATACATATTCAATTTAATCCCTAAATTATATGAAAATGTTCAAAATTATCCTTTCATTAATTCAAGTCAAGAATTTGTTGATTTAGCTTTTAATCAGGTACATTTTAAAGATGGACAAAGAAATCGTTACGCATGAATTATTCACGTGTAATATTTATGTTTAGCATGGAGAAATCAATGCCATTTTACCCAAGACAAGTTATGCCGAACATGCCATGTGTAGTCGTTATATGTTAGTGCGACGCGTCAATGCGCCTATGATCTAAAAATCATGTTTTGGACATCCCGCAAATGGCACAAGCTGCGCAATAACACCATCTATGTCTAACGAAACTTGAAATCTCTCGTGTGGTGCGGAGTGTGAATGTAGCGGAGTGTGAATGTAGCTTCATGCATCATCCTTATCCATGTATATTAACCTCTTTAGCGACACGAAAAAATCTAGAAACAATTGCATGCATAGATAGCCACCAACGCCTGTCACCGCAACAGTGACGACCTCCGACAAGCTCGCCGCCTGCCACTGCCGACCTCGCTTGCATTTAATCAGCAAGGAAACTGTAAATGTGACCTTTCGTGGTTTGTTTTAGATCATGTTAGAAGAAACTCTACATTTAGTCTTTCTCAAAGATAAGGATGCTATCGAATGAATGAAAAGTTTTGTCTAGTGAAAAATGTTTAATTACCCATTGCATTTGGTATCTATATAATTATTATATATTGTATTATATGATTTAGCGACGATTGAAAATGTAACAAGAAACTATAATTGAGAAGTGTTTTTTTTTTCATTTAACAGTAATTGCAATCACCGTGAAACTTCTTGCTGTACCTTTGAACTTTTAGCTATGATCATGGTAGACTTCACTAGGAATTTTGCTACAATCGCCACTAGAACTTTTAGCGACACAACCTATGGTTGCTTGTAAATCTTTTAGTGGCACTTATAATCGCCGCTAACACACTAAATAATTACCATCACAAGTCAAATTTCTTATAGCGACCGCGCAGGTGGCAGAGATGGTGGTCGGTGGTGGCAGGCCAACGATCGTCTTGGAATGGTGGAGGCAGCGGCGGACGGAACTAGCAAAGGAGGCCACGGTTTGCGAGCGCTTGGGGGCCTTCGGATGTTCGTAACGAGAGGTCAATTTGGTCTTTTCAACGGCGGATTCGCCCCGCATTTCCTCGGAAGATAAATTTAACTTAGGGCAAAGAGCCAACTGGGAAGTGGCTGGCTTAGCCTAACCGAACGGCGAAGCCAACAAAGAAACAACCCTAACATTTTCAGCTCCTTTCTCTCTCTGCACGACACGCACACACACATTTGTCAATGGTCAGAATCGCTGGCTCAGTCATCATCATCATCTTCCTCCATCTTCTTCTTCCTCCCTTCCTCAATAAAACTTCGCTCAACCTTGTGACCTCACCCCTTTCCCCACCAACCGCCTCTCTCTCTCCCTCTCTCTCTCTAACATTGCAGGTACTGCAACGAGTATATATACATTTACATCACAGTAAGTTTTATCTCCTTTTCAATCACACTCGAACCCCGTCCCTTCTGATTCTCTCGGAGTATCCGACCCGATGAGCCCTGCCAAATTTGCCGGTCAGGGTGATCTCACCGCCACCGCCAGGAGGGAGATCAACGGCCCCCGTCCGCCGCTGCTCAAGATCCACAAGGACTCTCACCTCATCAAGAAGGCCTCCCATCACTGTCCCTCCTCCTCTTCCAATAACTCGTCCTCCCCTTGTTCGTCTTCCTTGTCGAACCCTAATCATTTACCCACGGATTCGTCGCAGCAGCAGCAACCCCGACGTCCGCAACCCCAAGGAACCCGCCCCGTCATCATCTATACACATTCGCCGAAGATAATCCACACCAAGGCCCACGATTTCATGGCCCTCGTCCAAAAGCTCACCGGGTTCTCGCCGTCCCATCACCATGATGAAAGCGGACAAGCTCCAGCTCCAGATCCACCTCAGCCACAAAAAGCACCAACTGATGATAGGATCACTCTCAATGAACAGGACGCGTCATCCTCGGTCTTGAGTGAGGATAGACGAAACGGCGCTGTTCCGGCGATCCATGAAGCTAATTGGATCTCTCCGATTCTAAGCCACCAAAACACATCGATTTCGGAAATCCCGCTGTTTACGCCGAACGCTGCGGATTTTTTCCTGTCACCGGGGCATAGAATGTACAGATGCCCTTATTCTGCTCACATGTCTCCAACCGCAGCGAATCGGATGATATCGCCTTCTATATCCGAGTTCATGAAAGAAATGCCAGAATGCTGAGATGAACGAAGCACATGAAGTGATTGGTGATGGAAGAGTTGGAGAATATTTTCTTATTTTTCCTTAGAAGTGTTTGATTTGTTTCTTGTCCATAGCTTGAGAGAGAGATCTGTTGTATATGAGCTTTTGGTTTCCCACCTCTCTTTCCCACAGAAAGAGCGAGCTATAGGGTTTCGTTTCACACGTGCATGCACTTCTTGTGATTCAATTCATTCATTTTGGCTAATAATTGAAAGGGGTTTGGTCGATCTTGATTCTCTCTTCTGTCTGTGCTGACGCTGATTTTGCATTCGAAACTGGTAGTGGAAACGATCTTGAATACTTTCCCTGTCTCCCAGTTATTGTCTTTGGTGAATTTGCCAAAACGATGTTACATAGATTGACAATCTAGCTTGCCACATTGCAATTTGATGTATGAAAGAGAGCACAAGAAAAGTAGGCGCATGTTTTGCGTTCCTTTTTTATCATATGGTCCTCCTTTTTTTTTTATCATAAGGTCTTCAACGAGTGTTGTTTTTTACTTGGAGGTACAACCGATCATAGATCAAAAGTTGTATAAATGATTTTTGCTCCTCCTTTTGTTAGTGAAATTGTTCGATCCGTCTTTTCATTGTTCGGTTGATTTTGTTACAGTGAAGTGTTAGTCCTCCAAAATTTGATTAATTTACCGAGACCTTGTTCATAGATAGATTGGATATCGCGATGGATTGAATTGGATATTAAAGAACTCAAGTTGTTTTCTTATTTATCTTTTCTAACGAGATTTTTTAAGGAACTCGATTTCGTTTTCCATTTTTAGACAGTGTATTTCAGACTGAGCATAAAATCACGAGAGCCAAAGTGTAGATTTTTTAGTGGTTCGAATTTTTCCTTCGAACTTTTGGTCTTTCGGATGTGACACTTTTTAGAGATGTCAATAACTTCACATATGTCATATTTTTCCGTACTAAGCAATATTCTGTTCAATTAATTATTTTATAATAACCTGTTTGTGAAGAGAATTGTATATTACAAGAATATATATATGTATATATATATGGATATGACTTTGAGTGAATCTAGTATATAACATCAAGAGGAAGCATTTCTTTTAGGAAAAGAAATTATACTTAAGGTGGGTTGTGAATACTCGTTTACCTCATGGATCGAGTTACGAGGAACTAAGTTTGGGTGAAAGGACCAAACATAGTAAATAGTGAAAAGGATTATTTATACAAACAAGATCGCACTAACTCGGACTAGAATTGTTTACCCCACTTTGTACCCCATCGAAGAATAATATATAAACAGTCCTATATCTATTAGAGATATTATGTTGTGGCCAATTCAGTTATAAACCTTTTAATTGTATTAATTTTTTCTTAAATATTTTGATAATTTATGAATGTAGTCTTTTCGGCCAAATTTGACTAGAAATTGCTAACGTTGACAATTTTTGCAATTTTTGTAATTTGCCAACCTTTAATGGTAAAGAAAACAAAAAGAAAGAAAATATAAGAGAAAAAATAATAAAAATATATGCAAAAATTGTTCATGTTAGCGCCGGTCATGTCAAGTAGGATGGCTGACGCCTACGTTAACAATTTCTAGCCAAAATTACTCAGAAGGACTACATTGACAAATTTTCAAAAGGTTTAGGATTGAATTGACACAATTGAAAGATCTAAGAATGAACTGGTCACTGTATAATAGGTTTAGGACTTTTTGAATAATTCTCTAACCCCATTAGCACCTTGATAAATCGCAACCACTAATACATTAATCATATATTGTACCAGTAGAAGTGGATTTCCTCTACCGCACGTAGTTCTCTCCTCGGTGGCTCAATAAAGCTCAATAATCAATTTATAAAAAAATAATTTAAGTTGAAATTTATCAAGGCACCAAGGAAAGCACAGTTCCATGTAGAGGATCTTCATCCCTCAAAACTACCCTTTCTCCTATAGTTATTAATTGATGTATGAGGCAGTGGAAGGAGATACTAATGGAGCAAAGTATCTCATCCCCACTAACTCGCACGTGAGACAAGGTTGCAACGCTCAAATCTCAAACATTGAAAGCTCTCAACTTTTTCTTTCATTAATTCAAGGACATAAATGTCACTCTGAACTAGATATAGCATATATGAGAACCCGAAAAGTCACACAAAAATCATAGTTGAAATTTAATTAGAAAGATGTTTTTTTTGTCAGATAATTAGAAAGATGTTTAAAATGTTAATAGTGCACTTAAATTATCAATTTCTATCTGTTTCGCCAAGAAGTATCTCGGTCGACGAAATATCTTTCTCCAAATGTCGATCTTCATTTTTTATTAGATTCCAAATGTGACAAGGATCTAATTAAACTATTTAAATCTAAGAAAAAGATAAGTGCGAATACTAGAAACTGATAAACTGATTGATTGAAAAAGTACACAGTTGACCCACTGGGCATGCAGCCTAAGGTAAGAAAATTGGGTGAGGTGAAAAGTTTAGTTTCAGATATGAAATTCGACCCTTGCGCTGTATAAAAAGGAAAGCATAAGTCTAAGAGAGAAAAAAGAATTAGAACAAGACAGACAAAAAAAAAAGTACATAGTTGTGTTCATGATTGTGGGTCCCTTTACAATGATTCGACTTGGCTTTATATAGCAAATTCATAATGTAACCGCTTTTAAGTGATTAATAGACAAATTTGAAGTTACAACCGCAGACCCTTGTTTATCAGCTCCATGATCATGCTTCTTAACTGCACCCTCATCTTATTTATAAGCGGTTATACTCTGCAGTTATAGATGTGCTCAACTTCGGGTTTCACGACTGCTCTCCACGATTGCATGTTAGTCTTTTCCGCAAACTATTGATATCTCCTCATTCGTAGTCTTCCTAGCCTTCAGTCTTCTACCTCTAGCATTTAGTTAAATTCATTAAGCATCATTCATCAACAAATTGTTATCGTATGTCGATAACAGCATTCAGTCATCGATATTCATAATCGTCAACCAACAACTTAGCTTCTAATATCTTGTCAATAATCCTATCGCTTGACACCCGTCTATATATTGGCGTCATGTCCATAGTTAATACAGTCAATAGACTTTCTTTCCCCGACCTCTTGTCGATAATCGAAGTGATTAACACCAAGCTCTATATCGACATCATATCGATTAAAAGGATTTGGTCACTTTTTAGTGTCAACACTATCTAATCATAATTCACAAAAAAAAGGAAATAAAATCACCTGAGGATTACATTAATTATAGGATTAACACCGCGAAAAACCCCGAGCTGGTACGCCTATGACAATTTTACCTAAAACTAATTTTTTGACCATCAAAAATCTCAAACTAGTACACTTATAACAAATTTACTCTAAGTTTATTTCCGTTAAATTTTACTGTCAAATTGCTTTGTTAGATGACACGTGGCAATTGATTTTATATTTACCCTCCGTTTGTCACAGGCGTACCAGTTTATAATTTTTTATGGCATTAATTCAATTTAATGGAAACTAACGGAATATAAATTTATCACAAATGTACTAGTTCAGGGTTTTTGGTGGTCACAAAATTAGTTTGGAGTAAATTTGTCACAGGTGTACCAATTTGAGATTTTTCGTGGTCAAAAAATTAGTTTGAAGTAAAATTATCACAGGTGTACCAGTTCGAGATTTTCATGATATTAACCCTTAATTATATGAAGAAATGGAAAAAAAATGATAATCTTGATTAATTACCGACTCCATGTTCTTCTTCCACCAGGCAAAAACTTGACTTCGGCGAGTTATATGAGCTGCGCCATTCTCCTCCGATTACTTCCTATTTTATTTCATGTAACCTAACTTTAACATTGCTTGGTCGTTTAATAAACCCTAATTGGACTGGCCATTCAACACATGGTACGCGGTTGCGTGGTCCAAGAAACATTTTTCTTTCGTAGCACTCTTGATTGCCGGTTCCACACCAGGGACCATGGCAAATTTTAAACGTGGACTTCTGAAACTCCCCCCTTCTTTTCTTAAGGCGCCAACCGCAGCTCCACAAGAGTAAATTCTTGGAAACTTCGCTGCTTTTCTTTTTAAATTTCTTTTGGCCAATTAAATTAAATCGAGAATTGACCGAGACTTTTCATTTTGTCAAGAAGCACAATCCACATTGATCAAATGTTAGGTTGATGTGGTTTTAAAATTCTCCTTTTGTTTTTCATTGAAACCTAAGAGCTTAGAGACAATCTTTAGCTTATATTAAACATAAAATACTCCCAAATGCATATAAATAATGAACAATTTAGGATACATCAATACTTTTCGTAGTATGTTAAACAAAATAACTTTCCTTTTGTCTTGCTCGAACCTAACCCAAACAGTGTGTTGGGTATCATCTAGCCGATGTAGATAAAACCGGTCCATTAAAAACCTAAGCAAGACCAGAGAGAAACTAAGTTGCGATGAAATCCATGACGGTGGACGAAAATATATGGCGAAGAATAATTAGATAATGGACGTGTTCGTTTGCTTCATTGAAGAAGCATAATAAGATAGGGGACAAATGAATTGTATATTTACACCATGTTCGTTCGAACTCGATTTCTCAATGGCTCACCGTTATTTACTCCGACGACAATCAATACAAATTCGACAACGTGAATCGCTACTTTTCTCCCGAGTCAGAGCGTACCGCGTCGCCGGTCAGCCGCGCGACTTTTCCAACAGAGAGTTTTGTCAGAGCTCATCGGGAGCGACCATGGCGTCAGCGTCCCACCACCGTTCCGCATCGGCTCCCAGCGAATCCTCCACCGGCGAGATGACATTCCTGAGGTCTCCGACCGTCACCTCGCCACCGGCTCTCGGCTCCCACTCGGCGACTACGGCGGGGATCCGGAACCCGACCCGGGTGTCCCAGACGTCGAGCGCGATCTTCCCCAAGTTGTTCAGCCCCGCCGACACGACGGCCACTGGCGACCTCGGTGACGCAAGGACCTGGCAGAACCTCCCGACGAACTCTCCGTTCGCGTCTTGCAGCCGCAGCAATCTGCTGTCCGACCTGTCCCACAGCTTCACGACGGTCTTGCCCAAGACGAACTGCGACAGGTTGTCGGCGAAGCTGCGACGCCGCCGGAGCTGCGAGTCCCCGGTGCCCGCGAGCCGGAAAATGAAGTTCCCTTGTGAGTGGTCGCCTGACGGGGAGGGAAGCTCGTCTTCGTCTGACTGGCCATCGTCTTCTTCGGACGAGGACGAACACGTGTCATCGTCGCTATCGTCGAAGTCGGAGACAAGAGGTTGCTGAGCCGCGAGAGGGCTGCTTTTCGGGAATCTGAGGGCCGGTAGCTTGACGACTCGGCAGATTAGCGTGCCAAAGCAAGCGAGCGTCGCGAGGAAGATGGCGCATTTGCAGACTTCAAAGGCTAGCGAAACGAATGCCTCCTGAGACCACGATCGAGACAAGATCTCGGAAAGAAAAGGTGGGTCTTGCAAAAGATTCATCAGCTGAAAAACGCGAGGCTTCGAGGAGGAGAAAGGAATGAATTCGCGTTGGGTATGCGAAGGAGAACGAAAGCGTGAAGGGGATGAAACGGGATCGTGTGGGGGATTTTATAAAGAAAGTCGGGAACGAGGGAACGGATGGATAACAACAGAGTAATCTAATGTGGGACGGAAAGCCTTTCTTCTGGCGGGTGAGTGGCGGCTGAGGCATATTCCCTCCACGTCGGAAGGAAAGGGCAGGCTTTCTTGGAAAAGCTAAGGCTGAGGTCAAGGTAAGAAGATCGAGATGGAGGCAGCTGAGTCACCCATGACGATGGCTGCTCGTGTATCACGTGGTCGAAAACGTGCCAAGTTCTTGTCCTTTTGGATCTACTCACTGAGTTTCCATGACTTTGCCTGGTTTTGAGACTCTTAGGTTTGTTGGGGAGACATGTGACAGTAAAGTGGTCAAGTTAACCTAACCGATTTTGAAAGGTAGATGTTAAAGCACGCTTAGAATGAAAACTTTTAGACTTGACCATAAAAGTCGAGTCCATAAGATATGTAGATTCACTGGCCCTTTTGAATAAGATGGTACTACAGTTTATCAATCACTGGATGTTGGAGTTGCCTTGCCGGTCTTGCGCGAGACTTATTGATCCAAAGGCTGATGTGATATAAAGACCAAATGATCCCACCCTTTGTATGTTGTATGGACATCATGATTCAGTGACATTTGATACTTTCGTCAAAGAGTCGCGCTAAGTTCGTTTTTTTATAGCTCCGACGGCGTTCCCGAGAAATTTTTCGAATCGGGCAATTTGCTATCGACTTTGTTCTAAGAATCCACCGCCTTCTCTCACTTGCTCGCGTTCTAAGTGTTCTAAGAATCCGATTTGCTATTGACTTTGTTCAATGCGCTTGAGTCGGAGTAATTGACTCATTGAAATGGCCATGGATCCTAAGCATGCAGAGAGTCCAGATCTTCTAGAATACACGACATTTGTTAAGAACTTTTGCCAATTGCCATACGCAAAATAGAAGAAAGTACAGCAGCGGTCGCCGGTTATCTCGGCCAGCAGCCAAAGATAGGCGAAGGAAGGGTGTCATGTTCTTGGCCCTGCCTGAAGAGCGATCAGCGCTGCATATCGGTATCTGGATAAACTTGCGGAAAAACTTCCATTGAGGTTTGAAACATTGGTCTGTCGTACATCGAACTCTGAGCAAACAAAGAAAAAGGTCCATACTGTGACTGGCAATTCTTCTATCCCTAAGTGGCCGTCTTCTAATTCCCATCACTCACTATCCTGCCAAAAGAAGTCATTATACCATGTCAAACTCATGCATTATTAACATGTTACTTCCATTAATTACCAGAATATGAGCAGCAGTTCACAGGACAAGATAAACTCCTTTGTCGAGAGCATGAATTTATATTAGCAAATGTTTAGTACATGAAGGCAAGCATATACTGACGAAATACTGATAAATTAAAGGCTTGTATCAAATATGTAGTATCTGATAAGCTCAAAGTGTAACCTCCTGCTTTCAGTACTGACATCTTTGGCCTAATTCACGATTGTTACGCAGAGCAAACCTCAAAGGTCACAGAATTGGTTTGAGTTGAAAGTCCTATGCTTTGCTCGTTTATAGCGAGTACAACCAAATGACCCCGATGCTTCCTTTTACTTGCAGATTTTCTGCGACTCTCTATCCATTCTTTCCTTAATATGTGCTCATAATTCACATTCAAAATCAACTGAACTATCGTTTCCGTTCAACATGAACAACCAGAAAATGATCCAGAGGGCATGGTAGAGTGACGGAAATCTGTGGCATATGTGACAGTCCTCTGGAACATAAATCAGGCAATATAAAGTCACTTTGAATTATATCTAGGAACTGGCAAAGGCCCCAAGGTGGGGGCGAGATTCAATTTGAGAGCATCCCTTATATTCGTGACAGCATGCCGTCAATAGAAACTTTTGTCACATGATATAAGTTGAAGCTGTAGGCTTTTACCTCTATTATGGTTTCCTCACCACAAGCACTGGGCATTTGGCATATTGAACACAGTAGTTGCTCACACTCCCGATTAGAGCCCTGTTATGGCACTATGGTCAGTACCACTTTCATTTTCTGAACCGTAAGCATAAAGAGCCACAAATGACAGAGCAAATGTTGCAGACTTGCAGAAGAAGTTAGAGTTCATTAAATTTAGTTCTTGAAGTGACAAGGAGCAGAAAATACAAATTCAGGATCTTCAGAAAGCCAAGGAAAATAAAGTGCACACTCAATTAGTTAATGTAAATTGCAATCGAAGTTATTGAGAATTTGTAGCGTAACTCTAGAAAATCTCAGCAGCTTCTTTACAAATGGAAATTGTGCAATGCTAAGTACCAGAGGAAAAGTAACATAGTGTCTCATTCCGAGTAGTGCTTATGGATATCCATGTAATGATTTATTCATGCTGAACAGTTTTTTAGCATCTACTTAGCACATACATCACATCAATTCACGGCTAAAGTCAGCGTCCAGAAGTTCTTTTCCTTGTTTTAGTCCTTCTTTGTGTTCATTGCAGAAGTATGTACAATGATAAGCACGCAATGGGACACCTCAAAATTGTTGTCTCTGCACAAACTAATTGACAGCATTTATGGGGTTATCATTGAACTGTCTCATTGAGGAACAGAGGGAAGGAATCGGAAAGCGCACCTTTTTATCTTTCCAATTCCACGCTCACCCATAACGAGAAGACTAACGTTGTACTTTAGAACGGCATCGCATATGGCCACTTTAGGATCCCCGACATCTGCAATTGTTTCAGCCCTTACCTGCATGTAGAGAGACTATCGGCATAAGACAAAGTGCTCCTACAGATGTGGGATTTCGAAGCTATGAAATTCTCTACAACAAGAAAATTCAAATCTAGCTGGGTTGTAGAGAATAAAACCAACGCTTCACTACTATCTTGAGGGTCAGAAGAAACTTTTCTTATTTTCAGAGCAAAGTCCCTTTCCCTTTCGTCGACTGACAAAAATGAAGGAATTATGCATACTTCTATTAGATACACTTATCAGTGCTCTAAGGACATCCCCTATTTAGCCTGGACAATGTCTCATAGTTAAAAGATGGGTCAATCGGCCATATAAGAAAGAAACATGACAAGACACAAATGTTCAGAGTATTTAAAATGATCATAGGAGGCAATAGCATAGCCCAAAGAAGTAAAGTGACCGGCAAGAATCTGTATGATATTTAGTAGCAGGAAAATATGGTGGAATTTAATCCTTTGAACGCGCGCATCGTTACACACTTAACGGTCGCTGCTTCAACAGTACAGTAGCGCAGACTTCAGATATTAAGTTGATTAACATAATCCCGCTTTTTAATCACTCAATCATGTCCTATCGCACTGGAAAGCTATGATCTCTCGTTATTGAAGAAACAGAGGAAGTGTGGAAATAGGATTACCCCTCGGTTAGCACAAATTTCTTTAGCTTTATCCAAGTAGGCTGAAGTGAGCTTCTTATTGTTTGCTTCCACAGACTTGACAAAGTCCGGAGCTGCAATACAGCAAACGCAAGTCAGCTAGCGAGAAGAATTTCTATGAACTCGCGGAGTTCTCAAATAACAACAATGATCACAATCGAGAGAGAGAGAGAGAGAGAGAGAGAGAGAGAGAGAGAGAGAGAGAGAGAGGGGCTTAACTGGGTGAAACAGAGCAATACACGCGAGCAGAGCTGAGGGAGGCTTGGAAAGTGCTGACGGGTCGAGGAGGAGGGTGGGCCATGAAGATGAGGAGCGTGGAGCGCTCGACGGACTCCTTGAGGTTGTCGAGCACCCACATGAGCGCGTAGTGGCTGTAGTCGCTCTCGTCGATCGCCAACATCACGTTCCGGTCGACGCCGTTGGCCAGCAACACGTCCGCCATCTTTCGCGAGCAAGAGTCTCCGAGTCTTCTTCAGGGTTTAAGCACGGAGCAAGACACTGGCGGGAGATGAACGCGAGTTCCTGCAGAATTCGGAAGGGTAAAGATGTTTATATACACACATGAATGTATGCACTTGTCTGTATAAGTGACGGTGAAGGTGGGGTTGTGGTGGGGTTTTTTTTTAGGAGAAATGCGCTCTTGTCGAAAAGGTGGTTGGGAAATCAGATGGCGGGAAGTACAGGTAAGAACCACCGGTCAACTGTATGAATTTCTGAGCTCGACCTACTCGACCATGGGAAGACGACGCCATCGCCAACTGCTTTTTCTTGGGGAGTTTTGAGGGCCCAGAAAACTGAGCACAGCAGTTGTAACACAAACCACCTTAAAGTTTCAAAAACAGGGGAACAACTTTTTATGCTTTGCGAAATTTTTTAACACGGTCTTCCTAATGTGGGGAGAAAAGCATAACCTCTTTTTACACTCACTACCCCGATATTTCATATGTCTTAAATAAAGAGCATAATATTGCCCCTGCCTCTAGCGTCAGCTAAGTTTTTTCCTGAAAAATGAATTATCATTAAAAATCTTATATGGCGACTAGTGAGCATAACAATCGTGACATGGTTGCCACGTCAATGAACATTTTTAGGGATAAATGGCAAAAAAGTCCTAAATCTATTGTACAACGATCGATTTAATTTTAAAATTTTCAATTATGTCAATTTACTCTCTAAACTTTTCAATTATGACAATTTATCTGTATCTCTCGATTGTGATAATTGTTCTTATTTGAGAACTCCATGAGTTCATAGATATTCTTCACGCTAGCTGACCTGTGTTTGCTGTATTGCAGCTCCGGACTTTGTCAAGTCTGTCGAAGCAAACAATAAGAAGCTCACTTCGGCCTAGTTGGATAAAGCTAAGGAAATTTGTGCTAATCAAGGGGTATTCCTATTTTCACACCTCCTCTTTATAAAGAGTTAGGACTAAATAAACACGATTGAAAGGTTTAAGACTAAATTGACAAGTCGTAAAAATGGCTTATGACCAAATTGGCCATCGTACAATAGGTCTAAGACTTTTGAAACAATTTTCTCCATATTTTTATTGATTCTCTTCTCAATTTTAAATTTAAATAACGGTGAGAAATCTCTCTCGATTTAAGTTTAAATCTAATTTCTCTTCTTTTCGCCAATCTAAAATACTTATTAAACATATTCAAAAAAAAAATCTTCAAGATAATGATTGCCCAAACTGCAGAAAAAGGCACTGAGTTGAACTTTATAGAAAAAGACAATCAAGGGACTATGAACTAAGGATTTTTTTGTTCATGTTAATCCTTCCGTCAAAGGATATGGACGGACATGAGCATGCTCCTCCAACTCATTCCTGATGTAGACCCAAAAAAATATACATAAATTTAAAAATGAATGTAAGCAGATCCTATTGAGCCTATGCTTTTCAAGAAACGAGATAAACTTGGCAATGCCCATGATAGGGCCGAGCAAGGGCCGGGCGGGCTTCGGGCCCATTTGTTCGGCCCCGGCCGCTGCTGCTTTTGCATGGAAGATTGCCAACCCACGCATTCATAGGACTATTCTCATTCGTGATGAGTTGACTACGATTCCGTAAGTTTCTACATTACTTGTGATCTGAAAGATAAAACATGAGGCACTTCAAGCTGGTCTCTTCACAACAAGAACGGGGCACTTGGCATTGTGGACGCAGTAATCGCTCACACTCCCCAGAAATGCTCTGTTGTGACAAGCAAAGCTTTTGTTAGAAGAAAGAGAGACTTGTAATTCTTCTCGATGTGCTAGAAATTGAAGAACACGAGGAGATAATTGGAGGGACAATCCCAACAGATGCATGATCCTCGAGCAGCGCACGAGACGAGTTCGAGGAGCTCAGCAACAATGGAAACTCACAATCCTATGGTCGCGAGCATTGAATCTGTCCCGACAAAACACCTCCAACAAGCTCCGAAGACGATTAGGGGCGAACTTTGATAAAATTACAGCCAAAAGGATCCAAAAACACTGATAGAGAAGGTATGGTCAAATCCCGTTCAAAAAACAGAGGAGTTCGAAAATTGGATAATCCCAATTCAAAGCAGCCTATCAGTGGAAACGTTCGACCGTGCAATCAAACTGCTATGCAGATTGAGGCATGACTCATACGGCTAAGGGGCAAACGAGAATAGGCATACTCGCTAGGAATAGATGCGCAGCCTTATAACTATCCATTTGACAATCATACGAGACTTTCAAGAAGGTGATACTAACCTTTGAATGGCTCCCCGACCATGACTTCCCAAAATAAGTAGCTGAATATCGAGCTTCTCTGCTGCCTCGCAGATCGCTTCTTTGGGTTCCCCAACTTCTGTGGCCATCTCAGCAATAATCTATGTCAAGGACGAAACCTTAAGCTGGACGTAGTTTCATGGGTGTAGGCAATAGTGCTAGACTAAGACATTCAATCAACTGTCCTCAGGCACTGTCACTGCACTATGCGAGGCATACAATAGACACCATTTTCAGTTTCATGCACATAGGATCATGCTGCATTTATCTCGCCATTGCAAGAGGAATTGGAATTTTGTCATGACCTCACTCATTGAGTTAAAAGTTCCACCGTCCGAACCGCAGCAGGTTAACAAAAAACTATCAATAGGACAGAGACTGACCTGATCTTGGTCTAGTTTATCATCAGACATCAACGAAACAGATACAGAGTGGTCGCTCCAGAGGGTTTGGCACAAGATGCGGTGTGGACACTAAATTCGACAAATTGTAATGCCTGAGACTGCAGGGACTTGAGCCCAAAGTGACATTAGCATCAGCTCTCTTTGGCTTTTGGAGCACAGTATCACAGTCATCTTGTTAAGCATTATTGCAGAGTCATCTAATCCTCTATTTTGTTCATTGTCAAGAGACTCAAGACCTTCCTAATCCATTCGCATGATCAGTGAGAACAATCAACCATGAATCCGTGATGAGTTATGAAAGAGCATCAATGTGGGTGTTCGAGGCCAGTTCGATTGCTGATACTCACCATAAGTATTCTCATTGACTACTTATAAGGACATGCTATCAATATCTACTTGATGTACAGAATAATAAATACATTCCTAAATACTGCTAACCTATTACTCTGGATTAGCTGCATCTAGCCGTTGGAAGAGGGGTTATTGTGGGTTATATATGTATCATCATCTCCAGAATAGCCAAAGATCATATCACCAAGAATTGTTTACTTAATGTCCTAACATATGCATATTTATTCACGACTGCAGCACTAGTCTGCTCTGGCTCAAAAGCATAAGAGGTGCCGAAAGATGTAATGAGATAAGTGAATTCAAATTAGCTGAAGGAAGTGTCCATACCCCATGCTTGGCACAGATCTCTTTCGCATTCGCTAACCGAGACAAAGTGGCCTTCCTCTGATTTTCTTGAAGATCGTTGATCAAATCCACAGCTGTCAAGGCATATTTATGGTGAGCGCAGAAGCACCATCCGTAAGTTGCATGAGCTAGAAAAACAATAAAAACAGAAGGCAAACTTCGATTGTCTAGGAACGTTCAGACTAGCGAAGTTGCAAGCAAATACGCAACTGAACTCAAGCAGGGGTTGAGCAGAGAAGAGGAGGAGGTGAGACCAAGAGAGCGTTTGGCCCAGGTTCTGAAGCGCCCATCGAAGAGCGTAGTGGCTACACTCGCTGTCGTCCATTCCCACCATCACCACCTCCTTCTTCTTCGTGTCCATCTCTCTCTCTCTCTCTCTCTCTCTCTCTCTCTGAGTAAACCAAGCCTCTTAGTATTAGCTCTGCATAGGACGAACGAGACATCGTCTCGATGAACGACTTCTGTCTTGCGGTTTATCTTGGAGCCGCGGTCTCTGTACACTTGGGCTGTGAAGTGAAGTGCATTGCTTCCACGTAGATTGCCCCCCACAGATGGGTGGGTGGGCTCGTGGATGAGCCAGCGACGAAAATTCTGCCTCGGTCTGCGTCGCCGTGGCTTGGGAAATGGCAGGTGATCTTGTATCACTCTAAGTCGAACATCATTCGTCCGATTAGTCCTAATCTTATCGTACAATGCTAATTTGATTCTAAACTTTTCAATGTTATGAATTTAGTTCAAATTATTCCGGCAAAATTATAATGTAATCCTTCCCCGGCCAATTTTCGCTGAAAATCCAGTACACCACATAAGACGGCTAGCGATTATTGAGCCACAATATTAGCGATTTCCGGCGAAAATGAACGGAATGTCTACATTGGAATATGCTCTAAGGTTTAGAATTAAATTAATAAAATTGAAAATTTCAGAACTGATTTGATATCCATGAAATGGGTAAATTTCCTCCATAATTTGGTTCAAGTAATCCTACGCTAAAGCGGGATAGCTTGGCCCGACCCTTGCAAGGATTTTCAAACCCCTACTTATGACGGAAATTTCGAGTTTGATTAAATCCACCGTCAGTGGCCAAAGATGGTGGCGCCTCACCCTCCATCTTCCGGCAACTTCGTGCCTAAACTCGAGTTTACATGAGGTGAATCCATTAGCCGTTGATCATGCAAGCACCACATCTTTACTATAATGCGTTGAGTCTAGGTGCAATGATCAAGGCAACAGTTTCTCCCAACTTCTAGTATGAAGACATAGCCACCCTAACCGTGGTAGGCGAACCAGCAGAGAGAAGTCATTGCAACACGGTGGCATTCTTGAATCAAATGAGAAGTTTCAAGGGTCATTCTAAATATTTCCCTTAGTCCTTCTTTTTTGTCTGTAACATTTCCCTTAGTTAAAGAGCCCTTATAAACTGCAAAATTTACGATGTCCTATCCAAAATTATTAAAGCTCGCCATCAAGAATGGAAGGACAATTTACGAACCCTTCTTTTCGGAAAAAAAAGAGTAAGAGTTTATTAAGCCACGTTGAAATTCACGAACAATTTTGAATTGTGGGTAGGAATATAATGACCATCGGTGTCATTGTACTAGGGATGAGTACCGGTTCAGGGTAGACCCTGGAATCGAATTAGAGAACCGAACCAAGAAACCCTAATTCTCTCCTTTTGATTTTACCTTACATCTTATATTATTGTTGTAATATACTTCTCGCTATTTTGTTGATATACTATTTTGTTGTAACCGCTATTTGTCTCGGTTGTGAATAACAAGATGTATTGCTAAAGCTTGTCCTTTTAAGGAATAAGAAAAACGAGGAAATTAATCGTTTTCTAAGTAGACCTTAGGACGAGACCAGATTCACATGATCGGTTCCCAAAAACTGAAAACTGGTCCCCGACACGATGATCCCGGGTTATAAATCCGGAATCCATTCACTCCGAAAACGACTCACCCTCACATTTTACTAGTGAAAATACACGAAAGTTTTAAGGTACGAGAAAAGGACGGGGCATGGACACGGTTTCATTCCCGTTACAGTTTTGTACATATTGACGGAGGAAAAGGACATGCTGTCGGGAAATGACATGTCGCGCCACTAATGAGTTATTTTTAGTACAAACGAAATGTTTTTACCACAAATCAGAATCATTTGCATCGCATGATGAAAAAACTTTTACCGAGTCTTTTAGCCCTGCCGATCTATGCCAAATGGGCAATCAGCTTAGAAGGTTAAAAGGACAAAAAAAAAAGGTCCATATCGTGCGCAACTCGAGCCCTTCGCTATCAAGCCGAGTTTGCCTCCTAACCAAACATTTCAAATTTACCGCGAATAAGCCCGTTTTACTCTCGATGCCGATTCCGGCATATTGGAAAATACAAAAAACTTACTACCAACTATTGCGCTATACCGCGCGAGAGACCCTATTTTCACTGTAAAAAGCGCAAAAAGTTTTACGAGGAATGTGGTAAAATAAGTGGGGGGTTGGTCCAGTCTTGTATAATTTACTTTAGATATTTGGTTTAATATCACAAAAAAATCTCAAATTTGTACATTTACGATAAATTTATCCCAAATTGATTTTTTGACCACTAAAAATCCAATACTAATAAACCTATGACAATTTAACCCTCCGTTAGTTTCTGTTCAATTTTACCATCGAATTTCTGAGTTGGATGACACGTGACAGTTGATGGGTATACCAATTTGGGGTTTTAGCCTCCGTTTATTACAGATGTACTGATTTGTGATTTTTCGCGGTATTAATTCAATTTAACGGAGGGTAAATTTATCGCAAATGTACTGATTTGAAGTTTCTAGCAGCGAAAAAAATCAATTTTTAGGTAAATTTATCATAAGTATATCAATTTATGATTTTTCGATGATCAAAAAATTAATTTTTAATAAATTTATTACGAATGCGTAATTTGAGGTTTTTCGTTTTATGGAGGGAGATGAGATGCCAAAATTGTAGGTGCAACAAGCATTGATCTTACAACGTACGACGACGACGACGGAATGAAGAAGATGGGGGAGACATCAAAGGACGGCATCGAACTGGATTTTACCTCGTCCTTTTCCTCGTCTCACCGGTCACCGGTCCCCGTGAGATGCCCTCCCTCATTAAAAGCCCGACTGGGACCTCTTCTGCTGTCTGCTCCACATTTTGCCCACCCTTTGTTTTGTTTTTTTTTTTTAATCCTTTCCCCTCTCTCTCTCTTTTTTTTGTGTAAATTCATGAAATCTTTCGAAAAATTCTAAAACATCGACATGCAGAAGTCGTACCCCCATTTATATTTTCTCATTGTACTGCGAAGCTTAAAAGTGCATTTTCGAAATTTCATAAAGAGAATCATCCGTAAAAGGTCAAGAGTAGCTGAAAATCCCTCGCCAACCCACTTAGGTAAGATGGGACTCAAAATTCGGATGAATACGTCCGGATGTTAAATAAAGATTGTGTACCTAAACTTGTACGCAGGTTCTATTATTTGGAGAACCAAGATGAGCTCTCCGTTTGTGATTTTTCTAAACAACACGCGAATGTATGTTTCTCACCCTTGTATTGTCTTATCTTATAGAGATTTTCTTTACTTACGTCTACGTTCGTCAATCTTATGTCTCGCAAGTTCGGGTTACTAGAACCGTGGTTATCTTACTTTCTATCTCTTACAGCATTAGAAGACGGCGAAAGCAATATTTAATCCAGAAAAATGTATGCATATTCGAATTTTTCATATTAAGACTAGTGACAATTTCACAGATGATTATGAACTTTAATCTAACGTGCAGTGTCGTCTCTAAACTTTTAATTTGTTCGATATGTCCCTAAACTTTAGCTCAATATGCAATGTTGTTCCTAAACTTTTAATTTGTTCAAGCGGTCCCTGAGCTTTTGGTAAATATTCAATCCAATATTATTCTTACATTAATTCAATTTTTATATTTGATTTTCAATCCGATAAGTTCAAACGATAGACAAAAAAAATAATGTTACGCATTTATATTGAAAAAAATTAAAAATTCGAGAACGACATTGTATTATTAACCAAAATTTAGAAATCATTTGTGCCATTCTTTCTTTTACTATTATTGTCTACAAGAAATCAGACGACTTCCACATTTCTCTTATGTCGTGCCATATTGTTGTTACCCAATCGAACATGACACAAAAAGGTCATCTCTCTCTCCCAATTGTTTTAAAACATATTGGCCCTTTCAATCACGGGTTTAACATAACCTTAGACTTAGCAATTACGATTGCCAAACATCATGTGACGAACCAAAACACATTAAAGAAAACCACGAGGCACCAAAATATCTAATGCTAGATCCAATCCACTCTCCTAATCAAGTGGTACCTTCCCTTAAAACTTGTTAATCATGGCTTTCGCTTGGGGACAGCTAACATGGTTTTTGGAATAATTTAGTGTGATGTGACCTCATTGACATCCTCCACCGTCCGCCACCACCTCCTCCTCCTCCTCCTCCTCCTCCATTAGCTGGTCCGTACACTGTGATCAGACGGCCGCACCAAATTTTCTCATCATCTACTTTTTTACTTTGTCAAGAAATGACGTCTTCCTTAGTAACAAACAAGTGGCTTTGTGTTCTCCTCCTAAGCATCTTGGAACCATGCATCTTGAAACAGTTTCTCATTCATGGGTCCAAATCCACTGTCAGTAGATCCCTTTCAACAAGCTTGATCAGAAAAACTAGAGAAAAAAATTGCGTCCAAATCCACTTTCGATAAATCTCGATGAGACCCTCGCCGACCTCGCCTAGGCTTCCAAGGGCTACCTTGCCCAAGACGAGGATCGCCTTGCCTCACTGGCTATCCTTTCTAAGCATCGCTGGTGGCTGTCCACCGGAGAAGAAGAAAGAACAAACTAGAAAAAGAAAGAAAGAAAGAAAGAAAATAAGAACAAAATTAATTAAATTTAAAATTGGACGAAAATGCCCTTGACCAATCGGAATATTTAACCAGCCGATGACCGGCAAGGTCAGATCCTTATTTGTAACGGTCATGGCCACTTCAAGGTCTTATTTTAGACTAACATAGTCACTTCAAGTATTTATTTTACATAAGATCCACTTCATATTCTTATCTAAAATTTTCCTTTTTTCAACTAAGGTAAGTAAGCCAAGTAGATGCTAGCGTTGAGCAAGTTTCTTCAGTGGGGAAGGCACAAATTCCCCCTCATGCCACCCAACCTCACCTCCATTATCATTCCTGGAAAAGTTAGAATGTTCCAACTAAAATAAGCGGAATGAACGACTTTTGAAATTCTTTTTAATGTAGCATAAGACGAGCCAAATGCAATTATCATAAGAATGAGGTTAACATTACAAGTGCCCTAAAACACTCATTAAACATACTTAATTAAGTGTTCCGGAGCACTTATTCACCATACTCATAGAGAAACGTTTTGGTTTCCAAACGAGACCAAAAAAAAAAAGACAGTGCTTTGGAAACTGCACACTTTGTCATATCGACTATTTGACAAATTTCACATGCACTCTACGAAAGAATTCCTTAGTCAATACTGCAATTTTCCAAAACGGTGATTATACATAATACAAGAACAGACAGTACATTGAAAACCGCAACATTTTCATTAATCATTTACTTAACCAGTGATAAATTTGTTAAACAACATCAGAAGTATGGGAAAAAATGACAAAAAAAGGGGGGAGAATTAAGAGACAAATAGAGGGAGAGAAAGAAAAGAAGATAAATGGTAAACATTGGAAACCCACATAGGGGGGGTTAGATCCTTTAATAGCCTTTCGGTGCTTAATTTCAACGGCTTCCTTTACCCTTTTCACTCATCACGGGCCAAAACTCTATCATTTTGCTGCGTTGGTGTTTGCCTCCTTTCCCTCCCTTCCTCCATCCCTTTCATTCATTCATCCATTGATTCATCTCATCTCATCTCCACCTCCCCTTCAATTTCTACATCAAACCCATCATCCAGATTCCCTCCTCTTGCTTTGCACGCACCGCTTGGGACAGAATCCTAAAAGCTTCGAAGGCTGCAATTGCTGACTTCTCTCCCTCTCTCTCCCTCCCTCTCTCTCTCTAGCTGCTCCTTTTTGACTCCAAATCCACCTCCTTTTCAAACCCTCTTCGCGCTTCTCCAGGGTACGTGCCGGGAGATGCGGCGGGCTCTGTCCGTCTTCTGAGAGGGGAAGGTACTCGCGACCACTACCCTCTTGCTCTGTTTTCGCTCTGTTTTTCCTCTGCGCCGCGCGTGCGCGGGGGGCCGGCAATGGCGATCGACGTCTGCTCGGAGATATCGAGCCCCGGCCTGCTCAGCCCTCGAATCTCCTTCTCCCACGATCTCAGGGAATGCGGCGACGCCGTGCCCGTCGAAGATGACGGCAGCCACCGGGAGAGGCTCGACCGGTCGCTGCTGGACTCCGACTTCGACTTCTGCGTCGGCGGGTCGAGTTTCGTCCTCGAGCTCTCCTCAGCGGACGAGCTCTTCTCCGACGGCAAGATCCTCCCCGGCGAGATCAGGAGGGACAGAGTGGTGACTGCCGATCACAATAATTGTCGTCGGATACCGTCGTCTCATCCTCCTCCTCCATCTGGGACTCCTCCGATTTCTAGTGCTGCGTTCACGGAGAAGAAGAGTTTAAAGGAGCTCCTGTCGTACAGCTTCGACGACGACGACGAGGATGACAACGAAGTGGATGAGAAGCCGCCACCGAAGCCGTTCTGGCAGTTCAAGCGCAGCAGCAGCCTCAATTGCGACGTTGCCAAGAGCAGAGGGCTAATCGGATCGCTGCAGTTCCTCTCGCGGAGCAACTCGACCGGTTCGGTTCTGAATCCAAAGGACAAATCCGCGGCCAAGGACAACCAGAGGCAGAATTTGCAGAAACAGCCCTCCATTTCAAGTCGAAGATCGTCATCGGATTCATATCAATCCCCCTTCAGCATGCCATTTTCGTACAGTTCGTCGCAATCGCAGAAGCCTCCGATGAAGAAACGATACGGACACGGCGTGAGGGTCAATCCCGTATTGAATTTTCAGCCTCATATCACGATCGGGACGGTGAGCTTGTTCGGGCTCGGCTCGCTGTTCTGTAATGGCAAGGTCAGAAAGAAGAAGAAATGAACGATCTCGATTAATCTGTTTATTAATTCGCACGAACACAGAGAAAAGAAGAAACGAGCCTTTTTAATTGCCTCTTGTTTTTTGTTTGTGCACATGTTTAGATGGATCTCATGGTGGTAGATCTGGGGCTCGATGAATTAGCATGTGATAAGGTTCTTGAAAAATTCCAGGGAATATAATGTACGGGTCTCTGTGGTGGATGCATGTTCAAAGATCAGGTTTTGGTTCCTTCTTCTCCTCCTCCTTCTTCTTCTGTGAATGATTCGAGAGAGAATATTACAGAGGAAAACAGGGAGGAACTGGTTCGCGATGCGTTTGCACATCAATATCAACCTGTCCTGGACACGGGAGACACTTGAACAAGGGGGCTTTACTCTTTCCCGACACTGTCCATCTCATCCTCTATCCCTTCGCCTTTTTCTTTTGCTGTTTACTGCTTTTTTGGTCAATAATTAATGTGGGTTGTCTTTTGTTCTTTTCTGCTTTTCCATTGGAGCTCGCTCAGCGGTCAGCTCGTTTCTTTATCTGTGGAGACTAAGCAGGATGGAGATGCGGTCATGGTGTGTGGGGGCCTTTGGTTTTGGACACCTTCTTTTCATTTTTCTTTCTGTTTTTTTTGGCTTCTTTTTGTCTAGGATTGGAGAGAATATTTTACAGAGTGGTTTGGGAAAATTGATCAAGTTGACACTTTTTAACAATGAGTGAACAAGAAATTAGTGGATGGATTCGTTTTTGGGTTAGCTTAGCTCGCAGAAAGAATCCTTGGAGTGGAGATTATGAGTTCGATGGACATTCACCGGTAGTCAGGTGGTCGTCAACAAAGAAATTAGGATTTCGTTAGTGTCGCTTATGCTTTATAAATAGAGTATTTCATGTGCTCTTTCGTTAAGCTATTGAGCGGAGACGTAACTTTTGAATGTTTCCTCTGTCCCTCTTTCATGGAGATTCTCGAATATTTACACGGTACTGGATCCTCCAAAAGAGAGGGGCCCGAATCAAAACTCTAGTTTCATCTCTCTCTATATTTTGCCGTCGGTCTAAATTTTTTTTTTTTTCATAAAAAAAAAATGGAACCCTTGTTCCTAACATCATCATCATCGACATTGAGACCATCACCATTTTGTCGTTCCAAGTCCTTTGTATTTCGTCCACCGGCATTCATCCTCAAGAAAGGCCACAACCGGTCGTCCTCAACAGCAGCAGCAGCATCATCGTCCTCCCCTTGTCGCCGGTTGTTTCTAAGAGCAGCGCTATCTCGTGAGCTGCTGGTCTCTTCGCCATCATTAGTCGAGCCTCTCTGTTCTCCAGCTTCGTTTCACCGCGCATTCCTTCCCGATTGTGGTCATTAGTCACCGGTTCTGCTTCTCCCTCAAAATCAAGCTACTATCCTCAATGAGTTTTTTCCTTTGTTTGCAGCTTTAATTTTCTTCCTCTGTTTTCTGTCATTTTGAAATCCAAAAGAAGAAAAAGGGGAAGCAAAGGCTCTCTCGGGTGCCGTTAGTGCTCCAATAAGCCACTCCTCATCTTCAACTTCCCAATTTTTGGTCAACACTCGACAACGCATGCCATGGATGGTGTTCGTTGTGGGACTTGCTTTCAATTGCGAGTGTCATCAACGAGCAAAGTCGCCGTCAAGTGTACAAATAGTTACGACCGGTGGAGCCATGCATGTCGTGGAGTGACGAAGTTTAGTTTGCTGCAATTTAAGTCGGCATTCCATACGGTTTTGTTAAGGTTGGGTGAGAAAGTGGTTGCATGTTTAACAATGCAGGTAGAGAGAGAGAGAGAGAGAGTTATGAGCCATATAGAGTAGGCGACGTCGACCTTTATGGTGGTCGGTAAGGGGAAAAGTACCAAAAGGATAGCTAATCTTGTTACATTGGTACTCATTCAGTCTTAAATCTTTCAATCGGATCAATTTAGTTCTAAACATTTTGCATTTATGAAAATTCAATCTATCCGGCAAAATTAGGCTGTAAATTACTGACGTGGACATCGGCTGTCCGGCGTTGCACGACTGATGCTGACGTGGACATTTTCTTTTTATAATTTTTTTGATTATTTTTATAAATATTTCTTTTCTATTCCTTTCCATTTTCTTTTTATAATTTTTTTGATTATTTTTATAAATATTTCTTTTCTATTCCTTTCCATTTTCTTTTTGGAAGTGGCTTGTCGCTGACCTGGGCAAGGGTCGAAGAACACGAAATCGAAGGTCCCGTCACCGGCAACAGGCGATGCGGCAAGCTCGAGATCACCAGAGGCCGCGAGGCCATCTACGAGACCTCGACCGCTTCTGCCATGCCGATCACCTTCAGAGCGAACACATCCTGCCCGCTCCCCGACTCGAAGCACAGGGCCTACGAGCCTTGCAGCAGGAATCCCTCCAGCACCAAATTCCGAAACATGGAGCCCTAGAACTGGACGACCTCGATCCAATCCTTTATGTCGCCACGGCTTAGGAGGCTCGAGAGGGTGGATCGGACGGCGTTGGTGGCGGTCGCGCCGGAGACGACAAGGTCGAGATTCCCCGGCAGGGAGAGGAAGCAGAAGTCGCCGAGGCCACTATCAAAAAGAAAAGGAAAAGGAAAAAAAAAGATTTATTAAAAGATATTTAAAAATTATAAAAAAATTGCTCATGTCAATGATGATCATGCCATGTGGAACTGACAGCATCTACGTCAGCGATTTCCAGCCTAAATTAGCTAGATGGATTAAATTGATTCAAATACAAAATATTTAGGATTAAATTGATATAATAAAAGGTCATAACTAAATTGGTATTAATATAATAAATTTATAATTTTTTTTAATACTTTTCACGTTAGTAAGGTAATGGCGGCCAGCAGCGTCGGATGCGACATGGTGCGTTAGGTAGTGGTCAAATACATTAGTTGCTCGAGAAGGAGAAGTGGGAATAATGGAGGAAAACACGTCTCAATAATTGAGATTCAACGTGTTGGTGTATCGTTTGTTTGAGGGGGCATAAATTGAAGATGTAAATCTAATGAAGGGGACCCCAATTCTCAATCCATCATTGGATTTAACATTCGAAATTCGTAGACATGTCACACACAATTAACTGGATTGCACCACAACAGCAATTCTACGGTTGAAGCCGTGCGCCCTCATTTCCGAAAAATCCTGCGCCCATATGCTCTCGCGATGCGATAATCTTGCTTTCAAATGGTTGCTCCCTTAAAATCGCGTTTTGGTTGCTCCACGACTTCTTGGACTCCGTTGCCGCCTCGCTCTCCGGTGACTTCAGACTCAGAACTGCATCTTGATACCTCAATCGGTGATCCGTCACCTTTTTTAATCAACACCCTTGTCGATCATCGCAAACATACGTCACCGTATATCGACAACTCACTAGTGGTCATCGATGTACATCACTATCGATAATATTCCTTATGGTCGGCGATAATGCATCGCGTGCTTAATTATACCGTGCGCTCTAGTCACGTGCCTATCTATATCGACGACCTGGTCAATTTTCGGTGCAAACACCCCCTTCCAACCGGAATGCGAGCCGCGTGGCGTGACCGTGGCGAGCTAGTGGATATGTAAATGAGTGCGCAATATTCAAGCTTTGGGCAAAATTTACCGCATCATTCAGACCGATGGGACTCTACCCTTTCAGCGTCCTACAGACCTCTCGTCCTCGAGAGCTGATCTCGCCATTTCGGCTCGTGCCAAAGGAGTCGTGATCGACTCGATCGACGACCGCGTCAGCTGCGCACGACCAAATGGGTCGAATTTCGTGGCTTCGTTCTCGTCCAAGCTCTTCGCTGGCCGTTTGGCAAGCGAGGTTTCTTCTCTCGCACATCATTCCGGTGGCACCAAATCCTTCATGAAGAGGCCATGAAGATTCTACGCCTCATGGTTAGCCTTCGTCACGTAGTCGATCGATTGTTACTATTGTTTTTTTTCTTTCTTTTCTGGCCTCTTTGGGATTGGTTATGTGCAAGTAAAGGAATCCTTTGCTTCTCAAAAGGAGCATACGCGATGCCATTCCCATCACTTGCGTGCCCCCGCGAGTTCGTTTTCCCCAACAGTTCCGACGCCGCATTGTATTGTTGCCTTAATCTAACTGATTACTCGTTATGCGTTGCTTAATTGGTCGGCTCGTTCGCGCTGTTCCCTAACCCGCTTAAGCCAATAGTAATCGACCGCGAATCCGATTCCAAGAGTCTCCAACCGCGACGATATCTTACAGCCCCGGGATAATTGAACACGAACCTTTTCTGATGAGCTCGTGCACGATATTTCTATCGGAATACGAATTTTTTTAAAATGGAAATGTTACATACGAGAATTTGTACGTAACCGGGACGTTTTTCTTACACGAACAGGACTCGGAGCTGGTGCGGCATTGCCTTAACCCAGGATTGCGATGTGGGAGAAGCCACTTCGCTGCAAATTGTGTAGAGATCGTCCCTAGAATCTTCAGGTTGAGAAGACTTTGTACTTCCACTTGCTTGTTCGAAGCCCACATCGACGAAGGTTGACAATTTTGGCAGCTAACATAGTTATCATCAAATACGGTATAACCATCTTTGTGCATTATCAGACATATCTAGAAGCTTTATAGCAAGGGACGATTAATCCAGTTGTAGGAACGCAACGGAACTTGTGCCTACCTTGAACATAAAGGGGCCAATTCTGTCATCGACATGCATCACTGCCCGACGCCGTCGTATTTAAGTGCAAAAATGTCGTAACGTGTCGTAAAATTGATTTACGATATCACGACGAGTCACCATGACCAAGTATAAACTAGCTGTAAAAAAGAAAAGGGTCGAGGGAGGGACGGTACCTTAAAAATTCCGAGATAGGAGAAGATTGCCCAAAAGCTCAGCGAGTCCCAGCCTACAGGGACGGTACCTTAAAAAAGTCACATTCCATGAAATTCCCCCTTTTGCACCAGAGCTAGCCATCGATAGATTGACCCGTCGAAACTAACTGCCATGTCTAAGCTTGTGACATCCAGCGATGATGCTCGAGATAACCGGATAAAGGTCGGTCGGTCGCGCCATTTTTCGGCACATGAGAAGTACCGAATCATCTAAAACCACAAATATTGGAAAACATCATCCCTGGACTCTAAATCTCTCTTTTAAGAAAACTCTTCCTTTCGAAGATCGTCGTTCCGAAGAAAGAGATTAGAGCCTGGAGAGGACTCCCCCGACATGAAGGATACCCTCGCCGTGTCCAGAACCCGGCCGTCAATGCATCGTTCATCTACTGGTCCGCCATTTACAGACACCGATGACCGATAACACAGAGGCTCATGCAGACATGGAAGAATGAGTTCCAGCATCTCGGTAATCTTTGCCGACTCATTCGATAGCTATATTTTACAGTAATGATCATCTTCATGATCAGCCAAAACCTGAATTAGGCTTCCACATACCCAGCTTGCGCTTGAAATTGCATGTAGAAGAAGCAACATATGGCGAACGATGCCTACGATAAAGAAGCAAAATGTTTGTGCTGAAAACAATGCGTGAATGCAGGATTAGGTAGACATTCTCTTCACCGAAGTGAAAGATGACCTGCAAGATCAATGATAAGCTCTTGCTGTAAGAAGTGTAAAGGACGATGGGAAACGAGCATAGACAGGCAAGCAGCACCGGCAGTTTAGCAGTTGGACCAAGTAGATGACATATCAGACTTCGGTCGTTTCAAGAGTGCTTGACTTGGACAAGTCCTCCTTCCCAACCAACCAAAGTACAGCCACTATCTATGGAAGAAGTCATCATTTCACCAGAATGTGCAGGTTTGCTGGAATTTCACTGTCGGACCCCTCGAGGGCCAAGAACTGCAAGAAGCTAAAAGAACCGGCTTTAAGTTCTTCAATGAACAGATGTTCCACTCGATAGACATGCATCCCTCACACCAAATCGTTCCTGTTAATTTCTCCTCCCAGAAGGCCACAACTTGTCCAATTATTGCGGATTCGATGAGACAATATCATAGAAGAAAGCGAGAGAAAACGAACGCAAATAGTTCGCTCAACTAGGGAGCGCCAAATAATGCTTGAATTGCTTACTGTCATCAGCTAAATGATATTCACATCAAATTTTGCTGATAAACACTTGCAATGATCGAAACCAAAATGAAACATCCAATACTCAAATTATCCACAGGACCCTCGCAGTTGAGGCCAATCGCCCATCTTTATAAGAAAGAGGCTTATTGAGATCGAGAGAGATATCGGTATATAACTAATTATCAACCTAAACCAGCACTTCCAAGCAACTAATCGCCAGTAACAAGCAAGGAGGAAAAGGAACCTTCCACGGTTCCACCATCTACCCAATTCGCAGAGAGCCAAAAGGAAGCCATTTGGAGTTCCATTAAAGGTGCCCACTCCCTTTGCTACTTCTGCAAGAGAAGAACCCATAGATGAAGTTAGATTTCCCAAAATGACCCATTTTTCAGATAACCAATCAATTCTTTTCCGGAATTTGCTCAAATGGAGCTGATTGTACAAACTCAATAGAACAGAATTGTCCATTTCCTAGGTGAGAATTCCGAGAGGAGACGAGGGAAACGGTTGAATCTGGAAACTGACAAATAACAAGAAAGAAAGGAAGAAACAACCCCTGATCACAGCTAAGCCAAAGTCAAACATCGGCTCAGTTTTCTCGGGAAATCGAAGCAAGCAGAGAAAGATTCAACATTTTAGTTCTCGTCCGGCTCATCAGGATGGGAAGACGGGGCAAATTACCTTTGGATATTCGGGAACCTCTTCGACTTTGTACGCATCAGCTGTCACTTCCGTCAACCACAATCCAGGAAAAAGAGTCTGCGGTAAACAACAGAAGCAGCTTCACATGGCAATTAGAAGGAAGAGGAGAACAGAATGCAGTTCAAATTATCAAGCAAGCAAAACAATCCAAAACATCCACTCACATCCAAATTCTTCTGCACTGCCCTGTTTCTCTTCTTCGGTCTACGCGGGGGCCGATGTCCGGTCATCGCCATGAAATCCGCCTCGATTTCCTTCCTCTTGAGCGGCACCGCGAACTCGTCTCTCTCCTCGTTCTTCCCACCATTGCCGCAACCATAACCACCACCACTACCACCAACATCAACCTCCTCGCTCCTCGTCGGAGAATCACCGAATTTCGCTCCTCCATACACGAAGGTCGGACCCTTATAACCGGGCCTCCTCGTCCTCAGATTCCACGGCACAGCCGCCTGCGCCTCCGACGCTTCCTTATTCTCGGCCAGAACACCGGAATCTTCCTCCCTCTCCCCCCAGAGCTCATCGCTCACCCTCCTCTTCTCTCTCCGCCCTCCCACCCCGTCCCCCCCGCCGCCGCCGCCGCCGCCGCCACCGCCCCGCGGCCCGAGGACGACCACCCCCGGCCTACCGCCCAGCTCCCGCGCCTCGCCCGCGTCCTCGGCGTCCGATCCGATCCGCCGCCTGATCGCGACCTTGAGGGATCGGCCGCCGGCGCCGCCGTCGTCCGGGACGCTCGGGCCGGGGCTGCCCACCTTCACGCACCGCAGGTGCTTCTGGTTGCTCCACTTGAGGCACGGCAGCGCGAAATTGTGGAGCTGCTTCGGCCCACCGGAGGAGCCCATCGCGGCGGAGCCCCGCGCGCGCTCCCGCTCCTTCAGCCTCGCGCTCACCATCGCCGCCGGCCCGCCGCCCGCAGCACGAGGAGGATAGGACCCCCGAGAATCTCGCAGAGCAAGAGGAGGACGACGCAGCTCCCCCCGAGCAGGAGAAACGAGCCGCGCTCTTGATCTCCGGTTTCTCGGTCAGTGTTTCTTTTCTCGGGAAAATTATTTTCGAAAGTTTCAGAGCGACAATGGAAGTCTCCCCCGCACGAGCAATTTGGCCGGGAAAACCTCCGCCTTTTATACGAGGAGCAAGGGAGCGACAACTTGGTCATACGTAGAGAAGGAGAGGCGTTAGGATCTGGCCTTTCGAGGATGAGATCGCCAACGCGAGCCGTCCGATCAAGGTGGGGCCCCCCACCCCTAAAAAATGCAGCATGTTTTGAACGGTATTCCCAAAAAAAAGAAGAGAAAAAAAGGCGAAGAAAATAGAGCAACCAATTCCTTCCTCTTAACGGAATTTGTAAAATCGATGGTAATTTCTTCTTTTTTTTTTGTTTTGTTTCTTGTGGGAGATTAATTATACGAGACTCGAGTTGCTACATTATCTATAGACCCCGCCAGATTTCTTTCCATCGACGCCCTTCGTTTGCTGTTTTCGGCAGTTCAACCGATCTTATCTCAAGTATTGATTATGTGAGACCGCAGTTGCTAAATTGTCTGTACACCTTATGTGATTTTTTTCCAATGATGCACTATGATTACCGTTTTCGACGTCTCGGTCAAAATTATCCCGAGCATTAATTATGTGAGGCTAAGGTTGCTATATTGTCCGTGGACCTCTTGAGATTTTTTTCCATCGATGCACTCCGATTGCCATTTTCGACGGCTCGGTCAATATTATCCCGAGCATTAATTATGTGAGGCCGAGGTTACTGTATTGTCCGTAGACCTTGTGAGATTTTTTTCTATCGATGCACTCCGATTGCCATTTTCGAAGGCTCGCTCGATATTATCCCAAGCATTAATTATGTGAGGTCGAGGTTGCTATATTGTCCGTAGACCATGAGAGATTTTTTTCCAGCTATACACTCCGATTGCTATTTTCGACAGCTCGATCAATATTATCTCAAGCATTAATTATGTGAGGACCGGGTTGCTATATTGTCCGCGGATCATATGATATTTTTTTTTCCCAATGATACACTCCGATTTCTATTTTTGGCAACTCTGATAATGCAAGCATCTTATCGAAAAACGAACCAATAAAAAACATATGTTGTGACCATTGATCCTCATTAAAATACTTCTTATTTCAAATTTATCTTACCGCATTGCAGCTAGATTTCAATCTTTTCAGCAAACTACGCACATTCCAGTTTTTTCGAGATAATTACGTTTTTATGCTGTCTTTTCAAAATATTAGATATTGAAAGCAACGACCTCCTATAATTGTTGTTAAGGCATCCTATATTGCTTGATTGTGGAGTTTATATGCTCATTATATGTATATGGTCTCCCTTTACCTATCTATTTAAGCTTTTGGTTAGACTTTCTAACATGGTATTAGAGTCAATTTGTGCCCTGGTTTATATTGCATGTGCAATCACCCCGTTCGTCAAATTTCACGTGCCATTTCTAATCTGGCTTACACGTGAGAGGAGTATTAAAATATCAATGTGTATGCTCATTATATGGGTATAGTCTCCCTCCAGATATTAATTTAACTTTTTAAGTTGGACTTTGTAACAATGATGACTTTTAAGGAATAAGACCTTTCGTGATCTATCTCCGACCTTCCTCTTCCAACTATTTGTAGTGTTTTATCGGCATGTGTACATGGAAAATGATCGTATGATGTTGTTTTTGCATGTTTATCGGCAGATGCCCAAATGATTTTTCGTTAGTGTCAATGAAAGAAGGAAAGGTAAACTCGACCCATATCATGGATCTACAATTGACAGGTTAAAGACAAATGTCTTTTTTATTGTAACTATTGTCCTTGTATAATAATATATGATTCCAGAATTAATTATAAAAAAAAACACTTAAGGTCTTCATGTTTTTAAATCATTTTGAATCCCTTCAATTTAAAGAGGCTCAATGTTTTATTTTGGACAATGCCCCGAGTAATCCATAGTTTTTTTGGATCAAATGTTACTTATTTTGGTATGGGTCAAATGTTACTTATTTTAGCGACCAAAAAAAAATGTTACTTATTTTGGCGCGGTTATGTTTTGGACAATGGATTGATTTCTCTCTCCTTCTGGCTATGTTGGAATTAGGGTTAAATCTTGTCAAGATCCAATGATTTTCAAACGACCATATCTTTTTTCATTTTCTCATTTTAATTAATTCCGTTTGTCTTCGGTCGCAGGAAATTTGGATCAAAGAAAAGAAATCAACATCCGGACCAGACGAACGAAGTTAACTCGCGAAGGAAAAACAGGGCCATTATCAAGTGCACCCAGGCGCAGCGAGCCGAGCTCACGAGAGCCGTCGGATCAGACGGGACCCGCGCGGGTCCCATCCCAGTCGGAGTGCGCACGTGGGAGGGGGGACCGGGCCCCTCCCACCGCGGCAACGTGAGAGTTTTGTTGTCTTCCGTACCGAGGGAAGGGGGGGAGATTCCAACGGCTACCTGCGACTCGATGCCCTTTTACACGTAACGAAACTCCAAAACTCGGCAAACCGACCACCAGAGAAAAGCCCTCTTTACAGCTCGGCAATGGCTCCTCCTGCAGTCCCCCACTCGCGATGATGATCCCCATCATCACCATCACCATCACCATCGTCGTCCCTTTTAAGGCTCGGCCCTCGTGCCTCGACTCACTCGATACACCGACAAGCTCGCCACCAGCCCTTTCCCCGCAGCCAGAAAGAGCGCCCCCATGGCAGGGAGTCCCGCCGTGGCGACCATCCCCAGAAAGAGGCTCCTCGTCCTCAAGAAAGTCTCCAGCTTTCTCAGGAGATCCGCCTACCTGGCCAAGATGAGCAAGCCCCTCATCGTCGTCCCGTGCCTGGCTCTGCTCAGGAGATCCGCGAGGCCGAGCAGATTCGATAGCGTGGGCAACTACCGGTTCCTCCGGGAGTACGAGTTCTCTCCCTCCAGGACCCCGCTCATCCACCGCTACTGCAGGAAGAAGCTGAAGCTGAAGGGGAGGGGGAGGAGCTTCAAGGAAGACGTCCGGTCGCTCCTGGTCCTGTGCAGCTGCCTGGGGAGCGGGGGGAGGTCGTCGTCGGGTTGGGAGGAGGAAGACCGTTTCTTCGCTGCTGCGGGGACATTCGCCGCCGAGCCGGCCAGTGACGCGCTCGAGGAGGAGGAGGAGGAGGAGGAGGAAAGCGGCGGGGATTCGGTCGATCTGAGAGCGGAGATGTTCATCAGGAGATTCTACGAAGAGATGAGGATGCAGAGGCGGCTCTCCCTTTAGACGCGGAACGATCCCAAGGTTCATCGCATCTTGCAGCATTGCGACGGCGAAAGATCGTCGTATCTCTCGCGTCATGTGAATCTGTTTTCTTGTTCTCTGCTCTCCGCAGGATCTTTTTTTTTTTTTAGAGAGATTGCGGAGGAGGGGTGTTTATGCATTGTTTTGATTCCTTTTTCTTCTGGGTTAAGATTGTTCGGGGATATCAGAAAATTGTCAGTTTTGGGTCTTTTCCTTCTCATCTTTTGTGTCAATTGGAGAGAGTTTGTGAAAGTAGAAAAACTTGGTTCCATACATTAAAAGTACAAAAGCACTTGAATAAGTAGGGAAAGGCATGGGAACAAAAAGTAGAAGGAAAGTCGTTCCCTAGCCTAGCGATGCGTATTTCCAAAATAAATAGATTAGTTACTTTCTATGATGTTAAATGACTCCGGGAGGGCAACTCCTGATGAATGGGCTTTTGACAACGAAATCACATATGGATTTACCTATCAAGTGGATGGGCTTTCTCAAGTTTATAGGACCCTTGGGCTCTAACCACCCTCCGAATTGGTAGCTAACGACATATCTCGATGAGTTACTTTCTCGTATTGATGCTTCTTAGTCGCATGATAAATTGCGATCGCTGTGTTTAATTCAAGCTGGGTAGGGTTAATTGCATCGACCCAACTCAATTCATTGATCATATATTTACAAGAAGGGAGATCACAAATCATGCACTTACAAGTAGATCCGATCTCACATCAACTATCTCATTTTCAAAAACTACCGTTGGTACTATAGTATTGCTTTGTCCATAGAGATATCCATTGAGGATCTCTTTCAGTTAAGTTAAGGCACCAGTTAGTCATTAGCGTCAAGTCCTCACTATAAAAGGAAAGCCTTTCTTTGAAGTTCCAAAGCAGATGGATAATTAATCATTTGACACATCTAAATGGTAAGCAACCGACTTAATGTTAGAGATTGAATTCTAACGGAAGTGGTTATAGAAGGAGCTCTTACCGTGAGAGTATCTGGTGTAAAAGATTTTGTAAGTGCTCAATTACTAATTGATGTCGATTTTAGGTTAGAGTTTAATATGCTGTTCGAGAAGAAGCAGCTATTTCATATAGTCTGAGGATGGAAGTGATAAAAGCAATTGGTTGATGGGCTCTCGAGACTTGATGCCTTTAAACAGCCGAACTTTTTCTTCCTCTTTCGAACCTTGAATAGTGTCAATTTATGTCATGTGAGTTCCTTCCTCCAATCCTCTCAGATGAAGCTTTGTCTAAGTTCGAATTGCCCTAGCTAGATTCAATAGAACTGGATTTTATAGCAACGGGCTAGGCATACTGATAAGAAAGGCACCAAGATGCAAGAAATACACCCGCATGCAATCAAAAGCCATGAAGGCACAAAGCTAATTCAACCTCCCCCGACTCGCACTTTAATATTGGAAGATAGGGGAATAAGTTCCCTCCTTTTTGTACCTTTTTAAGACAATTGAAATTGAATTGCCTCGCAAATATCAAGCATCTTCTAGCTCATTCCCTTCCTTCTAACTTTCCCCACTCTTTGGGAAAACTAGAATACTGAAGATCATAGCGTATCTACGAGTAGAATCCATATTTCTATTTTATTAAGATTAATGGGTTAGGAATTTGTAGTGTTCTTTTCATAAATCCTTCGATTGAACATCCGGGCAGAGAAAGGGACCAAGAAACAATAGACTCTGAGTGGCTTCACAATGGATGGGCCGGGCTGGGCAGTGAGAATGACTTCCTATCAATGGTGCCTAGCCACTTCAATAAGCTAGCCTGTTGTCTCAGATAGAGGGTGTTTAAGAAGGATGCTGAGATCGTAAAAAAATGTCGTATGTAAAACGGAGCCCAAAGGACACACACAAGCGGATATCAGAGATGGAGGGGAACTCCAAATCCACCCCTAATTGGCTTTACTCTTAATTTAATGGACTCCCTTTTGTAAGGCACACAACCAAGACTCTATGGCGAGATTTCCTCCATGGTTCTTATCCCAATTCTCTTTCTTACCATTTTAACAGATGAAGGCTGGAAGACCATTAGTCCTCTCTCTTGGTCAGTTGAGATTCCAAGATTAAGGCACGGACTAAATCATCAGTTTCACACAAATCGCATAAAAAGGCAAGACCGGAGATAGAAAGCAAGACATGGACTTATCGGCTCAACTTGGTTGATCTCAACTACTGTAGAATGGATCCATCGATGAGTAAAGGAAGACACGGGGGCTGCAAAATCTACTCATTCAAAGGGAGAGCACACCCCTTTATCCATGGGCAATGAAACTCTTCAAGCCAGGATCTTATCTATATCGTTTCTCTTGACGTGATACAAGAGACAACTTTAGAGAGTTACTTAGCCGCTTGAACACTCTCTGAAAAAAGAAGATGTGTGGCTAAGTCGATCAAAGAGCAGTGAGGGAATGAGTGGAACTTTACGTGGCCTGCACCGAGTTGGTACCTGACTGGGCTTTTTCCTTGATCAAAGCAGATTAGCTCGCCTTCTTCTTATCCAAAAGTCAATCGAATTGGGTGGCCCTTGCCGGGATCAACCTAAGTTAAATGGAGTCTCTATTGCCTTCCTTAAAAAACCAAATAATGTATCAACATGTGCTTACATTCGTTGGTTAATTAATTGATTCTGCAGGCGGGAAGTTCTTGAGAGATTCGGAAGCTGGATGGATACTTACATGCAACTAGCGGTACCAGATTTCGATAATGCGGTGAGAAAAGCGCTCATTGTCTCTTCGAAATCGACATTGATGGTGGCATGGACATGAAGTCTAGGTGATTCTCCTCGTTAAAAGGCATTGATTGTGCTTTGCAAGCACAAAAATTCCATATCAAGTACGTCACCCTCTCGAAATGTGGTTCTTTTCAATTTTAAAGTGTGTCGATATGACTTCTTACTATTTAGTGAGGACTTTAACCAAAGTCCACGGAGAGTTGTTAATAGAGACTTTTTTCATCCATGGTCCCGCCAAGTTAAAAGAAAGTAGTACCAGTTATTGGATGCATCATGGTAGTGTTACATATAACATTGAGAAAATGTCCAAATCACTTGGGAAAATTTTCAAATAGTTCTTTGGAAAGGGTTTTGGAATCTATCGCGACTATATATATATATATATATAGCGATCAGGTGATGTCTATTTCAATATTGGAAAACTTGAACAATTTGATAAAAATTCTAGTTGTAGTGGAATTGCATTCTGATCAAGAAAGAAGAAGGTTTTTCGTCAAAGGCCATTGGGCCTAGTGGCAGCTTTCTTGGCAAGAGGTCACCGGTTCAAAGTCTCCTGGGAGCGACTTGGTGTTGGGCTTAGGCCCAAGAAAAAGTGTACATGTATCCTACTTTGTCCAATTGATTTCGGTCCGATATTGATCAATCGAGCAATTTAATTACAAAAATGGTGTGATTGATTTGGATATATCGGTTTCTTGAACCGATGAACCAAATCTATATCGACCATCGCATAGAAAAGTTCCTTTAATCATAAATCAAGCGATGAATAATAAAGTGATGATTGGTTTTGGTAGGATACAATGTAGTTAAAATTTACAATTTCTGACTGTGTTTGCACTCTTATTAGTAGTAAAATAGTTTCTCAAATAACCACTAACACAGATTGTGATAGCCTAGCGACAAATGTGTTATATGTCATCTTTCAGAAGTTTTGATAGCCGATATTTTAAATATCTTTCACGAGATAATAAGTTTTATGATGTGCTTTAATTGCTGGTTCGCCAACAACCTGTTGTCTCTAACCATCTCCAGCGAGGTCTCTCTCTCTCTCTCTCTGGCTTTAGAAAATGACACAACATTACATTGATAGTGGTAGTTCATGTGGGGTGGCGGCAGCGGCGATGGTAATTCGGGATTGAAGAGAGCAAGTATGTGGCGGAGGCAGCCAAGCGCCCCCCTATCTGTCCTCTTTATAAACACTAATCGCTGCAATAAGTGAAGCGTCATGGGGGAGTCAAGTCAATAAAGCATGCATGAGTCCATCCATGACTCGCGGGCGGGTCTTGCACTGTGGGAGTCGTACCGGAATCAAACTGTCTTTGTTTAGGTTACTTTAAATTTTCAGTACAGAGCTTAAGTCCTATTGGTCAGAAAAGAGGGGTCAATCAACCTTGAATGTCTTATACAGGACTAGCAGACATCGTACAAGCCATTATCGATGTCGGGTCTCGAAAGAAGTCACTCACGAATGTCCTGTAATTTTCGCAGCAAGAGGAAGTCTTTCTTTCCAAAAGCTGGGTTCTCCTCCTCCACTGCTAAAGTACTTGGTTCCCCTACCCTACTTCGTGAAACTTGGTTTGCATCTCTATGGTTGGTGAAAGAAATAATGAGCGGTGAAAATGTTGCCTAGACATGTGTTGATAATAAAATCGATAAATTGGGTCGATAATATTATAAGTATATCTAAATTCTTATTGAATTTCATAAAGTATGATGTTATAGTGAGAAAGTTTCTGATCTCTTACGAAATCATTGCAGAATATGAATCGTGACATTGTGATAAGATGAATTTTCTTATTGAATTCTCATTGGAGAGTTAAGAACCTACGATTGAGACTTGATAGTAATCGGATGACTTTCTCAAGGAAAGAAAGATCGGGTGGTCTTCTTTATCAAACGAGAATCATATCCGACTCCCATTGAGATTCCTCCATTCAAACAATGGAAGCGCCTTTATATGATGCGTACACATTCGGACGCTGGCCAGTAGTATAGCCTTTCACATCTGTCCCTCTTCAAAGCGTTAAAGTAGCTGGCCATGATGGAAACTTCAGAGTGATGCTGTGTGTACTCCTACGATTCTCTTGGAATCGTGGGTGCAGTAGCAATAGCGGAGCAATAGCAATATCAATAGCAGTCCAATGCTCAGCTTATAGAATTAAAGGCAGTAGAATGTTGTCATAAGCTTATAACTCTTCTTATGGTTGAGAGGAAAATTATCCGAAAGGTCGTAAACCTATTATACTTTTATCAATTCATTTCTAAACTTTTCAATTTTGTCAATTAAGTCTATCTGATCAATTTTGGCCAAAAATCGTTGACGTGGACATCAGCTGTCTTATGTGGTACGGTCGGTATTTATGTAGACAATTTTTAATAATATTTTAAAAAATTTTCTAATTTTTTTATATTTTATATTTTCTTCCTTTTCTTTTTGAAACTCCGCCTCGCACTGCTCGCAATCCTAGTGCTCTCACGTGAACCTCTCCATCTCCTCCAACATCAGAGTAGCCACCAACGATCGACCATTGCCGCCACCGTCATTTCTGGTTGACACGGCGCCATCCATGGGTGCTGGGGGAGGAATGACGCGGAGGGCTAGGAAGAAGAGAGAGAAGCGCTCGCAAGATTTGGCAATGAGAGTCCTTGCCAGCGCTCACCCTTGCCCGGGCAGGCCCAACAAGGCTGACCCTCTGCCCAAGTAAGGCCAACTCGCAGAAAAAGGAAACAAAAAAGAAAAGTAAAGAATCTTCAAAATATTAAAATATTATTAAAAATTTCCACGATAGAACCAGTCGTGCCACATAGGATGGTTGACGTCCACGTTAGCGATTTCCGATCAATATTGACCAGATTGACTTAATTGATCAATTGTGAAAATATTTATGATTCAACTGATAAAATTAAAAGGTTTAGAATTAAATTGATAAAAGTACATTAAATTTTGGACTTTTTGGATAATTTTCCTTAACGGTCGAGTTCATTAAGGCTAAACATCATCTAATATGAGTTCCAGAGTTTGATTGATTGGGTCAGACCAAACTCAGTCAAATTCAGACTTCCTGAACTTCAAAATTCAAATGGCCAAGGAAGTGGCGACATCTGGGGCCGACCAATGCTTGAAGTTGGAAGTGAAGCAATCAAGTATGATTGGGTCCAAAGAAATATAAAGCGAAGAGTGTATAATTGTCTTATCTCCTGTTGTACGAAATCAAGCTGAACCATTTAGGAACATACATGCATTTAATTAAGAATACTTAGTAAGCACGGATGGTATTAGTTGCTTTATTTTAGCTCGCTCGACCACTGCGGGCCACGCCAACAACTTTCCCTTCCCATGGATTTTGTTTGTGTTCGGCAATGACAGATTATGTAAAGGATTAGTTCAAAACCCTAGTAACGATAACTTTACGATGACATTAAAATATCACATCAACAACGGATGATAAATTGTTAATGAAGGGGGGAATTTTTATTATGGTTGTATTTGCAGAGATAAACAAGTACTAATATGGATGGTAATCATCTCCAATTAAATGTTTGTCGAGTGCTGATGATTCTTGTATGGATATATAGATTCGCATGGCGGCCAACTGCCGTTTGTTGAGAATACTTTCAATATTGACTTTGGGACGCCATTCCTAAAAGATAATATCTCTCATGAAGCATGTCAAGATTATATTACAGGTATTCAGTTGAAGAATGAATTTATATTAATACCTCTCCCACAAAATAATAAGGGTGTGGTGTTTGTCTTTGTGTTTGTATTCAAGGAAGGCGCGCGTGCGTGAGAGAGAGTCATGCAGGTCAGACAGTGGATTTCCGAGTAAGGTCAATTCTGCACTTGATTGATGAAGCAAAAAGCTTAGGTGGCCCGACCCCATCTGCGAAACTTGTGTTCAAGGCAAAAGCCGTGCGAATGAACGAGTTCTTGATCATAGTTTTTCGGCCCAAAGTTGTGCCTCACCAACCACAAAACGAGCTCTCCATTCTCGTGAAACCCTTTTTCCTGATCATGTCAAGAAAGCTCCCAAAGCAATCATAAACTTTTCCCTCCCCTCAAAGAGTGCACAACCCTATTCAAAACACATCGATTGTGCTCTCCCCACCCTACTTTGATTCTCTTTTCTCCGATCTCCGTAGGGATCAAACAAAGAATAAGTGAAAATGATCATCAAACCCTAATTTAAAGTCCTAGGGAAAAGAACCAACTGCAGAAACACAGCCAAAAAGCAGCCAATCCCGCATAATCGTATGAATCACCACCACACAACTACACAAGCATCTCCAATGACTTCATTTCTAAGTTGGAAGGTGATGCTGATCTAGATCTCCACTGGATGATTGCGGCCAATAAGATATGTTGGTCGGTCCCCCCAATCGATGACCCCCCAACAAGAGAGCCGAGAAGATTCCCACAAGGGGATTTGATCATACGAGGAGAACACAAAAGCAAACCGACTTGATGTATTATAAACGCTTTTGTGCGCCCTTTTGGACCGAAAACAAATCTTCCATTTTAAGTGTGTGCCAGGGCCACACCCCTTCATCCTTTCCTTTTTCTCTTTTGTCCCTGCCCTTTCTTTGTGGGCGTTTAAGAAATTCTTCGTCAAAAGTTTGTGAGGAACTCCCTAGAAATACTAATCATGATTTGAGGGTGAGTTTATAATCTTGTGTTTTTGTTCCTTTATACCAACTTAGGACCGACGGGGGTGTTTAAAGGATCATATTGTAACATCGGACCGCAGATTGTAGGATCCCGAAAATTGCAACATTGTTACAAAAAATTGGATATTAAGATGAAATTTATTAATTGTGAATATTGTGTAAAAATCTCATGATTGCAAGATCTCCAAACTGAATTCGTAATATCAGTAGGATCTCATTGATCCTATGATTTACTTTATTTTTTTGAGATAGGAACCTTGTAAAGATCCTAGCAAATTAAGATCCTACTTAAGATTGAGACCATTTCTTAAGCTTCAACTCTTGGGATCTGGATTAGGATCCGAACAACCATGAAGTAGAAGAAGGTTTTCCCATTTGCTCTACTTGGCTCTGTGATTCTCGAGAGCTAACATACGAAAAGAATAAGTAAAAGTCAGGCGCAATTGGGTACCGTCAATATGAAATATGAAGAAAAACCTAGAATATGCTATGGATATTTAGTCAATACAAATTCAATTTTTTTTTTTGAAATATACTAGTTATTCGAGATATTTTCTAGAGGTTGGTGCTTGGTCGCATAAAAAACACCGAGCATGAATGTTGTCCTCAACAGTCTCTCTCTCCCTCACTCGAGTAAATAATACCCATGAGGCGATTGGACAAGAAACACACAAACTCTCTCTCTCTCTCTCTCTCTCTCTCTCTCTCTCTCTCTCTCTCTCTCTCTCTCTCTAGATTAACAATAACAAAGGAGGGACTGGGCAAAGAGACCTAAGCTCTCAATTATAAAACATACTGAAAGATCATAGGCATTTGACTAGTTAAGCAGAATTATTATATCTAAAAATGTCAAAAGGAGAGGAGAATTGATCTGCATGTGATCGGCCCCACATGGTGTTTTGCCCTGGTCAAGTCGATGGGCGACACTGACAGGGAGGCACTCAGCTAATCATCAAAGTGGTAGTTGGAGTCCCCTTGAGACCCCAAATTCTCGCACCTAAACAATATGCCTCACCTTCCAGATAGATATTCAAACCCATTTATGCAAAAGATCCACCTTATTTCTCCTCTCCACTTATCATAGTTTTAGTTTTTATTAGCACAAGAGGCTCCTGCTGGTCGACCATGAGGACAAGGGAGTGAATGTTTCATCTTTCATCTTGATGTTTAGATGAAAGCACACATTAGTTTTAATGCAAAATTTAGGGTTTCATCGATTTATCTTTAGGAACCAGCACTGGTTATTTCAAAGCTAGATGAGGCAAGCTTGACCTTTTAGCAGCTTTTGATTTTAATTCGAGAATTAGCTTGCGGTCACGTTCAATATATGTAGGGAGGACTATAGGAGTGACTAACTAAGGGAGCGAGCGAGAGCCGGCATGCCCGACCGTTTCAGACTAATTAGGTTATTACAAACAAAAAAAAAATTGGACATCGCTATCGATTTAAGTTTCTGCCTTCGTCTCCGAGGAGAATTCTATATGCGTATCTATCAGTCAATCGAAACAAGAATGAAAAGATCACAGAGAAAACACAACTTCAAGATCTAGGAGTGAGCGGCAGTAAATTACCTCAATTTACCCCAAAAACATGTGTGGAAGTGGAAGTACTACTTTAACGCAGCGTTGTACTAGCTTCCCACTTTTGTCCAGACAGAACTACAATCTTTTCCGAACTTTGGGTCATTTCAATTTCAATCTGAAAGCTAATCTAAGGCTTCACTTTAGCTCAGGACTTTCCAAACTCGCGCCCGCAAGTTTCCCCCTTTTGACGTCATGACAAGGCTCAATGAAGACATTGTTTTCTTCATTTGATTCTTTCACGGACCCAAGCCAAGTGGGAAACCCAAAATATCACCTCCGCACCGGGATTAGAATATGTTGTGTGGCACGAGATCGACGGTGCATGTAATAGTTGAAACACTCAGCTTGATCCATGGAATTTCACTTTAAGCAAGATCAGAGGAAGAAATACCTCAATCACTGGAAGAGTAGAAAAAAATAATAAATCGAATTAATTCCTTAAAGAGAGATGTACAAAGGATCCATCTGCCTATATCCGAACCGAACCCGAACCTGAACTTGAATCAGCACTTCTAGATTATCCCAACACGATTCAACCCTAATTTATCCCGAGCAGCTAGCCGAGCGGACCCGAGTCCTCCGGTCACGGTGCGGCCGGAGCCAGGCTCAGATGCAGGTCAAGCCCCAAAGCGTCATCAAAACCAGGCCCACCCCCACCACTTCCTTTTGAAAACTTGCTCAATGAAAGCCCGTCGAGGACCGCCCTCCCATTGACCTGATTCTGGACCTGCTGCCCCGTCGGGTCCCCTACGCCTACGCCGTACGGCACCAGACCTCCCGCCGATCTCCCGCCCGCGCCCTGGCCACTTGCGAACACGCAGCCGTGCGACACTTGGAAGGGCGGCGCGGCGCGCGGGACGTAAACCCAGGATGGGGAGGTGGGCGCCCCCGCCGTCACCACCACCGGCCCCACGGCGGCCAGCAGGTGCGGCGGCGGCGCGAAGGCCGAGATGATGGGGTTCCGGACGAGCGACGACACGGCGGCGTTCCGGCTGGCGTGCAGCTGGGCGCGTTTGAGCTGCTGCCGCTCCTTCTTGTGCGCGTTCTGGTGGCCCCCCAGGGCCTGCGAGTTGGCGAATTCCCTGCAGCAGTACTGGCACTCGTACTTCCGCTCCCCGCCGGCCGCCGGGACGCCGCCGTCCGGCGAGCCCGACGGCGTGGCCTTGCCGCCGCCGCCGCCGCCGCTGGCGCTGTTAGCGCTGATGGTAATGGGGTCGCTAACGGCCGAGTCCTCCTCATCGGCGACGTGGAAGCCGAAGAGCTTTAAGCGCGTGGCGGCGGCGTTGGGGCTGCTTTTGGGCTGGCAATAATCCAATTCCGCCATGTCTGAGTTGAGAGAGAGAGAGAGACAGACAGAGACAGAGACAGAGAGAGAAGTAGTGGGTGTAATGGTATCAGCTAGAGAGTTTTGAGTGTAAGAGAGTAGCTGCATGTGTTAGGGTATTTATACAGCTTAAAAAGGGTTTTCATATTAATATTGCAGAACACAGTACCAGCTTTAGAGAGAGAGAGAGAGATGATTAGTTGAAGCAGGAAGACATCCCAGGGAGGCGGAAGATGAGAACAGAGAGTGGGAGTGATGTGACGAACGCGGCCCCAAAAAATAAATAAATAAAAAGGGCGCACTCTCTCGGGGCCACCCACGAAAAACTATAAAGAATTTGCAAATTGTCCCGGCAAAGTGTCCATAATTGCCGAAATGCCCCTGAAGAACTGTATGAGTAGACGTTTAGAGAAATGAGCCATAATTAGCCTTTGGTAAGAATACCACACGTTATCTATTATGCCGATTTAAATACCCGAATCTTAATATATGCTTGGAGATTATAGTATTGAGGTTCGCCTCCTCGAGATCGATCGTGGATTCCATCTCTTTTGTTTACTCGTTCAATCCCTCGGAGATCGAATGGTTTCGCAATTAGTTTATGCGTTCGGCTTTTGATTCTTTTGGCTCGTAGCGGCTTGTTGCGGTCTAATTTATTGGGGGTGAGTGAGAGAATGTGATGCATGTGAGCGTCGGTTACGTGCGCTGAAATTAATTGGCTTGACCAATCAGATTAATCGTCAAAAGATCGATCGGTCACTGTTTCAACAACCCGATGGCCCCTCTCTCCTCCCTCGTCTCCCTCTCGATCGGCTTCGGTTTGCTGCCCAATATGTCGGGTTCCGACTACACGAGCCTATGCTGTCGATACATGCAAAATAGACCGAGCGTTCCAAGCGGACGACGACTAACGTAACCGACATAGGCTTGTATTTTGAAAGTCGACGCGTTGACTTGGTAAAAGAAGTTTCGCAAGATATGCTAATACATGTAGCATGGCTCATTCTAAAGTTTTAGGGTTTCATGAAATTAATTATATTGAGTTGTTTTTTGCTCACATATTATAGTTGGCAGATTTCTTCCCATGACAATCACTACACATGCTTTAGCTTATGTTGTCTTTAGGAGCAAGGTGTCTCCATAGACAGATGAAGTTAACCTGATAGCTTGGGTTGGTTCATTTGGCTATTGTCCATCTCTAGTGAAGATTCTTAAATCTTTTCCCCCTCCATCGGCAAACCAAAATAACAGGCAATGCAATTGGGAGAAATTTCTAATTTGACCCCCGAAATAGAATACAAAAAAAGGATCTCAAAATTTTCTCCATTGGATCCAATTTTCTTTCGTTCTGATCCTCGTCAAGTTTAAGGACAAATTTGAAAGGCCACGTTGCTCCAATCCCACACGTGCGAACTTCAGACAATGCTAAACGATTGGAGCGAATCGAACAAGTTTTGGTTGATCGGAAGGGCGTGTCGACATAAAAATCGGGTAGCGGGGATAGATTGACATTTCGCATCCACTTCACGGGCAAATCGGTACTTTCCCTCTCCTTCTTTGGTTGGGAAAATCCCACGTTCAATTTACGCACGTCGAAGACTTGAAAAAGCAAGTATATCCAAGATGCCAATGCGTTGGATCCGTAGAACTCTTCTGATTTAGTTCATATTTTTTTAATTGGCAATCAAGTGTTATTGACACTAAAGACTTCATAATAGTGCATAATAGCCAATGCGAGGATGGATGTGCACAAAACTTTTCTAAAGCACCTCTCTCTCTCTCCCCCCAATGATAATGGGACGCGTGGCACGGATTTAGGAGCCGACAGCACCACCCCATGAGTCTTTGTTTCCTGGTGTCATGGGGAGAAAAGTCAAAGACATCCATGCATGCAAAGAGCTTTGATGGTGTCCAGTTCTTGCAACTAAGCTTTACCCATGAGATCTATCACCGTCGGTCCTCGTAAGATCGCTCGCTCCCGGCCCCACGTGTCACCGTCGTGTTCGCCCCCCGCATCCAGCACCAGATACTCGTGTTTCACATTACCCCAGCGGCATCTCTCCCCTTTTTCCCTCTTCCCTCTTCTATAAATCCATAATGTTTTCAAATCTCAAAACTCACAATCCGATTGGTCAAATTTTCAATTTTGAAAAAGGTAATTTTTCGTGTTTAAAATCACATCATTTTTTTTTCACTCGCAGCCTGTCGCTTTGTGGGCGGAGGTTTATTCGATGTGTGGAAATTGGGTCTCCCGTCTGTATTATGTCGAAAAGAAGTACGAATTATGTCTCTCAAGAATTAAGGAAGAAGAAGAAAGGACAATGAATGTGATGGCAATTTTGGGAATGAAGTCAACACGGGAAGCTTTGAGTTTGATTACTCTCTCTCTCTCTCCCTTTGAAAGGGGTGATAAAAATTGAATGTTTTCAGGTGTTTGAGGCTTAAAAACTATTTGTTTTTGGCCCGCCATTACGTGGTGATGATGGGTAGTTGTTTAGGATGTTTGCGTGATTGGCGTTGAAATGGATTTTAATATAGTCTTCGCTCTCTTGCGGGGAGATCTCCTCGAATCTTTCTAGAGAGAGAAAAGAGGGGTTAGCCTTTGTGTAATCTTCCACTTAGGGTTTTAAAAAAGGAGGCCAAAAAGGAAAGAAAAATCAACAAAGGAAGAGAGGGGCATATGTCTGCTCGCTATGTATATCATGCACCGTTCCAAAGTCCTAATCTCAACCATCGAGCATGACCCACCATTGTCTCCTCTCTTCTTTTCTCATATGTGTTCCTTTCCCCCCATCTTCTCTCTCTACTTTTGGAAATAGTCAAAATTTCCCATAAAAGAAAATCTAATCCTCCATGATCGGATCGATCGCCTTTGGCTTTCGAAAGGTTACGCTCTTTTTCGACCGTTTGATTCGATGATTAATCATCATTGCTCGAGGATAAACGCATAAGCTGCTATGATTAGTTTCCCTTGTCAAGTGAATTCCCCTCCTCCACCAAGAAATGGAACCATTATGTGTCACTTGGGAAATTGGAAAGTCAATCGAGTTCATCATGCCACCGTTTTGGTATGATTTCTAGACGCCCTTTTCGTGCATTATTAAATCTGTTATGAAATTCTGCGATCTTGATGTAAAAAGGACATGATTAAACATATATTCGGTGTCCAGATTGTGTTGAACACATTGTTTCACCGAACTATGTATGCACACGACATCATATGTGCCCGGAGTTAACTTTGCTCACCACGCCTATAAAATGATTATCGAAGAGAATTCACAAAACTTTTGACATCAACTTCAGAACCCGGTAAAAGCTGGAGGTGAGAAAGATGTGGCAAATCAATTCAAGCATAATTTAGATTGGACCCATCATTCTTATTGCTGTGATGCAGTGATAGGCACGTTAAATGTCCTAAATTTGTCACACGGATTGCATACTACCTCAAAATTTTTCGAGCAATCGGATCGACATAATATTCTTAAATGATGCGATCGGGTATTGTAAGGGTTTTTTCTCGCCCAAAAATCACGCATGGCATAGTTAATAATTTGGCCATGTGTTTTTTTTTCAACAAGAAAAGTCATCCGAAGCAATCGATTAAAATAATTTTAAATAGTTTGAAAACTCGAATGATTAATTGAAAGAGGACTCCTTCTTAAGGAATTTCGAAGATTTCTATGCACTTTTTCACAATGCATGAGACATAAAGCAACTTTGATTTAGGGTTAAACGTGAAATGGGGGGTCTCGATGTATTGAGAAAAAGAAAGTCTTTTGCTTAACCTAACCCCACTTTGTTTCCTTTGCTGTGCGGGTCCAAATGATTTGTGATCATTTCTTTAGGTCTTTCTCACTCATGCCAAGGCTGGAGATCAAGGTTGGGGCCCACTGCGCCCTAACTATCTATGGGGGGGACTCCATAGCTGGATTCACTGGAAAAAGAAACCCACCGAATTGACATTGATTGCTGAGTTGATGTGAACATCAAACATTGGAGCTGAGTTTTAGTTCACATGTGCTTCTTAGGAAGAAGGGGTGTCTTGTCGCTTGTTTGGGATCTGTAAAGATCGAGACCTTGTGACGTGCGAAGGGGGGCTTTTTACCCTACAATCCGAGGAATACTTCTTCTTTCATTCACACACGGGGTCCGTCCATTTTTTTAGGTTTTCTTTTTTCTTTATGTATACTGACACCTAGTAACGGAAGTACGATAAAATTTATGTGGTTACAACGTTTTGGCTTGGGGAAATTGATCCTCCGATAGTGATGGTCGAAGGAGTCGATTGTGGTGGTGATGATAGTAAACGAGATTGACTGGATGGGGGTTGCAATTACGAGGAAAAAATAGAGATGATAGGATCTTGGAAATCGTAGATTTTTCAGAAGTAGTATAGTTTTATTTGTAACTCTAAAACGAGATTAGGTTTTAGAGAAAATTCCCTCCAACCAAGATATGACCCTTTTCGCAAGATTAAAAGGGCAGATTTTTTACAATTGAAGACATCACAATTTGAAATAGTTACTCAAACTAGCTTGAAAGTACATCCTTTCTAGTACTTTTTACCGCAACATAATGTGGAGCATGAATTCAAGACTAGTCATCTCTCAACTTCTCTACCTAGAGCTAGAGGCATTATTCTTCCTTTGCTGAGCTTGAATCTTACGCTAACAAACAATAGTCATGTAAATCACTTCATTTCAAACCCAAAGAAGGGGTCGATGCCTCAACATGCCAGTGTAGCTAAGGCACTTGGTTTGGACATTACTTAAATCTATGCATTAATCCATTTGTACCATTGACCCAAAAGATATGTTAAACTATAGTGCAAACTCATATAAAGAGGTCACGTGAAAAATTGAAAAAACTCCCATCTGGATCTAATGAAATCTATGGAAATAGGGTTAGTTTGGTCTGACAAATTAAGATATTACATATCTAGATCATAGGTAGATACCTAAGTAGGAATCGTACATAGTAGACAATAACATATGAGACGAGAAAAACGGCAAAAGGAGCTACAAATTTGTCAGAATGTGGAGGGTGGACATAGGCACAAGATTTTATCCACTGATGTAGGAAAACACATGTGAAGGTCCATCCAACATATAATATATCATATATATTAACATCAACTGTAAGATTATAAGTATATAACTCCGGGCCCACGCACATTGGTAACAAAAGGGACCACATGTGGCAAAGTCTTTCAGCATCGACCCCACCTACTAGAGAAGCCTCCTCGACATCGAAAGTGAAAATTTTTCTTTTTTCCCCTAAGTGTTGGTGATGATGGCATTGTCCAATCAACATTTTCCCCCCTTCTTTGCTGGTTCACGTACAACTGTCCTCTCAGCAGTGGTCTCTTTCATTAGTTTAAGATTTTAACCTATGGTGGTGTAATGGCTGCCACCATCTAAGTTTAATACGCATTTTATTAAAGGACGTTGATTATGCTTTGCTCCCTCGTTGTTGATTGAAGGGATGCCGATATTATCGTCCCGAAGATTGCCCGAATCGTGGGTGGCGGCCCACCAAGTTGTGCTTATCAAGGAATTTCAGCCAATGAGGGCATGCAAGATCGTGTTGATAAAAAATTATATGAGACACAATCCTAACGTGTTGCAACTCCATTAGCTTTCTAATCAAAGCTTTTTTTGTTTCTTTGGGGCGACCCATTTACTTTTGGAAGGATCCAAAAAGGGTTTTAAAAAGAGAAAGGGCGCCCCAAGTAGACTTAGTTTTCAAGTTGGAGAGTAAATCCCCTTTCGAGGGGATATGTTCATATAAAAAAGGAATATTTAATCGATATTGGAAGCAACTTGGGGGGTGACAACAAGCCCTTCCATGTACTCCAAGCGACCCTACCCCACTTCAAATTTTTTCGAGAAATTGAATTATGGATTGGTAGGGCTTTGGGTGGAGTTAACTTTAAGTCAAGTGAAGTGACCCTCTCTCTCTCTCTCTCTCTCTCTCTCTCTCTCTCTCCAAAAGAAGTTGATTAAGTTATGTCTGGTTGTATGATTATCTAAGAGGAAGCTAACCCTAGATTTCAGTCTAGGATGTCTTTAAGAGATGATGCCAATCCAATGAAACGCATCGCGATAGCTTTTTGGACTATAAAGAAAAAGAGAGAGGATAGAAACACCCGTGAAACAAGTACGTGAGGAAAGGGTCTCTGGTCAATCAATGAGACAGAAGAAAGGTGCTTGGGTTTGCCAAGAAAGCGGACACATAGACGGCTCCATAAACATACTCCTGTTCGTCCAACACGGATGGACCGTTATGCCACTTCCTCCCCATTTTGGATTAACATATGAAACTCCTGTCATGATACTGCAGTGCTGGAGAGAGTTGTTGGCGTGTCTCGTCTTATTGTTTATGGTACTTGAACTGTATATGAGATGGTGATCTATTATGCATTAAGAATGGTAAACATAGATAGTCGTCTAGAAAAATGGGATCAAGTCTTGATTGGCCTTTTACAACTTGACCAAAAAATATTATTATGTTGGGCTTGTCTTATCACGGTTGATCTACACCCAAGTACCATGGCATCATGTGAACTCAACATGGATTAGTAGCGAGATCTAACTATGGGGAAAGTGCCAAAAGAAATTCTAAACCTATTACATTCATATCAATTCAATTCTAAATCTTTCAATTGGACCAATTTAATTATAAGAATTTCACATTTATACTAATTGAGTTTATCCGGTCAATTTTGTTTGGAAATCGCCAACATGGATGTTGATTATCCTATTGGCATGACTGACACTAATATGGATAATTTTACAATTTAAAAAAATTCTAGAATTTTAATTATTTTTTCTATTCTTTTTTTGCATTGTGGCTGCCCATTGGGTGAGGGCCTATGAGCCCTCGTCGACCATTGGCAAGGGTCGCGGCCCTCTACAAGGCCATCACCGACTAAGGAAAGGGTCTCCAAGCTCTCGCCATATCCAGCGAGGGTAGCCCTTGCCAAAGGCCACAAGGGTGAGGGCTGCCCTCTTTTGCCCAAAAGATCATGTCTAAATTAACCACAATAAAGTAAGCGGCTCCTCTCCTCTTACACTGCTATCATCATGTCTCTATCACTGTCGAGAACTTCACCACCACACTCACGGAGGAGAGATAGCCAGTGCCGAAAAAAGTAAGGCTAATAATTCGTACCAAGTCATGTTAAAATTACGACACGATCGATACGGTTATCAAACATGTCACCTTATCAAGTGTTGACACGCGACATGATGCAATACATTAACTTATTTATAAATATTTATCAGCTCATATGCAAGATAAACATGTTAATTTAGTTGCCAAAGGCGGCGTGACCAAGACGAGTCGACGTCCCACTGTGTGACAGTCGTGATGGCTAGGGCAGAGAGAAGAAAGAGAGTCTTAGTAAAGTTAGGGTAAAGGTTTCTTCTTTGTGACATCAACCTAGACCCTCAACTCTACTCCGACGTGTTTATCTTTTAGAATGATAAATTCGCATCTTAAACTTACCCCCCTCAAATTTGTAAGGTCCCTTATCCCGCGTGTCGTTATCTGTTCCATTTTCCCTCTTAGTCTGATCTTTGGAAGTGCACGACACGTGTAAGCCAATAAGCCTGTTCGCGGTGTCAATTTTGACCGCGAATGGGATGATCACTTGCCATGTCGGTGACTCACTCCACACAAGAGTCCTGCGTGGCTAGTCCTGCGTCCTCTTTCACCTCACGAAGAGGAAGCAATGAGCAAGCAATGAGAAGAATATGAACGACTGACTGCCCCGTCTTGACCCTTTCACGTGGAGAGGGCAAATGGCTTTGCCCTTCGAATCAGCTGCCACACCCTAAAGGCTATGGTGTCCCCAGTCTCACCCTGCGCAACCAGCAGATGGAATCTTCTGGCCCTAATGGAACACAACTGATCTTTTTATTCCTCTGCATGTGGAGGGCTTCGTCCCATGAAGCTAAGAGAAACGAGTGGTGGAAGCATTTAATAGTTGCTGTCACACATGATGGGATAAGCGTTGTTGTTATCATCATCATAATTATCAATATTTTATCAGCAAGAGTTTCTGTTTGAATCGGCGTCCTAGAATTCTGCATGGATTGGTACCTTTGCGAGAATCCAAGAAGATTAAAATTGGGGTCTTGATTAAACAAACGATTAGGGTTAGCATCATTCAACATGGGTCCGGACAGAGGTTGTGTTTTTTGGGGTCTATAGAAGTTCGAGTTCGAGTCAGTTGAGAGGGTTGTGGAACAAGCCCTGCCTTGATTTCTTTATGGGTGACCGTACAATACGGTTGGCCTCATTTAGACGCTAGATTAGGATTAGCCCCTACACTTATAAACTAATTAAGCCCTTCATCATTGGAGGTTTCTAGGGTTTCTTTTAGTAATAGTAACGTTAATTGCAGTCCAACAAGGAATTCAAATCATATTGCGAGCGGAGAGCTGCAATGATTTTCACGCTTAACAAAGAGAAAGAATGCAATATCTTTATATGGATTAGTTATTCAGTACCCATCCTTTTTTTTTTATAATTCAAGAGGGACGATTGTAATTAGCTAGTTACCTAAAAGAAAATCAGTAAAGTAACCTACCGCTATAACCACTAACTAAAATTTGAGTTCCTTGAAGCGGGAATCAAAACCGCAACACCTGACTTCTAAGCCAAAAGTACAAAAATGCCCCTATCACTTGGTCAATTCATCGATCTTTATTCTCTTTATTATTCATGGAGTTTAATGAACGCCCCAAGGATCTTGGCCTCTCTTGTAATTTCCCCTCTTGGCACGAGCATGTCCATTAGGGAAAGAACGTGACTTTGGTCGCATGCCCCGAATGGAGAAATTACTAGAAATTGAAATCCAAGTGTCACTTTAGGGACTAAAATCCATTCAAATAGTAAGTGCTGTCGCCCATGATCTCATTGCTTTTGTACAGAAGCCACTTTAGTCTCGTCAGCATGCTGGACTCAGTCAAATGCTCCAAACTGTTGCTTCGAGTGTTCTTAGTCAATAGCTCCTTTACGGAACCTTAATTTAATCGACATGGCAACGAGTGGATTAACTTTTTATTAGCTTGATGATATTAAACCCGACACAAGCTGTTATATTTATTAATAGGTAGCTTTGAGAGTTCTCTTTTCATCTCAGTACTATGTACATCTTTCAATTTTTCGGTCTTGATAGTAACTTTGGCTTAAAAGATGACTCCTTTCTTTGGATTAATATAATTTATAACGGTCACGTAAATTTCTTTTCACGCATGCCACGTTTCTCAATGCTGATATGGGTAGTTTTATCTTTAGCAAGTAACTAATTACTCGTAGTGACGACGATGAATTCGGGATGAGGTAGAAAAAGAGTTACACCGGACGTGCGTCCAATGTTAATCTTCATATTTTCTTCGGCGAAGAACGATGAATCCCTTATTCGTTACACAAAAGGTGCAAGTAACAAAGCATGTAAAATCTCGAGAGGAGAACCGATGCAAGAGGGACCAAGGAATTTGCAGATCCGAATAGGTTGAATACTCATTGTAGGAATAAAAAGAATCGGAGTATCATTCCAATTGACTCACGTTTTTTTCAGATGCATAAGGTTAGTTAGATATTACAGGAAACTTAGATTTACCGACTTTAAGTACTTGAGGTTGGCCTTCTTGCATATAAAGAAATCAACTATAACTATTTGGGCAATCGAAAAAGGTATACACACACAATTAGGAGGAGTGAGAAGATAATCATTTTGATTGTAGCTAGACTGAAACAAATTCATTTTGTCAAACACTTCAAGAAAATCTCAAAGTTGGTACTTTGCACCAGATATGGAACACTTTACCCTCTGGACCAACCTATGACCTTATATTATATACATCTCAAGAATTGTTTATATGGATGAGTTCTCTAAGAAAATGTTGCCACTCTAATACGCAACTGGAATTAAATGGACATCTACTCAGCCGTCTTAATTTTTTAATTTTTCCAGAGAAAAGAACAGGCATCAAGAAAAGGGCATGCCTTCAGCACTTACACTAAAAATAATGCAAGTCCATTGCTATGACCTATGACCTATATATAGAAACAGGGCTAGTTGCAACTTTAGGTCCAATCCCAATTAAAATCCAAACTTTTTTTGTCTAAAAAAAATCCCAATTTCCACTCTAGTTCCAAATCTACCCACGCCTCCAAAAATTGCCACCAAATTTCTTCAAGATTATTAGAGTCAAGTTGCTGCTGTTATTTTGTATGAAGGTGATGGTATTGATGATAACGCAAATTCTAATAACGAACCTATAATTGACACTGATGGTGATAATTTTGGAAAAATTAGTGACGATTTTTGAACGCGTGGGCAGACTTGAAGCTAGAGTAAAAGTTGAGGATTTTTTCTCGACAAAAAATGTTTGGAGCAGAATAAGGATTAGACCTAAATGTGAGGGTTTTTGTCAAGGGAATTACGCCATAGAAAGAGGTGATTTTCTTTCCTTTTTTTTTACCCTTTCTTTCTTTTTTATTATATTCTTATCCTGAAGTCCCCAAGTAAACGACAAATACTTGTTGGCCAGCCACGACCCACGAGAAAGTATTCTCGAAGTCGCTCATTGGGCCGATTTGTAGCCCAACAGCTAAGCTCGGCTTGTATCTTGACCTGCTACTTTAATTTAAATTTGATCACCTATAACTTCTCAAGATCGATGCACCAATAAAGTAATTCATCATCAGTTTTGCAGGGATTCACTCCTCACCACCAATACAAGGTTGAACCATGTCCTAATCCTCACTTCTCTCTGTTTGTTTACTTCTTTCCAATTTCTAACATGATAGGACTCTGAGAAGTAGGGGTGTCCAAAAAGCCCGCGTCGGCCCCGCTCGACCCGCGCCGGCCCAGCCCGACCCTAAAATTTGGGTTATTCTGGGGTTGGGGCTTGTCTTTTATGAATAGGGCTTTTTAGTTGTGGGTATTATTAGAGTTGGGTTAGGGTCGGGCCCGACCCATGACACCTTGGTACCACCCACAAATCCCCCTCTCTCTCCTCTCTGTCTCTACACGACGAAACCCTAACAACATTAACCATCGAAGCTCACGGCGCTAGCAATTGCGGCTCACCAGGCGCCCTCCACCATGCCGCTCCAATCTCGTCCGTCCGCCGCCGCCGCTGCCACCGCCTCTGCCTCCGCCTCCGCCTCATGGCCCAACGACGACGGGACGTCCGCATCCTCGAGCTTCGGCGAGCTGCACCGGGAGCTGCGGGTGCTGCGTCACCGGACAAAGTCCCCGCTGGCCGTGAACCTGAGGTCGGGCACCCGAAACGGCGGCGGCGTCAGCATCGGTATCAGCAGCGACTGCGCGCGGCTGCCGGGCTGATGAATGGCTGGCTTCGCGGGCAATGGGGGCTTCGGACCCTAACCCGATTCGTAAATCTACATCCCATTATTCATACAGATGTCATCATCCCCATCAATCACCCCAAAATCCAACCTATTTACCTCTTCCGACACCGAATTCGCTTCCCCCACGAACCGAGACGCTCGACGAACAAATCCATGCCAGCGCCGCTCCCGCCGTCGAGCTTTTAGAGCAGATCGTCGGAGTAGGGATCGGAAGCGACGTCGTCGCTCGGGGCTTCAGTTCGATCGGCAGCGGCGATCGGATCATGGACGGGCAGCGTCAGGTTGTCGTCGGAATCGAAGAGATCGATCGAGCGGTGGCTGTTGCGGCAGTGATTGGGGCAGCGGAGGCGGGAGGTCGGGGCCTCCGCTGACATGACCTTGGGTATATGCTGATCAAACCCGAAACCCAACCCGGCCCGACCCGATCCTTGGGATATATGCTGAACAAGGTCTTGGGCCGGGTCTGGGCGGCTCAAGTGCGACCTTATTGATTTTGGGTCAGGTAGGGTATCATGAAAGCCCGACCCGACCCGACCCGACCCATTAACACCCCTACTGAGAAGGATGCCATTCGTCAGATACGTGAACCATTTGAAAGAACCCACTGCCATTGTTACTCAAATGGAATTTGAATACAAAGAATCAAGAATCTGACAGGCAGAGCATCATCCGCAACCATGATCGAAATAAATCAAATCAGGCATTCAGGATCAATATGGTATTGCAGGTTAGAGTTATTACATGATTGGAAGATTAAGCAACACTCATGACAAATGCCAGGATGACTGCAAAAGGCACAACATTTCCTCTCCATTCATTCTCTTTGTACCTTTTTCTTTAATACATCATGTCAACACTTGGGAGATGAAAGACAAGATACAAGCTAATAGCCACTATAAACAACATTGATTCTGCATAAACAACGAAAAGAAGACCCACAAGACAAGTAACAAGTGAATGTGAGATTGAAGCTTTCAGAGGATAGCAAGGTAGCGCCCTAATTGGTCGAATGCTGGATGAATATAAATACACCCTATATACAACTCTACAATTCAACCAATTTTTTTATCAGATCCTCTGAGATTGAGGTTGAACCATTTCTTTTTGGATGATTTGTCTTTTCCCTCAACAGATCCATCTTCCACCGGACTTCCCATCTTCGAATCTTCACCTGGAACTCTGTTGCTGCTGCTGCTAGTACCATTACCAGCACTACCGCTGCTACCAAAGTCACCATTTGGGACCCGGGTTACAGTGAACGAAGAATGAATGCCGTCTCTTTGTTTTAGTAACTCATCTACCTAAAATATACCATAAATTAATTCAGTGAGGAGGCATGTCATTTCTCATGTCCAAAAAAGGGGGAAAGGAAAAGGAATGCGGCTGTAACCATCCATCAAAGACTTAAATAAATGGGTTAATATCATAGGAGGGCATCTGATTAAAGAAAAAATGTTAATTGGAGAAAATGACATTCGGATAAGGGGGTGACAAACGGCATGAAGCATCTTTAAAGTGAAAAGCACAAAAGCTCCCATATCCAAAATCTTAAAAGGACATACCTAGAATGCATGGTTGTATGTGTCAGTGCATAAAACTACATCTATCAAGGCAACATGCTTTGAATAAAAGATTGCTCAGAGGAGAGATGGCCTCAGATATTCATATTAAGCATCATAGAAATATCCCAGATTCTCAATGAGAAGACGAGCCAAGAAAAGAAAAGGACATACAGACTGCTTTTCCTGGCCGTATCTGTTCGTCACCTCTTGAAATCGTGCAAGGGCCTACAGGTATCAGAAAAAAATCATGAGAATTCGCATGAAGCAATAAGCATGGAAATAACATAGGAAAGAGGAGAACACCTTCCTATACTCTGTCTCAAATTGGCGTAGGTCAGTCCTTTTTCTCAATATCTGAGCCTCAATTTCCTTCAGCTTCTCCGTCGTCTCTTCATATGATCTTGCACAAAGAGCCTCTATCATGTAGCTTGCAGGCTTGAAAAAATTATCTCCTGAATCAATTTGAGAGTATTAATCCACCTAAATATGAAAGGGAAATCCTACTTCTATTGCCAGAACAGAATAAAGTTACCGTACCATAGACAGCAAATATGTGTGTTCCAGCTTTAAGTTCTGAAACCTCACAAGGTTGTAGACCTTCCAACCTTTTAAAGAATGCAGCTTCAGGATCCTTGGCCATTGCCAACTGCCCACCACTAACAATTAGAAATGGGACCCAGGGTGAAAAAGTTAAACGAGGGGAGGAATAATAGAAAGTAACGCACTGCATTCACGGTTGAATCCATTCGGTAAACTTGGAAATGCAGAAAGTACATTCCTGCAGATGTCACCTTGCCTGTTTTTTCGCTGTCTTCCTATATGAAGAACAAATAATCTCATAGAATGCCAAATAAATCAAAGCTCTAGAAGTAGAGCACATTGCATGACACACACGGCAAAACATTATTAAAAAAGTCATAAATAGCTCCTGATAGACAAGTCGTCCAAGACTCTTACTGGACTAGAACAAATCACAATTTCAAGGAAATGGTAGCAGTAGCACTCGCCCAGAGATTATTCACTCTCCAGGTGCAATATTTTTTATTTAACTCACAGCCCTGGGCCATGGTCCTTTTACAACATCCATTGACTGCACTCTGTCCCAGCAACTCATCGTTAAAGAAAACCCCAGCTCATCATTTCATCCTTAAACATGGATGCTGCTTTCATATCTTTTATCCCTACAAATACCATATTATAGCTACAATAACAGTAACAACCTCACTACCTGAGTCCAAAATTAAAAGCAGGCTATTTTCTCAAGATTGCAAACATGATACCTACAAACTGAAAGGAAAACATGCAATTTGGATTTTTATGTTTTAGCACATGATTGGGGCATTCCCCCAGCTAAAACACCAATAGCTGCCCTTCTCTTTCCAATAAAGCCATTTCCACTTTTCACAAAACAGAGAGAAATGAAAAGGTATTAGACTAGTAACATACCTGTAAGGCCAAATTATAACCACCATTGGCCTCTTGTTCAAAGTAAAGCAACTGGATAAGCAAACAAAGAACAAAATGAATGAGTCCAGAAATAAAACCATCCAGAAAATTTTAAAAAATTAAGACCAACAATTGCTGTGAAAAGCTTACTTTGAATTTGCTTTGTGCTGTGGAAGTGACTCTTACTACAATACCAGCTTCTGCTTGTTGTTCATTAATTGTTACACCGAAAAAGTGAGCACATTGCTTATCCACCTGCATGATAATTCAAAATCAGAAGAATATGCTCTCACGAATGCCAATCAATCAGTCTATAAACAAAAACAAGCACCTTTCCACTGAATGATGTTCCAATTGGAAGGGGTCGTACTGTTACAGTTCCATTGATAGCTTCTTCAAGAACATTGGCAGAGATCGTAGTTTTGATCGGCACGCCCAGTTTGCTGTTGACAAGTACGATGAGAGATGCAAAAGAGCCAAATGAATCTTAAAAAAATCCATACTGTTGGAAAAAAGCACCTGAATAATGCTGCAAACATTGTATTGACAGTTCCCAGGTTAGACAAGTCGATTTCCATATCCAAGCCTTCAGCATCGAGAGCCTAATTTATTTCATGAATATGAAAACTTTAAATCCTATTGTTTGATCAATAACGTATAAGGTGACTACAGAGAAAAACCATGAAAGAACTAAATTCCAATAGAAAACAGAACACGGCAACTCTGCTGGGGGCACGGCGGCCTACTATTTCAAACTTCAAGTTAACCAAAATATTGACCCATCTTTAAAAAAACCATGCATCACTTGTCCCCATAAGGTGTCTTCTTCACAAAAATAGAGCAGCATCTGTCTATGGATTTCATGCATGAGCTATAAATAAATGAACTAAACTAGCAGAAAATAAAGCATCAATATATACATTAAGTTCAATTCTTTTCAGACCCCTTATTTGCGTCCCTATATCTGTATTTCCACGCTTTAGTCCTATGCCAAAGTCCAGCCTATGCGTAAGATGAGTGTTAGAATATTTAGACATTAAGCCATGCATTTATTTAACAGCTTAAGCTTTTGGAACAGTTGGCACTGATCCCACAAAAAATTTATAACTTCAATTGCCATTATTGACTTACTTGAGCTGCCACATCATATGCCATAAGATGAAACAATCCAACTTAGGATATAGCATGCATGATCAGGACCACTTTGAAGACACTGCTCAATCATTGGCAAAATTCTACAAAACTAATCAACACAACCTCTACAGGACTAGTACAACCACCCAAGTTTGCAATTTATCTTATGTCACCTCATAAAAAAGCAAAAGTCAGGAGATATTATTACTAGAAGCAAGCGCAATCAAATGTTGGCACTCTTGCGTACAGTTCAAACTCCCCTTCCCCCCTCTCCCCCCTCTCTCACAAAAAAAAAAAACTCTCCTTCTCAACTTGAAATGCCGAGGTACAATAAATTGGCATTGCCCACTTCACACAATGGCACTTCATAGGAATTCAAGTGCCAAAAGCAACACTCAATCACATGATGCTAAGACATTTGCATGATCATTCATACATCTAGCGGACATGCACAAGCACATGTCCAAACAAGTGCACAGGGAAGAGCAAGCCAAGATCAATTGAAGCACCTCGAACCCTGCACTATCGTATTGCCTCCTTTTCTCTGGGTCAGATAGTATGTTGTATGAATATGCAACCTCCTTAAAAAGTTCGGAAGCTTCAGGATTGTCAACATTCTTGTCAGGGTGATACCTGCCAGTTTAAAGAAATAATCATATTAAATTTTATATTTTTAAAGGTTAAGACTGAAGATCTCTCGTGGAGCCACATTGATATATCAAAATTATAGCACTAGTCTAGACTTAAAAGAAGAATTCTGAGCACTACACAACGATTGTTGTCAAATGAGAGGCTCTACATCTGACCTACAATGATTGAGAAGCATATGTTTAACGTCATACTAGGGTGGCGATTTAGTTAAGGAATACCTCTTTCTCACATATGCCGTCAACCAACTGGCTTTTCCCTAGAACAAAAATGTTTGGCATTTTCCATACATGATTCATCAGCAGATGAAAGCATCTAGAGCATAACAACTCAAGCCAAATAAAGGACAGGATCCAAGATCATCACTTTTCCAACAGTTATATTTGTCCTAACAAACTTATCATTTGCACAGACACAATATGCAGTTCCAATTAAAAAAACAAGGAGTATATGTGAGACTGGATCACTCAGAGGAGCTCCCGTGCCATCCTCTTCATCATAATCGATCCGCCCGCCCGAAATGCCGCGGGCACAAATTCGGGAAATCGGCAAAACCCCCCATTACCCGGGGCCTTTCAATTTGATCACCAAGACCCAGTTCGCAACTCACAAGATCAAAGCCACTGAAAAGAAGAAAGAGAACAGAAAAAAAAAAAGAAAAAACCTCACTTGAGAGCAAGCTTTCTATAGGCAGTCTTGATTTCTTGATCAGTCGAATCCCTGGACACGTTCAGCACCTCGTACGGGTCTCGCCTCATCGCCGGCCCCGATGGCCCTTCCACCTTCGGACCCATCTCTCTCCGCCCCCACCTCGAAATCGGCCCAATCACCTGGATTTACTCCATTTCCTTTTCAAATCTCCAGACCACCCGGATTCAAAAAACAATTCAACTTAAAGACGGGCTTTTTTCCGCCAACAGAAGAAGAAGAAGAAGAAGAAAGCGGCACGGAATTCGAAGCACCGTATCGCTCCCCTCGGAGCTCGCGCAAAAAGATTTTGAGGGTCCAGAAAGACGCGAGCGCTCCACCGAACTTGGCAAGGAGATCAGAGGGGGAGGAAATCGGGCCCGATCAGCAGCGGTGGAGCTTCATTAGGGTTTCCGAGCATCGGAGCTCTTCCGTCAGCTCGAGCCGATGAAAACCACCCCTCCCCCCGCAAAATCTCTATGCTTTTTTTCACTTTTTTCGCCGCGGAAGAACTGGGCCTCGCCCTGCCATTTTAAGAAAACGCGCACCGAGATCTCCCGTTGAAAGTCAAACATCAAGTTACGACAATTTTAAAAAGAAAAGTGGGGTTAAAAAAAAGGAGTGAGCAATTAGAGCTGCAATTGTTTGGGGCCCCGTGATCAAATGTAAATTTGCTCGTGTCAGTTTCATTTTTGAAAGAATTAAACGTACGTGATTGATCAGATTTTTGCCTTCGAGATCTGGTATGTTTTGTCAATCGCTGTTCGAGGATTAGATACCTACGTCACGTGGTATTGTGCTCGAGACGCGCTGAGTCAAATAGTACTGAATTTCTCGTTAAATGAGATTGGAAATTGTTTAGAAAAGTCGGTGTATCAATTTTATAGCATGCGTTTTCACCGGTTCCGAATTAGATCAACCACAATTCTATCATAAGAGAGATTGTTTCTTTTTCACCGAGCAAGTGATTTTCAAGGACTTTCTTTTATTTCAAACTTGCTAGCGGAAAAGTCGATTTTTTTACACGGAATGTTTTTTGAACGACAAAATGGATATGATTTGTAAGTAAATGTTAGAGATATATTTTCCGCATTTAGTAAAATCAAAGCAATTATAATTTGTTACACATGCTTGCATTATAAGGCTGCGAATGACAACCATTATGTCTTAGAAATCAATTTCTGTCCAGAAATAGATTTTTCTATTTCTGTTCTTGAACGGGTTTCTAAGCCAAAAAACACGTTTGATAACAATACAAAATTTCTGTTCCCAAAACAAAATTTTATTTGATAACAGTACAAAATTTCTCTCTTTCGAGTGACCGGCGAGCGGATGGTGGGCTGATGGTGGCGACGGACAGCGGGCGGTGGACGATGGCAATGAATAGCGGGCAACGGACGGTGGCTGGAGGTGGCCGATGTCGGGCAGCAGTGAGAGGCGGGCAACGGCTGGCAGTGGGAGGGGGTCGGCGGCGAGAGGAGGGTCGACGGTGGCAGCGAATGGCGGGTGGTGAACAGTTGGGGGGGAGGAGGCGGCGGCGAACGACGACACAGCCAATGCGGAGTAAGGCGGCTAGAGGCGGCCAGCGTCGGGCAGCAACGAGAGGGGGGCGACAACCAACGGTAGGGGGGGGGGCCGGTGGCAAGAGACGACAAATGGCAAGAGGCGGCAACTGACAAGTGGGCGGCAATGGGCGGTGGATGGGCGACCGGCTAGTAGCGAGGGCGAGCAATGAAAAGAATTTCTTATTTTTGTTCCAGAAATAGAAAAGTATAAAATTTTCCCTTCTCATTTTTGTTCCAAACCTATTTCTGAAATCAAAATTTATTCCATAAATTGAAAAATGAAATTACGTTACCAAACGAATTTCTATTATAAACTTGTTTTTGAAACAGAAAAATAGAAACAGAATAATTATTATTCGCAGCGTAAAATTCAGGAAGGCTGAATAATAATCATTTCTACGACTATTTTGAAAATCAAATCGTTCAAAGAATTTTTGTTGAATGGTCGATTACGTAACCGAACTTTTAACTTTAGTTTGGAAAATTGACAAAATAATTAACAATAGCAAGATTTAGCTAATTTTAATTTGAGGATGATACCTAACCCCCTTTTTGATCCATTAGCAGGTAAGTTGATTTTAATAGTACGTTGTACATATTCCTCCCCAAATTAGCTGGATTAATTCTATTGGTTATTGGTACGTAACTTATGGTTGGTAAGAGATTATTAAGTATAGTTTTTTTATTTTTTATTTCGGAGAAAAAAGGGGGCCACTTGGCATTGACCTGGTTAGAGGACGGGACCATGGGAGTGATCGGGACCTGGTTAGAATTGAAGTACAATTATTCAGTCAAATTAAAATACATTACACTTTTGACTTCCTATTTCCACATTTGATGACACTAAAATGAACTCTTGGTCTTCTCCATTTCATTTCTGGATTGATCGCATGATAGTAAAAAACTTGGCATGTATTAAGGCCTACACAAAAGCAGGGGACCACAAAACCAGTTTCCACCTCTATGCTCAATGAACATGAAAGAGAGAAGGGACGGGGTGGATCCCATTTTGATGGCGAACGATGTACATTGATTGCCATGTGAGAATTGGTAGACAAGAAATGCTCGAGAGATTTCAATCTAATGTGATGTCGAGCAATGTGCGTGTGATGCATCGACCTTAATAACCCGGGTGTTGTAGGATCCGCAAAAACCACACTTATGATGTAGCCAGTGGAACGGCGACGTCCCCTTTTTATGGCAATCGTTGCACAGTATATCCTACATCACCGAAAAGAGCAACTGAAAAACAAGCAGACAAGCTGCGCCAGCACAAAAGATCCAAGGAAACAGAAGAGACATGTTTACCTGGGAGCGATCCCGGTATTCTTCTGGAAGCACTTCTGAGGCTAACAATGCATCAAGCATGCCAAAGTAAACCTAAAACCACAAAGAAAAACAGACTGAAACCGAATGAGAACCTGATCGTGTGTTCTAACCTTGCACAAAAGAGGTTCCGTCCTTAACTTAGACTTATGATGCACGTGAGCACAAGTTTATATAAAAGTACAAACGTTTGATAGACAGATACATTTAAGGTTTAATGTGATTTCTGTTTTCACCAAGACCAACGCAAAAAAAGGAGGCCACCTATAGTGAAGAGATTCCAGCAAGCAAAGACTAGCTAACTGTATGAGATTCATGTGATGGAAAAGTAAGAGAACTGAACTTCCCAGAATGGTTGTGAATATTATGGTCCGCCCCCGGCCTAATCATACGGTTGATACTCTACTATTCTTCAGATTGAAACTTGAGGATCGAGCAATCAAATTCCTCTGACGCTCAGCAAGTGGATAAGCATAGAATATTGGACACTCATTTTTCATATGGTGGCTTTTGTAAGAACAAAAAGGATTTTTATTAGTCTATTTAGGATTTTCTTTCCCCAAGCACAAGCCCAGTTTGCATTGACTGAGTGGCTTCCCACAACATTACTGAAAAACTTTGTCCAAGTCCTACAAGAAATAACTGAGAGGAACCACGATGGGACTTTTCTAAAACATCTTTGAAAAACTTTATCCAAGTCCTAAAAGAAATAACCGAGAGGAACCACGATGGGACTAATCTAAAACAACATTTTAAACATCTAAAAGAGGATATCATAACCGATGTTCATACCGCCATATCTCCCAAGGATTTACTGCAAATTGGGCAGACATAGTGGCTGCATGTGTATGCCTGACATTAGGAAGCATGATGTTCAGTATCTTCAGAAGCTACACTCAGACACCCAAATTAGACCTGAGCAGAACCAAAGATGAGAGATACCTGGAAGCAAGCTGAATGCATGAAATGGCCACAGGGAAGTGCTTTCACAGTTGCACTCGATGTGAATAAAAAATCACAGCAGATTGGGCAATTTGTCTCCAAACCTTTTTCTCGGCACTTATGGTCAACCAACTTCATCCCCAAACAACAGTTGCAAGTCATGCAATGAAAAACATCGACCCCAAGACCCTTCCCAAGACGGCATAAATTACAAAAAGGGCAGTGGTAAATATTCCTGAAGGGAAAAAGGAAATAAGATTATTCTGGAGTGTGAATATATTTGGGGCCTTGTGCGAAAGTTGATCTCAGAGACTGTGAGAATTAATAGAAATGATGTTCCAGTAAAAACTCGGTAACCACAACTCTTTGCTAGGTAAGTGACTTAGCATAGACGTTTTGGACATACATGAGGCATCGGACTAAAACTTTTGATAAGAATAATAACAATAATAGCAATGGACCCTCGCAACATTATGCAAGCAAGATTCAAGATTGCTACAACATATACCAACATATTTACAGAATGTGTGCTTCGCAGAAACTCTTATCTCCATTTTGCAGTTCCCACCCAACTTGGAGGATAAAGATTGATAAAAAAGGTGAAGGAAAAGATAATAGACCAACAAGGGAAAAAGATGCCGTAGTTCATCTTTTTCTTGCCATAATCCACTCGCATATTACTCTTCACATTTAACATAGTTTTGGACAAGCAATTGAGACACAAATGCATGTGTGGAAAGAGAGATAATTTGATTGTACAGAACTTCATCAAGAATGCAACTTCTTTAACATCATTGACCTATAAAAGAAATAACTGAGAAAAAAAAAACTCAGAGAAATGATTAATTATATCATAGAAAGTGTCTGTACCTTTCATCATCAAAAAATTTACATATGCTACAGTAGTATTTTGCCATTGAGAGACCATTGCATGAAGGTGTTGCACAAATTTGTCCAATTGGTTGAATCCTAAGGCAATGCATGCACATCATTTCAGCAGTGGCTTTCCTGCACTTCGATTCAACACAGGTTTAAGAGCGAGACCATGAGAAGTATGTGAGCACTCAAGTGTGCAATATAGAATGTCCTAGGATGGTACACACAAAGTTTTATGAAGTCACCTGTCCATGGCATGGTCACTGACATTATCATGGCAGAATCTGCATGTATACAACTTGCCACAGCAGGCAGCACGAAGCTTGCAGTTTCTCTTGTAATGCTCACAACCAAACACCTGTTTCTCTGAATCTCGAAATGATGGACAACGTCCCTGAAGTTCATCACTTGTAGAATTTTCAGCAACAGCGTCAGGTGGTTTTTGTTGAGCGGCTATCCAACGACTGCACAGCTAGTCATGTCAGAAAAAGGGGAAGCTAATGAATAGATGAAGCCCACACATTGGCATTGAAAACAAACCTGGTCATCAGATGTTGAATAAGATATGCCTTTCTTCTTGGGTCAAGAGTTGAATCCCTAGAAACTTTTCTTATCTCTGATTCAAGTTCACTTTGATTCATTCGGAAGATATCCTTCCATCCAGGCTTGAATGTTTCACTACGATCCAAGCTTCCACAAAAATCAGCACCTAAGAAGTGTGGATAATATAATTTGGAATTATGAATATCTAAGTTCCAATTTGGTGATATAGCAGAAGAATGTTAACTGCAGGAACTCAAAGCTGGTGCATAAGCAAGAAGCACATTCACAAGAGAAAATAGTAAAAGCTCATGATATACCAAGAGACGAGCTACTCTCCGATGAAGCTGTATGCACAGTTGTAACAGCAACTCCCTCCCACCATTCATTAAGCCATTCACTGAACATGGTGTTTTTAGTTGCCTGCTTCCACGTGTCCATCATATAGTTTTGCTCCGCCTGGGTGAGAGCAGAAGTCACCCATGGCAACATAGACTGGAGAACCTCTGCACCCATAGTACCAATTATCCTACCAACTAGTTTTTCTTGTTCCTCAACTGAGAAATATATATTAAATAATGGCCATAGCTCAAGTTCTTCTCGAAAAAGATGTTGATCCAAAGTAACCTTGATGGATCTGGACATGCCTTGAAGTTTGGTGGTCAGCTCAGTGTACTTACTCATGGTCTCGTGGTGATAAATAGACAGAGAGTTTCTTCCATCTGAATTATCTGACAAAAGTTCACGGTTCAAGTATTCATGACATTGTGTGAGCTCTGAAAGTGTAGCCAAAATATCTTTGAAAAGTTTCTCTTCCTGCTTATGGTCTAAAGTGTAGGAGTGACTCACATTGTGAAGAGTCTCTTTGGATTCTATAGCTGGAAATACTATCTCATCCTCTGCATTACTATGGGCTTTATATAAGCCCCGCAATAATTGGAATCTACCAGTAAACTCCCTTAGGAAAGTGCCATCACAGGTCTTAAGTTTTTCAGATTCAACATCCAGGTATTCTAAGTCCTTGCGAATGGCTTTATGAAATTTAAATATATTGTCCATGGGATGATTAGCATTTCCAACTTCGGCAGAGCATATATCCGTTTCCCAGTTAAAAAGACTGGACTTGAGGGGTGGAGCACATTTGTCAAAAGATGAGGACCACAGAGCTTTTGTTGATTTTGCAGCAGCAAGATAACCAACTCTGAGCTTATTAGAATTCACTCCTAACTCAGGTACACAAGTTTGATCATCACCAGACAACGTATGGCTATAATGAAGTCCTCTAATTTGATGAGCATCACTGTCTCTGTGACAAAGTCTGTTGCCTCGCTTGATTAGCCTTTCACAAGTATGTGCCTCATCTTCACAACCAAGTGAAGTTAACACATCAGCATATGACAATGAAATGGACCTATAAAATAGACCATCTCTCTCCATGCTGCTCCCTCTCAATCTTTTGGCAGGACATCCAGTTGCACTAGTAGACGACCACTTTTTGGAATGGCCTTTCCATGCCCAACCAGAAAAAAGTGTAACCAGCGCAGAATCTGAGAATGGAGCTGCAGCCACAAACTCTGCAAGTTACAAATAGGCTAGACACAACAAAAAGAAAGCTTGAAGAGCAAAGTTAGCTTTTACTTTCCACAACAGTCAAGGTCAAGGGTGTACCTGCCATATGCATATTCTGAAGAAATGACTGTGCTTCTTCTTCGCTCAGGGATCCAATCAGCCACGGTAAGACTGACTCAATTAATCTCAATGGCATCACGCATAAACTCTGGTACAGAAGTTCTTGCTGCTGCTTGGGGCTGAAATGCTTTCTGGCTAAAGGTAGTACCTGGGAAAGTGATATTTAGAACCCTATCTGGGAAAACAAATGACCATTGACATAAACAAGCTATACTGTCTTTGATAAATTGAGCTGAGAGAAAATGTCCTGTCTATGGGAAATTTTAGATCATCTAAAAAATAGCATGCACACCTGAAGTTCCTCATTCTGGAAGTGCTTCTTGATGGAGTCTATCATCTGATCGGCGTGTAAGCACAACTCTGTATTAAATTCAACAGAAGATGAGTTGGCTCCATCAGTCTGAATACTTTCAATCAAACACCTAAGCCGATCAAATTGTATCTCTTCTTCAGCATGCTCCTCAGCAAAAGAGAGTTCTAAATCTACAGCAGGGAAGATAACTTTGTCCTCAGCCATGCTGCATTTAAAAAGGAAAGCTTAGAACCTGCAAGTGACAATACAGCCAAAAGAATATTCCAGGTGAAAGGAAATTCTAACAGCTGAATTTTAAGAACATTGATGTGTGAGAAAACCAGTAAAGCAAGTCAGCAAGAGAAAGTAAGCTAGGCACAGCAAGAGACTGATGCAGAAGATCAAAAACAAAATGTACACCTTTCTCTCAGAAACAAACATTGTCTGTTGCTATAATTACTCCTAGGGATCCTTAATGATATGTGCAAAATTAAGGATTAAGTAGGTCTCTCAGGAAAAAAAAAATATCTCTCGACTCCACAAAGCAGCTGCTCAAGCATCCAAGTTTTCTCTGGGAAAAAACCTCCATGGCAATAACAGAGCACCAGTTACAAAGAAATACCGCTTACAAATTTCTTTTCTATCCTGAAATATAGGCCATGAGATATTTTAATTGATTAAAGCTTTGACCAAGTACAAAAAACCCTGGCAACCAAATCCAGTCTCCTAAAATATGTTTTCTGAGATGAGATTCAACAATTATTGAGACCCCATAGCACCCCATCAAGGACGATAAGCATACTAATGTAAGATAAAGACCACCATACCTATGAAATATACAAACTTCGGCAATAAAACGCAGCTTCTTGTTAAATGCAGAAAAATCAGAAAAACCTCCAGAAAATTGTAGTCTTTTGGCTGCCTCAGCTATATCATTCAACTCTCTTCTTATTGCATTATGCCAGAACAAGATTTCATCTATAGGATGAATCATAACAGAATCATCAGGGTCAAGTTTCGCCTCTCCAAATTTCCTTTTACCGCTCTTTGAAGATTTAACTGTGCAGTCATCGTTCTCAGCTGGATTGCTCAACATCTTAGATTCAGAGACTTGCAATGATGGGACATAGTTACAATTGTTCCCATTACTCTTACTAGAATCATGCATTTTCACCCCTTCAATCCAGGAAAAGATAACCTTCATTGAAAAAATTTAATGTCAGCCAATATTCTTTTTTCTAGAAATTTTGAAGAACATGGCAACCCCCCCCCCCTCAGGTAATTTTCACCTGTTGAAGAAGCTTTTCTTCAGGGATTATCTTACGCAAGCATTCGAGCATATCCTCATATTCCTCAGGTGATACGGAAGAGAAGAACCAGGGAAGAAACTTGGCCATCATGTTAACAGGGATGCTGCACAGAAACTGCCATACTAACGATGCCTGTTCGTCAAAGGAAAACTTCTCAATAAGCAAAGGGAAGACCTGCAACAGCCAAAGCAAGTCAGAGATACTAGTATTGTAGTTCCAATAAAAAGTAAATTTTAAAACAAACTGAAGAAGAGCCGCGGAGACAATGAAAATGCATTAAAGAGCATTTTCATCAAATAATAACCTCAAATTGGCATGAACTTATCATTTCTTAACAGTTCATAAACCAAGCTTGTTGCGAGACAATGATTATAAGCAAAACTTATCAGGAGAACTATTTGAAATTAAAAAGCATTTAAAGATGGTTTTCCAGAAAAAATCTTAAATTGCCCAAAAAACTCAAACATCTCCATAATAGTTATCCACTCTATAACATAAAGAGAATGCCGAGTAAATCCCCTTTCAGAAAAAGAGATCACTTAACAAATCCTTCGACCTTTCCCAACGCCCTTTCCAAACAGAAAATTGATCAGCCAAAAGAAAAACATGAATCCTTATGTACTAATTATCTAATCTTTAAAATAAAAGAGAGTTTATAAAACAAATTACATTAGTATTACTTCTTTTGCGGAATGGGATAAGGCTCAAGGAAGCAGACATGACAACCATGGAGGGAGTGCTCATTAGGATCACATTAAAACTACATTCTTCTCCCCTCTCCTTTACGTCACAGACTGAACCTAAAAAAGTTAGTCATGCCGAGAGAAAGTAGTTCCCAAAACCCTATAGATCAATGCCATAAAAATTAGTCTTCCTAAAAATTGCATGGGAAACAATCAACAAAAAGCTTGCAGTACACATTAAAAAATAAGATTAAAGAATAAAAGGAAAAAAGAAAACAGAAAGATGTCAAATAGGTAAAGAGCACAAATGAATAATCCAAGAAACAATACATTATATGGCCACTCTAAAAAGGCAATGCATCAAGGACAGAGAGACCTGTTCCTCCTCCTTGGACAAGTGCTGACTAATTGATGTTTGAAGAGCTCCCACGCATGAGGCCAATTCCCCCCTGTAGTGTTCTTCATTTTGAATTTGTGAGTTCAACAACTCAAACAACTGATCGAATAAAAAACCCTCTCCTTCGTGTTCTAGGGAGTAAGTCCTGGCCACATTCTTCACATGTATATCCAGAGCAGGAAATATGACCTACACTAAAACTGGAAACATCACCGATGCGTGCTGTAACTTCAGAAGCAATATCTCAAGCCATTATCTCATATAGAGCAGCAAAGAAAGGCAAATGGAAAGAGGAACGACCACAAACCAAGCAGATCATTTGTAATAAAAAAATCAATATTAGAAGCAAGAGAATATGAATGGAGCCTCTATGCCTCCACAGAGATCCCAGTCTCAACTAAGTGTCCTTACACATAGCAAAAGAACCTTCATGGCACTATTAAATTTGCATGAGAAGCCTTGCCAGTTCAGAATCCAGTCTTTTGTCAAGTCTAACATGGCCTAAGGACTTTATGCTTGCTGACCTTCCTTTCAAATCTTTTTGCACCATTCACTTGGAACAAGGTGATGCATAAACAAATTAAGGACAGTTAACTACACGTATGGCACAGAAGTCCTGTGCTGAGTAAGTAGAATATAATGTCAGTACTTTTATACACCAGGTCCAAAAGGACAGGGTCAAAGGATCTTATCAAGTTGACATCAGTCACAATTATGACTTGGAGGGTATCAGATCAGGGAGACTATTCCACTCTGAACTTATCCCCTAGTCTCACGGGGAGAGAGAGAGAGAGAAAGGGGGGGGGAGGGGAGGGGTGTGAGGGAGGGAGAGAGAACTTCAGATTGGCATACTTCCTTTATAAGGTAACATAAATACCAACACAAGTACTTCTAAGAAGCTGCTATCTTTTCTCTAGTTTCTTTCTATATCCAGTATTGTATGGACTGAGTAAATATGTTTGTATTGTTAGCTGAAACTATGAAATTTTCTCTAGACATGACTTAATTCCTTTCTCCTTTGACAAGATATTTTTCAATCACCTATGGTGTTTATGCGCATTTTAGCATTTCCATATTATATACTCCAGCTTCCTTGTGCTTTCACTTATCTGAAAATAATCTGTAACCTTATTTTGATTATCATTTCAGATCATGCTCCTTTCAAATCTCAGCCCTGTGAAAAGGGTACAACTACAACTATGAGCTACGAAAGAAAATTAAACTTCATGGAGTTAAAACATGTAAAATGTATGTCACTCACGCAAGAGGTGGTCAACTCAATTGCAGAATGTTTCTCACTATAAGAAATTTCGTCAAAAGCGAAATCTATATTGCCCAGGAGGAAACCTGAATCTAAATAAGAAAACAAGAACCAAGTACTCAATGTCCAAGCAAATGAGCATTTGAAGATGAGGTGGTGAGTGGTAGAGTAAATATCTCCTGGCTTTGTACATGTATCCAATTTTTAAAAATTCACTCGTATATATACCTTGAAATTGGTGTTCTAGAATAGTTGCGAAACTTGATGCAGTTCGACAATGATTGTCTTAGTTAGGGATAGGGGCCACCAAAAGTGATTTGTGCATTGGATGCTTCCACTTGCTATCTAAAACATCGCATCCCCTCCATCCTCAGCCAAGGGATTGCAAAGAACTCCACAAGAATTCAATCTTAGACTTGTTCACAAAGAAAAAAAAAATGCATAGGCAGCTTTCAACATTTCTGAGAGCTATTTCTATGATATCCCTGCTGCTGGTTCTTTTTAATCTGTTGTGAGCTGACTCTCCAGGACACTCCTTTCCTCGATTTCCAAACCCCAGATACTGCTTTTCTTTTTCGCTTAGTGCTTTTGTGACCAAAAGGCGAAAGGAAAAGCTTGAAGCTTCGTCAGAGTAGGTAACTTTGTGAACAAAATAGTCGGTAGGAGAAAGCAAACTCGACTCAAACACCACAGCATACGAATGGAGGAAAGATTTACATAGTACATAGTCTAAGCATAACAAGATGTCCCGATCTAAATCATCGCCATTCAGCCACAATCCCTGCCCTACGACAAGCGGAACAGTTCATGTGCTGAGCAACGAAGCCATAGAACCACAAGTGCGTAAATCTCTAGAGAGCAAGATGGCATTCGTAGAACTCGGAGCTACTCCGATTCGACAACTACCATCTAAACCGATCCGATTAACACGAACACCACAAAATCACTAAAGAAAGACAGGATCAAACCCCGCGGACGAAGTCTCGCGACGGAAACAGCCAGAAGGAGTAAGAAAACGACGGCAATGCAGGTGCAGCTACCTCGTCCTCGGCATCGCAATGGTGCCTGTACAACGCGCGAAGGAAACGGCACCTCTCCGACAGAGGACCGACGCCGCCGCCGCCGCCACCGCCGCCGGCGGTGGCGATGGCGATGGCCGTGGCGGCCCGGTGGAGGCGATCGAGCTCGGACCTGATGGCTCTGTGGAAGAAGAGGAAGATCAAGATCGGAGACTCGAGGACCGACTTCATCGAAGGCGCGGGTCGGGCGGGGTCGGCAGGCCCGGCCACCGCGGCGCCCCCGCCCCCGCCCCCGCCCCCGCCGGCGGCGGCGGGCTGAATCCCGGCCAAAGGAGTCGCCATTCCTCACATGCGGGAGCTGGAGTCCGACGTGTGGCGCGGTTGGATGTGGAGATGGTGCAGAGATAGACGGATGGCTATCTAGTGGTAGTGGGAGGAGACATTTTCAAGCTCCCTGTGTGTGCGCTTCTTGCGTCTACTACTAGTTTCGGTCTGCCGCTTTCCCTCTCCAACTTCCATTTCTGTGGCTTTCCCTCTCTCTCTCTCTCTCTCTCTCTCTCTGCGAGAAAAACCGAAGGTCGAAACGACGGGTGCAGAATATAAAAGAAATGGGGCACAACGTTTTCTTGGTTGTCGCACATAGCGGTGACGCGGGTAGGCCGTTGCGGGACGTTTTTGTCGTGATCCTGTGCACAAAGAATGACGAAATAGAGGGAAAACGAAGTGGATGGTCCGTGAATTTTGACATTGCTTGATTTTTATTTTCTTCAATATGATTTTTAAACTTTTCATACATATATTCAATTTAGTCCATAAATCGTATGTTCTTTCAGTGATCCAAGTTCAAGAATAATATTGAATATTTTAATATAATCCATGAGTTAAATTGAACATGTACCGAAAATTAAGAAACCATATTGAACAAATTAAAAATTCGGGGGCTGCATTGCACATTGGGATAAAGTTCGCGGACCATATTGAAAAAATTCAAAGTCGAACGATCATATTACATATTAAATAAAAATTCATAAATTATTTGAGTCATTTCCCCCTAAAATAAATGGAGTTGTCCGTTTCAAGATCGTACGATGAAAGCTTATTAATTCCATTGACCAAGATTTATATATTTATATACTTTTTGAAAAAATAAATAATGCCCTATATGGAAAAAAAATGCTCATTTGAAATAATAAGAAACGCCATGAAGGTTAACAAATAATAAGCAACTTGCAAGATCCTAGGGTGGCGAGCAGAGCAAAATTAACTGTATTAAAAAAACCAACCATGAAGGTTTTTCTTTAGAGTTAATATCACGAAAAATCCCAAATTGGTACACTTGTAGCAATTTTATCCTAAACTAATTTTTTGACGATGAAAAACCCCAAACTGATATACCTATGATAAATTTACCATAAACTAATTTTTTAACCATCAAAAACTCCGAACTAGTACATTTGTGATAAATTTACTCTCCGTTAGTTTCCATTAAATTGAATTAATGCCACAAAAAATCATAAACTGGCATGCCTGTAACAAACGGAGGGTAAAACATAAAATTAATACATTCGTCAATTGTTGTGTGTCATTTAACAAAGCAATTGGACAATAAAATTTAACGGAAATAAACTGAGATTAAATTTGTCTCAGGCATATTAGTTTTAGATTTTTGATGATCGAAAAATTAATTTGAGATAAAATTATCACGGATGTACTAATTTAGAATTTTTCGTGATATTAACCTTTTTCCTTATCGTAAGCCAGGTTTTTAGTCTTTGATCACACATTCTGATCATTAATGAATCCCAATGGCCACTTTCTTTCCCTCGTAGTCACGAGGACGGCTCTTGATGACGGGGGGGATTTGCATTCTCTGTATAGAACTAGAGAAGTTCCAATTTTTATGACTTGTATTGGTTACATTCCAACAAGTTCTAATGCTTCTGTTACAGTCTCGATGGTATAAAATTAAGGATCTGCACACCCAAGTCATCACAAAAAGGTGATTTGGATTAGGATTTTCTGAAGTTTGCATCCAAATTCTGATTGGTTTCAACAAAGCGAAATGGATTTATATTCTCAATATTCCCCTTCCTCGCACGTAAGTCGGACGTCGACATGATCAAATTTACAGACATCGATCATCAAGCCAAGCGGATGAGAAGATGATCCGGACCACAAACCTACCAGCCAAGCGGATGAGAAGGAAGACCAGATTAAACAATTTGCGCGAGCGTGTCATGCTCGGGTTTGGCACGCACTCGAGAATAAAAAATCATAGTTATCTTTGTCCAGAGAATCGTGGTAGCTCCACCATCTATGCAAGTTGCCACTAATCTTGTGGATTAGCTCCAAAGTAAAACCACCTTCCCGTTTCCCTCTTACTTTCTATGGCATCTTCCCCCGCTAATGCATCCATCCACTGGAAAGATAATATAGTCAAGTCTTTCTTTTGCACCCTTTTTACAATAGACGAGAACGAGGAAAATCATGATTACACCCACTTCATAGCGAGAGGAACGTTAACGAGGTATTTCATGGGATCTTGAGTTAACCTACCGAAGGTCGACCCTTTTATCATTATAGAAGAAAATAAGATACGAAACCACCAAAAGAGCTATCACATGAAATTAATTAAGTAGAGACTTTAGGCCTATTATTGAAATCGACCCAATGAAATTACGGACTGTGAAGATAATGAACTTACCTGAAAATATTTATACATCTCATTCAAGTTTATTTGTTTGTCGGTGGTGCCCTTTGCATTTCGGTTGCTTTGACTAATTGTAAGGTGGAAAGTTGGGAAAGGAATTGATGTTCTACTTAGAAAAAGTTCGAGACCACTAACCACTATCCAACTCGGATCATTGATTAATATTGGAGGCCACCAATGGTGTGCACACTTCAAACATAGAAAAATCCCACGAGCCATGATTTTATGATAATCATGAAGTAGTGGGAGAGGCTTCTGAGCAATCTCCTGTTCAATTAAACAATACAAAACTAGTAATCACCATCATTAAAGACTGTTTCTTTATCTAGGGGCTGCGTGAAGAGGGAATCTATTGTCCCCTTTCGGTAGGCTCCTCCTTTTCCCTATCTGCAATGTATTCTTGATTGGGATGGCAATAGAAATCTGAACTGTCTTTTGGCGTAAAGAAAGGAAGGAAGAAGAAGATCCAGCTGAGAACCAGAAGCAAAGAGAAATACCAACAAAACTAGATGGGTCCAATTCTAATTAACGATGAATAGGAGGAGCTTGAAGTCTGGACAAAAGATATGCCAAAAGACGACGTGGCGATGGTGGATGAGTCTGATGGCAATACCAAGAAGAAAGTGGGAGTCAATGAAGGAGAGAGCATGATTTTGTCTATGACTGAAAACAGATGCTTAGTTACTGATGCTGAGCATGCAGGTGACAAGATAATGTTGGAGTGGAGTTGAGTCATGTGCCTCTTCTTGGGTTCTCTTGGGGCGATTGAAATGGACTGTTACTTTCTGGATTGTGATGGTTAAGAATATACTCCTGTGGCCAAGAAATACTTCTAAAGGAGTCGTTGCATTTATGGTAGCTGACACTGACATGACATCAGGAAATAAGAATACAGCTTAAAGAAGTCTTTCACCAACAACAGAAACGAGTAAATCAAATAAAGAAGATGATGGTTCGATATGCCAATTCAAGCACATCTTCTTGTTGTAAAGAGCAGCATCCCTATCGGGCACACCTATTAACTCCACGTCGAGCAAAACTAAGATCTAACAAAGCGGAAAGAAGAGGCCTCTCACTGAATATCTTTGTTAAATATTTGTAGTCCTCCAATCACGTCCGCTAGCTGGGTTAATGTTAAATATGTCTCGAATTTTATGTACTCGGTCCGGTTCATGACCCGACCCGACATATTTTTTGTGCGACCCCGAAAGTGGAGAGAAAATTGAGATTTGGTTCGCGACGCGAAGGGTTGGGCCGATAGGCCCAACCCGCAGCAAGCGAACAAATCTCCATAGCGGACCGCTCGAACTGGAGGAAGCGAACCAACGTCTCGGGGGGTTCGGGGGCGTAGCCCCCGAGGAAAATTTTTGGGAGCGCTATTTATACTGCGGCTAGGTTTTCTCATTGATGCACAGAGAGATTTTTTTCGAGAGTTTTGTGAGCCGTGAGCTTTTGTCGTTGTTTCGACATTCGAAAACTGTACTCTCTTTGATTATAGTGGAACATTGTCTTGCCTCGCCCGTGGACGTAGATCACGTTGTGATCGAACCACGTAAATCTCTGTGTTCTGTCTATTGTTTTTCCGCAAACAGTTTCAACAGTTAAGGCCATCTTCGTACACTGCTTTTGAGTCCATGTCACCACATATTTTATCCAACCCTTCATCTTTTGCAAGCAAAACACCACTCCATACACTGCTGAAGCCTCATCCTCATCTGCGCCAGAGTGGGCTTCACTCTCGGACCAGGCCCACCAAGTGTCTCTTCATTCTCTCTTGCAATTACTCCCAACTGCAGCTTCATGAGATTCTTGACAGAAAGAGCCATCATAATTGATTAATCAAATAATGAAATGACAAGTTCCTTAAGGCCGACAGGTCCTACGCTGCTCGGGCACAAGAATAGAATGGCTTGATCAAGCTCATTCATCTAAAAAGGGTTCTACTGACCCATGCCCCATGTGCACAAAATCATTTCCGTTTGCCTCGTTGACGGGTGGGCCGATCAACTCATTGGGCTGCTAGGTTTATTCATGACGAGGTCTAGTATTGACAGCCAGGAGGATCTATGCAAGAAAAAGAAGGGGAGAAGTTCTAAGTGTAAAAAACTTGTTGACTTTGTTGGTTATGATGATAATGGTGGGTGAGTATTTAACTATATTGAAAATATGTCTCGAGTTTGAGTATGAAGAGAAAACTCTTCTAATTCAAGTAAGTTTCTTAATTTGAATATTCCTAATTGGAATAGGTTTGAAAAAGAGGTTTCTTATTTTCGATTTTGTTTTTGTCTATATACGAGAAGTGTGACTTCTTATGAAGAGTATTGAAGAGGAGCTTGTGCTCGTGAATTATATCCCTAGTGTTTGAAGTTGTGAAAGTTTTGTGTTAAGATTTTGTATAATTTCTTTATGAGATTGAGAATTTTGTGAGGAATTGTGGGGGCTAACACTGTGTGAGTTATTGTGTAATTGGGAGTCGGAAAATATTGAGAGTGTTTGAGTGACTCGAGTGTGATTGTATCTTTATTATAAGCTTTGATCTATAATGGAATTCTTTATTGCTCTTCTTGCGGACGTAAGTCACCCCAATCGAATTACGTAAATTGGGTGTTTGATCTATTTCCTTATTCTGTCTATTTTACTATTCGATTGCTTGTTTCCGAACAATTGATATTAAAGCCAAACTTGGCTAAGTCGATGGCGGCAAAAGAAGGAAAAATGAAAAGGAGAGTAATAAAACGATCAAGCAGGCGTGGATAGTAACGTGGAGTTTTGCTTTGAGCTGTTAAACGAATTCTGCATAAAAGAATGCACAGTGAAACACCGCACTAGTGCCGGTGAACCACAACAGGTTACAGAGTTTATAAGCGGTGCATTATTAGAGATGGCCCATAAAATGTCCTCTAGTGTTTGTGTGATTAGGAAATTCTTGGTGATCCGCTTAGTACAACGAGCTACCCAGTAAATAGATCCTTATTGACTGCAATTGGATGTTGAACTCCCAAAGAAATGTGGTAATGTTACATGACTAATTATTTTGTTATTAAAATACTTTCTTGTCTGTGTTATGTTCAAGTGAGTGATGATAAGCTTGCTGGAAGGACAAGAAAGTGTATGTTCCAAGGCTATGAACATGGTTAGTGGGGCAATTAGTTGTGGTGCTCGAATTAAATTCACATATTATCAGTAGAGAAGTTACATATGATGAGTCTTTAGTACTTTTGGGTATGAGTGATTTTGGCAGTGTTTAGACAATCTAGACAGTGTTCAACTCAAGGCGGAGTTAGAGTCAGAAACTCAAGAGGTAGTAGATACTAGCATGACAATCGACACGAATGGTGTGTGTAGCGAGGTGGGGCTTGGAGAAACGATGATTGTTACAACTATTGAGTTTGACAAGACATGTGTTCAATCTCCTGACAAATATGGATCTAACAATGGTTTTGCTTTATTTGTGGTAGATGAGGTTGTGGGAGAAAATCCTTGTAGAGTAACTATAGGCGCAAGTGGAGTTAACGTTTTGATGAGGTCCACAATTATGAAGAAGTTCAAGCATGGCTTAGATCGAAATATGTCTATAGAGGTTGAGCCAATGAGGAACTATGGAAGAGTAATAGAGAAATTCGGATTTCCAGCAAAGTGATTATGACTTAGCTCAAAAGCAGGGCCAAGGTGGAGATTGTTGAAAACATGTCTTGAGTTTAAACATGAAGAGAAAACTTTCATAATCCAAGTAGGTTTCCTAATTTGAATTGGTTTTCTAGTTGGAATGGGTTTCTTATAAAGAGGTTTCCTATTTTGAATCTTGCTCTCATCTATATATAAGAGGCGTGACTTCTTGTGAAGAGTATCCAACATGAGCTTATGCTCGTGAATTATATCCCAAGTGTTTGAAGTTGTGAAAATCTTGTTAAGATTTTGTGTAATTCCTTTATGGGATTGAGAAATTATTTCGTGAAGAATTGTGAAGGCTAAATATTGTGTGAGTTATTAAGTGTAATTGGGGGTTGAGAAATACTGAAGGTGTTTGAGTGACTCGAGCGTGGTTATATTACCCTTGTAAAGCTTTGATTTGTAGTGGGATTCTTTACTACTCTTTCTGTAAATGTAGGTCACTCCAACTGAACAATGAAAATTTGGTATTCGATCTATTTCTTTGTTCCGTCTATTTCACAACAAACTAAGTGGGTCACGTTCAACCATTCAACTAAAGTCAGTCACATTAATTTATAAATTAAATTTCGTAAACCAGTCTTTGGCATGGAGATTATTATATTAATAAGACGGAACTCCTAGCCCCTTCCCGTTGTTTTCCTTTCCATTAACTACCATATTAATATTCTAAAACGATATGATGGACAAAATCATTCATAATACAGATGGCACACAAGAACTTGAGTTTTACCGCAATGCTGAGGTGGATTCGCTAGTTCTTTATGTTATAGGTTTAACTATCTTGGTCTAACAAAAAAAAACAATAGAATGATCACAGGTGATACGTAAATTTTATATTGACTTCAATATAATTCTTTCTTAATAGTGATCAATTGATAATCTTTGGTAAGTTTTTGCACCTTAACTAAGTGCAAGTCGCCCATGCATGATTAACATTTGGGCTCGATCCGGAAAAGTTACGTGGTAATTAGACCGAGCTTACCCTCCTTAACGAGACAAGTCTAAGTCGCTTTACTCCTCGATCAAATCAATCTCTCAGACTTGGATTTCACCGTGACGACCTAAACCGTTTGCTTGACGTCACCCGAACGTCGGAGACTCGGAGCCATCGACTTGGACCTCAGTTTTGTCCTTTGCGAGTGGGGGGAGGGTCTTTCCCTTGGTCAAAACCAAAAAAGCTGGATGCATGCATGCAAACGTCAATTCTCATTCGCGTTCGATACCTTTCATGCCACTTCTGACTTTTGGACTAAACTAAACTATGACTAATAAGTTTGATTTTGTCAAACATACATAGACATGTGTATATATACTTCGACCGTACATAATGAAGTAATTGAAATCAAGAAAATTATCCGATTAGTCCTAAATTATTGTATGGATGCTAATTCAGTCCTAAAATTTTCAATTTTACCAATTTAGTTCTAAAGTTTTTCGCGAAATTTCCAAGTCATTTAGATCAATTTTTATCGGAAATCGCTGACATGGCGGTTTATTCATAGTCTGCTGTTTTACGTGGCACACCGTCACGTTGGTAATTTCCGGTGAAAATTGACTGGAATGATTACATTGGAATTTCGCGCAAAGTTTTAGGAGTAAATTGATAAAATCGAAAAGTTTAGGACTGAACTGGTATCCGCACAATAAGTTTAGGATTAATCGGGTGATTTCTCCGATTAATATTGATCGCAAAAAAGCTTACCGATTTGAGTACCAAAACTTTGGAAATTTTGATTGAGAATACATTGGTGTATTTTCTTTTTTTATTCTTTGGTCGGACGTGGGTGTTAGTTTGGAACGTACGTATTTGAGTAGCATGTCCCACATGGAAAAGAAATCTAATTGAATATACGTATTGTGGTGCCCCTTGGAGAAGTTAACGAGGACTTGACACGTGGTCCCCTCCGTTGGCAACACGTGTCTCACTTCTGAGACAAAAGGGTGCGGCACATAGTTGCAAAACATTAGAACCGTGTTTAATAAACTACATATAACTAACAAAAATTCAAAGCTTTTAACAGATTATGAACAAACGAGGCTAAGAAACTAAACTCTAGCACGAAAGGAGGTTTGACTCATTAATTTCTTAGATAACCTAAAATATGCTAGACTAAGACTAATGTTTAGAATTAAAGAATGACCGTATTCATGTTAAATCAGCAATTGTAAGTGACTGAGCCGATCAATACCGAAAAAGAAAAGATCGGCAATGAAATATGGAATTTTCTAGTAGTAAGCAAAGATTTGACTTAATGCGGAGGAGGAAGCATTCGGACAATATTGGCCACTGACAAACCAAAAGAATTTTACGCGTACGAAAATAATTTAAGTCGACAAAGAAAGGAATGCGAGATTAAATGGAGGATAACACGCCCACTCTAGATGCCTCATTCACACGTTATCCTTGACAAATGACGTGTATCACATCGGGACTAAGGTCATGAGAGAGAGAGAGAGACATTTAAAATAACCAACGAAATTTCAATAAGAAGAACCAACTGGGAAAAGTGTTGAAAAAGTACTAAACCTTTTATATTGGTGCAAATTTAGTTCTAAACTTTTTTTTGATGTCAATTGAGTTCTAAACCTTTTATTTTTGTGTCAATTCAGTCATTCCGGCTAATTTTAGTTGGATTTTGCTAACGTGGACAACTTTTAATAATATTGTAATATAATTTTGAATTTTTATTTATTTATTTTCTATTTCTTTTTGTTTTTCTCCCCTCCCTTTTCCTCTAGCCGGTCGTTGGACCGGCGACCGGCCAGATGCCAAAGGCTGGCGAGGTCGACCTTGCCGGCCACGGGCGAGGCTCGCCTTCGTCGTTGTCGGAGAGGGCGAGCCTCGCCCGTGGCCAGTGTGGCTCGCTAGAGGCTAGTGAGGTCGACCTTGCCGGCCTCTGGCCTTTGGTTGGTTGTCGGTCCGGCGACCGGCTAGAGGAAGAGGGAGGGGAGGAAAACAAAAAGAAAAATAAAAGAAAAAATTTAAATTTTTTTAACAAAATATTAAAATATTATTAAAAATTGTCCAAGTTAGTGTCGATGACCGACGTCCACGTCAGCAAAATCCGGTCAAAATTAGCTAGAAGGATCGAATTAGCACAAAAATAAAAGATTTAGGTTTTAATTAATACAAAAAAAATTTTATGATTAAATTAATATTAATGCAAAAAATTTAGGACTTTTTCGACACTTTTCTCATGACCAACTTGCGTATAAAGTTTTGAAACGTCAAGGGGGGAAAGAAATAGATGCAACTTCTTGGACATTACATCAGTGAGGAATAAGTAGCACGTAACTGACCAAAAAAAAATAAAAAAGTAGCACGTCAATAAATGTTTCTTTTCTCCAATAATTGAGTCACCGATCGAGGTGGGGCCAAAATAATATATTTATGTAACAAAAAATAAGCAAGTAACATAAACAAACAATTCATCGTCGATGGTCGTTACAACAATAGGGAGAATCCACAAAGCGAATAATATTCTCAAAACAATTGAACTTATATATTTCAATTAAAACATTCCCTCATCACAGTTGTGTGAAGAAAATTATTGAAAAACTTTGAGATGATAATTTATATAGGTTCTATATAATACATGATCGATTGTTATATAATTAGTATATCAAATATGTTACTGCTTATTTGGAATAACTTAATTGTTCTATTGTTAGGGGACAAGTCTCGTGCTTTTGCAACACTCATGTTTAAATAAAAGCTTAAATGAAATTCAGTTCCGTACGATATTACATAGAAATGTTACCCAATTTAACTCGTGCATAGCATGTGTCGTATGCTAGTTAAGAATGAAGTTGTAGGGTTTTTCATAGAACGCCATTAAATTAAGTATCAAAATATGTGATTTACTTTACTAGAGGCATATTTCTGATTAGTGGGTGACGGGTCACGCACATCGCTCTCAAGGGACATTAATGATCCACATGCTAATTCAACTTAATATAAACATGGGTGATCACCATTCCCGTGATCCACCGATCGTTTCGGATCCAACTAGAGTGCAATTTTGACCATGGGATGAGCCCCCCATTTTGATCTTGCCGCGTCAAGGAGACTTGGACTCTTACATACGCTCATCAGGCCCGGTAATTGTGCCCCGTTCGAGGTGTTATCTCCAAGTCCTTCTTCAATTCCATTATCATATGTTCAATTTCATAGGGAATAGTTTAGATTTGTTGAGCTGTCTCTTCGGGGTGATGTCTTCTTCCAGGGGTCTTATTCATTGGAAAAGTTTAAAAGGAGCCTGTCTTCACTTTGATGGCCCTTCGCTTTGCTCCGCGTGCGACGTTTCTCTCGGGTCGAGTCCATTTTGAACATTGATGGGATCCCCCACATACGTCCGGTGGTGATAACCAGCTTTGTCTTGACTTTTTCTTCCCCCATGGCAGCTTCTGGTTCGCTTCCTCCCTTCTTTCTTTTAGAGGCGGCTAAAGCACGTTTTAAGAGCCCCGAGTGCAAAGGAAACCCAACATGATATCGATGGCTCTATGTTGCCCCGCGACTTATGTATATGCGTGTGAATTAAGCGAATGTTACGTATTCAACTTTCAAAATAACCAAGTGCAAACGATTTCATGTTTAAACTACTCATCCAGACTTTTACGCCTGTGCCTTACTTGATTCATGAGATTAGCCGGGTGTTTTGTGTCTTTGAGATTTGCCCATTTAAAGCGGGTTTACTCTGCCAGAAATTAGAGGAATTAGAGACTAGCATATAGTCAGAAAAGTTGAAAGTCCAAGTCCGTGGGTCTAGAAAGCCGTCGCCACATGTGGATGGGTTTGTGCACGCGTCGCTCACGTCACACGCACATATAATAGAGCCTCGATGACATGAGAGTCCCTATCCTCTCCATCTCTCTCTCTCTCTCTCTCTGCAAGATAGGAATCAATCGCCCCACCATTTTCGCATCCCTCTCTCTCTCTCTCTCAGACTTGTGCTTGGATCTTTACATATCCTGTACCGTTTGTTCCTTCATCAGTTCTTGTTGATTCTTCCGCGAATTCTTGTTTTTTCTTTGGGGCTGAGCATTGAGTGATGATACGCATTTCCGATTTCATCGATCTGATTCTATGCCTCGTGGTAGTAACCGTAGCCGTGGTATACGTCTACACTGATCTGTCATAAAGCTTGATTAGTTGCGAGATTAATTTGTTCCCCACACGTTACAGCAAACATTCGTCCTTCGAACCATATCCTCCTTTTTCGTTCAGTACTTGTGTCGGGGCAAGAACCATACAGATCTCATATTCTTCCTGTTTCATATCAGTTGATTTTCATTTCGTCCACGAGCATCAAAACTGTGTATATTACTCTTGTTCTTGATTTGCTTTCTGGTTACATTCGGAGCAGTTCTTTTCTTGAGGCGGCATCTCTTGCGTCGAAAGAAAAGTTCGTCTTTGAATCTACAGTAACGAAACCTACTTTTTCATCAGAATAAGCAAAATCTTGGTGTGACCCAACTCTTCTTTTTGTGTATTGCTCACTGTTCCTTCAAGATAGCTCAGAAGCCACTTGAACAGCAACAACGACATCAACAGCCCACATTCTCAAAAAAGGGCTAAAAAGAACAGTGCAAGCAAAACCTGCAACCTGTGCTAGGCTTTTCTCTCTATCTCTATCTCTCTCTCCATATCTCGGTGTCGGCAAAAAATAATGAAGAGTCAACAGAACCAAAGTCTGCCGATTTCGATGTTCAAGCCCTTCTATTCGCACCTCCAATTCACCAACATCGTCTCCTGCATCATCATCTTCGGGTGCGGCTTAACCCTGGGAATAGTCCTCAGCTTCCATCTCAAGAACCTGTCCTTCAACCTCAACTTCACCCAGGTCCCCTTGTTGCCGACCCAGTTGCAGTCGCTGCCGCCACTGCAGGCGGCCCTTCCGCCGGGCCCGCCGGTCCGCCACGTGGGGCTGGCAGAGTACCTGAAGCCGGCGCCAATTGTGCACGGCATGGAGGACGACGAGCTGCTGTGGAGGGCGTCGTTGAGCCCGCGGATTTCCGAGTACCCGTTCGAGAGGACGCCGAAGGTCGCATTCCTGTTCTTGACCAAGGGTCCTGTTCTATTGGCTCCTCTGTGGGAGAAGTTCTTCAAAGGGCACGAAGGGCTGTACTCGGTTTACGTGCACTCGAACCCGCCGTGGAACGAGACGGAGCCGGAAGCCTCGGTGTTTCACGGCAGAAGAATTCCCAGTAAGGTTAGTATCACTAGTCAGCTTCACATGATAATTTTTTCTTGCAATAATTCTAGCCAAATATATATCCTTTGACATTTGTCATGGGACCGATACTTTTTTGGAGCTATTAGACCGGAAACATTTCGAAAGAAACTGCCATTGTTTCGTCTGCTTTTGCTTTCTGGATATGATTTAGATTGACAAAGAAAATGCACGTCTTCACATCTTTTCTTTTTTGTTAGTTTGTTCGATTTGCATGAGGTTGCAACATAACTTTTCCTAGTGACTGGTCATATGGTTTGGCGATAGAACGAGTGAATCAGTTCCTTCAAGTTACGCGCATGTTTGCTTTGCAGAAAAAACGAAGATGAACTAGGAAATAAGAATTGCGTAGCGATGCCGAGTTACGAAATTGTTTAGGGTTTTTGCACTAGAGTCACTTATAGCCCACTGGACATGTTGCGAGGTCACTAATGAAGGAGCATTGACTCATTAGAGCATGTGACTTAAAGCGAGTTGTTTGTTGTTATTGTTGTGGCGGCCATGGATGGCAAGTGATGATCAAATGATTTACGCGACGGATTTTCTTCAACCGAGAGCAAGTTCATTAGCCACGCCATGGCCGCCCCAACCCTCGAGCGGGGAACAAAGATGATTCGATTAGGTCCTCATGCGCGTCCTCCTCCGTCTAGACGACTAAGAGATTGACGGCAACGTGATGAGCTTCAATTACGAACAGTTTTGAATGTTTGGCGCGCTTGGAAGGTGAAGGGTCTTACATGGAAACCACCCCCTTTGCCTAGCGCAATTAATGCATGCGCACTCAATTTGTGAGTATCGTGACTAGTCTAACAAGAATTTGGGTTCATTTGGTGCATCTTCGTTTAGAATAAGTTTGATATAAGCGCATAGAAGAAGACGAATGGTAATATCGAATTAGATCTTGGTTGTAGTAGCCAAACATTATTGTTTCGGTTGGATCTTGTTCTTTTCCACGTGGATATTGGTTTAGGAAATCGAATACATCGGGCCCAAACGTGCCCCCCCAATTCCGGCTAAATTGAAGGGGATATCTTTTTGCTCCCGGTGGTTCCACCATTTCGTCTTGATCTTATCGCATGTGATCCCATGACATGACCCGTTAACTTAACTAGCTACCGGTCGGTCCATTCTTGAATTTGCATCGCAGAAATGTTAGAACTTAGTACTTCAGGTTGTTCACTGACACCGATGACTCGTGAACTTGTCACATTTGCATCTATGCGATCCTTTGCTTCCCTTGCTTAAAGCCCTTTCACAGCTCCATTGACATTATTCGTGGAGTGCATGGTCGGTCCCTTGACATGAACATGCTAGCTACACAGGCGAGAGCTTACTCTCTAAGGGTTAATCCAGAAAGGTTATATCGATTACATATCAAGAAAAAGTGAAGCCCCCTCAAAACTATTAGTTTATATGTACTTTTTAAAGCTTGGTTATCCATCACATCGTCCATAAATAAAACCTGCCCAATTTTTATTTGCCTTCGTATAATGTGCCAATCGTCCTCACAAAATGCAGGAAGTCTCGTGGGGGAAGGTCAACATGATTGATGCCGAGCGGCGCCTCCTCGCCAATGCACTCCTCGACGTCGCGAACGAGCGCTTCGTCCTGCTCTCCGAGACGTGCATCCCGCTCTTCAACTTCTCCACCGTCTACTCCTACCTCATCAACTCCACCCGAACCTTCGTCCAGGCCTACGACCTGCTGGGCCCCGTCGGCCGCGGCCGGTACAACTCCGCGATGTTCCCGTACATCAGGGTGCACGACTGGCGCAAGGGGTCGCAGTGGTTCGAGATGGACCGGAGGCTCGCCGTCGAGGTGGTGGCCGACCGGACCTACTTCCCGCTGTTCCAGCGGCACTGCAAGCACGCCTGCTACGCCGACGAGCACTATCTGCCGACCCTCATGAACATGAGGTTTGGGGCGAGCAACGCGAACCGGACATTGACCTGGGTCGACTGGTCGAAGGGCGGGCCCCACCCGAACCGGTTCGGGAGGAACGACATCACAGTCGGATTCCTGGAGCGGCTGAGGGACGGGAACGGGACGCGGTGCGAGTACAACGGGGAGGTGACGAGCGTGTGCTTCTTGTTCGCGAGGAAGTTCTTGCCCTGCTCTTTGGATCGGCTGTTGAGGTTTGCACCCGGGGTCATGCACTTCAATATGTAGATCATCTCCCAAGAAAATCAAGAAAGGGAGCGAAAGAATCATTCATTAGTGGTTCCTATTCTTTTGATTTCTGGCAATGATAAATAGGGTAAAGGATCTAGTCTAGTTTACCTTGCCAAAATTTTTACTTTTTCTTTTTACCAACCACTTCTTGAAACATTGAACAACATTCGTACACTTGTCGATCATTTATAGAACGAAGATGTTCGCATGTAACTATCAAGTTTTATGATAAAATGATGTGCCATGCATACTTCAAATTACCTTATGCGCACGTATAATCTTGGGATATTTCAATTTTCGAAGTACTGATTATATATAGCAATATATGTATATAACTATTTTTTCGATGCACGGTGGCTCCCATCGTGAAAGACCACACCATCCAGAGGTGGAATTTCTGTCCCACGTTGATCATTACTTCCCCTTAGTTTAGGTTATAAATCGATGGAACCCAAGATTAGTCACCACTCGCGATAGGTGTTTTGACTTTTGATTCTTGATGTCCGTTAGAGATTACATATAACGCAAGGAGAGATATTGTCATAATCAAATTAATCCATTTTTTGCAATGTGGCTTCAACTCTTTTTCAAACCAAACTGAGCCACGAACCGTATTGTAGAATCCGTTAATTTTCCCCGTTACTTTTACCTTTTATACATGAAGTAGCCTACTTTTTAGAATTTGAAGTAGGTTTGGATTTCGTTTTGTGTGAACTTATGAATTGTTATGAGCGTAGATGATGCACCTAGGGGGACCGGCGGACCCGTTACGCGACTGAGCGAATCGGCAGATTTGTAGTCGACGATGTCAGATTGAGCTCAAATTTGATAGGCTGAAGCGAAACGGCGTGCTCATCAATACGCACGGCCTTTGGCCGTGATTAACGATGGATTTTCGCGATTCGAGATTGTTTAGATGGATTTTTCTATTTTTTTAGTATTTTTTTTGGGTTAATTTAATAAAGGGCAGTTTCGTAATTTTACGTCTTGATGTTTACTAATCCTAGTAGGGTTAGGTTTGGGGATATTTAAGCTTGTTTTAGGGTTTCCTTTGAGTAGACTTTGGATATTTTTGATTTGATAATCATATTTGGAAGACGAATTGTTCTTCTGTCGAATTTTCTTGTTCAGTCAATTCTTCTATCGCGCTTTGGCATCAGTAGACTTTAGCTTCTTTTTTTTAAGCTAAATGCTCCTTCTAAGCTAGTTTAGTGAGTTTAATTTACATGTGGATGTGGGTCACATCCGTGCTTTTAATCTTGATAACCTAAAAATCAGATTGCTGAAGGCCAGCCCAACAGCAGATGATGTTGCAGAAGCCAAGTGATCGAACAATAAAATTTGACAGAACAAGAAAATAAATCGGACACCAGATTTACATGGTTCGATTGTAGTGACCTACGTCCGCGGGGAGAGCAGCACGGAATTTCACTATAGATCAAGCGATACAACGGAGATTACAACCACACTCGAGTCACTCAAACACTCTCGGTGTTTTCCAAGCCCCAATTACACTCAATAGCTCACGCAGTGTTTAGTCTCAATTCCTCACGAAATAATTTTTCAATCTCGTGAAAGAATTACTCATAAATCTTACCACAAAATTTAATCTGCTAAATCACTCACGCACGAAGAAAACGCCAGGATGTAATTTCACGAAGACTCACGTCAAGTACTTGGTTCGGCACTTCAGTTCTTCTCTGGACATGGACGACACGAAGATTAGCTCTGCACTCATCAACAATGCCCACGGCACACAAGCACTCACGAAAAGGCGCTTCAAGACCATGTCTTTTTACTCCCACGAACAGAAGATATATATGTGGCCACAACAAAAAAGAAATAAACCCTTAATTATGTGCAAATAGCCACCGCCAGGAAAGTGCATATTTCGGTCAACAAAATCCACCTTTTGACTTTCCTATTTTGTCTTCTTTGTTCACCGAGTCCAACTCGTAGAAGGAAAGAAATACGTTATTGATCGTGAATTCGTTACCGATACAATTTCCGCATTATATATTGCTCAACTTCAGATGTCCATAATATCTAGCTCAGAATATTCAACCTCCATAAATAATTTCGAGTCGGATTTTATTCATGGGCTCAAACTCGAGACATATTTTAACAGATGACTTGCTCATTGACTTCGTAACGTAGTTACAAGGACAAAACAAATACGTTCTTTTTTAGTTCAAAACCTCAAGTTTTTAAACTTAAGTCTTTTCGTGGCCTAATTCCTTAAAAAAAACCATCAATTTTAAGTCATGTCCCAATTCTGCTTCGAACTTTTTCTTGTCTATGAGAAAAAACCTCAACTTTGGATCCAGTTCCAAATGTGTCTCGAACTTTTTTTTTGTTTAATAAAAAATCACCACCTTTAACTCTAATCCCAAATCTACTCCGAATTCTTTTTTATCTAAAAAAAATTGTCGATTTTTAATCTAGTCTCAAATATGCCTCCGTTAACTCTCTATCCAATTGGACTTAAAAAAAAACCCTCTGTCAAAAAATCACCATTATTTGTTTAGCATGTCATTTCTACATTAGTAACAAATCCACATTAGTAAGGTGATGGGAAAAATTATCTCCAAAAATGAAACCGTTATATAATATGAAAAATAAGGAAATGGGAGACGATTAACGACGATTTTCGGACGAATGGACGAATGGCTAGTGGGGATAGATTTGGGACTAAAGTTGAAGTTAGTGATTTTTTATTAAACAAAAACAATTGGGGTGGGTTTGAGACTAGACCTAAAGTTGAGGTTTTTCTTTAGACGAAAAAAATTCGAGACAAAATTGAAATTGGACCTAAAATTATGAGCTTTCTCAAGAAATTAGGCCCTCTTTTCATGAGGGGCAGAAAACAAGTAAATAAAATAAAATAATTGATTATGCCTCGAAATCGAAATCTCGAAGGAAAACCTTGCTTTTCCAACAGAAAAATCATTCAACGAAAATGAAAACATGCTAAATCGCCAATTGCAACCAAGAGTAAAAAAGTTGTTCATGATCATATTTAACCCTACTTTTCATGACAAAATGGTGCAGCGAAATTGTCAGGGAAAAAAAAAACAAAAGGAAGGACGATCGCAATGAAGACCTCTTCATTAACCACAATGATTTCTCAATCCCTCATCACGAACCCAACTCTAAGAAAAGCTCAAATCAAATCCTTCACCCCCTTTCCCGCTATCATTCACGATGATATCGACTGGTCAAAAAAACAGAAAATCAAATTGAAAACAGTGGAAAAAAAAAGGGAAGCAGAAATAGCAGATGATGACTTGGTAATTACAAGAACTACGGTGGAGTTTCACGGACATCAAATGAAGTATTTCCGGCTAGAGATCACTGGCTCGTCCCGCACGTGCCTTCCGACATCGACGGGGAATCGGAAACGGACCCGAGGTTGTCGTGGCATGGGGACGACGACTCCTCGTCGGCCCCGCGGATCTCCTCGATCATCTGGACCACGTAGCCCATCCTCGGCCGTTGGTCGGGGGAGGCGCAGGTGCACGCCATCGCGATCTGGAGCAGCCCCACCATCTCCTCCTCGATGTCCTTGTACCTCATCAGCTCCAGATCGAACACCTCCGCCGTCCACTCCTCCCTCACCACCGACTGGACCCACCGCGGCAGGTCCAGGACGCCGCCGGCCCCGGCCCCGCCAAGGTACTCAGCCCCACTCCCGGGGTCCGGCGCGGACGGGCACTTCCCGGTCAGCAGCTCCAGGAGGACGACCCCGAATGAGTACACGTCCGACTTCTGCGTGAGCTTCGCGATGCCGCGGTGGCTGTCGGCCGCCTCGGGAGCACGGTAGCCGTTGGGTCGGGGAGCGGCGGTGGGGGAGGCGAAGATGGAGAGGCCGTAGTCGGAGACACGGGCATTCCCGGCATGGTCGATGAGGATGTTGGTGGACTTGACGTTGCCGTGGACGAGCTTGAGGGACTTGCACGAGTTGTGGATGAAGGCCAGGCCGCGCGCCGCGCCCACCGCGAGCTTGAGCCTGGTGGTCCAGTCCAGCGGCGTTCTGCCCACTCCTCGGTTCCCTGCGTCACCAAGAACAATCCCGACCCATCAGTTCCTGAGAGAAATCATCTGTTGCACTCCCATTACAAGATTCAGCAACCAACCGCACAGCAAATTTCGATTACTTCCCTGTATCAAATCATTCCATTTGCAAGAACATTCCACAATTAACACCGTAAGATTCCCATCATGTTAATTCGCAACGACAAAGGCATCGATGGATTTCATTGGAATTTACGTCGAAACAGTGCGACATGCTAATCCAGGTTTAGCTTTATCAAAGGCGAGGAAGATTCGGCCTAATAATTACGCGAGGAGCTTCACGAAGATCAACATCAAGAACCCGGGGGGGATCTTTTAAAGAGATGGTCGAGATGGTCAAGATGATGATGATGCATGGTGTGTTGCACGAATTTGACTAAAGAAACAAAGGCCGGGTCAGAGGAAATGATGGCGATAACGAGAAAGTGCGCGGGGAAGAGGGGCCTACAAGCGCACGCACTTTTGGAAAGCGTTCTGCTGGAAAGACAGCAAAGGATAAATTACGCACCAGAAAAAAGGAAAAGGGAGCGAAGAAGGAGACAGCAGCAGAAGGAAAATGAGAACAACGTTCGACAAAAAAAATTGCGAAATGTTCAAAAACATCAGTCGACAGAGAAAAGGAAAAGGGTCATTGAGCAGCGAAAACGAAGCTATCCTCTTCCCGGGGAAAACGACGACGCAGAGGCCGGTCCCCCACCCTCCCCCCCTGGTGCCGCAAGTGTTTAAAGAAAGACAAGTGTGTTTGGCTCCCTGTCCACGGATGGCAATTAAAGTGGCGCAGGTTCCTGTCATCTTCTATAACTGTTCCCCTTGTCCGTAATAATGCCCCACTCGGCATCTGTTACTATCAGTGGACCACTCATGAGACCATCTCCCAGAAAACAAAGATCGACATATAATCAAAATCCCTTTGTCCCTTTGTCCTTTTGCCTGCTCGCTGCTCCAGATGCTCAAAGCTTTGCGAGTTCGAAAAAGAAGGGCACGAAACTCGGCGCTCGGCATTGAAGGCTTCACGCAATGTGAGCCGTGTGGCGATTGATGGAGCGTGTTCACTACTGTTCACCAAAAGGGTCGCGAACTGTCTCGATGAAATGAAGCGTCTTTTGAGTTGACAAGGAGGAAATGGGGTAACGGTCAGATCACAGCTTTGAAAACATCAAGGACGGTTCTTTGTTCCGGCCATGGAACAGTCGGCACAGGAGGTTCTAGGGGACTAAACAGAGCAACGAAATGCAAATTTCGAACAGAGAACTGGCGATCAACTTTACGCCAAAACCCAAATGATAGCGTCACGCCATTAAGGACAGCAAAGCAACAAAAACAAACGATTGATAGCAACGCACGTACCGTGAAGGAGCCAAAACAAGCTCCCGTTGGCCATGTAGTCGTAGACCAGCAGCTTCTCCTCCCTCGCGAAGTAATAAGCCCTCAGGCTCACCAGGTTGGGGTGGATCAGCCTCCCCAGCACCTCCATGTGCTGCTCGAACTCCCTCCTCCCACCCACGCTCGCGTCCTTCAGCCGCTTCACCGCCACCACGTTCCCGTCGTCCAGCACCGCCTTGTACGCCGTCCCGAACCCCCCCTTCCCCAGCATCTCCGCCGACGCCCTCAGCAGGTCCTCCAGCTCGAACCGCTTCACCCCCTCGAAGAACACCATCCTCCCCCTCTCGTACCCGGCGGGGTTGTTAGCCGCTGCCGCTGCGGCGGCTGCCGCGGCCGGGTATGGGCTGGACGAGTACACGATCTTCTCGCTCTCCAGGAGCTTGGAGTTCTTCTTCTCGCCGACGTAGCTCCTCCAGAAGTAGCAGTAGAGCAGGAGCGAGATTGCCGCGAGCACTAGGACGTCGCCAACTATGATGGCGATCATGGCCACGGGCTTGATGTGGGCTGCGCCGGAGCGGCGAGCGCCCGACGAGGCCGCGGCCGGCGCCGCGGTCACGGGCATGGAGGTCGGGGATGAGGCCACGGTGTTGGGCTTCGCACTCGGGCTCAGTGGTGACGCGATGGCCCCATCGGATCCGGGTCGAGTCGGGTCGCCGGCGGCGGCGTCGCATTTCTTCAGTGGGTACCCGCACAGGGCCGAGTTCTCCGCAAATGCAGACTCGGGGAACCCCGACAGCGACTTGGGCACTTCGCCGGCGAGCCTGTTGCGGGAGATGTTGAAGTCCTGGAGGTTCGGGAGGTCCAGGCCTGAAATGGGGCCCGAGAACCCGTTCCCCTCGAGCCTCAGGGTCAGCAGGTGGGTCAACCCGTTGAGCCCCGCCGGGACCTCGCCCGAGAAGTTGTTGAAGGACAGATCGAGCCGATAGAGCCTCGGGAGATCCGGCACGGAGGCCGGGAACTCGCCGGAGAAGCCGTTGTGGGAGAGGAAGAGGAGCTTGAGGGACGTGAGGCTGGACAGATCCGGGACCCGACCCGAGAAGCGGTTGTGCTTGAGGCTGAGGACGCGGAGCTGGGGGAGGGAAGTGAGGGGCTGGATGGAGCCGCGGAGGCCGAGGCTCTCGAGGACGACGCGGGAGACGCGGCCGTGGAGGCAGGAGACGCCAAGCCACGAGCAGGCGTCGGCGGAGGAGTTCCAGCTGGCGAGCTTGTCGTCGGCGTCGGAGGCGGCCTTGAAGGCCAGGAGAGGCCCGGCGTCTGGGTTGGCGGCGGCGGCGGAGGGAGCTTGGAGGGAAGAGAAGCGGAGCAGGAGGAGGAGGAGGAGGAGCTTCTTCAGGTGAAGAGGCGGCGACATGGTGGCGCTGCGGAGGAGGAAGCCTGTGACAGAAGAGAGATAAAAGAGAGAGAGAGAGAGGTGAAGCGAGGGAGTGGGAGTGAGAGTGAGGGAGGGAGAAGTAGGTTTTTGTTTCCCTGCAAACAAAGCTGAAGGAGAGAGAGGGAGAGAAAGGGGACTGGGGGCACGACTGTAAATTGAAGCCGAAGTTGGAGGGTGGAATTGGAAACTCGTGCTGGGCAAGGAAAAATATGACTTTATGTTAACAATATTAGGAATATGGTTAATACCACGAAAAATCTCAAATTAAAATACTTATAAAAAATTTACTCAAAATTAATTTTTTGACCATCAAAATTCATAATCTTGTACACCTGTGATAACTTTACCCTCCTATAGTTTCCGTTAAACTCTACCACAAAATTTTGAAGTTAGATTAAATTTTTGAGTTGGATTACATGTGGCAATTGACGGATATACCAGTTTGGGGTTTTACTGTCCGTCTATTATAGGTGTACCATTTTGTGATTTTTCGTAATAATTTATCATAAATGTATCAGTTTTTGATTTTTTTGTGATTAAAAAATTAGTTTAGAGTAAATATATCATAAGCATACCGACCTGTGGTTTTTTATGGTTAAAAAATTAATTTTGGGTAAATTTATCATGAGTATACTAGTTTAGAATAATTCGTGATATTAACCCTTAGGAATGGTAGATAATACACTACCGATGAAATTTTACACGAGCGGCTTTATCTGTCATCGATTTAAGGATTAGAAATTTAGAAGTACTCCTCCTCTCGAATTAATGGCTTCCAAGTCATTTTGCGCAAATTGCATGTGGTTTTTTTGGACTAAAGTGCTCTCGTTCAAGAACCCAACTCAGATTCAACCCAACATAAACTGAGAAGACTGTTGACTTTGAGAGTTCGAGCGGGAGTGCTCTGTGTATAAAACAAAGCCTAATCTGCAGTTAATAAAAAAGCAATTAGGGGTACCTCGAGCGTGGTTAGTGATTCTATAGAGCTTGTCTTATTATATTTCGAAATGGATCGTTAAGCACCACTAATTAAGCGGGTTCGTGCACGGTTTCACGGGGGATTGGCTTTCGTTTTTTGCCGCATTTGCGAGTGCCAGGAAAATCCCGCATTACAATGAGATTCTTTAAAACGCACTTCCAAAAAAGATAAACAAGAGTGGGAGCATAAAAAAAAATCATTTTGACTTAAAAGACAGCTTTGTTTATTGTGTTCTCTCTTGTTAATTCTTTTTCTTTTTATAAAGAAAAATGAAATTTGCACTCAAATTTGGCGCGGGAGAATTCTTTTTTTTAAGAGCAAACCTCGTTGATGAGTACTTTAGGTTTAGGATCACTGATTAAGCATGGAAAACAAGGAATTCCTATGACACTGAGCACACTCAATTACGAAAAAAGTCAGTTCGTTTAGGATTGGAACGTTCGTTGATTAACTAGTTCCCTAGAATAATCTATAATGAGCTCTTTAGATAAATCGACATATCTTGCGACCATGATTTGATGAATAGATTAGGCCTATCCGGTTCAAGAGTTCACAAGAGTTGAGCTCGAATGAATACTCTTTTACAAATTGTATTGGTTTCATATAATTGACATTGAGTTAACCCTAACTAGAGTTGTTTCTCTTTTGCAGGGACAAACTTTCACTTGGACAAGCTATGAGCCATCATTCGCATCGATCCGAATGATGCACCAGAAGCTGATTACAATCATCATCTTCGCGGTTCCATTGTCCTCCTCATTGGTGATCTTGTGCAGCCCAAACTCTTCTCGGAGCTCCAGGCATTGGTGGACTCGACGTGGAAAGTACGTTTTGCTAGTACGATCTACCATGACTTATGATGTTTTTCCTCTTGCCGACCATCTCCAGGACCATCATGTCATAGCTATAGATATTCGATTTGCAAGAAACCCCTCTAGTGTTCCTTATGATCAACTCCGAAGCAATGTGTCTGCCCGTGCATCGCGCACCCAGCATCGACGCGATGCTCTTTTCTGATCTACTTTAACTCTCAACTCACTCTTAGACTTTTACCCTATCTCTTTGCAGAGTATGGAAATTGAAACTCACATCTAAAACTACCTCCCCTCCCTCAAGAAGGTGAGGAATCGAATTCCCCACCTTCTTCTTCCCAAATAAGAAGGATGGCCGCTGGGGCAAATCTCAATAGTTGTGTTACTTCCATTGAATATGAACTTTTTGAGTGATCCATTGGGCATGAGCTCATAAACCAAAGCTCTTTTGCTTCCTTCAAAATAGAACCCCAGGAGGCTGACAACATTCACATGAGAAGTCTTGCTTATGCTTGCAACTTCATCGAAAACTTCTTCCCCACCACCTTTCAACTTCTTTAGAAGCTTCACTAGGCAAGTGATTCCAAAATTGGGGATTTGAGGGGTTAAGTGTATGGATCGATGTGTAGAGTGACAATGGGACGATGGATAAAGGATGAAGGATATGGAAGGTTCACCATCGATGCTTAAAGACATGGACCACCAACAAAAGACAAAGAACCGAGATAGATTGTAGCTCACCACCAAGGCGCAAATGATTACTGTACTGGCTAAGGATAAAGAGCTATTTGATTCACCACCAACAATGTTGAATAAAGAATCAGACAAATAATTCAACTCGCTTAGAGGAATTCTCATATATTCATCAAAATTTACGTTACAATGGAGAATTCTCCTCTATTTATAGAGATACTTTGACATAAGAAATAGACACACTTTAAAGAGACTTGGGGACTCCCCAAATATTATAGACATAGGAATTAGAAAGTAATTAAAGTCCTAGGATCTTAGAACTTTGACTTGTAGAACCCACATTACAATAAAGACTCATCAAGATTTAGGAACTAAGAAATGTATTAATGATACGGAGTCTTGAAATCTTGACTCTTTAACCTTATGGTTCATCTTCCAAAATTCATCTACCAGCTTTGACCAGAAAATAACCATCTTAGGAGATCAACAAATATCCAATGAAATTGCTTAGAATAGTCTCCCATCGATATGCTGTTGATTAGTTTTGATTTCGCCAACTAATATGGCGAATTGATAACTTAATACTTGAACAATGAGGAAGAATCCATAACTCCTCAATCGGTGGTAACTAGGTCGATAGTCTCCTTATCAATAATTTCATTCTCGATTCATCAAAGCAAGTTTTGACCAAATTATGCCTTGGCTTGAATAAACATTGATTGTTATTGCGGAAGCCAAGCGATCGAACAATATAATTAACAGAATAAGAAAATAAAATCGAACACCAGATTTACGTGGTTCGGTCGTAGTGACCTACGTCCACGGGGAGAGCAGCACGGAATTCCACTATAGATCAAGCGATACAACGGAAATTACAACCATACTTGAGTCACTCAAACACTCTCGGTATTTCCCAAGCCCCAATTACACCCAATAACTCACGCAGTGTTTAGCCCCACAATTCCTCACGAAATAATCTCTCAATCTCACAAAAGAATTGTACATAAATCAACATAAGATTTAATCGCTACGAACACTTGAGCTCTTGGTGTAACTCCACGAACAAAATCCCAGGGAGATAAACCCACGCCAAGCACTCGACATCAACCGCGGCGCTTCAAGACTTCTCTTCCCTTTGCCAAGACATATATATAGAAGAAAGACCGAAAAGTAAACCCTTAGAATTATTAATATCACCGCCACGGAAGAAGTCAAGTTCGATCAGCACATATTGGTCAAGAAAGAAATCAAAGTTGACCGAATATTGTTTCCACGTTAGACTTTCCAATTTCAGCCCAAGAGCCCAACATAATATATGAAAGTTGATATTATCTTTGTTTCCTCCGGCACATATTTGGAAAGTAAATTTCCAATGTTTCCTTTTTGCTCGGTTTCGGAAATCCGCAAAATATCCAATTCGAAATATTTAGATTTCTCTTTGGGCTCAAATTCGAGACATATTTTCAATAATCTCCACCTTGGCTCGACGTTTGAGCCAAGTCACAATTGTTTTGATAGAATCCGAATTTCGCTACTACTCTCCCATAGCCCCCGATGGGCTCAACCGCCACAGACGTTTTTCAAGTCCAAGCCTCGCTTGAACTTCGCCATAGCCGTGGACCTCATCAGAATACCAACTCCACATGCACCTTTAACCGCTCCACAAGGATTTTCCGACACAACCTCTTCAATCGCATATAAGCAAAACTATCATTGCATTTATATCTGTCAAGAGATCAAATACGCACCTTGTTAATACCAGCAGTTACAACAACCGTTGGCTCAATAGGCTCCACCTTGCTACAAGCACCATCTGTGTCGATTATTTCGCTAGCACCCGCTACCTCAGGAGTTTCTGATTGCAACTCCACCTCAAGCTGAACACCGTCTAGATCCGTATAAACACTGCTATTAACACTCTTAGCCAGAAGTACTGGAGATTCGTCAAATGTAACTTCTCTGCTGATAATAGGTGAATTTAATTCCGGGCACCACAACTTATAGTCCCGCTCACCTTGTGTATAACCTAGGAACATGCACTTTCTTATCCTTCCATCAAGCTTACCATCACTAACTCGAACATAACATGGACAATCAAATATTCTAAGAACAGAATAATCAGCAACATTACCTGACCACACTTTTTTGGGAGTCTGACATTCAATCACAGTCGATGGGGATCTATTCTTCTGGTAGCTCGCCGTACTAAGGGCATCCGTCAGGAATCTCCTAGCCATACCAGCACTAGAGAGCATTTTATGGGCCGTCTCTAGTAATATTTTGCTCATCAACTCTGCAACTTATTGTGATTCAATGGCACTAGTGCGGTATTTCACTATGCCTTCCTTCATGCAGAATTCGTTTAACAGTTTTGAGCAAAACTCCATACTACTGTCAGTCTGCACCTCCTTGATCGTTTTACCAGTCTCCTTTTCGATCAAAACTTTTAACTGCATGATCCTAACAATAGCATCAAACTTGTGCCTTAGCACAAACACCCAAGTCTTCCTCCAGTAGTCATCAACAACTGTTAGCATAAATCTGGCACTCTTCCTCGAAGGAAATCGCGACAACCTGCGAACATCCAAGTGAATTAATTTTGCAATATCCGTGGTTTCTCTGACGGTCGTACTGAATTGCACTTTCCGCCGTTGATCTAAATCACAGCACCTGCATATATTCAATTCGTTAACCACATAACCACATAGCAAATTTCTTTCACTTGGACCCTTGAGACTTCTCTTGCTAATGTGCCCCAAACACATATGCCACAATTCAGACTCTCGAACCGATGCATTCGACGTCTTCGCGGCGAATTCTGTCACTGTCTCACCTTGAAGCTCATACAAGCCACTATGCTTGATTCCTTTCATTATCACCAAGGCACCTCGAATAACTTTCAGAAGTCCACATTCTGAAGAATACCGACACCCAGCTGAATCCAGGGCACTCAAGGAAATCATATTTTTCTTCAACTCTGGAACATGCCTCACTCCAGTTAATGTCAACACAATACCATCATGCATTCTGATTCTGATATTACCAACACCTATAACATCGCATTTAGCATTGTTCCCCAACTGTACTTTACTACTATCCGTGCACTGATAAGTAGTAAACCAATTCCTGTTTGGTGTAGCATGAAAAGAACAACCAGAATCCATAATCCATCCGTCAAACGACGAATTATCAGTGACAGACAAGACATAATCAGCATCATCCGAATTACTATTTGCTATAGCTGCAACATCATCCGCAGGATCAATTCTAATTCTTTTACCCTTCTCGTTTTTCAGTTTAAGGCAATCCCTTCTAAGATGCCCCCTCTTACCACAGCTCCAACAGACAACACCGCCAGTCCTAGACTGACTTCGCCTATTCGAGTTCATACTACTCCTGCTAACACGTGTACCAGTTCTTTCTCTATTTTCACCTACTAAAGCAGCAGATACATATTCGCCAGATTCTCTTCTGCGGATGCCTTCACTTAGAATTAAATCTCGAACACCATCAAACGTCAAACTTGTCGATCCAGAGGAATTACTAACAGCAGTAACAGTAGTATTCCAACTATCAGGCAACGAGGATAACAAAATCAAAGCACGTACCTCATCTTCAAAGTCAATCTCAACTGAATTCAATTGACTAACGATCACATTGAATTCATTGATATGATCTGCAACTGACGCACCTTCGCTTATCTTCAAATTAAATAGACGTCGCATCAAATAGACCTTGTTGATCGCAGAGGGCTTCTCGTACATGTCCGACAGGGCTTTCATCAAACCTGCAGTGATTGTCTCTTTCACGATGTTAAACGCGACGTTACGAGCCAACGTCAGCTGAATAACACCAAAAACTCGTCTATCCAGCAATTCCCAATCAGCTTGCTTCATCGTCTCTGGCTTCTCCCCGGACAGGGGCAAGTGCAATTTCATATGATATAGATTATCCTTAATCTGCATCTTCCAGAAACCGAAATCCTTCCCATCAAATCTGTCGATTTTCACTTTTCCTTCTTCTATTGCCATCGATTCGCTTCAACTCAGCCAAATCAGGCTTTGATACCAATTGTTGCGGAAGCCAAGCGATCGAACAATATAATTAACAGAATAAGAAAATAAAATCGAACACCAAATTTACGTGGTTCGATCGTAGTGACCTACGTTCACGGGGAGAGCAGCAAGGAATTCCACTATAAATCAAGCGATACAACGGAGATTACAACCACACTCGAGTCACTCAAACACTCTTGGTATTTTCCAAGCCCCAATTACACCCAATAACTCACGCAGTGTTTAGCCCCACAATTCCTCATGAAATAATCTCTCAATCTCACAAAAGAATTGTACATAAATCAATACAAGATTTAATCGCTACGAACACTTGAGCTCTTGGTGTAACTCCACGAACAAAATCCCAGGGAGATAAACCCACGCCAAGCACTCGACATCAACCGCGACGCTTCAAGACTTCTCTTCCCTCTACCACGGCATATATATGGAAGAAAGACCGAAAAGTAAACCCTTAGAATCATTAATATCACCGCCGCGGAAGAAGTCCAGTTCGGTCAGCACATATTGGTCAAGAAAGAAATCAAAGTTGATCGAATATTGTCTCCATGTTGGACTTTTCAATTTCAGCCCAAGAGCCCAACATAATATAGGAAAGTTAATATTATCTTTGTTTCCTCCGGCACATATTTGGAAAGTAAATTTCCAATATTTCCTTTTTGCTCGGTTTCGGAAATCCGCAAAATATCCAATTCGGAATATTTAGATTTCTCTTTGGGCTCAAACTCGAGACATATTTTCAACAATTGTGCTGAATTTGTTAATGAAATTAAGGCTCCGTTCGTTTGCCGGAAAATATTCTCCTTTTGGAAAATATTTTCCCGGAAGTCATTTTCCTGAAAAATATTTTCTTGGAACACAATTTTCTGGTGTTCGGTTAAAATTTGAATAAGTTTCGGAAAATATTTTCTGGTATTCAGCGACCGTCGATCTGGCAGCATCTGGCGACTGGCTGGGTCCGGCGACCGGCAGCGGCGATCGGCAACCGACGGCGGTCGGCGGCGGCGGCGGGCGGCGGCGGCGACGGGCGGCGGCGGCGGGCGGCGGCGACCGGTGACCGGCGGCGACGGGCGGTGGCCAGCGGCGACGGCTGGCGATCGGCGGTGGCCGGCGGCCAATGGCGACCGGCAGCGGCGATCGGCAACCGACGGCGGCGACGGGCGGCGGTGGCGGGCGGCGTCGGTCGGCGACCGGCGATCGGCTGTGGCCGGCGGCCGATGGCTATGATCGACGATTAACTTTCTCTCCCACAGAAAACATTTTCCCTCCCATGGGCAATTTTGCCTTCACTTTGGGGGAAAATGATTTCCTTTTTGTGAAAAGAGAAAATCATTTTCCTCAAAACAATGAAGGATTTGGGGGTGGGGAAGAAAAATATTTTCCCACGGAAAATATTTTCCGCCCCCGAACACAGGAAAACATGGAAAATATTTTCCGGAAAAATATTTTTCCTGAAACGAACGGAGCCTAAGTCAGGTGCTCCCGCATCATTTGCCGCCACCAATTGACCGTCTCGGAGTTTTCCTTTGTACATGCAGCCATAACCTCCCTGACCTGGCTTTTCCTCCAAAGAGTCGATCGTCCTCTTGATGTCTTTGTAGGTGTATCTTCTCGAAGAGATGAGTCTGTCGATTTTCATCTCGCCATCGAGACGTTTGCTCCTCTGCTTTACCAAAGCCATAATCTTTTTGATCATCAGCTTCTTCCCGAAGCTATGAATAACAATAAGGGCGATCCCGAGCCCAGTTCCTGATGCAACTGTTCCTCTAAAACCAAACAATATTTTCGAACGACAATCTCACTTGGTCACTTTATCAAGGCTTCTAAACTGCGGATCATTACAGATAGTATTCAACCACGAACACAATTTGACAGATTACGTACTATAGCTTTTGCCCCCAAATTGCCAAGTTTTGCTGCTAGGACACAAATCCTTAACAAATAAATATCCCAAATGAAGTTGTGATGGAACCAGTTAAAGAGTGCTTCCAACAGTGCAATGGGCCGTGAATGTATATTGTATCTATGACTCACGCTTGGAAGAATAATTAGAAGAATAATTAAACATCTCGTTTAATCTAATCCCATATTTCGAGAACAAAATATCTACATCAATTTGCAAAACTTATTAATTTGGCCGTAAATCGATATAAACTCACCGTTTAAGAATTTTATTTGGTTTTCCTTTATGTGTTATTGATGTATAATATAATGTTTTTAGTAATTATTAAATTATAGTTTGGAAGATCGATTAGGGTAAATTTCTACTTTATCGACCACCAATATCATCGGACACTGATCACAGAACCGAACGACGGTAGTTTGGGATTCAGAAAGATTCCGATATCCATTCGGAGAGTTAAACGTGGTTTGACTGTTCTTCTTCGGGCTTTAAGAAGCGAAAGGGCTTTAGTATGCCAGTGGCTCAAACTCAAAAGAGTAAAGGCGGAATAGTCCTAGTATATCTGGTTGCATGGTCCCATACGTTATGAGTCCTTACCATTCTCTTTTGATCAGCATGTGGATCAGAATAACAATCTGAATTGAGCATTCATGAATGGAAGCACCCAAGATTCTCTATGGAAATTACCACCGAAGGAAACAAGGGAAGAAAAATGTGAAAATAAGTATTTCATATAAGTTTATACAGATGCTGCAGTGATATCAAATTGCAGCAGCGAACTCTCGTCTGTGGTAGCTACGGGGGATCTCGATGATGGGGATGACAAGGTTGGTTTGCAAGGGCTCGACACTTCCTCTCAGCATCTCCACGACTTGAGTCATCGATGGTCGAGCTCTCGGATCAATCTGAATGCACCACAAGCTGATTATGATCATCTGCTTCACGATTCCTTTGTCTTCCTCGTTCGTGATACCATGCAACCCGAGTTCTTCCTGAAGTTCAAAGCGTCGGTGAATCCAGTGAGGAAAATATATTTCGCTACTATGGTCCACTCCAACTTCAACGTTTTTTCTCCTGCCCACCATTCCATAACCATCATGCCGTAACTGTAGACATCCGATTTGTGAGAAACCCGTCCGATGTTCCTTAGGACCAATTCCGGAGCAATGTAGCCTGCAGTACCGCGTGCACCCAACATTGACACGGTACTCTCTTCTCTAGGACATATTTTGGCAAGACCAAAGTCGGAAATCTTGGGACAATAATTCCGGTTAAGAAGAATGTTGTGAGGCTTTATATCGAAATGCAAGATCCTGGCATTACAGCCTCGATGCAGGTACTCTAGCCCTTGTGCTATGCCTAGGGAGATGTTGTATAATATCTCCCAACTCAATTGCTGATTGGCCTCTGAAGTGTTTCTTTTGAATATGAACTTTTCTAGTGATAGGTTGGGCAGGAACTCATAAACTAGAGCTCTTTTGCTTCCCTCAAAGCAAAATCCCAAAAGGCTGACAATATTGACATGAGGAGTCCTGCTTATGCTCGCAACTTCATTGATAAATTCTTCCCCATCGCCTTTCAGTTTCTTTAAAAGCTTCACGGCCACAAGTTGACCGTCTCGAAGCTTGCCTTTGTACACATAACCATAACCTCCTTGACCCAACTTCTCCTGGAAAGAATTGGTCATCCTCTTGATATCTTTGCAGGTGTATCTCCTCAAAGAGACCAGTCCCTCCATTTTTCTTGCAGCCGCAGAATGTTCTTTCTTTCCCATCATCAAAGTTATATGTTTTCTTATCATCGATTTCTTCCTAATGGAATAGACTACAAGAATGACAATCGCAATTCCAACTCCTGATGCAGCTGATTAGAGAAAAGCAAAAGATTTGGAAGCAACTTCAGTTCATCGTTTTTACTAATATAAGGTCATAATGTTGGAAAAGCAAAACTTTGTCAAGGTTTCTGCGCCGTGAATTAGAGTATATGAAACAAAAAGTAAGTTTAATGCAGTACCTATTGCGACTTTCATCACCAAAATGCCATGCTGTGCTGTTACGAAGGGCACAATGGCTGAATTAGCAAAGGTGCAATGAACTTAGGATTTTTTCGACAATGTTGCGATGACACGGAGGAAAGAAGAAATAAAACAAACCCGTTTGTGGACAACGCCAAGCACGTGGCCGCTCACGGCAGTAACACCGGAAACTGTAGATGTCGTAATCGAACCCGCACTTGCCGCCACTTGCCTCGCACACGATGCAATTGTTCACCTTCCAATCTAGCACGAACCCGCTCCTCAACGCCTCCTCTTTCTCCGCCCCGCGTCTCCACTCGGCCGCCACCGGCGCCACCACCAAAGTCCGGCACTTCTTGGCAGCATCGATCACTTCCGGATCCTCGCCATCCCCATATATCCCCAGAACGACCCCACTTTCGCCTTCTTCTTTTCCAGGACAGCTGATCCTGTGGTTCAGAAGCTCGTCGGTGTGGAGAGAGATTGGCGGTAACTTTCGGGCACAGCTGGAAGTGCCCAGTCGACGAGAGACTCAGGTTCTTGAGAGAACCGGGCGTGCAGTAAGAGAAGGCGGTTGCGTTGTCGTCGGAGACGGCGGCGTTGGAGACCCAGAGAGACTGGTTCTTGTAGAAGATGTCACGGACGACGTAGTCGTCGCCGGAGAGGGTGATGACCGGGCGGTCATCAGCGCAGGACAGCTCGAATCACGGGTGGCCGCAGTAGGAGGGCTGCTGGCCGTGGACGTAGAACGGGAAGGTGATGTTCAGGCCGCCGCAGGGGACGGTAAGGCTGCAGTTCTCGAAGTGGGGGTCGACTAGAGAGAGAGAGACCGTTGGGGTGATAAAGAGAGAGCAAAGAGTAACAGGAATGTGTTGATTGGGAGAGGAGAAAGAGGACGTGTGGGGGCGGTTCTGGTTCTGGTCATCGTCATGGTCATTGTGGATTGAACGGGCGGTGGAGATATGTCGAAGAGGTTTCCGGCGACGTACACGGCACCTATTATATCATTGGCTGATCTAATGTGTTGTGTCGAATCCAAGTACTCGTAAATAAATTTTTGGACCTTTTAAATGCGAAAGCTTAAGCTTGCACCATATTCGTGGTCCACACGATTCATTCGATGGGGTCTACCGACGCTTCCTCGTTTTCTTTACCGCACAGAAGGCTGGCGATTGACTTGAAAATTTGAAGTCTTCCTCCTCCTCTTCTGGTTCTGTGATGCCAGAAGACGAATTCTGTTATTCTCTCGTGACGTCGGTACGCGTTCTTTTAGCTGTTCCTAAAGATTATTGCAGGACAATCGAAGGACGCGAAGGAGAGAGCGAGCGAGAGAGATGAATTCACCTGAGAGGTCGAGGCATATATGGCCCCTCTAAATTTGACCAGGGCTGGCCTTCCTAGATGGAGCCAGGTTGGGACAATAACAGAAAGAGAAGCAATCCAAGACTTTAAATTCGTGTAAATCGTTCAGTCGACTGTACCGAATCAGTTCGGCTAAGCAACGGGTGTAGGTTCGAATTTCAAAAGCGAAATAAAGAAACAGCAAGAAAGCAAGACGGGTTAAGGAACGGACTTCAACATTGATGTTTATATATAGGCTTAATATTGCGAAAAATTCAAAACTTATAAACCTGTAATAATAGTTTCCATTTTCCTCAATGGTGTGACGCTACTCATCGAAGTGTAAGATTCTCGTGTTGCAGCCTCGATGCAAGTACTCGAGCCCCATGAGGTATGTCTGACCGAAATTTTGCACAATGTGTGCCAACTCAACTGCTGTTCTACCTTGGAAGTGTTACTCCTGTTGAATATGAACTTTTTGAGAGATCCATTGGGCAGGAGCTCATAAACCATTCTGCTTCCTTCAAAACAGAACCTCAGGAGGCTGACAACATTGACCTGAGAAGTCCTGCTTATGCTCGCAACTTCATCGAAAACTTCTTCCACGCCGCCCTTCAGCTTCTTAAGAAACTTCACCACCACCAGTTGACCGTCTCGGAGCTTGCCTTTGTATATGCAGCCATAGCCTCCCTGCCCTAGCTTTTCTTCCAAAGAGCCAGTCATCCTCTTGATGTCCTCGTAGGTGTATCTTCTCAAAGAGATGAGTCCCTCGATTTTCATCTCACCATCGAGACGTTTGCCCCTCTGCTTTACCAAAGCCATAATCTTTCTGATCATCAGCTTCTTCCCGAAGGAATGCATAACAATAAGGGCGATCCCAATCCTAGTTCTTGATGCAACTGTTCCTCTTAAACCAAACAATATTTTCGAACAACAATCTCACTTGGTCACTTTATCAAGGCTTCTAAGCTGCGGATCATTATAGATATTATTCAACCACGAACACAATTTGACAGATCACGTACTATAGCTTTTGCCCCCAAATTGCCGAGTTTTGCTGCTATGACACAAATCCTTGTCAAATAAATACCCCAAATGAAGTTGTGATGGAACCAGTTAAAAAGTGCTTCCTACGGTGCAATGGGTCGTGCTTATATATTGTATCTATAATCATGCTTGGAAGAATAATAATAAGGATAATTAAACATCTCATTTAATCTAATCCCATATTTCATCGGACACTGATCACAGAACAGAACGACAATTGGGGATTCAGAAAGATTCCAATATCCATTCGGAGAGATAATCTAATCCCATATTAACGTGGTTTGACCGTTCTTCTTCTGGCTTTAAGAAGCGAAAGGGCTTTACCATGCCAGTGGCACAAACTCAAAGAGTAAAGGCGGAATGGTCCTAGTATATCTGGTTGCATGGTCCCATACGTTATGAATTCTTACCATTCTCTTTTGATCAGCATGTCGATCAGAATAACAATTTGAATTGAGCATTCGTGAATGGAAGTACCCAAGATTCTCTATGAAATTACCACCGAAGTAAACAAAGGAATAAGAATCTCAAAATAAGTATCTCATATGAGTTTATACAGATGCTGTAGTGAAGTCAAATTGCAGCAGCGAACTCGCGTCCGTAGTAGCTATGGGGGATCTCGATGAGGGGGATGACAAGGTTGGTTTGGGGGGAATTTGCAAGGCCTCGACACTTCCTCTCAGCATCTCCATGACTTGAGTCATCGATGGTCGGGCTCTCGGATCAATCTGAATGCACCACAAGCTGATTATGATCATCTTCTTCGCAATTCCTTCGTCTTCCTCATTCGTGATTCCACGCAACCCGAGTTCTTCTTGAAGTTCAAGGCGTCGGTGAATCCAATGAGGAAAATATATTTCGCTAGTACGGTCCACCCCAACTTCAACATTTTTTCTCCCGCCGACCATTTCCAGAACCATCATGCCGTAACTATAGACATCCAATTTGTGAGAAACCCCTCCAATGTTCCTTATCACCAATTCAGGAGCAATGTAGCCTACAGTGCCGCGTGCACCCAACATCGACACGATACTCTCTTCTCTAGGACATATTTTGGCAAGACCAAAGTCAGAAATCTTGGGACAATAATTCTGATCGAGAAGAATGTTGTGAGGCTTTATATCGAAATGCAAAATCCTGGCATTACAGCCTCGATGCAGGTACTCTAGCCCTTGTGCTATGCCTAAGGAGATGTTGTATAATGTCTCCCAACTCAATTGCTGATTTGCCTCTGAAGTGTTGCTCTTGAATATGAACTTTTCCAGTGATCCATTGGGCATGAACTCATAAACTAGAGCTCTTTTGCTTCCCTCAAAGCAAAAGCCCAGGAGGCTGACAATATTGACATGAGAAGTCCTACTAATGCTTGCAACTTCATTAATAAATTCTTCTCCATTGCCTTTCAGTTTCTTTAGAAGCTTCACGGCCACAAGTTGACCATCTCGTAGCTTGCCTTTGTATACATGACCATAACCTCCTTCACCCAACTTTTCCTGGAAAGAATGGCTCATCCTCTTGATATCTTTGTAGGTATATCTCCTCGAAGAGACCAGTCCCTCAATTTTCTGTGCGGCCGCAGAATGTTCTTTCTTTCCCATCATCAAAGCCATACGTTTTCTTATCAGCGGCTTGTCCCTAGTGGAATAGACTACAAGAATGACAATCGCAATTCCAACTCCTGATGCAGCTGATTAGAAAAAAGCAAAAGATTCGCGGGCAACAACTTCAGTTCATCATTTTACTAATCTAAGGTCCTAATGTTGGAAAAGCAAAATTTAATCAAGGTTTCCGAGCAGTGAATTTGTGTATGAGACAAAATGCAGGTTTAATGGAGTACCTAATGCGACTTTCATCACCAAATCGCCTTGTTGCGCTGTTACAGAGGACACAAATCCTTGTCAGAAAACTCTCCCAATCAAAACTATGACGAAACCAGGAGAAATGCATTTTAGAACAGCAGAAATGCTTTTAAACGCAGTCGGAGAGGACGTTATACATATAAGATCCGAAACTGCCGGGATCATACTTAGATCCATACTCATCACAGTGACTACTATTTCATGTCTTTGAAATGACTAGTTCAATACTTGTGCTATAAAATTAACTTAGAGGGAAAATAAAATAAATTTAGGGATTGAATTAGAACGCAGACTTTGACCAACAAATTGACAAAATACAAGAAGTTCAAGCATTAAAATGATAGTATACGTTTAAACAAGAAAGAAGAAATAAGCCAAGGAAATGATAAAATGAATAAATCCAATCTTGGTGCCATATGGCTCAAGGTACCTTGGTCCACACATATTGCCAAAAGAGATTTTTCATTACAAGAGGGAGCTCAAGTCCGAACCCATCAACATATTCAGTTGGACCCACCTTCACTTAAAATTCAGATATTTTTCACTGCAATACCTTCGCTCGGGGAGATTGTCAAGGGGGAGCCCAAGTCCGAGTTTATCAACATATCCTACACCTTCACTCAAAAGCTTAAGGCAAATGAGTTATGAACTAATTAGGATATATTAACTGCTCAATATCATATCATTTCTCCGATGTGGGACATTTCTGACACAACTTACACGTGCATCCTAACTGTTTCGACCCTGAAGATAATTTTGCTATGCAGTTAGCTTGTGGAGGCCCCGACTATTTATGATTAAAAGGGAGTAGCACATTCTAGGCGGAAAGGTGAGTGCACTCGACTCGACCCACACAATCCGATGATTTTAATCGATGTTTCAAAAAGAGAAGAGTGTTTATCCTCGGACACAGGGTGAAGAAGATATTAGCCTACCAGGAACACAAACCATGCATAAGCCCGGTCAGGACAGTAACACCTGAAGCGCTCATGATTGAATCCGCATTTGCCACAACTCTCCTCGCACGCGCTACAATCGGGCGCTGTCCAATTCAGCACGAAGCCACTCCTCAACACCTCCTCTATCTCTCCCCTCCGCCCTCTCCAATCTGCCGCCACTGGCGCCTTTACTGCTTGCGCTTCGTTGACGCCTCCACCACTTCCCCATCTTCATCATCTCCATATATCGCTAGAACAACACTGTCCTGACCTTCTTTTCCAGCACAAGTAATCCTTGACCCAAGAAGGTAATCCGCATGGAGAGAGATGTTGCACTTGTAGAGGAGGAAGAGAGTGGTGGTGATGTTCGGCCCAATTTGGAACTGAGTCAATGGAAAGGTCAAGTTCTTGAGAACAGACAAGCAAGAGAAGGTCGAATTATTCGAGACAGTAGTGTTGGAGATGCAGAGAGATATCGTGGACAACGTAGTCGTTGCCCTGAGAGGTTGAGGATTGGAATGTGGTCGATGCAAGCTAATTCAAAGCCAGGGAAGCCGCAGTAAGAGGGTTGTTGGTCTAGGATGGAGAATGGGAAGGTGATGTTGCAGAGGCTGCAGTTTTTGGAAGTGCTGGTCCACCGCGCAGAGTGAAATCTTAGCCGTTAAGGGTGCAAAGAGGAGAAATAATATGAGGGTTCGGAGTGGAGGGAGAGGCGGCATGATCAGTAAGATGATTCTGCCTCTGCTCATCGTGAATTTGTGCGTGTTCATAGTTTGGAGATTGCCGGAGGATGGAGTTAATGTCGAGGGGGTAGGTGAGAGAGACAGAAAGATCATATGGGAAGTGGTACAATAATGCTGGGCGATATGACAGAACATAGCTCCGGCTACGTCACTACACTTAGTACATCATTGATGATCTAATGTGTCGTGTCGAATCCAAGTACTCATAAATTTGGACCATCTAAATGCAAAAGCACGATTCAATGGGTTAACCAGCACCTTCTCTTCTTCTTCTTTTTCTGTATTGAAGGCTGGCGATTGACTTGAAAAGTGAAGTTTTCTCTTCGGTTTCTGTATAGCCAGAAGACAATTCTGCTATTCTCTCATGATGTCGGTACACGTTCTTTTAGCTATTTCTAAGAAATTACAGGACAATGGAAGAATGTGAAGGAAAGAGCGAGAGAGATGAATTCACCTGAGAGGTCAAGGCATATACGGCCTCTAAATTTGATCAGGGCTGGCCTTCCTAGATGGAGCCAGGTTAGGTCAATAGCATAAAGACAGCAATCTGAGACTACAATTTGACTAAATCATCCTATCGACCGTACCAATTCAGTTCAGTTCAGCAACAGGAGTAAGGTACGGATTCCAAAAGCGAAAATGAAGAAACAAAAGGAAAGAAAGACAGGTTAGGAACAGACTTCAATATTGATGTTTATGTATATCTAGCTCAGAAGCTGTTGATTGAGGTTTTGGTTAAAGTCTTCCCTCGGAAGTCAAGGAAGACTGGCTTATTATGAATGTCATATCATATGATATGATGACATTCCAATACGATGTATAAATCTTTTATGGCTTCCTTGATCTAACATAAATTCCTATTTGATCAACAGAATATCACTTAACACGATACATCTTAGGATCAAATAGATATTCCCTAATGTTACATATCTTATGGAGATTGCAGAGCTAAGCTTAATGGAGTGTTTTATGCAACAGCGTTAACCACAACTTTAAGCTGATGCAACACAAGCATGAGCAAACACACGTTCAGAAAGCTTCTCTCTTTACATTTTCCTCCCTGGCCTATGTCATCATATATAATCCTCAACGCTTTCGCTGCACTCACATTGGAACTGGCTAAGCAAACAGAACTAAGACTACAAAAGGATTGTCCAAACGAAATACAAACGAAAGTAATGGCTTGGTGAGTACAGCCAAGGTGGGAAAAAGGAACTTAGAATAGAAAACCAAGGGAGGCCAAAAAGTTCCTCCTCTTCCTTTTGAAATCCTTATCCAGTTTGGAGCACGTGGCAAAGAAGTTCATGGAAAACCACATCGAAGAATTTAAACGGTTGCGTTACCTCCTTTGCACAGAAAACATCCATCTCGTTCCCTGCATTTGCCTCCACCTTTTTTGCATTTAACACATCTCTCCCAGGAGGTTAAATTCCATTGCAATCTAAACCCGTGACTCAACTTCTCGTAGCTCGCATTTTTCATTTTCTCGATATCCCATCTGGCTAATTCTGCAGGTACAATAACAGGATTCTCGCACGCTGACCGATTAAGATGTAGGTCTTCTGGTCTACCTATAAGAGCGACATAAGAGCTGTTGGCGCCGGCGGAGGAGCAAGTCAAGTGAGGATATGGATGATCGAAATCTCGGAAGCTGCTGCAATTACGGATGAATGCTAGGTATAAAGGCTTCTGAATGGATTTAAGAAAGGAGGGTGGTTCAAAGCTGGCATCAGTATCAGATTTTCCAGGCCGCATAGTTGGAGCAAAACAAGCATTGCCCATGCTCTCGAACTCCGAGCTCAACCTAGGAGAATGTTTCTCACATTCGACAAGGTACTCCCCAAAAGGTAGTAGTTTGAGCGGTGGCTTACCATGACACTCGTTTTGAAAACTTGAATTAGTACATGGTTTAATATCGTTCCGGAAGGGATCTCCTTTCTTGTCGTCACCGCACTCGGCAGGCTCGCAGGGTCGGTATTTCGACCTCTCTGATGCAACCCACTCTTCCAAAGAGATAACCGTCAAAATGCTAATGACAAGGCGAAGAAGCAAAAGCTTGGAACTCATGGAGCTTTCGACACCCATTTTCAGGAATTTTAGAGAGAACAATAGAAGCACAAAGAACAGACAGAAACAGGAGAGCTTTTGTGGCGTATAGCAGAGACACAAGGGGCTTCGGTGGCTCATACTAAAGATCGCATTTATATGAATGTCTCGATGAATCTTTTCTCACGGAAACACGCCAGTTGACCGGGTCAACTGAGCGTAGAGGACCCGAAAGAGCAAACGCGGTGGCCTCAGAGCCACAACGATTTCAATGAGATTCGTCTTCAACCCTGGATCTATGATTTGAAGGTCGAGCACTATGATTTGAGTCCATGGCCGACGACTGACTTAAAAAGTGAAGTCTTCTCCTCACTTTTGGTTCCGACTAGGTAGAAGACAAACCAGACAAGAGGTCTCCCATTCCATCACATTGTTGGTACAGATCCCAAGAACTACAGGACAATACGGAGAAGGATTGGCACCGCTGACCCTGATAGCAAATCACGTAGCCATCGAAACAGTCGCAGCCCCTTAAGGACTCCGAACAAATCAAATCTTGATTTTCATCTCTCATTTCATAGAGAATTTTATGATAGGATGTTTTCTTTCTCTATTGGAACGAAGGCAGCCATCGTCCCCATATTTTCAGAAAATAAGCAACCATGATTCTGAACTTTTTCTTCGTCACTAGGATCTCTAACAACATGTTTATTTGATCAAGTTAGTTCATATGTTAAATATGCATACGAAATGCTGTCAGAGATTGCCACATTAGCGCTCCCCGAAGAGACTAGCGGTATCATGAATTTTCTTTTGTGTCCATTGGGTTAAAATATTAAAAAAATAATAAAATCTCAAGCCCTGATGAAGAAAGAAACAGAGATAAAGACAGATAGTTGTGAACTCCGGGTTGCGTGATCCTTGGTGAGAAGGACCGGGCCAAGGTTGCACGACCCTGCTGATGTGTCACCTAGCCCTTGCCACACAGCAGTCATCGCCACAACAAAGCGCAAGTAGTGGGGGCTGGCGACCCTTTGAGTGTGTACATCTGTTTTTTTTTTTTTGCAGCAATTATATTTTCTCTTAGTATTCTCTCAGATGCAGTCAGCCACACAATAACCACCATCTGCTGCTAGTCCACTCTTTCACTTTTTTTCCAATTTTTGCCATACTGTGTTTTTAGATATGTTTATTCTGTTTTCTATTTGTCAAAAAAATTTTAAAAGCCCCGTGGAATGACTAAATCTACATTTAATGGAAAAGTAATTATCACATCAGCATTTTCATTACATTTTAATTGAAAGGATCAGTTGATTAAGAAAAAAGTTTAAAGATATGCGCCTTTTTCTCATAAAAAAAAGAAGAAACCACTTCCTCTCAAGATTGTCAATCATAAGGAAAATATTTATAGCTGAGAAGATAACCATTAAATTTTCTCTTAAGTATATATCACGGACGATCTCTCTTCCTTCCTTAAAATCGAAATAATCATATCTGTATCAAACGCCTCATAGTAAAAGAAAGAGACTTGATATAAGACGGTAACTTTGATAGACTTTTGTCTAGATGTGCCTCTTCTTCTATAAGTTCACTGCTCAAACACGGTTAAGTCAGATGCATGCCCAGATGACCTTGATAGTTTTATCAAACCGTCCAGGGCTTCATATATCTCATCACTATCAGGATGCCTCTCATCAAGGGAATAGAACTCAACAATATCATCGTTGACCTCAATCGAGCTACATCCAGGAAGTTTTCTACGCCCAGTATCTTTCATTGCGGCTTTCAATCTGGCCACATCCTTCCACTTTCCACTGTCCCCGTATATATTTGAAAGCATAACATAATTGGCCGGATTTCCAGGTTCAAGTTCACTTAACTGATGGAGGGCTATCTCGGCCAAGTCGACATTTTTATGTAGCCGACAGGCTCCAAGCAAAGTAGCCCAAATTACAGCATCCGCCTTCATGGGCATCTGATCCACAAATTCAACAGCCTGGATCAAAAGACCAGCTCGAGCAAGCAAATCAACCATACAGCCATAATGCTCCATTTGAGGCACTAGAGAGTAATCATCAATCAAGGACTGAAAGTATGAGAAGCCATCTGCAACCATTCCCATATGCGTGCAGGCACACAGCACGCCTATGAACGTGATTCCATCTGGTTTTACTCCAGCGCGTTTCATCTGCTCGAACAAACTTAAGGCATCAGCCCCACAGCCATGGATTGCCAAACCATTTATTATGGTATTCCAAGAGATCAAGTCCTTTGCGCACAAATTGACAAACACATTAAGGGCATTCTTTACTGTCCCACATTTCGCATACATATCAATTAAAGCATTGACAACATATGTATTCCCACCATATCCATGGCTCTCGGCATAAACATGAACCCACTTACCTAAATCAAGAGCTCCTAGTCTAGCACACGCAGACAAAACAGTCACAAGAGTGGCATCATTTGGGCTCACAGTGCCTTCAATCAACATTCTCTTGAAAGTGGCCAAGACTTGCAAGAAATTGCCACCACGGGCGTATCCTCCAATCAAGCCATTCCATGAGAAAATATTCCGTTCAGGCATCTCGTCAAACATCACTTCACAAGCATCGAGATCCCCGTTATTAGCAAAACCATTTAACATAGTGTTCCACGACATGACATCCCGGTTGGGCATGACATCGAAGAGCTTCCGTGCAGCCACCATGTCCCCAGTTTCAATATAACCGGAGATCATGGTGTTCCATGACACTACGTCACGTTCAGGAGCCAAGTCAAACAGACGTCTTGCTGAAACTACATCTCCACACGAAAGGTATCCATTCACCATCGAAGTCCATGCAACGACATTCCTCTCAATCATCTCACCAAAGGCCTTGTAAGCAGTACCAGCTTCTCCCCCACTCGAGTACATTTCAATCAAGGTGGTACCCACAAAAGGATTTTCTTTAAAACCGGACTTGATCACAAAACAATGCACTTCCTGGCCTTCCGTCAAAGCATGGATCTTGCCACAGGATTTGAGCACAACAGGGAAAGTGAAGCAATTGGGCATCACGCCCATGCTCCTCATTCGACCGAACAAAACAACGACCTCCCTGTTCAACTCATTTTGAGAATACCCCCTGAGCACGGCGTTCCAGTGAGAAACATTCGGGTCGAGAATTCGGTCGAACACGTGATGGGCATACACCATTTCCTTGAGCTGAGCACAAGCCGCGATGATTTTCGGGGCAACATAGTGGTTCCGTTCGAGGCCATGGCAGACCACCTGGGCGTGGATCTGATGAAGTCGCTTCTTGGTCCTACATGACTGCAACAGGGCGATGAACTGTTCTTCCAACAGACGGTGAGGGAGCTTGGGAGCAAAATCTGAAGGTATCTTCGCTATCTTCGGCGCAATGGCTCCGTCTTTGGTCGATGCGAAACGGGCTCCAGAAGAAGCAGCTTTTGGTCAATTGCGGCAGTATTCAATTCAGCGCCGAAGTCACCTCCTCCTTCTTCTTCTTCTTCTTCTTCCGGCTGTCCTTCTCAAATTCCTCTCCCTTCTTCTGATTATGCAGCAAGTGGAATCGCTCAGCTAGGCTGCGTTTTGCAGTCCGGAAGAGAACTGATTCGAAGCGAACGCTAAAATTGATGTTTCTTGAAGCACGGTGGAACGAACGATAGCCTAATGTTTCGTACGTCGGGATTCAATAATTTCCGGCTTTGCTTGTCCACGAGCAAATAAGACCAGGACCAAAAGTGAAATCTCCCCAAACTATACGATTAAAAATGTAATTATCCCTTTAACCTGTAATGCAACAGACATTTGTTGATTTTTCAATGGAGGAAGTGCACCAGTGGCTCTAAATCTTGCCCGGAACTGTAATTGAATTCTTGAAAAAAATACAATCAAATCCTGAAATTAGCTAAATTGATACAATCAAGTTCGTCCGCTAATTTTATTAAATTTAATTACCGAAAATTATTGACGTGACCTTTTTTATTATTAAGAAACATGTGCCATCAGATGCGGCTTTTTTCTTCTTTTCTTTCTCTTCTTCATTTCCACACTTGTCCCGCCTTATTGTTGATCGTTGGGAAAATTATTTAAAAAATCATAACCCTATTGTAATTGTGCCAATTCAATTCTAAACATTTTTTCGTTCAATTGAGTCCTAAATATTTTTATATTTGTGCTGATTCAGTCTATCTAGCCAATTTTGGCAGGAAATCGTTGACATGAACGCCCCGCCATGGCAGGGCGGCACTAAATGGACATTTTAAATAATATTTCAATAATTTTTCGAATTTTTATTTTTTTCTTTTATTTTTTCCTTTTTTTTCTTTTCCAGTGATTGGCCAGAGGCAAGGACCGGCGAGGTCAACCTCACGAGCCACTCACCATCGGCGGGTTGGCAAGGTTGAGCCTTGCTAGTGACCGGCGAGGGCGAGGCTCATCGTCGCTGGGCAAGTTCTTCGGTTGTTGCGTTGGAGAAGAACTCGCCCAAGAAAAAAAAGGAAAAAAATAAAAATTCGAAAATTTATTAAAATATTATTTACAACGTCCATTTTAGCGCTTGAGGATCTATAATGACCCGATAAGGGAAAATTATCAAAATAGTCTTAAATCTATTGCATTTTTATCAATTTAGTCATCAACTTTTTAATCTTATCAATTAAGTCCTAAATCTACACCAACAAAAACAATAATAAAAACGCATTATGCAAAGAGACAGATTTCGAATTCTTGACAATGCAAGAAGACAAACTACTGAAGAACTCGTCCACGACTCATCAAAAGCAAAAGCATTTTGCATACTTTTTTGCCGTAAGACACATGGCGCAATGACTTCACTCAAGCGGCTCGAGAAGGAGCTGTCATGGGTTATGAGGACCAATTTAGTTGCCTCCACCTACACAATCGGAATGTAGTAATACTTTTTTAAAAATAACAGCATAAGAGGGATGCTCAAAAGTGGGATCCACAAAAAGCAATATAATTTAATTATTATCTTGAGGAGTGTTTTAGCTAGGAGTAGAAAAAGTATGACCTTAATAGATTTGATTCTAGCTTCTAATTTTTAGGATTGTACACCCTCATCAATACTCATCTCACTCGTCAAACTTTGGTTCTTGTAATGATCCTTCACTATATTTATTGCGCAACCTAGCACTCTTCCTCTCCTCCGTGAGATTTTCGAGAGAGACTTCGCTCAGTTTCAGCGGGGAAAATTGGGTTGGGGTCAAACTCGAACCATGGTCCTGTTCAGGTTTTGATGGTTACAGCAGAGATTGGCATTGGTAGCGGTTCGGGGCGGCCTGCCCGTTCGCAGCGCGGCCAAGGTGTTCCGACATCTTGCGCTGCAAGGTTGTGCTACCAAAGCAGTGAATTGCCTCGACTGTTGAGCTACAATCTATGGAGTATCAGGTGAACCGAGCTGAGTCGGACTCTTCTGTAATGCAACATTGTAAGACCCTGATGGACGACAAACTCTACTGCGACAACGTAACTTACAATCCGATAGTATGTAAAATTTTCCCGAATGCAATTTTCGAACGGTGATCGATTTCATTAGAATCTCATCTGCACTAACTTGAGACCGAACAGAAATATGCAATGCGAATCTGCACTAACTTGATGGCAAGTATGTGTACAGTCCTTTATTCATACTCTTCGGAAAGTGCTCTTTACTAAGTAGTATTTACATGAAATCCTCCTTTAGCCTCAATAGAAGTGCTGACATGTAGAAGTAGAAAAATGATGACAAAAATGGAAAACTTGATCGCCTGCTATATCATCTACATTGTGTATAATATTAGCTAGAAACCATTACCGAAATGCAAGAAAACTTTAAGCCAAGATGGAGAAGGGAGAGAACTGATCCGACTATGTGTCAACCACTATGTACAGAAGAACTGCCACTGCTTCCCCATTTTTGAGTCACGGAAACAGGTGAAGTCGGCGACTTCATATTCTTCAACAGCCCCGCATCATCGTATTCCGGCGAAGGTTCTTGCCTGGACCGGCCCTGTTATCATCGCTCACATCCTTAGACTTGTCGGGCTCATGTGTCCCACTCGAAATCGCCTTCAACTCCTCCAGGACAGTCCCCATGGAGGGCCTCATGTCCTTGTCCTGTTGCAAGCACCCGAAAGCCAGCTCGGCCACCGCCGTGATCATCCTATTGATTTCGGGATCTGACTCGAACCCCAGATTTGGATCAATCAATTCGTGGAACGCACGGTTCCGTATCTTGCTAGTCGCTAAGTTGGCCAAATTAATCTCGCGCCTGTCTCGGCTTATATCAACCGCTGGCATGGACGATATGAGTTCCACTAATACTACCCCAAAACTGTAGACATCACTCTTTTTCGTAAGCTGGTAACACTGATGATACTCGGGGTCCACATAACCCGGAGTCCCCTGAGGAGCGGTTGACGCATGGCTCACATCGTTGGGGAACAGCCGAGAAAGGCCGAAATCCACTACTTTGACACTAAAGTTATTGTCAAGGAGGATGTTGTTAGTCTTCACGTCACGGTGGATTGTGTCAGACGCATGAAGGTAAGCCAATGCAGTGGCCGTTTCTATGGCGATGCTAATACGAGTAGGCCACAGGAGAGGGTCCTGCTTCGCTTGCTCCCCATGTAGATGATCGGCTACTGTGCCGTTCGGGACGTACTCATAGACCAGCAGGAGTTCATGGCTGTGCTGTGAAGTGCAGCCATATAAAGAGACGAGGTTTCTGTGGCGCAAGCGAGTAAGGATTTGGACTTCAGTCATGAACTGTTTCACCCGCCGATGGTTGTGCCCGTATAGACGCTTAACAGCTACTTCCCGGCCATCTCGAAGTTTGCCTGTTTAAGAAAATGGAGAATGACCCTCTTAGATTCCTAGTTGTTTCTAGGATTTCTTGCCATTTATATGCAAGTTGCCTAATTAGCCTCTTTCGTTAAAGTTCTTACCAAAGTACACGGTTCCAAAACCTCCATCTCCGAGCTCCTGGGCAGAATCGAAGTAGTTAGTAGCTTCTTCAAGCTCGCCATTGGTGAAAATGGGGACCTCGAAGTATACATTGCCCACTTCAAGATTTGCTTTCAAGGAAGATTTGGAAGAAGCATGTCTTGAGCGGAATTTTAAGAAGGAATGCTGTTGTCTGTAGCGAATCCTATAGATGCACAAACAGAGACAAATAATGGCCAAGGCACCGATTCCACTACCTGAAGAACAAAAGTCTCATTAGATTTGCATCAGTGACGGGTAGAGGAAATGGAAAATTTCAGGAAAACTTTGACTCTGAGATGTCCACAAATGTACAAAGCATGTCGTTGTGGTCTTGCATCGTAATTGTGCTCAAATACGTGTTCATAACAATTTTTTGCCATCACAAACCATGCTTAATGCACCGATAGATACTCAAAGGATTGTATAATGTCCCCCATGATAAAAGTTTGACTGACCTAATCCAATCTTCAAACGTGCCTGGTTGTTTCCTGCAGCAAAGATGTCGTACCAAAAGACGGCGTTCACGTTAGAAATGAATTCCACAAATACAGATCCTATCCACATCATGAAAATGATAGAACAGGAATACAGACACCAGCTTCCTTGATCTAACATAAATTGCTATCGAATTTTATAGCACTTAACATAATACATCTTAGGAACAAATAGATATTCCCACATGTTAAATATCGTGTGGAAATTACAGAACTAAGCTTAATGGAATGTTGTATGCGACAGTGTTAACTGAAACTTTACGCTGATGCAAAACAAGCATAAGCAAACGCACGCACAGAAAACTTTCCCCTATAAGTCTTCCTTCCCGTGCATTTGTCTTCTCTTGGTGAATCATACGCTGGCCTCTGTATCGTAAATTCAGTAATCATCTATAATCCTGGACACATCTCTGCACTCACATTGGAACCGGCTAACGCAAACAGTGACACTCTTAAAAATTTCACTATTTACTGAGCTGCGCACATGATTAATGCAGGGTTGAGATCCACAGAAGCGACTGCGGCGAGACTATGTATCTGTGATCTGAAGATGCTGTACCATAGTTCTTCAGCTTTGATGTGAGGAAGAAAATGACATTGCTATGAATTCATACAACTACTAAAACCACAAAAGGATTGTCCAAAAGAAATATAAATAAAAGTAATGGCTTGGTGAAGGTAGCCAAGGTGGGAAAAAGGAACTGAGAATAGAAAACCAAGGGAAGCCAAAAAGATCTTCCTCTTCCTATGAAGTCCTTATCAAGTTTGGAGAGCATGGCGAGGAAATTCACCGAAAAGCACATGGGAGAATTTAAACTGTTGCTATTACAGGGAATTAACCGAAAAGTGTTACCTGTTTTGCAAGTACGCGGATAAGCTTTACCAGAACAGAAGCACAGAAAACTTCCATCCAGTTCCCTGCATTTGCCTCCACTTTCTTTGCATTTAACACAACTCTCCCAGGAGGTTAAATTCCATTTCAGTCTTATCCCGTCCTTCAACTTGTCGTCAGAGTCAACATTTTCTGGTTTATCTCTGTCCTTTCTGTCTAATTCAACAGGTACAATAACATGACTCTGGCACACTGACAGATTAAGATGTAGTTCTTTTATGTCTACTATAAGAGCTACATAAGAGCGGTTGGCACCACCAGAGGGGCAAGTCGAGTGAGGATTTAGATGATCAACATTTGGGAAGCTGCTGCAATAATGGAGAAATGCTAGGTATGAAGTCCTCTCATTGGATTTGAGAAAGGAGGGCGGTTCAAATCTGGAAACATGAGTATCAGATTCACCGGACGGTTTGGGAGAATGTTCAATTGGAGCGAAACAAGCATTGCCAGTTCTCTCAAACTCCGAGCTCGAGCTAAGAGTTTGATTATCATAATCGACAACATACTCCCCAAAACTAGGTTTTAGGTTAAACACTGGCTTCTCATGACACTCGCTTTGAAAATCAGGACATGGTTTAGTGTCGTTCCAGAAGTAACAATCTTTGATGACGTCACCGCACTTACCACGCTCGCAAAGTCCATCTTTCAAGCTCTCTGATGCAACCCAGTCTTCCAAAGAGATAATCGTCAAAACGCTAATAACAAGGCGAAGCAAAACCTTGGAACTCGTGGAGCTTTCGACACCCATTTTCAGGAATTCTAGAGGGAACAATAGAAGCACAAAGAACAGACAGAAACAGGAGAGCTTTTGTGGCATATAGCAGAGACACAAGGGGCTTCAGTGGCTCAAACTAAAGATCGCATTTATATGAATGTCTCCTTGAATCTTTTCTCACGGAAACACGCCAATTGACCGGGTCAACTGAGCGTAGAGGACCCGAAAGAGCAAACGTAGGGGACCACATATTTGCTCAGTGGGAGTAAAATCTACGACAACTGTTGATACTTCGGCCGAAAAAGGTCCATTTTCAGGACTCGCGATCGATTTCTCTCCATTGGCCACGGCCCCCCATGGCCAACTTTCTTTCCTTGCAAAGTTTCCAGCATTGTTTGACGGGGTTTCGACGCTTTCCCACAGGCTTTCCTGGGTCGATTTTTTCTTTTTCCTCGTATGAAGAAGGGGCTAAAGTCGAATACAAAAATTTAGTATCGTAAATCTACTATCCATATTTTATCACCTGAAAAAATATGAAGTAACTATCTAGGAAGTAACGAAAAGAAACTAGTATCCAAGCACTTGTCGATTCCAAGATTAGCAAACGGATGAGTCATGGAATGTTTAGGTGATTTTTGTAATAGATTAGGACCGATTGTGAGCAAGGCTAAAACTAAAAAATTTCGCTTTCGAAGGACTTGGTCGATTTCAAGAGGTCAAAATCACAACGATTTTACTGAGACTCGTCCACGACCCTTGATCTCTATGAAGGTCGAGCGCTATGATAACTTGAGTTCGTGACAATCAAAGGCAGATCGACCCAGGAGGCAACAACTGATAGCGAAGGAAGAAACTGGTGAAGTGATCATCTGATCTGCCCAGTGGGTTTTATGTTAGATAAAGATTCGTCGATATTACGGAGGTCGAAACTGAAAAACGCCAAAAACAGCATTCCTGAATGATTCGGTGATGACGTAACCTGGGCTTTCTTCTCTGTTCTTTCGCATGAAGATGAACGTGACAGGGTGGTAGCAAAATAAGAAGGAAGAAGAGAAAAGTGATGAACTTGACGCAGCACCCCATAGAACCCCCTCCCTCCAAATCCCGAGGTGGGAGTCAAAACTCCTCACCTTCTCGTTCCCCAGCTAATACGTGCTCGGCAACTTCAGCTAAATTGAGCTCATATGTTCTCTCTGTAGCTTTTTTTTCACGAGTCGTATTGAACTTAAACTAGAAATGATGAGTGAACATCACACCTCGAAATCTACCAGGATGGAGATGACACGGCCGTCCTTCTACCCGAAGGACGCAACCTCAAACCACCCAAAAATCCCCACGACATCACTCTCGCTCTATCGATTATCAACCAAAGAACCTGAAAAGATTGGAAAAAGAGAGGGGTGAGCAACCACAGCTCAGTGAATAGTACATCTCTTCGAAGTAGATCGAGCAATCACTATGCATATGTACAAAGCAATACCAGAACTTCAAAAGCCAAACTCAAGATTTAAAATACATATAGAATCACATAAGAGTTATTTCATTTCATCAAAACTTTGTACAAGTCACAAATACACATTTAAATCCACCATCACAATTCAAACTATCAATGGTCAAAGTCCATTGATCAATTTTTATAAAAACCACGTCAATAGTCCATTCCATTGACTAATCTCAAATCACATATCAATGGTCTATTTCATTGATGAATCTCATCGACTAATCTATTGCTCAATATCTAACCATGGTCACGACACAAAGCCTTGTGACAAGGCTACCAAGATTCCTCCTTGGTAAGGTCTCCACCTACAAAGCCAGTTGCTCAGCCCAGAAGGATATCATAAACCCGGTATGCATACCCCAAAACCCCTCAATGAGTTTACAGTCATATTGAGCATCAAACAATTATCATCCAATATCAAAAATCCAATCCAGAATACATTTCACAAACTAAACAAATAAGTTTCTCACAATACGGCTCATCCACCAGAAATACATTTCGTAGAGCATTTCTTGAATCATTTCCAAAGTCATTTCATAAACTAGTTCATAACGCAATATACATATGTATCCTTGTACAATACATTTACAAAAACGATTCACAAATTATTCTCAAATACTAAAAAGTAGTAAATACTTGATCCCAATTTATGCAACAAAATGCTCTTTTAAGTTCAACATATATATTTATATAGAATCATAATTCCTTCGAGATATGATTTTTATAAAACCAAAGAAGAGATAGCACCACTCACCTTAAATCTCCAAAAATCAAACAACGATGCTCACTCGAACCGACGATCTCGTAATCCTAACAATTAAACAAGAATCAACGTCAAAATCAAGTAAAATACTACGACAATTACAAAATGGCTAAACGACGCTTAAACGCTAACAAGACACAAAGGCGCTCACAAATTGCTTGTTCAAAGCGATTATCCAAACTGTCAGCAACGCAGAGCTTGAATGCGAAACTTGATCGCACCATAAATTCCTCCATCGAATCCCGTTTTAAGCGAGCTTTTGGTTAATAGAAAGCCCATTCAAAGCACTACAATAACCCCAACTTGGCCGTCCCAAAATCGAGATGAAAACCGACGAAAATCGGCCTAAAAGCCGCTGGTCGAGCACTGTTCACCTTGCGTGACCAACTTCAAAAATTCATATTGAGTAAACCGTAAGTCCAAATCAAGATCCATATAATCCCACGGCTCCACGACACCCTAAACTACCAATTTTATATATATTCATAGCTCAACAACTCAAAAATCGGACTTCGCTGCTCAAATAACACATAATTCCGAAATATGAGCTCCAATCCAAAAACTTTTCCGATTGGACTAACGAGAGGCGCGAGCACTTACCAGACATTGCGAATCAAAGTTGAATCGGGTTGATGAGCGTCCATGCCGACTATGTGCGAAACCCCTCTTCTTTCTCTTTCCCTTTTCCTTTCTTCCTCTTCTTTCCTCTTTCTTTCGTTTCCTTCTTTTCCTCTCTCCCGCAAGGTCTCGGTCCCCTTTTATAAACTGAAGTCTAGTGTAGCTTCTTTTTTACTTTTTTATTTTAAATCCAAATATTACAGTGAAAGTAAGCAGATGGAGTTTTTCAAGCAGAAGAACGGAACACCTTAGAAAGCCAAAGAAATCAAGCTGAAGTTTTTGGACTAAAGGGTTAGAAGAACCAATTCTACAGAGATAAAGCGGACAGTGAGAACATTTGTGATTTTATATTTCCCTGAGACAGGCGAATTGATATGAAACCCTCAGCGATCTAATTTTCTCATGGCTTGGTCCTGTTTGTCCAGAGGATCAGAACCGAATGATGAAGAAAAACTTTCTAGAAGAGCAGAATGGCGAAAGCCTAAAGTAGAATAGTTTGAGGAGCCTTACCATCGCCGCAGTGTACGAGATCTGTCCGGTCGGGGCAATAGCACACACTCGTGGTATTTTGACTGCCACACCGGCCCCCGCTTCTTCGGCACCTCGTGCAGTTGTACCCCGTCCAGTTCAGCGTGTAACCGTCCTCCAATCACTTCAGGTACTCAACACTTTGATTCACCTTCCAGTTTTGTACCTGAACCGCGGTGACCACCAAGGACTGGCACGACGCTCTATTCCAGTTCAGGTAATCGCACGTACTAGCTATCGCAGCAAAAGAATTGTTCCCTTCACCAGGACCACACTCGGCCCTAGATACTGTAGAATTAACAGAAAATAACCCATTGCAGTTGTGGAAAACGCGGAGATCAGCCTCGTCCGGACCAAATGTAATATGTAAGCGTTCGAAAGAGTAATTGAGACTCAGCAGGGGCATCCCGCATTGAGTACCGCTTCAGTCACCACTCTGAATGAGTTCTCGTCGTACAAAATCTCTTTAATCGCATAACAAGATTCATATGTCCAATAAATCGGCCTACTGTTGTTGCACTCTATCTCGAAGCCAGGAATTCCACAATAAGGCTATTGAACTTTCGGGTGATGTGGCTAGCAGGGATCACCTAGAAGGGGGGTGAATAGGTGACCTTGAACAGTTTTAAAATATTTATGCGGAAATAAAACAAATCACAGAAGAGTCTGAATAAAATTCAAATTCAAGACAGATTATATAGATGAAGCTCTTGATGTGCAGAATGTAAAGCAAGAGATAAGGGATAGAGAACCTGCACACAAGTTTATAGTGGTTCAGCTTATAGCAAGCCTACGTCCACTCTCCCACGCTTACAGCCTACCGGCTGGATTTCACTACGTAATCAAGAGAAATTTACAAATTTCGAGTGATATCACTCTCGTGTATGATAGGACTCTCTATCTCACATAGTTACTCTTACAAAGTAACCCATCTAAGTGTTTTGTCTCAGAACAACAAGAGAAATGATTGGAGTATACTCAGACTTTGGACTTGCTGATTCTTGACTCTGTTCTCTCCTTCTGCTACTCGTTGATCTCCTTAAATACTCCTCTACTCCCAAACTAGCCGTTGGACGGCTTTCAGAGGATCATCTTCCAATCTTCACCTTGGACAGATTTGTATAATAAGGATTGAGTAGCCGTTGGATGACAGATTCTGAATCCCGCTGATTCTGATCGCCCATACAATCAGAATCTTGGTTTTCATAAGTAGAGCTTTGTCCGTTGTAATGCATTCTTATCGTAATATTTGATTGTCAATCAATTTGATTAAGATTGAACCAATCAAAACTTTCCTTCTGTGAAATCCATGCCAGATAACTAGCTGTTATGTTTCGTTCTGAATTCTGCGTATGAAGAAATTCTGCGTCTGAATAATTTATGCGTCTGCATCTGCATCTGAATAATTTCTGCATCTGTATCTGCATCTGAATAACTTCTGCGTCTGAATTTCAGAACTTAGATTCTGTAGATCTTCAAAGAACTTATTTTTCCAGCTTGTAAAGTTTGAATAACTTCCTTCTGAGCTTCTAGAATATATATATATATATATATATATATATATATATATATATATATTCCTGGAATAAAATGGTTTAGAATAAGTATCAGATTTTACAATTATCCCATAAGGTTTTGTCAACTTCAAAATTAGGAGGAGTTTTCCTCAATATCGGGATCCAAAAAGGATAGCTTATGCTTGGACCACTACCGCAGTTGTGTGGCTGACAATCATCAAATTTTGGGTTCGCCCCAAGTGGCAGTACGAAGTCGATTAACAACATGCTGAGACTGATGATAATACTAATCCGCCTAAACAGGGAAGCTCTGAAGCTTAGCACGTTTCGTGAATTCAATCCAGGAGACATTGCTGAAGAATGTGAAGGAAAGAGAGAGACACACGAATTACACCTGAGAGGATGTAAGCATACATACCCTCGAAATGGTCCGAGACATTACTATTTAGCACTTGTAAATACCCACTTGGATATTAAATTTAACCTTGCTATGGACTGGCTGTTGTTTAGTCAGACAAAAACATAAGGTTCCAATCATGCACGAAAGTCCAACCTTTCCATGTACTTATATCAGCGAGCGCCATTTTCCTAAAATTCGCGAGAAGAATACTAAAAGTATCAAAAGTTGTGTACAGCGCTCACTTTAGTACCAAAAATTTTTTTTGGATCACTTAAGTGCCAAATTGGAGAAAAAATGATCACTTAAGTGCTAAATCGGAGAAAAAGCGATTACTTAAGTGCCAATTCCAGTCAAATTGATTACGTGGCATTTATAATTAAAATTTTTAATATGACTTGATATATTTTTTTTTAAAATTCAATCCACGTGGACATCCAAAACAACGTTACACAATCCAATTGGCACTACAGTGATCATTTTTTAACAACTAGCACTGAAGTGATCGATTTAAACAAAATTTAGCACTCAAATGATCACTATTTACAACTTTTAGACGACGTCGTTTATGAGTTATATGCTGACTAGGCATGCCGGTGAGCCACGTAGGATCAAGAAATTAATAAAATATTAACACGTCAGATTTCCGGCAATCGAGATTAGATTTGGCACTTAAGTAATAGTCTTTTTTTTAATAGTACTTGAGTGATCCGAAATAAACTTTTGGCACCAAAGTGAGTACCGTACATAACTTTTGACACTTTTAGTGTCCTTTTTCTCCTAAAATTCCGCATCAAACGCCATTCAGTCCAAATGCAAACAAGCAAACAATATAGGGACATATCGCTCTGGACAAGGAAAAAAGGACATATTTATCGTCCATGCCACATCGGTTCAGTTAAGCTACTGCTCTTGGCTGAAATTTCAGAAGCGAAGAAAGAAGGAAAGAAAGACGGATCAGGAGACAACCCATGATTTTGATGTTTATTTGTATATTGGTTAGAGGGTTGTCGAGGGGTTATTGGTCAAAGTCTTCCCTCTGAAAGTCTAAGGAAGACTGGCTTATTCGGAATTGTCGATGATATCATGACAATCATGTACGTGTCAAGTCTTTTCTGGATATTCATTTTTCGGCTTTCAAACATCAGCAATTGGCGATAGCTTAGAAAACCAGTAACGAAATGCATTAAATTATGCTAAGGAAAAAGTCTATATAATTAACATGCAAACAAGAAAACATTATATAACTATCCCAAAGACAAAATTGAAAAATGAAATGCATTAAAGTATCCAAATGAACTGTACATAAATTACAAGTGGCGAAATGTTTCTCCATTAATGAATCTAGATAGCTTAACCATGATGAATTATGAGAATCATCTATATCCAATCTATAGTACTTGGATAATAAAAGCTGTAATAAAAAGAGAATTTCATTGATAAAATTGATATTATTTGTTAAAATGGAAAAGCGAAAGTAAATGTTATAAAACGGCAAATAACATATATATATATATATATATATATATATATATATATTGATGATTAGGAGTATAGATTAACTAAATTATTTTTGCTAAGGCTATATCAATAGTACATTACCCATGAATAAATTGATGATCGAGGCAAGATATAGTATTATACGGAAATTCATTTTTCTTATGAAATTTTCGGATTAACATAAGCAGTAAAGTGAGCCCGTGCATGCCGTGGTACCTATGGGGAAAAGAATGGCCTGAGACTAAAAATTTAAGAAATCGAATTCCATAAATTGGTGAACGAGAATTGCTTTGAATATAATTTGAGCCCTGTCTCAATACGTCATGAAAAAGATGGCATATTATATGAATGTCTTGTTGAATCTTTTTCCACGTTAACACGCCAATCGACTGGGTCAACTGAGTTTAGAGGACCCGAAAGGGCAAACGTAGTGGACCCCATATTTTCTCAGTGTGAGAAAAACCTATTACGATCGATTTTCAGGACTCACGATCGATTTCTCTCCAATGGCCAGGCGCCCATGGCCAACTTTGTTTCCTTGCAAAATTCCCAACTTTGTTTGACGGGTTTTCGAAGCTTTCCTACAGGCTTTCCTGGCTCAATTGCAAAACCTCAGAACAACAAGAATTTCACTGAGATTTGACTTCGACCCTTGATCTCGTTGAAGGTCGAATACTATGATTTGAGTTCATGGCCAGCGATTGACTTAAAAAGGGAGGTCTTCTCGTCACTTTTGGTTCCGATTAGGTAGAAGACAAATCAGAGAAGAGGTATACTATTCTATCACATTATCGGTACAGATTCCAAGATTTACAGGACAATACGGAGAAGGATCGGCACCACGGACTCTGATAGCAATCATGGAGCCATTGCAATAGTCCCAGGCCCCACAAGGACTCCAAACAAATCGAATATCGATTTTTTTTTTATAACCGAGGTGTCCGGGCCAGTTTGCGCACACCTCGACTATTTCTCGGAGAGACTAGCACAGCAACTCACCACCATGACCCCCAACTTAAATCACAAGTGCTCAATTAGGAATCGAACCTGGGACCAGTGCACCCAACCACACAATTCCAAGTACGCCATAACCAACTGAGCTACGTGGGTAATCGAATATCGATTTCATCTCTCATTTTATTTAGAATTTTATCGTATGATGTTTTCCTTCTCTATTGGAACGAGGGCAGCCGTCGTCCCGTTCTTTCAAAAAATAAGCAATCATGATCCCGAACCTTTTTCTTTTTTTTGGCATATGCTGTTGTACACTGCTACATTAGCGCAACTCGAACAAATTAGTGGTGTTATGAATTTTCTTTTGTGTCGATTGGGTTAAAATATAAAAAAAATAACAAAACCCTCAAGCCCCCCTAATGAAGAGAGAGACGGAGACAAAGACGGTTGTGAACCCGAAAAGGTCGATCACCAGGATTGCACTACCAATGGTGAGATGGACCTGGCCAAGGTTGTACGACCCTGGCCATGCGTCGCCTAGCCCTTGCCACACAACAATCGTCACCACACCGAGCGCAAGTGGTGGGGGCTTGCGACCCTTTGTGATTGTGTATATCTGTTTTTTTGTAACAATTTATGTTTTCTGTATGAGTATTCTCTCAAATGTAGTCGGCGACGGCAGTGCCAGTTGCCCGGGTGGCAACACTAACGCTATTGCACTACCACAAAAAGACCACCGTCAGCCACTAGTCCACTCTCGCTTTTTTTTTTTAATCTTTGCCATACCGTGTTTTTAGAAATGTTATTTCTGTTTTCTATTTGTCAAAAGTTTTTTAAAAAGCCTCGTGGAATGACAAAATCTACATTTAATGGCAAAACAATAATCACATCAGCATCTTCGTTTACATTTTAATTGAAAGGATCAATTGACTAAGAAAAAAGTTTAAAGACCTTAGCATATAGATGTCACGACTCAGAGTATAATTTTTTTAGTCAGTAAAGCAACAGACATTTGTTGATTTTTCAAATAAGTGGTGCCGTCGGAGTTGGTCGATCAAGAAAGAACAAGAGAACACAAAACCAAAAAATAATTTAGGATGGAGGAAAGTACAAAACACACCTCAATACTCAATGTGTTGATTCCTCTTCATTTGAGGAGAGTAAATATATGATAAATCTACTCCCACAATTTAAAGTATCTGTGTTTTAAAAAGAATTATCAATTACTACATTGTCATTCTTGTGGAGATCCTCTTAAGATTAGGTCAAAATGCAGTAGTCATACTATTTTTATTAAATGCTTACGAGGAAGAGGCGAGAAACGCGGAGCTACCAGCAAGTTTCTACGGAGGAGGTCCAGTTGGCGAGCTTGTTGTCGGTGTCGGAGGCAGCTTTGAAGGCCAAGAGAGGCTCGACGTCTGAGTTGGCGTTGGTAGCTTGGAGGGAAGAGAAGCGGAGTAGGAGGAGGAGGGAGATGAGCTTCTTTAGGTGAAGAGGCATTGACATAGTGGCGTTGCGGAGGAGGAGCAAAGGGAAAATTATCTAAAAAATCATAAATTTATTGTACTTTTACCACGAGTTACCCTACGTGGCACTATCGGCGTTCAAGTCAACGATTTCCAATTAAAATTGATCAAATAGACTCAATCGGCAAAGTGTCAAAAAGTGTAAGATTTAATTGACAAAATTAAAAGGTTTTGAACTGAATTATTTAAAGTGCAATTTTTGGATAATTTTCCTACCGGGTGGGGGGTTGAGGGGAGGGAGTGAGTGAGGAGGGAGAAGTAGGTTTTGTTTCCTTGCAAAGCTGAAGGAGAGAAAAAGGGGTTGAGTTACAAGTGTAAATTGAAGTTGAAGTTGGAGAGTGGAATTAAATTTTCAAATATGAGATCAAAGTGGAGCTATTTTATCAAAAAAGAAATTCAAAATAGATATTATCTCAAATAAGGGTATAAAGTAACCAAATAATCTCGAATAAGGACCTAAATTTACCAACCGACTAATTTTTCACCGGGCCATGAGCATGTGACTATCTCAGCCATCAGAGAAGGGATATTTTTGTCCAAAATAACTCTAGGTCAAACAACGAAATCCCCAAACCCAAAAAGCCCCCGGCAAAACAAGGTCAATAGACAGCACATCGGCATATCAATCTGCTGCGCTTTCTCCTTCTCAATTTGTTCCTTGATCCAGTAATTCTCAAACCATCCTTCAACTAGCGACAAAAACGACGATTATCAATGGCCCGAAAACGTCAGAAAAAGTTAATCGAGAGCAGAGAGGATTGTCTTAGCAACCCAGAGAGAGAGAGAGAGTGAATAGATCTAGAAACTGAAGAGAGGCTAGGGAAGACTCCAGCGAGAGGGGAACAAAAAAAAAACGAAAAAAAGGACGATTTTTATTCGTTTTTGAGGGAGCGGAAGGGACTGAGAATGGCTAAGTGACAAAAACAAGCAAGAGCAAAAGCAAAGAGAGCGGGGAGGGAAATATTAATACCAATTGGGGCTTTTTTGTTTTTAAGATTTCTATTTTATACCTAGAAATTTTTTTGACTAAAATACCCCTTCCACGACGGTCAAAAAAGTCACATGCTCGCCGGCCGGCTTGTTCAGGTTCTTATTTGAGATGATTTGGCCACTTTAGGCCCTTATTCGAGATAAGGTTCACTCCGAGTCATTTTATGAAAAAATGGCTCTACTTCGAGCTCTTATTTGAAATTTTCCAATGACAATGTAATTGAAAATAGAACTTATATAATCAAAATTAGGAATAATAGACCATACACTGCGGTGAATTTTTATACCGGCGGTCTTATCCTTCATAGATTTAAGGATAAGAAATACTCCTTCTCTCGTATTAGTAGTTTCCAAGTCTGATTGCGTAAATAGTATGTGATTTTTGGATTAAAATACTCATGTTTGGGAACCGAACTCAGATTTAATTCAATATAAACTAAGACGACTGTTGACTTTAGGCTGCGTTTGGTCGACCGGATAAAAGTCAGGATAGGATATGTTTTATCCTATCCCGTGTTTGGTAGTGGTCCAGGATAGGATAAGGTCGGATATAGATCGGATATAGACCGGATAAAAAAACCCGAGGGGGGAGGTGGGATAGACCCGGATAGGATTTCTAATGCCTATTTTTCTAGAAATCCTACGCTCCACTTGCTATCATCTTCATCCCCACACCTTGTGCGCTTTCATCAAAAAAATTTCTCGGCTTTTTTTCCTTCACCAACTACTCCGGACCCCGTGAATAGCAAAAAAATAAAATAAAAATTATCCTATCCAACTTTAAATCCGTAGTCCACCAAACAGTGGACAGGATATGAAGAAATCCCATGATTTCTTATCCTATCCTATCCGGTCCTATCTTGTTTAGAAATCAGGTCAACCAAACGCAGCAGAGTTTAAGTGGTTCTTGCACGGTGATTTATAGAGTTGTCTTATTATTTTTTGAAGTGAGCATTATTAAGTAATAATTAAGTAATTCTTGCACAGTTACTGGGACGGCTTTTGTTTTTGCCGCATTGCGAGTGCTAGGAAATAGCGAATTACAATCAGATTCCTTAAACAGACTTCAAAACTCGAATTAAGAATGGAGCATAAAAAATTTCTTTGACTTAGGCTCCATTCGTTTCACGAAAAATAACTTTTACAAAAACATTTTTCGAATTTTCTGGCTTTCGTTTTATGGAAAATAAACTAGTCATGGAAATTGTTTTCCACCAATGAAAAAAACTCTTTCAAAAGTGAGGAAAATATTTTCCGCCTTTTCTTTCGCCTCACTTTCTTTCACATAACACATTTTACTTTTATATTTATTTTTTCTTTTCTTTTTTTATTTTTTTAAAAAACTAATTTTTAATGATTTTTTCTTTTATTTTTTTTCCTTTTCTTTCTTTTTTGTTTTCTTCTTCCTCGGCCAGCCATTGCGACAGCAGGCAACTGGCCACAGGCGAGGCCAACGAGGCCTTGGGTGTAACAATAAGGTCCGATAAGGGTAGGGAGTGATCGCCGGGGCTAGAGGGTCTAGACAAGGAGTGGCTCTGGGCAAACTTCTAAGATGGCGAATGGGGCAGAATGAACCGAATTGTGCATCGAACAGGAGGAGAGCGATTCTGGAATATATATGTAAAAACTGGAATTAACTCATGGAGGCGCATTTTAACGTAACGAAAAGCTTTGCTTTGGAACATCAAAGTTAAGCGAGTCCAGACCTGAGCACTACTAGTATGGGTGACCTCCTAGGAAAGTACCTGCCTGTACTCCAATGGACAAAACTGTGAGGCTCGGCATGGAAGGCGTCAAAGCGAACAATACCTCGAGTGAGTTAAATCCAGGGTATCACATTGGGTGAGCAAGGCTGAGCCTCACCTGTGGCCAACGACCGGCAGAAGAAGAAAGAAAATAAAAAAAAAAGAGAAAAAAAGAAATATTAAAAATAAAAAAATAATTAAAATTTTGATTTTGATTTTTTTGAAAAAAAATAAAAATATATTAAAATGAGTGTAACGAGGATTTTCCATACCAAATAACGGAAAATATTTTCCAGTTCATTTTCAAGTCTCAGCCGAATACTGGAAAATATTGTCATTTTCCTTGAAAATGACTTTCCAGAAAATATTTTTCAAAAACGTTGCATTTTTTGTGAAACGAATGGAACGTTAATATAACTTTGTTTATTGCATTCTTTTTTTTCAAAAAAAGGAAATCAGCCCTCAAATTTGGCGCGGGAGAATTCAACCAAGCAATATGCGAGGACCATTTAGGAGCTTGCATCGTTGACGAGTACTTCAGGATCACTAATTCAGCATAGATGACAAGGAATTCCTAAGACATTGAGCTCAATATTTATTACGAAAAAAGTCGGTACGTTTACAATTGTAACATTCGTTCTTCGCTAGCTCCCTAGAATAGTTTATAATAAACTCTTTATATAAAACGACATATGTCTCAAAAACGCTTGATGAGAATGGACAAGGCCTACCCGATTCAAGAGTACATGTGAGTTCAACCCACATGGTTTTTCTGTTACGAACTGTATCGGTCTCGTATAATTGACATTGAATTAATCCCGACTGGAGTCATTACTCTTTTGGAGAGACACTTTCACCTAGACAAGCTGGGAGAGATCTCAAAAGAAGTATCTCACATAAATTTATGCAGTTGTTGTAGTAACACCAAATTGTAGCAGCGAACACTCGTCTGTAGTAGCTGCGAGGAATCTCGATGAGGGGGATGACAAGGTTGGTTTGGGGGGAATTTGCAAGGCCTCAACGCTTCCTTTCAGCATCTCCACCACTTGAGTCATTGATGGTCGAGCTCTCGGATCAATCTGAATGCACCACAAGCTGATTATGATCATTTTCTTCGCGATTCCTTCGTCTTCCTCGTTCGTGATACCATGCAACCCGAGTTCTTTCTGAAGTTCAAGGCGTCTGTGAATCCAATGAGGAAAATATATTTCGCTAGTACGGTCCACCCCAACTTCAATGTTTTTTCTCCCGCCCACCATTTCCAGAACCATCATGCCGTAACTATAGACATCTGATTTGTGAGAAACTCCTCCGATGTTCCTTATCACCAATTCTGGAGCAATGTAGCCTGCAGTGCCGCGTGCACCCAACATCGACACGATACTCTCTTCTCTAGGACATATTTTGGCAAGACCAAAGTCGGAAATCTTTGGACAATAATTCCGATCGAGAAGAATGTTGTGAGGCTTTATATCGAAATGCAAGATCCTGGCATTACAACCTCGATGCAGGTACTCTAGCCCTTGTGCTATGCCTAGGGAGATGTTGTATAATATCTCCCAACTCAATTGCAGATTTGCCTCTGAAGTGTTGCTTTTGAATATGAACTTTTCCAATGATCCATTCGGCATGAACTCATAAACTAAAGCTCTTTTGCTTCCCTCAAAGCAAAAGCCCAGAAGGCTGACAACATTGACATGAGAAGTCCTACTTATGCTCGCAACTTCATTGATAAATTCTTCGCCATTGCCTTTCAGTTTCTTTAGAAGCTTCACGGCCACAAGTTGACCATAACGAAGATTTCCTTTGTATACATAACCATAACCTCCTTGACCCAACTTTTCCCGAAAAGAATTGGTCATCCTCTTGATATCTTTGTAGGTATATCTCCTTGAAGAGACCAGTCCCTCAATTTTCTGTGCGGCTGAAGAATGTTCTTTCTTTCCCATCATCAAATCCATATGTTTTCGTATCATCGACTTCTTCCTAATGGAATAGACTACAAGAATGACAATCGCAATTCCAACTCCTGATGCAGCTGATTAGAGAAAAGAAAAAGATTCGAGTGCAACAATTTCAGTCCGTCATTTTACTAATCTAAGGTCCTAATAATGGAAAAGCAAAATTTAATGAAGGTTTCCGAGCAGTGAATTTGTGTATGAGACAGTAGGTTTAATGGAGTACCTATTGTGACTTTCATCACCAAATCGCCTTGTTGCGCTGTTACAAAGGACACAAATCCTTGTCAGAAAACTCTCCCAATCAAAACTATGACGAAACCAGGAGGAATGCATTTTACAACAGCAGGAATGCCTTTCAACACAGTCGGAGAGGACGTTATACATATAAGATGGAAAAACGCAGGGATCATAATTAGATCCATATTCATCAGAGTGACTCTTATTTCATCTTTTTAAAATGACTAGTTCAATACTTGTGCTAAAGAATTAACTTAGAGGGAAAATAAAATAAATTTAGGGATTGAATTAGAATGCAGACTTTGGCGAACAAATTGAGAAAATACAAGAAGTTCAAGGATTAAAATTATAGTATACGTTTAAACAAGATGGAAGAAAATAGGCTAAGGAAATGATAAAAGGAATAAATCCAATCTTGGTGCCGTATGGCTCAAGGTACCTTGGTTCGCACATGGTTAAGGTCCCTGCAGCAAAGATGTCGTACCAAAAGACGGCGTTCGCGTTAGAAATGAATTCCACAAATACAGATCCTATCCACATCATGAAAATGATAGAACAGGAATACAGACACCAGCTTCCTTGATCTAACATAAATTGCTATCGAATTTTATAGCACTTAACATAATACATCTTAGGAACAAATAGATATTCCCACATGTTAAATATCGCGTGGAAATTACAGAACTAAGCTTAATGGAATGTTGTATGCGACAGTGTTAACTGAAACTTTACGCTGATGCAAAACAAGCATAAGCAAACACACGCACAGAAAACTTTCCCCTATAAGTCTTCCTTCCCGTGCATTTGTCTTCTCTTGGTGAATCATACGCTGGCCTCTGTATCGTAAATTCAGTAATCATCTATAATCCTGGACACATCTCTGCACTCACATTGGAACCGGCTAACGCAAACAGTGACACTCTTAAAAATTTCACTATTTACTGAGATGCGCACATGATTAATGCAGGGGTTGAGATCCACAGAAGCGACTGCGGCGAGACTATGTATCTGTGATCTGAAGATGATGTACCATAGTTCTTCAGCTTTGATGTGAGGAAGAAAATGACATTGCTATGAATCCATACAACTACTAAAACCACAAAAGGATTGTCCAAAAGAAATATAAATAAAAATAATGGCTTGGTGAAGGTAGCCAAGGTGGGAAAAAGGAACTGAGAATAGAAAACCAAGGGAAGCCAAAAAGATCTTCCTCTTCCTTTGAAGTCCTTATCAAGTTTGGAGAGCATGGCGAGGAAATCCACCGAAAAGCACATGGGAGAATTTAAACTGTTGCTATTACAGGGAATTAACCGAAAAGTGTTACCTCTTTTGCAAGTACGCGGATAAGCTTTACCAGAACAGAAGCACGGAAAACTTCCATCCAGTTCCCTGCATTTGCCTCCACTTTCTTTGCATTTAACACAACTCTCCCAGGAGGTTAAATTCCATTTCAGTCTTATCCCGTCCTTCAACTTGTCGTCAGAGTCAACATTTTCTGGTTTATCTCTGTCCTTTCTGTCTAATTCAACAGGTACAATAACATGACTCTGGCACACTGACAGATTAAGATGTAGTTCTTGTATGTCTACTATAAGAGCTACATAAGAGCGGTTGGCACCACCAGAGGGGCAAGTCGAGTGAGGATTTAGATGATCAACATTTGGGAAGCTGCTGCAATAATGGAGAAATGCTAGGTATGAAGTCCTCTCATTGGATTTAAGAAAGGAGGGCGGTTCAAATCTGGAAACATGAGTATCAGATTCACCGGACGGTTTGGGAGAATGTTCAATTGGAGCGAAACAAGCATTGCCAGTTCTCTCAAACTCCGAGCTCGAGCTAAGAGTTTGATTATCATAATCGACAACATACTCCCCAAAACTAGGTTTTAGGTTAAACACTGGCTTCTCATGACACTCGCTTTGAAAATCAGGACATGGTTTAGTGTCGTTCCAGAAGTAACAATCTTTGATGACGTCACCGCACTTACCACGCTCGCAAAGTCCATCTTTCAAGCTCTCTGATGCAACCCAGTCTTCCAAAGAGATAATCGTCAAAACGCTAATAACAAGGCGAAGCAAAACCTTGGAACTCGTGGAGCTTTCGACACCCATTTTCAGGAATTCTAGAGGGAACAATAGAAGCACAAAGAACAGACAGAAACAGGAGAGCTTTTGTGGCATATAGCAGAGACACAAGGGGCTTCAGTGGCTCAAACTAAAGATCGCATTTATATGAATGTCTCCTTGAATCTTTTCTCACGGAAACACGCCAATTGACCGGGTCAACTGAGCGTAGAGGACCCGAAAGAGCAAACGTAGGGGACCACATATTTGCTCAGTGGGAGTAAAATCTACGACAACTGTTGATACTTCGGCCGAAAAAGGTCCATTTTCAGGACTCGCGATCGATTTCTCTCCATTGGCCACGGCCCCCCATGGCCAACTTTCTTTCCTTGCAAAGTTTCCAGCATTGTTTGACGGGGTTTCGACGCTTTCCCACAGGCTTTCCTGGGTCGATTTTTTCTTTTTCCTCGTATGAAGAAGGGGCTAAAGTCGAATACAAAAATTTAGTATCGTAAATCTACTATCCATATTTTATCACCTGAAAAAATATGAAGTAACTATCTAGGAAGTAACGAAAAGAAACTAGTATCCAAGCACTTGTCGATTCCAAGATTAGCAAACGGATGAGTCATGGAATGTTTAGGTGATTTTTGTAATAGATTAGGACCGATTGTGAGCAAGGCTAAAACTAAAAAATTTCGCTTTCGAAGGACTTGGTCGATTTCAAGAGGTCAAAATCACAACGATTTTACTGAGACTCGTCCACGACCCTTGATCTCTATGAAGGTCGAGCGCTATGATAACTTGAGTTCGTGACAATCAAAGGCAGATCGACCCAGGAGGCAACAACTGATAGCGAAGGAAGAAACTGGTGAAGTGATCATCTGATCTGCCCAGTGGGTTTTATGTTAGATAAAGATTCGTCGATATTACGGAGGTCGAAACTGAAAAACGCCAAAAACAGCATTCCTGAATGATTCGGTGATGACGTAACCTGGGCTTTCTTCTCTGTTCTTTCGCATGAAGATGAACGTGACAGGGTGGTAGCAAAATAAGAAGGAAGAAGAGAAAAGTGATGAACTTGACGCAGCACCCCATAGAACCCCCTCCCTCCAAATCCCGAGGTGGGAGTCAAAACTCCTCACCTTCTCGTTCCCCAGCTAATACGTGCTCGGCAACTTCAGCTAAATTGAGCTCATATGTTCTCTCTGTAGCTTTTTTTTCACGAGTCGTATTGAACTTAAACTAGAAATGATGAGTGAACATCACACCTCGAAATCTACCAGGATGGAGATGACACGGCCGTCCTTCTACCCGAAGGACGCAACCTCAAACCACCCAAAAATCCCCACGACATCACTCTCGCTCTATCGATTATCAACCAAAGAACCTGAAAAGATTGGAAAAAGAGAGGGGTGAGCAACCACAGCTCAGTGAATAGTACATCTCTTCGAAGTAGATCGAGCAATCACTATGCATATGTACAAAGCAATACCAGAACTTCAAAAGCCAAACTCAAGATTTAAAATACATATAGAATCACATAAGAGTTATTTCATTTCATCAAAACTTTGTACAAGTCACAAATACACATTTAAATCCACCATCACAATTCAAACTATCAATGGTCAAAGTCCATTGATCAATTTTTATAAAAACCACGTCAATAGTCCATTCCATTGACTAATCTCAAATCACATATCAATGGTCTATTTCATTGATGAATCTCATCGACTAATCTATTGCTCAATATCTAACCATGGTCACGACACAAAGCCTTGTGACAAGGCTACCAAGATTCCTCCTTGGTAAGGTCTCCACCTACAAAGCCAGTTGCTCAGCCCAGAAGGATATCATAAACCCGGTATGCATACCCCAAAACCCCTCAATGAGTTTACAGTCATATTGAGCATCAAACAATTATCATCCAATATCAAAAATCCAATCCAGAATACATTTCACAAACTAAACAAATAAGTTTCTCACAATACGGCTCATCCACCAGAAATACATTTCGTAGAGCATTTCTTGAATCATTTCCAAAGTCATTTCATAAACTAGTTCATAACGCAATATACATATGTATCCTTGTACAATACATTTACAAAAACGATTCACAAATTATTCTCAAATACTAAAAAGTAGTAAATACTTGATCCCAATTTATGCAACAAAATGCTCTTTTAAGTTCAACATATATATTTATATAGAATCATAATTCCTTCGAGATATGATTTTTATAAAACCAAAGAAGAGATAGCACCACTCACCTTAAATCTCCAAAAATCAAACAACGATGCTCACTCGAACCGACGATCTCGTAATCCTAACAATTAAACAAGAATCAACGTCAAAATCAAGTAAAATACTACGACAATTACAAAATGGCTAAACGACGCTTAAACGCTAACAAGACACAAAGGCGCTCACAAATTGCTTGTTCAAAGCGATTATCCAAACTGTCAGCAACGCAGAGCTTGAATGCGAAACTTGATCGCACCATAAATTCCTCCATCGAATCCCGTTTTAAGCGAGCTTTTGGTTAATAGAAAGCCCATTCAAAGCACTACAATAACCCCAACTTGGCCGTCCCAAAATCGAGATGAAAACCGACGAAAATCGGCCTAAAAGCCGCTGGTCGAGCACTGTTCACCTTGCGTGACCAACTTCAAAAATTCATATTGAGTAAACCGTAAGTCCAAATCAAGATCCATATAATCCCACGGCTCCACGACACCCTAAACTACCAATTTTATATATATTCATAGCTCAACAACTCAAAAATCGGACTTCGCTGCTCAAATAACACATAATTCCGAAATATGAGCTCCAATCCAAAAACTTTTCCGATTGGACTAACGAGAGGCGCGAGCACTTACCAGACATTGCGAATCAAAGTTGAATCGGGTTGATGAGCGTCCATGCCGACTATGTGCGAAACCCCTCTTCTTTCTCTTTCCCTTTTCCTTTCTTCCTCTTCTTTCCTCTTTCTTTCGTTTCCTTCTTTTCCTCTCTCCCGCAAGGTCTCGGTCCCCTTTTATAAACTGAAGTCTAGTGTAGCTTCTTTTTTACTTTTTTATTTTAAATCCAAATATTACAGTGAAAGTAAGCAGATGGAGTTTTTCAAGCAGAAGAACGGAACACCTTAGAAAGCCAAAGAAATCAAGCTGAAGTTTTTGGACTAAAGGGTTAGAAGAACCAATTCTACAGAGATAAAGCGGACAGTGAGAACATTTGTGATTTTATATTTCCCTGAGACAGGCGAATTGATATGAAACCCTCAGCGATCTAATTTTCTCATGGCTTGGTCCTGTTTGTCCAGAGGATCAGAACCGAATGATGAAGAAAAACTTTCTAGAAGAGCAGAATGGCGAAAGCCTAAAGTAGAATAGTTTGAGGAGCCTTACCATCGCCGCAGTGTACGAGATCTGTCCGGTCGGGGCAATAGCACACACTCGTGGTATTTTGACTGCCACACCGGCCCCCGCTTCTTCGGCACCTCGTGCAGTTGTACCCCGTCCAGTTCAGCGTGTAACCGTCCTCCAATCACTTCAGGTACTCAACACTTTGATTCACCTTCCAGTTTTGTACCTGAACCGCGGTGACCACCAAGGACTGGCACGACGCTCTATTCCAGTTCAGGTAATCGCACGTACTAGCTATCGCAGCAAAAGAATTGTTCCCTTCACCAGGACCACACTCGGCCCTAGATACTGTAGAATTAACAGAAAATAACCCATTGCAGTTGTGGAAAACGCGGAGATCAGCCTCGTCCGGACCAAATGTAATATGTAAGCGTTCGAAAGAGTAATTGAGACTCAGCAGGGGCATCCCGCATTGAGTACCGCTTCAGTCACCACTCTGAATGAGTTCTCGTCGTACAAAATCTCTTTAATCGCATAACAAGATTCATATGTCCAATAAATCGGCCTACTGTTGTTGCACTCTATCTCGAAGCCAGGAATTCCACAATAAGGCTATTGAACTTTCGGGTGATGTGGCTAGCAGGGATCACCTAGAAGGGGGGTGAATAGGTGACCTTGAACAGTTTTAAAATATTTATGCGGAAATAAAACAAATCACAGAAGAGTCTGAATAAAATTCAAATTCAAGACAGATTATATAGATGAAGCTCTTGATGTGCAGAATGTAAAGCAAGAGATAAGGGATAGAGAACCTGCACACAAGTTTATAGTGGTTCAGCTTATAGCAAGCCTACGTCCACTCTCCCACGCTTAGAGCCTACCGGCTGGATTTCACTACGTAATCAAGAGAAATTTACAAATTTCGAGTGATATCACTCTCGTGTATGATAGGACTCTCTATCTCACATAGTTACTCTTACAAAGTAACCCATCTAAGTGTTTTGTCTCAGAACAACAAGAGAAATGATTGGAGTATACTCAGACTTTGGACTTGCTGATTCTTGACTCTGTTCTCTCCTTCTGCTACTCGTTGATCTCCTTAAATACTCCTCTACTCCCAAACTAGCCGTTGGACGGCTTTCAGAGGATCATCTTCCAATCTTCACCTTGGACAGATTTGTATAATAAGGATTGAGTAGCCGTTGGATGACAGATTCTGAATCCCGCTGATTCTGATCGCACATACAATCAGAATCTTGGTTTTCATAAGTAGAGCTTTGTCCGTTGTAATGCATTCTTATCGTAATATTTGATTGTCAATCAATTTGATTAAGATTGAACCAATCAAAACTTTCCTTCTGTGAAATCCATGCCAGATAACTAGCTGTTATGTTTCGTTCTGAATTCTGCGTATGAAGAAATTCTGCGTCTGAATAATTTATGCGTCTGCATCTGCATCTGAATAATTTCTGCATCTGTATCTGCATCTGAATAACTTCTGCGTCTGAATTTCAGAACTTAGATTCTGTAGATCTTCAAAGAACTTATTTTTCCAGCTTGTAAAGTTTGAATAACTTCCTTCTGAGCTTCTAGAATATATATATATATATATATATATATATATATTCCTGGAATAAAATGGTTTAGAATAAGTATCAGATTTTACAATTATCCCATAAGGTTTTGTCAACTTCAAAATTAGGAGGAGTTTTCCTCAATATCGGGATCCAAAAAGGATAGCTTATGCTTGGACCACTACCGCAGTTGTGTGGCTGACAATCATCAAATTTTGGGTTCGCCCCAAGTGGCAGTACGAAGTCGATTAACAACATGCTGAGACTGATGATAATACTAATCCGCCTAAACAGGGAAGCTCTGAAGCTTAGCACGTTTCGTGAATTCAATCCAGGAGACATTGCTGAAGAATGTGAAGGAAAGAGAGAGACACACGAATTACACCTGAGAGGATGTAAGCATACATACCCTCGAAATGGTCCGAGACATTACTATTTAGCACTTGTAAATACCCACTTGGATATTAAATTTAACCTTGCTATGGACTGGCTGTTGTTTAGTCAGACAAAAACATAAGGTTCCAATCATGCACGAAAGTCCAACCTTTCCATGTACTTATATCAGCGAGCGCCATTTTCCTAAAATTCGCGAGAAGAATACTAAAAGTATCAAAAGTTGTGTACAGCGCTCACTTTAGTACCAAAAATTTTTTTTGGATCACTTAAGTGCCAAATTGGAGAAAAAATGATCACTTAAGTGCTAAATCGGAGAAAAAGCGATTACTTAAGTGCCAATTCCAGTCAAATTGATTACGTGGCATTTATAATTAAAATTTTTAATATGACTTGATATATTTTTTTTTAAAATTCAATCCACGTGGACATCCAAAACAACGTTACACAATCCAATTGGCACTACAGTGATCATTTTTTAACAACTAGCACTGAAGTGATCGATTTAAACAAAATTTAGCACTCAAATGATCACTATTTACAACTTTTAGACGACGTCGTTTATGAGTTATATGCTGACTAGGCATGCCGGTGAGCCACGTAGGATCAAGAAATTAATAAAATATTAACACGTCAGATTTCCGGCAATCGAGATTAGATTTGGCACTTAAGTAATAGTCTTTTTTTTAATAGTACTTGAGTGATCCGAAATAAACTTTTGGCACCAAAGTGAGTACCGTACATAACTTTTGACACTTTTAGTGTCCTTTTTCTCCTAAAATTCCGCATCAAACGCCATTCAGTCCAAATGCAAACAAGCAAACAATATAGGGACATATCGCTCTGGACAAGGAAAAAAGGACATATTTATCGTCCATGCCACATCGGTTCAGTTAAGCTACTGCTCTTGGCTGAAATTTCAGAAGCGAAGAAAGAAGGAAAGAAAGACGGATCAGGAGACAACCCATGATTTTGATGTTTATTTGTATATTGGTTAGAGGGTTGTCGAGGGGTTATTGGTCAAAGTCTTCCCTCTGAAAGTCTAAGGAAGACTGGCTTATTCGGAATTGTCGATGATATCATGACAATCATGTACGTGTCAAGTCTTTTCTGGATATTCATTTTTCGGCTTTCAAACATCAGCAATTGGCGATAGCTTAGAAAACCAGTAACGAAATGCATTAAATTATGCTAAGGAAAAAGTCTATATAATTAACATGCAAACAAGAAAACATTATATAACTATCCCAAAGACAAAATTGAAAAATGAAATGCATTAAAGTATCCAAATGAACTGTACATAAATTACAAGTGGCGAAATGTTTCTCCATTAATGAATCTAGATAGCTTAACCATGATGAATTATGAGAATCATCTATATCCAATCTATAGTACTTGGATAATAAAAGCTGTAATAAAAAGAGAATTTCATTGATAAAATTGATATTATTTGTTAAAATGGAAAAGCGAAAGTAAATGTTATAAAACGGCAAATAACATATATATATATATATATATATATATTGATGATTAGGAGTATAGATTAACTAAATTATTTTTGCTAAGGCTATATCAATAGTACATTACCCATGAATAAATTGATGATCGAGGCAAGATATAGTATTATACGGAAATTCATTTTTCTTATGAAATTTTCGGATTAACATAAGCAGTAAAGTGAGCCCGTGCATGCCGTGGTACCTATGGGGAAAAGAATGGCCTGAGACTAAAAATTTAAGAAATCGAATTCCATAAATTGGTGAACGAGAATTGCTTTGAATATAATTTGAGCCCTGTCTCAATACGTCATGAAAAAGATGGCATATTATATGAATGTCTTGTTGAATCTTTTTCCACGTTAACACGCCAATCGACTGGGTCAACTGAGTTTAGAGGACCCGAAAGGGCAAACGTAGTGGACCCCATATTTTCTCAGTGTGAGAAAAACCTATTACGATCGATTTTCAGGACTCACGATCGATTTCTCTCCAATGGCCAGGCGCCCATGGCCAACTTTGTTTCCTTGCAAAATTCCCAACTTTGTTTGACGGGTTTTCGAAGCTTTCCTACAGGCTTTCCTGGCTCAATTGCAAAACCTCAGAACAACAAGAATTTCACTGAGATTTGACTTCGACCCTTGATCTCGTTGAAGGTCGAATACTATGATTTGAGTTCATGGCCAGCGATTGACTTAAAAAGGGAGGTCTTCTCGTCACTTTTGGTTCCGATTAGGTAGAAGACAAATCAGAGAAGAGGTATACTATTCTATCACATTATCGGTACAGATTCCAAGATTTACAGGACAATACGGAGAAGGATCGGCACCACGGACTCTGATAGCAATCATGGAGCCATTGCAATAGTCCCAGGCCCCACAAGGACTCCAAACAAATCGAATATCGATTTTTTTTTTATAACCGAGGTGTCCGGGCCAGTTTGCGCACACCTCGACTATTTCTCGGAGAGACTAGCACAGCAACTCACCACCATGACCCCCAACTTAAATCACAAGTGCTCAATTAGGAATCGAACCTGGGACCAGTGCACCCAACCACACAATTCCAAGTACGCCATAACCAACTGAGCTACGTGGGTAATCGAATATCGATTTCATCTCTCATTTTATTTAGAATTTTATCGTATGATGTTTTCCTTCTCTATTGGAACGAGGGCAGCCGTCGTCCCGTTCTTTCAAAAAATAAGCAATCATGATCCCGAACCTTTTTCTTTTTTTTGGCATATGCTGTCGTACACTGCTACATTAGCGCAACTCGAACAAATTAGTGGTGTTATGAATTTTCTTTTGTGTCGATTGGGTTAAAATATAAAAAAAATAACAAAACCCTCAAGCCCCCCTAATGAAGAGAGAGACGGAGACAAAGACGGTTGTGAACCCGAAAAGGTCGATCACCAGGATTGCACTACCAATGGTGAGATGGACCTGGCCAAGGTTGTACGACCCTGGCCATGCGTCGCCTAGCCCTTGCCACACAACAATCGTCACCACACCGAGCGCAAGTGGTGGGGGCTTGCGACCCTTTGTGATTGTGTATATCTGTTTTTTTGTAACAATTTATGTTTTCTGTATGAGTATTCTCTCAAATGTAGTCGGCGACGGCAGTGCCAGTTGCCCGGGTGGCAACACTAACGCTATTGCACTACCACAAAAAGACCACCGTCAGCCACTAGTCCACTCTCGCTTTTTTTTTTTAATCTTTGCCATACCGTGTTTTTAGAAATGTTATTTCTGTTTTCTATTTGTCAAAAGTTTTTTAAAAAGCCTCGTGGAATGACAAAATCTACATTTAATGGCAAAACAATAATCACATCAGCATCTTCGTTTACATTTTAATTGAAAGGATCAATTGACTAAGAAAAAAGTTTAAAGACCTTAGCATATAGATGTCACGACTCAGAGTATAATTTTTTTAGTCAGTAAAGCAACAGACATTTGTTGATTTTTCAAATAAGTGGTGCCGTCGGAGTTGGTCGATCAAGAAAGAACAAGAGAACACAAAACCAAAAAATAATTTAGGATGGAGGAAAGTACAAAACACACCTCAATACTCAATGTGTTGATTCCTCTTCATTTGAGGAGAGTAAATATATGATAAATCTACTCCCACAATTTAAAGTATCTGTGTTTTAAAAAGAATTATCAATTACTACATTGTCATTCTTGTGGAGATCCTCTTAAGATTAGGTCAAAATGCAGTAGTCATACTATTTTTATTAAATGCTTACGAGGAAGAGGCGAGAAACGCGGAGCTACCAGCAAGTTTCTACGGAGGAGGTCCAGTTGGCGAGCTTGTTGTCGGTGTCGGAGGCAGCTTTGAAGGCCAAGAGAGGCTCGACGTCTGAGTTGGCGTTGGTAGCTTGGAGGGAAGAGAAGCGGAGTAGGAGGAGGAGGGAGATGAGCTTCTTTAGGTGAAGAGGCATTGACATAGTGGCGTTGCGGAGGAGGAGCAAAGGGAAAATTATCTAAAAAATCATAAATTTATTGTACTTTTACCACGAGTTACCCTACGTGGCACTATCGGCGTTCAAGTCAACGATTTCCAATTAAAATTGATCAAATAGACTCAATCGGCAAAGTGTCAAAAAGTGTAAGATTTAATTGACAAAATTAAAAGGTTTTGAACTGAATTATTTAAAGTGCAATTTTTGGATAATTTTCCTACCGGGTGGGGGGTTGAGGGGAGGGAGTGAGTGAGGAGGGAGAAGTAGGTTTTGTTTCCTTGCAAAGCTGAAGGAGAGAAAAAGGGGTTGAGTTACAAGTGTAAATTGAAGTTGAAGTTGGAGAGTGGAATTAAATTTTCAAATATGAGATCAAAGTGGAGCTATTTTATCAAAAAAGAAATTCAAAATAGATATTATCTCAAATAAGGGTATAAAGTAACCAAATAATCTCGAATAAGGACCTAAATTTACCAACCGACTAATTTTTCACCGGGCCATGAGCATGTGACTATCTCAGCCATCAGAGAAGGGATATTTTTGTCCAAAATAACTCTAGGTCAAACAACGAAATCCCCAAACCCAAAAAGCCCCCGGCAAAACAAGGTCAATAGACAGCACATCGGCATATCAATCTGCTGCGCTTTCTCCTTCTCAATTTGTTCCTTGATCCAGTAATTCTCAAACCATCCTTCAACTAGCGACAAAAACGACGATTATCAATGGCCCGAAAACGTCAGAAAAAGTTAATCGAGAGCAGAGAGGATTGTCTTAGCAACCCAGAGAGAGAGAGAGAGTGAATAGATCTAGAAACTGAAGAGAGGCTAGGGAAGACTCCAGCGAGAGGGGAACAAAAAAAAAACGAAAAAAAGGACGATTTTTATTCGTTTTTGAGGGAGCGGAAGGGACTGAGAATGGCTAAGTGACAAAAACAAGCAAGAGCAAAAGCAAAGAGAGCGGGGAGGGAAATATTAATACCAATTGGGGCTTTTTTGTTTTTAAGATTTCTATTTTATACCTAGAAATTTTTTTGACTAAAATACCCCTTCCACGACGGTCAAAAAAGTCACATGCTCGCCGGCCGGCTTGTTCAGGTTCTTATTTGAGATGATTTGGCCACTTTAGGCCCTTATTCGAGATAAGGTTCACTCCGAGTCATTTTATGAAAAAATGGCTCTACTTCGAGCTCTTATTTGAAATTTTCCAATGACAATGTAATTGAAAATAGAACTTATATAATCAAAATTAGGAATAATAGACCATACACTGCGGTGAATTTTTATACCGGCGGTCTTATCCTTCATAGATTTAAGGATAAGAAATACTCCTTCTCTCGTATTAGTAGTTTCCAAGTCTGATTGCGTAAATAGTATGTGATTTTTGGATTAAAATACTCATGTTTGGGAACCGAACTCAGATTTAATTCAATATAAACTAAGACGACTGTTGACTTTAGGCTGCGTTTGGTCGACCGGATAAAAGTCAGGATAGGATATGTTTTATCCTATCCCGTGTTTGGTAGTGGTCCAGGATAGGATAAGGTCGGATATAGATCGGATATAGACCGGATAAAAAAACCCGAGGGGGGAGGTGGGATAGACCCGGATAGGATTTCTAATGCCTATTTTTCTAGAAATCCTACGCTCCACTTGCTATCATCTTCATCCCCACACCTTGTGCGCTTTCATCAAAAAAATTTCTCGGCTTTTTTTCCTTCACCAACTACTCCGGACCCCGTGAATAGCAAAAAAATAAAATAAAAATTATCCTATCCAACTTTAAATCCGTAGTCCACCAAACAGTGGACAGGATATGAAGAAATCCCATGATTTCTTATCCTATCCTATCCGGTCCTATCTTGTTTAGAAATCAGGTCAACCAAACGCAGCAGAGTTTAAGTGGTTCTTGCACGGTGATTTATAGAGTTGTCTTATTATTTTTTGAAGTGAGCATTATTAAGTAATAATTAAGTAATTCTTGCACAGTTACTGGGACGGCTTTTGTTTTTGCCGCATTGCGAGTGCTAGGAAATAGCGAATTACAATCAGATTCCTTAAACAGACTTCAAAACTCGAATTAAGAATGGAGCATAAAAAATTTCTTTGACTTAGGCTCCATTCGTTTCACGAAAAATAACTTTTACAAAAACATTTTTCGAATTTTCTGGCTTTCGTTTTATGGAAAATAAACTAGTCATGGAAATTGTTTTCCACCAATGAAAAAAACTCTTTCAAAAGTGAGGAAAATATTTTCCGCCTTTTCTTTCGCCTCACTTTCTTTCACATAACACATTTTACTTTTATATTTATTTTTTCTTTTCTTTTTTTATTTTTTTAAAAAACTAATTTTTAATGATTTTTTCTTTTATTTTTTTTCCTTTTCTTTCTTTTTTGTTTTCTTCTTCCTCGGCCAGCCATTGCGACAGCAGGCAACTGGCCACAGGCGAGGCCAACGAGGCCTTGGGTGTAACAATAAGGTCCGATAAGGGTAGGGAGTGATCGCCGGGGCTAGAGGGTCTAGACAAGGAGTGGCTCTGGGCAAACTTCTAAGATGGCGAATGGGGCAGAATGAACCGAATTGTGCATCGAACAGGAGGAGAGCGATTCTGGAATATATATGTAAAAACTGGAATTAACTCATGGAGGCGCATTTTAACGTAACGAAAAGCTTTGCTTTGGAACATCAAAGTTAAGCGAGTCCAGACCTGAGCACTACTAGTATGGGTGACCTCCTAGGAAAGTACCTGCCTGTACTCCAATGGACAAAACTGTGAGGCTCGGCATGGAAGGCGTCAAAGCGAACAATACCTCGAGTGAGTTAAATCCAGGGTATCACATTGGGTGAGCAAGGCTGAGCCTCACCTGTGGCCAACGACCGGCAGAAGAAGAAAGAAAATAAAAAAAAAAGAGAAAAAAAGAAATATTAAAAATAAAAAAAATAATTAAAATTTTGATTTTGATTTTTTTGAAAAAAAATAAAAATATATTAAAATGAGTGTAACGAGGATTTTCCATACCAAATAACGGAAAATATTTTCCAGTTCATTTTCAAGTCTCAGCCGAATACTGGAAAATATTGTCATTTTCCTTGAAAATGACTTTCCAGAAAATATTTTTCAAAAACGTTGCATTTTTTGTGAAACGAATGGAACGTTAATATAACTTTGTTTATTGCATTCTTTTTTTTCAAAAAAAGGAAATCAGCCCTCAAATTTGGCGCGGGAGAATTCAACCAAGCAATATGCGAGGACCATTTAGGAGCTTGCATCGTTGACGAGTACTTCAGGATCACTAATTCAGCATAGATGACAAGGAATTCCTAAGACATTGAGCTCAATATTTATTACGAAAAAAGTCGGTACGTTTACAATTGTAACATTCGTTCTTCGCTAGCTCCCTAGAATAGTTTATAATAAACTCTTTATATAAAACGACATATGTCTCAAAAACGCTTGATGAGAATGGACAAGGCCTACCCGATTCAAGAGTACATGTGAGTTCAACCCACATGGTTTTTCTGTTACGAACTGTATCGGTCTCGTATAATTGACATTGAATTAATCCCGACTGGAGTCATTACTCTTTTGGAGAGACACTTTCACCTAGACAAGCTGGGAGAGATCTCAAAAGAAGTATCTCACATAAATTTATGCAGTTGTTGTAGTAACACCAAATTGTAGCAGCGAACACTCGTCTGTAGTAGCTGCGAGGAATCTCGATGAGGGGGATGACAAGGTTGGTTTGGGGGGAATTTGCAAGGCCTCAACGCTTCCTTTCAGCATCTCCACCACTTGAGTCATTGATGGTCGAGCTCTCGGATCAATCTGAATGCACCACAAGCTGATTATGATCATTTTCTTCGCGATTCCTTCGTCTTCCTCGTTCGTGATACCATGCAACCCGAGTTCTTTCTGAAGTTCAAGGCGTCTGTGAATCCAATGAGGAAAATATATTTCGCTAGTACGGTCCACCCCAACTTCAATGTTTTTTCTCCCGCCCACCATTTCCAGAACCATCATGCCGTAACTATAGACATCTGATTTGTGAGAAACTCCTCCGATGTTCCTTATCACCAATTCTGGAGCAATGTAGCCTGCAGTGCCGCGTGCACCCAACATCGACACGATACTCTCTTCTCTAGGACATATTTTGGCAAGACCAAAGTCGGAAATCTTTGGACAATAATTCCGATCGAGAAGAATGTTGTGAGGCTTTATATCGAAATGCAAGATCCTGGCATTACAACCTCGATGCAGGTACTCTAGCCCTTGTGCTATGCCTAGGGAGATGTTGTATAATATCTCCCAACTCAATTGCAGATTTGCCTCTGAAGTGTTGCTTTTGAATATGAACTTTTCCAATGATCCATTCGGCATGAACTCATAAACTAAAGCTCTTTTGCTTCCCTCAAAGCAAAAGCCCAGAAGGCTGACAACATTGACATGAGAAGTCCTACTTATGCTCGCAACTTCATTGATAAATTCTTCGCCATTGCCTTTCAGTTTCTTTAGAAGCTTCACGGCCACAAGTTGACCATAACGAAGATTTCCTTTGTATACATAACCATAACCTCCTTGACCCAACTTTTCCCGAAAAGAATTGGTCATCCTCTTGATATCTTTGTAGGTATATCTCCTTGAAGAGACCAGTCCCTCAATTTTCTGTGCGGCTGAAGAATGTTCTTTCTTTCCCATCATCAAATCCATATGTTTTCGTATCATCGACTTCTTCCTAATGGAATAGACTACAAGAATGACAATCGCAATTCCAACTCCTGATGCAGCTGATTAGAGAAAAGAAAAAGATTCGAGTGCAACAATTTCAGTCCGTCATTTTACTAATCTAAGGTCCTAATAATGGAAAAGCAAAATTTAATGAAGGTTTCCGAGCAGTGAATTTGTGTATGAGACAGTAGGTTTAATGGAGTACCTATTGTGACTTTCATCACCAAATCGCCTTGTTGCGCTGTTACAAAGGACACAAATCCTTGTCAGAAAACTCTCCCAATCAAAACTATGACGAAACCAGGAGGAATGCATTTTACAACAGCAGGAATGCCTTTCAACACAGTCGGAGAGGACGTTATACATATAAGATGGAAAAACGCAGGGATCATAATTAGATCCATATTCATCAGAGTGACTCTTATTTCATCTTTTTAAAATGACTAGTTCAATACTTGTGCTAAAGAATTAACTTAGAGGGAAAATAAAATAAATTTAGGGATTGAATTAGAATGCAGACTTTGGCGAACAAATTGAGAAAATACAAGAAGTTCAAGGATTAAAATTATAGTATACGTTTAAACAAGATGGAAGAAAATAGGCTAAGGAAATGATAAAAGGAATAAATCCAATCTTGGTGCCGTATGGCTCAAGGTACCTTGGTTCGCACATGGTTAAGGTCCCTGCAGCAAAGATGTCGTACCAAAAGACGGCGTTCGCGTTAGAAATGAATTCCACAAATACAGATCCTATCCACATCATGAAAATGATAGAACAGGAATACAGACACCAGCTTCCTTGATCTAACATAAATTGCTATCGAATTTTATAGCACTTAACATAATACATCTTAGGAACAAATAGATATTCCCACATGTTAAATATCGCGTGGAAATTACAGAACTAAGCTTAATGGAATGTTGTATGCGACAGTGTTAACTGAAACTTTACGCTGATGCAAAACAAGCATAAGCAAACACACGCACAGAAAACTTTCCCCTATAAGTCTTCCTTCCCGTGCATTTGTCTTCTCTTGGTGAATCATACGCTGGCCTCTGTATCGTAAATTCAGTAATCATCTATAATCCTGGACACATCTCTGCACTCACATTGGAACCGGCTAACGCAAACAGTGACACTCTTAAAAATTTCACTATTTACTGAGTTGCGCACATGATTAATGCAGGGGTTGAGATCCACAGAAGCGACTGCGGCGAGACTATGTATCTGTGATCTGAAGATGATGTACCATAGTTCTTCAGCTTTGATGTGAGGAAGAAAATGACATTGCTATGAATCCATACAACTACTAAAACCACAAAAGGATTGTCCAAAAGAAATATAAATAAAAATAATGGCTTGGTGAAGGTAGCCAAGGTGGGAAAAAGGAACTGAGAATAGAAAACCAAGGGAAGCCAAAAAGATCTTCCTCTTCCTTTGAAGTCCTTATCAAGTTTGGAGAGCATGGCGAGGAAATCCACCGAAAAGCACATGGGAGAATTTAAACTGTTGCTATTACAGGGAATTAACCGAAAAGTGTTACCTCTTTTGCAAGTACGCGGATAAGCTTTACCAGAACAGAAGCACAGAAAACTTCCATCCAGTTCCCTGCATTTGCCTCCACTTTCTTTGCATTTAACACAACTCTCCCAGGAGGTTAAATTCCATTTCAGTCTTATCCCGTCCTTCAACTTGTCGTCAGAGTCAACATTTTCTGGTTTATCTCTGTCCTTTCTGTCTAATTCAACAGGTACAATAACATGACTCTGGCACACTGACAGATTAAGATGTAGTTCTTGTATGTCTACTATAAGAGCTACATAAGAGCGGTTGGCACCACCAGAGGGGCAAGTCGAGTGAGGATTTAGATGATCAACATTTGGGAAGCTGCTGCAATAATGGAGAAATGCTAGGTATGAAGTCCTCTCATTGGATTTAAGAAAGGAGGGCGGTTCAAATCTGGAAACATGAGTATCAGATTCACCGGACGGTTTGGGAGAATGTTCAATTGGAGCGAAACAAGCATTGCCAGTTCTCTCAAACTCCGAGCTCGAGCTAAGAGTTTGATTATCATAATCGACAACATACTCCCCAAAACTAGGTTTTAGGTTAAACACTGGCTTCTCATGACACTCGCTTTGAAAATCAGGACATGGTTTAGTGTCGTTCCAGAAGTAACAATCTTTGATGACGTCACCGCACTTACCACGCTCGCAAAGTCCATCTTTCAAGCTCTCTGATGCAACCCAGTCTTCCAAAGAGATAATCGTCAAAACGCTAATAACAAGGCGAAGCAAAACCTTGGAACTCGTGGAGCTTTCGACACCCATTTTCAGGAATTCTAGAGGGAACAATAGAAGCACAAAGAACAGACAGAAACAGGAGAGCTTTTGTGGCATATAGCAGAGACACAAGGGGCTTCAGTGGCTCAAACTAAAGATCGCATTTATATGAATGTCTCCTTGAATCTTTTCTCACGGAAACACGCCAATTGACCGGGTCAACTGAGCGTAGAGGACCCGAAAGAGCAAACGTAGGGGACCACATATTTGCTCAGTGGGAGTAAAATCTACGACAACTGTTGATACTTCGGCCGAAAAAGGTCCATTTTCAGGACTCGCGATCGATTTCTCTCCATTGGCCACGGCCCCCCATGGCCAACTTTCTTTCCTTGCAAAGTTTCCAGCATTGTTTGACGGGGTTTCGACGCTTTCCCACAGGCTTTCCTGGGGTCGATTTTTTCTTTTTCCTCGTATGAAGAAGGGGCTAAAGTCGAATACAAAAATTTAGTATCGTAAATCTACGTTCCATATTTTATCACCTGAAAAAATATGAAGTAACTATCTAGGAAGTAACGAAAAGAAACTAGTATCCAAGCACTTGTCGATTCCAAGATTAGCAAACGGATGAGTCATGGAATGTTTAGGTGATTTTTGTAATAGATTAGGACCGATTGTGAGCAAGGCTAAAACTAAAAAATTTCGCTTTCGAAGGACTTGGTCGATTTCAAGAGGTCAAAATCACAACGATTTTACTGAGACTCGTCCACGACCCTTGATCTCTATGAAGGTCGAGCGCTATGATAACTTGAGTTCGTGACAATCAAAGGCAGATCGACCCAGGAGGCAACAACTGATAGCGAAGGAAGAAACTGGTGAAGTGATCATCTGATCTGCCCAGTGGGTTTTATGTTAGATAAAGATTCGTCGATATTACGGAGGTCGAAACTGAAAAACGCCAAAAACAGCATTCCTGAATGATTCGGTGATGACGTAACCTGGGCTTTCTTCTCTGTTCTTTCGCATGAAGATGAACGTGACAGGGTGGTAGCAAAATAAGAAGGAAGAAGAGAAAAGTGATGAACTTGACGCAGCACCCCATAGAACCCCCTCCCTCCAAATCCCGAGGTGGGAGTCAAAACTCCTCACCTTCTCGTTCCCCAGCTAATACGTGCTCGGCAACTTCAGCTAAATTGAGCTCATATGTTCTCTCTGTAGCTTTTTTTTCACGAGTCGTATTGAACTTAAACTAGAAATGATGAGTGAACATCACACCTCGAAATCTACCAGGATGGAGATGACACGGCCGTCCTTCTACCCGAAGGACGCAACCTCAAACCACCCAAAAATCCCCACGACATCACTCTCGCTCTATCGATTATCAACCAAAGAACCTGAAAAGATTGGAAAAAGAGAGGGGTGAGCAACCACAGCTCAGTGAATAGTACATCTCTTCGAAGTAGATCGAGCAATCACTATGCATATGTACAAAGCAATACCAGAACTTCAAAAGCCAAACTCAAGATTTAAAATACATATAGAATCACATAAGAGTTATTTCATTTCATCAAAACTTTGTACAAGTCACAAATACACATTTAAATCCACCATCACAATTCAAACTATCAATGGTCAAAGTCCATTGATCAATTTTTATAAAAACCACGTCAATAGTCCATTCCATTGGCTAATCAATATCTAACCATGGTCACGACACAAAGCCTTGTGACAAGGCTACCAAGATTCCCCCTTGGCAAGGTCTCCACCTACAAAGCCAGTTGCTCAGCCCAGAAGGATATCGTAAACCCGGTATGCATACCCCAAAACCCCTCAATGAGTTTACAGTCATATTGAGCATCAAACAATTATCATCCAATATCAAAAATCCAATCCAGAATACATTTCACAAACTAAACAAATAAGTTTCTCACAATACGGCTCATCCACCAGAAATACATTTCGTAGAGCATTTCTTGAATCATTTCCAAAGTCATTTCATAAACTAGTTCATAACGCAATATACATATGTATCCTTGTACAATACATTTACAAAAACGATTCACAAATTATTCTCAAATACTAAAAAGTAGTAAATACTTGATCCCAATTTATGCAACAAAATGCTCTTTTAAGTTCAACATATATATTTATATAGAATCATAATTCCTTCGAGATATGATTTTTATAAAACCAAAGAAGAGATAGCACCACTCACCTTAAATCTCCAAAAATCAAACAACGACGCTCACTCGAACCGACGATATCGTAATCCTAACAATTAAACAAGAATCGACGTCAAAATCAAGTAAAATATTACGATAATTACAAAATGGCTAAACGACGCTTAAACGCTAACAAGACACAAAGGTGCCCACAAATTGCTTGTTCAAAGCGATTATCCAAACTGTCAGCAACGCAGAGCTTGAATGCGAAACTTGATCGCACCATAAATTCCTCCACCGAATCCCGTTTTAAGCGAGCTTTTAGTTAATAGAAAGCCCATTCAAAGCACTACAAGAACCCCAACTTGGCCGTCCCAAAATCGAGATGAAAACCGACGAAAATCGGCCTAAAAGCCGCTGGTCGAGCACTGTTCACCTTGCGTGACCAACTTCAAAAATTCATATTGAGTAAACCGTAAGTCCAAATCAAGATCCATATAATCCCACGGCTCCACGACACCCTAAACTACCAATTTTATATATATTCATAGCTCAACAACTCAAAAATCGGACTTCGCTGCTCAAATAACACATAATTCCGAAATATGAGCTCCAATCCAAAAACTTTTCCGATTGGACTAACGAGAGGCGCGAGCACTTACCAGACATTGCGAATCAAAGTTGAATCGGGTTGATGAGCGTCCATGCCGACTATGTGCGAAACCCCTCTTCTTTCTCTTTCCCTTTTCCTTTCTTCCTCTTCTTTCCTCTTTCTTTTGTTTCCTTCTTTTCCTCTCTCCCGCAAGGTCTCCGTCCCCTTTTATAAACTGAAGTCTAGTGTAGCTTCTTTTTGACTTTTTTATTTTAAATCCAAATATTACAGTGAAAGTAAGCAGATGGAGTTTTTCAAGCAGAAGAACGGAACACCTTAGAAAGCCAAAGAAATCAAGCTGAAGTTTTTGGACTAAAGGGTTAGAAGAACCAATTCTACAGAGATAAAGCGGACAGTGAGAACATTTGTGATTTTATATTTCCCTAAGACAGGCGAATTGATATGAAACCCTCAGCGATCTAATTTTCTCATGGCTTGGTCCTGTTTGTCCAGAGGATCAGAACCGAATGATGAAGAAAAACTTTCTGGAAGAGCAGAATGGCGAAAGCCTAAAGTAGAATAGTTTGAGGAGCCTTACCATCGCCGCAGTGTACGAGATCTGTCCGGTCGGGGCAATAGCACACACTCGTGGTATTTTGACTGCCACACCGGCCCCCGCTTCTTCGGCACCTCGTGCAGTTGTACCCCGTCCAGTTCAGCGTGTAACCGTCCTCCAATCACTTCAGGTACTCAACACTTTGATTCACCTTCCAGTTTTGTACCTGAACCGCGGTGACCACCAAGGACTGGCACGACGCTCTATTCCAGTTCAGGTAATCGCACGTACTAGCTATCGCAGCAAAAGAATTGTTCCCTTCACCAGGACCACACTCGGCCCTAGATACTGTAGAATTAACAGAAAACAACCCATTGCAGTTGTGGAAAACGCGGAGATCAGCCTGGTCCGGACCAAATGTAATATGTAAGCGTTCGAAAGAGTAATTGAGACTCAGCAGGGGCATCCCGCATTGAGTACCGCTTCAGTCACCACTCTGAATGAGTTCTCGTCGTACAAAATCTCTTTAATCGCATAACAAGATTCAGATGTCCAATAAATCGGCCTACTGTTGTTGCACTCTATCTCGAAGCCAGGAATTCCACAATAAGGCTGTTGAACTTTCGGGTGATGTGGCTAGCAGGGATCACCTAGAGGGGGTGAATAGGTGACCTTGAACAGTTTTAAAATATTTATGCGGAAATAAAACAAATTACAGAAGAGTCTGAATAAAATTCAGATTCAAGACAGATTATATAGATGAAGCTCTTGATGTGCAGAATGTAAAGCAAGAGATAAGGGATAGAGAACCTGCACACAAGTTTATAGTGGTTCAGCTTATAGCAAGCCTACGTCCACTCTCCCACGCTTACAGCCTACCGGCTGGATTTCACTATGTAATCAAGAGAAATTTACAGATTTTGAGTGATATCACTCTCGTGTATGATAGGACTCTCTATCTCACATAGTCACTCTTACAAAGTAACCCTCGAGATCTAAGTGTTTTGTCTCAGAACAATAAGAGAAATGATTGGAGTATGCTCAGACTTTGGACTTGCTGATTCTTGACTCTGTTCTCTCCTTTTGCTACTCATTGATCTCCTTAAATACTCCTCTACTCCCAAATTAGCCGTTGGACGGCTTTCAGAGGATCATCTTCCAATCTTCACCTTGGACAGATTTGTATAATAAGGATTGAGTAGCCGTTGGATGACAGATTCTGAATCCCGCTGATTCTGATCGTCCATACAATCAGAATCTTGGTTTTCATAAGTAGAGCTTTGTCCGTTGTAATGCATTCTTATCGTAATATTTGATTGTCAATCAATTTGATTAAGATTGAACCAATCAAAACTTTCCTTCTGTGAAATCCATGCCAGATCACTAGCTGTTATGTTTCGTTCTGAATTCTGCGTATGAAGAAATTCTGCGTCTGAATAATTTCTGCGTCTGCGTCTGTGTCTGCATCTGCATCTGAATAATTTCTGCATCTGCATCTTCATCTGAATAACTTCTGCGTCTGAATTTCAGAACTTAGATTCTGTGGATCTTCAAAGAACTTATTTTTCCAGCTTGTAAAGTTTGAATAACTTCCTTCTGAGCTTCTAGAATATATATATATATATTCCTGGAATAAAATGGTTCAGAATAAGTATCAGATTTTACAATTATCCCATAAGGTTTTGTCAACTTCAAAATTAGTAGAAGTTTTCGTCGATATCGGGATCCAAAAAGGATAGCTTATGCTTGGACCACTACCGCAGTTGTGTGGCTGACAATCATCAAATTTTGGGTTCGGCCCAAGTGGCAGTACGAAGTCAATTAACAACATGCTGAGACTGATGATAATACTAATCCGCCTAAACAGGGAAGCTCTGAAGCTTAGCACGTTTCGTGAATTCAATCCAGGAGACATTGCTGAAGAATGTGAAGGAAAGAGAGAGACACACGAATTACACCTGAGAGGATGTAAGCATACATACCCTCGAAATGGTCCGAGACATTACTATTTAGCACTTGTAAATACCCACTTGGATATTAAATTTAACCTTGCTATGGACTGGCTGTTGTTTAGTCAGACAAAAACATAAGGTTCCAATCATGCACGAAAGTCGAACCTTTCCATGTACTTATATCAGCGAGCGCCATTTTCCTAAAATTCGCGAAAAGAATACTAAAAGTATCAAAAGTTGTGTACAGCGCTCACTTTAGTACAAAAAAAATTTTTTGGATCACTTAAGTGCCAAATTGGAGAAAAAATGATCACTTAAGTGCTAAATCGGAGAAAAAGCGATCACTTAAGTGCCAATTCCAGTCAAATTGATTACGTGGCATTTATAATTAAATTTTTTAATATGACTTGATATATATTTTTTTTTAAATTCAGTCCACGTGGACATCCAAAACAACGTCGCACAATCCAATTGGCACTATAGTGATCATTTTTTAACAACAACTAGCACTGAAGTGATCGCTTTAAACAAAATTTAGCACTCAAATGATCACTATTTACAACTTTTAGACGACGTTGTTTATGAGTTATATGCTGACTAGGCATGCCGGTGAGCCACGTAGGATCAAGAAATTAATAAAATATTAACACGTCAGATTTCCGGCAATTGAGATTAGATTTGGCACTTAAGTAATAGTCTTTTTTTTAATAGTACTTGAGTGATCCGAAATAAACTTTTGGCACCAAAGTGAGTACCGTACATAACTTTTGGCACTTTTAGTATCCTTTTTCTCCTAAAATTCCGCATCAAACGCCATTCAGTCCAAATGCAAACAAGCAAACAATATAGGGACATATCGCTCTGGACAAGGAAAAAAGGACATATTTATCGTCCATGCCACATCGGTTCAGTTAAGCTACTGCTCTTGGCTGAAATTTCAGAAGCGAAGAAAGAAGGAAAGAAAGACGGATCAGGAGACAACCCATGATTTTGATGTTTATTTGTATATTGGTTAGAGGGTTGTCGAGGGGTTATTGGTCAAAGTCTTCCCTCTGAAAGTCTAAGGAAGACTGGCTTATTCGGAATTGTCGATGATATCATGACAATCATGTACGTGTCAAGTCTTTTCTGGATATTCATTTTTCGGCTTTCAAACATCAGCAATTGGCGATAGCTTAGAAAACCAGTAACGAAATGCATTAAATTATGCTAAGGAAAAAGTCTATATAATTAACATGCAAACAAGAAAACATTATATAACTATCCCAAAGACAAAATTGAAAAATGAAATGCATTAAAGTATCCAAATGAACTGTACATAAATTACAAGTGGCGAAATGTTTCTCCATTAATGAATCTAGATAGCTTAACCATGATGAATTATGAGAATCATCTATATCCAATCTATAGTACTTGGATAATAAAAGCTGTAATAAAAAGAGAATTTCATTGATAAAATTGATATTATTTGTTAAAATGGAAAAGCGAAAGTAAATGTTATAAAACGGCAAATAACATATATATATATATATATATATATTGATGATTAGGAGTATAGATTAACTAAATTATTTTTGCTAAGGCTATATCAATAGTACATTACCCATGAATAAATTGATGATCGAGGCAAGATATAGTATTATACGGAAATTCATTTTTCTTATGAAATTTTCGGATTAACATAAGCAGTAAAGTGAGCCCGTGCATGCCGTGGTACCTATGGGGAAAAGAATGGCCTGAGACTAAAAATTTAAGAAATCGAATTCCATAAATTGGTGAACGAGAATTGCTTTGAATATAATTTGAGCCCTGTCTCAATACGTCATGAAAAAGATGGCATATTATATGAATGTCTTGTTGAATCTTTTTCCACGTTAACACGCCAATCGACTGGGTCAACTGAGTTTAGAGGACCCGAAAGGGCAAACGTAGTGGACCCCATATTTTCTCAGTGTGAGAAAAACCTATTACGATCGATTTTCAGGACTCACGATCGATTTCTCTCCAATGGCCAGGCGCCCATGGCCAACTTTGTTTCCTTGCAAAATTCCCAACTTTGTTTGACGGGTTTTCGAAGCTTTCCTACAGGCTTTCCTGGCTCAATTGCAAAACCTCAGAACAACAAGAATTTCACTGAGATTTGACTTCGACCCTTGATCTCGTTGAAGGTCGAATACTATGATTTGAGTTCATGGCCAGCGATTGACTTAAAAAGGGAGGTCTTCTCGTCACTTTTGGTTCCGATTAGGTAGAAGACAAATCAGAGAAGAGGTATACTATTCTATCACATTATCGGTACAGATTCCAAGATTTACAGGACAATACGGAGAAGGATCGGCACCACGGACTCTGATAGCAATCATGGAGCCATTGCAATAGTCCCAGGCCCCACAAGGACTCCAAACAAATCGAATATCGATTTTTTTTTTATAACCGAGGTGTCCGGGCCAGTTTGCGCACACCTCGACTATTTCTCGGAGAGACTAGCACAGCAACTCACCACCATGACCCCCAACTTAAATCACAAGTGCTCAATTAGGAATCGAACCTGGGACCAGTGCACCCAACCACACAATTCCAAGTACGCCATAACCAACTGAGCTACGTGGGTAATCGAATATCGATTTCATCTCTCATTTTATTTAGAATTTTATCGTATGATGTTTTCCTTCTCTATTGGAACGAGGGCAGCCGTCGTCCCGTTCTTTCAAAAAATAAGCAATCATGATCCCGAACCTTTTTCTTTTTTTTGGCATATGCTGTCGTACACTGCTACATTAGCGCAACTCGAACAAATTAGTGGTGTTATGAATTTTCTTTTGTGTCGATTGGGTTAAAATATAAAAAAAATAACAAAACCCTCAAGCCCCCCTAATGAAGAGAGAGACGGAGACAAAGACGGTTGTGAACCCGAAAAGGTCGATCACCAGGATTGCACTACCAATGGTGAGATGGACCTGGCCAAGGTTGTACGACCCTGGCCATGCGTCGCCTAGCCCTTGCCACACAACAATCGTCACCACACCGAGCGCAAGTGGTGGGGGCTTGCGACCCTTTGTGATTGTGTATATCTGTTTTTTTGTAACAATTTATGTTTTCTGTATGAGTATTCTCTCAAATGTAGTCGGCGACGGCAGTGCCAGTTGCCCGGGTGGCAACACTAACGCTATTGCACTACCACAAAAAGACCACCGTCAGCCACTAGTCCACTCTCGCTTTTTTTTTTTAATCTTTGCCATACCGTGTTTTTAGAAATGTTATTTCTGTTTTCTATTTGTCAAAAGTTTTTTAAAAAGCCTCGTGGAATGACAAAATCTACATTTAATGGCAAAACAATAATCACATCAGCATCTTCGTTTACATTTTAATTGAAAGGATCAATTGACTAAGAAAAAAGTTTAAAGACCTTAGCATATAGATGTCACGACTCAGAGTATAATTTTTTTAGTCAGTAAAGCAACAGACATTTGTTGATTTTTCAAATAAGTGGTGCCGTCGGAGTTGGTCGATCAAGAAAGAACAAGAGAACACAAAACCAAAAAATAATTTAGGATGGAGGAAAGTACAAAACACACCTCAATACTCAATGTGTTGATTCCTCTTCATTTGAGGAGAGTAAATATATGATAAATCTACTCCCACAATTTAAAGTATCTGTGTTTTAAAAAGAATTATCAATTACTACATTGTCATTCTTGTGGAGATCCTCTTAAGATTAGGTCAAAATGCAGTAGTCATACTATTTTTATTAAATGCTTACGAGGAAGAGGCGAGAAACGCGGAGCTACCAGCAAGTTTCTACGGAGGAGGTCCAGTTGGCGAGCTTGTTGTCGGTGTCGGAGGCAGCTTTGAAGGCCAAGAGAGGCTCGACGTCTGAGTTGGCGTTGGTAGCTTGGAGGGAAGAGAAGCGGAGTAGGAGGAGGAGGGAGATGAGCTTCTTTAGGTGAAGAGGCATTGACATAGTGGCGTTGCGGAGGAGGAGCAAAGGGAAAATTATCTAAAAAATCATAAATTTATTGTACTTTTACCACGAGTCGCCCTACGTGGCACTATCGGCGTTCAAGTCAGCGATTTCCAATTAAAATTGATCAAATAGACTCAATCGGCAAAGTATCAAAAAGTGTAAGATTTAATTGACAAAATTAAAAGGTTTTGAACTGAATTATCTAAAGTGCAGTTTTTGGATAATTTTCCTACCGGCTGGGGGGTTGAGGGGAGGGGGTGAGTGAGGAGGGAGAAGTAGGTTTTGTTTCCTTGCAAAGCTGAAGGAGAGAAAAAGGGGGTTGAGTTACAAGTGTAAATTGAAGTTGAAGTTGGAGAGTGGAATTAAATTTTCAAATAAGAGATCAAAGTGGAGATATTTTATCAAAAAAGAAATTCAAAATAGACATTATCTCAAATAAGGGTATAAAGTAACCAAATAATCTCGAATAAGAACCTAAATTTACCAACCGACTAATTTTTCACCGGGCCATGAGCATGTGACTATCTCAGCCATCAGAGAAGGGATATTTTTGTCCAAAATAACTCTAGGTCAAACAACGAAATCCCCAAACCCAAAAACCCCCCGGCAAAACAAGGTCAATAGACAGCACATCGGCATATCAATCTGCTGCGCTTTCTCCTTCTCAATTTGTTCCTTGATCCAGTAATTCTCAAGCCATCCTTCAACTAGCGACAAAAACGACGATTATCAATGGCCTGAAAACGTCAGAAAAAGTTAATCGAGAGCAGAGAGGATTGTCTTAGCAACCCAGAGAGAGAGAGAGAGAGAGAGAGAGAGTGAATAGATCTAGAAACTGAAGAGAGGCTAGGGAAGACTCCAGCGAGAGGGGAACAAAAAAAAACGAAAAAAGAGACGATTTTTATTCGTTTTTGAGGGAGCGGAAGGGACTGAGAATGGCTAAGTGACAAAAACAAGCAAGAGCAAAAGCAAAGAGAGCGGGGAGGGAAATATTAATACCAATTGGGGCTTTTTTGTTTTTAAGATTTCTATTTTATACCTATAAATTTTTTTGACTAAAATACCCCTTCCACGATAGTCAAAAAGTCACATGCTCGCCAGCCGGCTTGTTCAGGTCCTTATTTGAGATGATTTGGTCACTTTAGACCCTTATTCGAGATAAGGTTCACTCCGAGTCATTTTATGAAAAAATGGCTCTACTTCGAGCTCTTATTTGAAATTTTCCAATGACAATGTAATTGAAAATAGAACTTATATAATCAAAATTAGGAATAATAGACCATAAACTGCGGTGAATTTTTATACCGGAGGTCTTATCCTTCATAGATTTAAGGATAAGAAATACTCCTCTCATATTAGTAGTTTCCAAGTCTGATTGCGTAAATAGTATGTGATTTTTGGATTAAAATACTCATGTTTGGGAACCGAACTCAGATTTAATTCAATATAAACTAAGACGACTGTTGACTTTAGAGTTTAAGCGGTTCTTGCACGGTGATTTATAGAGTTGTCTTATTATTTTTTGAAGTGAGCATTATTAAGTAATAATTAAGTAATTCTTGCACAGTTACTGGGACGGCTTTTGTTTTTGCCGCATTGCTAGTGCTAGGAAATAGCGAATTACAATCAGATTCCTTAAACAGACTTCAAAACTCGAATTAAGAATGGAGCATAAAAAATTTCTTTGACTTAGGCTCCATTCGTTTCACGAAAAATAACTTTTACAAAAACATTTTTCGGATTTTCTGGCTTTCGTTTTATAGAAAATAAACTAGTCATGGAGATTGTTTTCCACCAATGAAAAAAACTCTTTCAAAAGTGAGGAAAATATTTCCGCCTTTTCTTTCGCCTCACTTTCTTTCACATAACACATTTTACTTTTATATTTATTTTTTCTTTTCTTTTTTTATTTTTTTAAAAAACTAATTTTTAATGATTTTTTCTTTTATTTTTTTTCCTTTTCTTTCTTTTTTGTTTTCTTCTTCCTCGGCCAGCCATTGCGACAGCTGGCAACTGGCCACAGGCGAGGCCAACGAGGCCTTGGGTGTAACAATAAGGTCCGACAAGGGTAGGGAGTGATCGCCGGGGCTAGAGGGTCTGGACAAGGAGTGGCTCTGGGCAAACTTCTAAGATGGCGAATGGGGCAGAATGAACCGAATTGTGCATCGAACAGGAGGAGAGCGATTCTGGAATATATATGTAAAAACTGGAATTAACTCATGGAGGCGCATTTTAACGTAACGAAAAGCTTTGCTTTGGAACATCAAAGTTAAGCGAGTCCAGACCTGAGCACTACTAGTATGGGTGACCTCCTAGGAAAGTATCTGCCTGTACTCCAATGGACAAAACTGTGAGGCTCGGCATGGAAGGCGTCAAAGCGAACAATACCTCGAGTGAGTTAAATCCAGGGTATCACATTGGGTGAGCAAGGCTGAGCCTCACCTGTGGCCAACGACCGGCAGAAGAAGAAAGAAAATAAAAAAAAAAGAGAAAAAAAGAAATATTAAAAATAAAAAAATAATTAAAATTTTGATTTTGATTTTTTTGAAAAAAAATAAAAATATATTAAAATGAGTGTAACGAGGATTTTCCATACCAAATAACGGAAAATATTTTCCAGTTCATTTTCAAGTCTCAGCCGAATACTGGAAAATATTGTCATTTTCCTTGAAAATGACTTTCCAGAAAATATTTTTCAAAAACGTTGCATTTTTTGTGAAACGAATGGAACGTTAATATAACTTTGTTTATTGCATTCTTTTTTTTCAAAAAAAGGAAATCAGCCCTCAAATTTGGCGCGGGAGAATTCAACCAAGCAATATGCGAGGACCATTTAGGAGCTTGCATCGTTGACGAGTACTTCAGGATCACTAATTCAGCATAGATGACAAGGAATTCCTAAGACATTGAGCTCAATATTTATTACGAAAAAAGTCGGTACGTTTACAATTGTAACATTCGTTCTTCGCTAGCTCCCTAGAATAATTTATAATAAACTCTTTATATAAAACGACATATGTCTCAAAAACGCTTGATGAGAATGGACAAGGCCTACCCGATTCAAGAGTACATGTGAGCTCAACCCACATGGTTTTTCTGTTACGAACTGTATCGGTCTCGTATAACTGACATTGAATTAATCCCGACTGGAGTCATTACTCTTTTGGAGAGACACTTTCACCTAGACAAGCTGGGAGAGATCTCAAAAGAAGTATCTCACATAAATTTATGCAGTTGTTGTAGTAACACCAAATTGTAGCAGCGAACACTCGTCTGTAGTAGCTGCGAGGAATCTCGATGAGGGAGATGACAAGGTTGGTTTGGGGGGAATTTGCAAGGCCTCAACACTTCCTTTCAGCATCTCCACCACTTGAGTCATTGATGGTCGAGCTCTCGGATCAATCTGAATGCACCACAAGCTGATTATGATCATTTTCTTCGCGATTCCTTCGTCTTCCTCGTTCGTGATACCATGCAACCCGAGTTCTTTCTGAAGTTCAAGGCGTCTATGAATCCAATGAGGAAAATATATTTCGCTAGTACGGTCCACCCCAACTTCAATGTTTTTTCTCCCGCCGACCATTTCCAGAACCATCATGCCGTAACTATAGACATCTGATTTGTGAGAAACTCCTCCGATGTTCCTTATCACCAATTCTGGAGCAATGTAGCCTGCAGTGCCGCGTGCACCCAACATCGACACGATACTCTCTTCTCTAGGACATATTTTGGCAAGACCAAAGTCGGAAATCTTTGGACAATAATTCCGATCGAGAAGAATGTTGTGAGGCTTTATATCGAAATGCAAGATCCTGGCATTACAACCTCGATGCAGGTACTCTAGCCCTTGTGCTATGCCTAGGGAGATGTTGTATAATATCTCCCAACTCAATTGCAGATTTGCCTCTGAAGTGTTGCTTTTGAATATGAACTTTTCCAATGATCCATTCGGCATGAACTCATAAACTAAAGCTCTTTTGCTTCCCTCAAAGCAAAAGCCCAGAAGGCTGACAACATTGACATGAGAAGTCCTACTTATGCTCGCAACTTCATTGATAAATTCTTCGCCATTGCCTTTCAGTTTCTTTAGAAGCTTCACGGCCACAAGTTGACCATCACGAAGATTTCCTTTGTATACATAACCATAACCTCCTTGACCCAACTTTTCCTGAAAAGAATTGGTCATCCTCTTGATATCTTTGTAGGTATATCTCCTTGAAGAGACCAGTCCCTCAATTTTCTGTGCGGCTGAAGAATGTTCTTTCTTTCCCATCATCAAATCCATATGTTTTCGTATCATCGACTTCTTCCTAATGGAATAGACTACAAGAATGATAATCGCAATTCCAACTCCTGTTGCAGCTGTTTAGACAAAAGAAAAAGATTCGCGAGCAACAACTTCAGTTCAACATTTTTCTAATCTAAGATCCTAATGTTGGAAGAGCAAAACTTTGTCAAGGTTTCTGCGCAGTGAATTAGTATATGAAACAAAAAGTAGGTTTAATGGAGTACCTATAGCGACTTTCATCACCAAATCGCCTTGTTGCGCTGTTACAAAGGACACAAATCCTTGTCAGGTAAATCTCCCAATCAAAACTATGATGAAACCAGTAGGAATGCTTTTTACAACAGCAGGAATTCTTTTCACAACAGTCAGAGAGGACGCCATACATATAAGATTGAAAACTTAGGGATCATATTTTGATCCATACGCATTACGGTGACTCTTATTCCCCGTTTTTAAAATGACTAATTTAGTACTGGTGCTAAAGAATGAAAACTATTGAAATTAAGGGAGTGAACTAACAACGTTGACTTTGAAGAACAAATTGCCAAAATACAAGAAGTTTGAGGATTAAAATGATAATATAAAGTTAAAAAAGAAAGAAGATAAAAGAAAACGAGGCTTTGGGTCAAGACATCAAACTAGTGGTAGGTGATGTGGGCTTCAAATTATTAAGAACATGGAGGAAATGGTCATGGCATTTTCAAGTTCAAGTTTCTCTTGACTTTAATGATGACATTCATATACGTGTCAAACCTTTGCTGGGTATATTCATCTTTGGGCATTCAAACGTCAGCAATGGGTCATAAGCTTAGAAAACCAGCAACTCAACCCTATCACCATTTGAAAAATGTCGAACACGGTATTCTTTATTGATTCTTTGATCTATCAGCATAATGATGTCGACCTTTCCACAGTAATCTGAATTTAATTACGTTTGTTTCGCAAAAATAAACAATTAATCGTTCACAAAAATATTTCGATATAAATTATTATCGATAATGAAAATAAATTTCATTGACTAATTATTTCAAGTAATATAAGTGATTCTTGCTAGGAATTTTTTTTCCAAATCATCCGCGAAACAAATAGAGCCTAATACTAAGTTATGGCTGTAATCTGAACTATAGACACTGAAATTTCCTAAAGGATACATGTTTCTTAATTTGCTTATAACAAGTTGCCAAAATACAAAAATAATTAATAATGCTAATGGAAGAAAACAAATATTAAGAAATGATGGCAAAGTTGATATTAGAAACCTAAAGTACAATCATGCAATTGACCAATTAAGATCAAAAATAGAGAGCATCATATCCGTAAAAAGCTTTGTTTTGGAAATACAAAAATTAATAATAAAAAAAGAGCTTGAAATTAACATGCAAAGAAGAAAACGCTATATATATAATTACCCTAAAGTAACATTTGAAAATGAAATGCATTAAATTATCTAAATAAACTGTACATAAATTACCGGTAAAGAAATATTTCACCATTAGTGAATACATAGCTTAACTATGATCAATTACGAGTCTCATCTAAATCCAATCTATAGCATATGGACAAAGAAAAGCTGTAATAAAAAGAGAATTCCATTGATAAAATTGAAATTTATATATTAAAATGGAAAAGCAAAAGAAAATGTGATAAAATGGCAAATAACATATATATTGATGATTAGGAGTATATATTAACTAAATTATTTTGCTAAGACTATATTAATATGATATTACCCATTAATAAAGTGATGATTGAGGCAATATATAATATTATATGGAAACCCATTTTTTTATGAGTTTTTCTTATAACCATTAATAGTAAATGGAGCCCACGCTTGCCCTTGTATTTATAGGGAAAAGAATAGAATGGCCGAGACTAAAATTTTTAAAAATAAAATTCCATAAATTGGTGAAAAAGAGTTGTTTTAAATTGAATTCGAGACCTCCGTCTCAATACGTCGTGGCAAAGAGCAGTACCCTATCGTTTACTACAAAAACTTGAACCGTTCAAAGAAGGCGTGATTTACACTCAGCAATGCTCTTCAATATCATATCTCCTAATGGCTTCATTCTACAATAACTTGGTAGTTTTAAAACCAGTTTATGGTAATCATCGAACTACAATAATAGAGTATGGGAACTCTTAATCGCCCTATCCAATAATTACATTAATTAGGAGGGTAACAGCACCAAAATGACTAGCAAACTCAATCAAGGTTTGGCATGCATCGGACAGTCAATTTGTTGCAAAATGTTCTGCCAAATGCCAACTCATTGCCTCAAGACAGCAAAATATTAACACTAATACTAAGTGGACTGAGATTTATTCTCACAAAATAGAAATATTAAGTGATGCGACGGGCCATCATTAGTTAATGAATATAGCTCGCTTGTTTAAAACGCTCTTATATATAGTCTCCAAAATCAATTAGAGTATTGATTTTACACATCTTATCATGCATGACATTACTAAAAACTCAGTCCGAATTTGAGTCCTAATAGGATGACAAATTATCCTATTTGGTATTTGGCCACGTCCGCCGAACCAAATAAACATGGATATACCCAGATAAAATGCTGGATAAGAAATCCAACACAAGGGCGGGATAAAGCCGAATTGGATTGATAGAGTGAGGCATCTAACAAACATTAGCGATGATCCCACAATTCTTAACACTGTTTGCATATGTCTCTCTACTCTCCAATTGATCCAACAAGGAATCATTAATCATTAACAACTCGCTCGTATTCTCGTTGGACGATTTCGATTCTGAACCTCCTCGCGGTTCGATTACCCAAAATGGAGAATCAATTTGAAGTGATCTTCTCACCGGCCCCTCCTCCTCCTCCATCAAACCCAATTGAATGTCATGACCATTCACATCATCAATCTCCTTTGACAATATGTTGCTATTAGTTTCTCCTAATTCAATCCCATCATCTGCTCCTCCTCCATTACTGTTTTCGCTACCACCAACAATGGAGCCCACCGCGCGATTGCCGCCGCTGTCGAGACACCCAAGAGACATGGCCAAGAGGAGGGAGGGGGAGAGGGATGGGTCCAATGATCGATGCAAGACAAAGGGGGCAATTGGTGCAGGGGGACGTGGCTAGATCCGAAGTCATCGGCGGGGCGGTATAGGCAAAAGCTGGTAGGGCAGAGTGGGGGGCAGCGGGGAGTAGCCCAGACATAGGGCGGTTTGGCTGCTAAAGGGGCCACGAGAGAGCAAGGTGGCTATAGCTCGTAGCAAACAGTGAATAGTGGAGGTACGATAAAAAAAAAGAGAATATTCAAAAGATTTTCAATCATATTTTAAGTGACACTAAACATATGATGAGATTTTTTATAATTATGTTGATATTCGACAATTTATAATATCACTTTATCCTATTTTATCCTAATCTTAATTCTAATCCAGAAGGCAAATACAGCCAAAGCAGCCTTCGTGAGCTGATTTTGTATCGTCGCTATTTCTAGACGAAAAAAATAGACTTCATTGCCATTTCCATGATTTGTACCCACTTCTAGCAACGAAATGGCTTCGTTTTCGTTGCTAGAGAGCTACTTCTAGCGACGAAGTTGCGCCTTTTCATAACACACGAGTTCGGTCATGCTAAGACATGAATCCATATGTAAACCCTAGCATTTTTCTTCTCGTTTAAAGATGACTCGCGCACACCAGCAAAACATGTGGTCGTGGTTAGCCCAATTGCTTCACAAGTATCGATTTTTAGATGACAACTTGTGGCGGCCAAATCGCCTTATTCTTTCAGTCCTTCCTTCTTATTTATAAAGAATTCTACTGTATCCATGATTACCCTTCTTGTTTCGTATAATAAGACTAATATCTAAAATTGTCTATGAGATCTTATTGCGACACTTACTATATAAACTTGAAGAAGAAGAAGAAGAAGAAGAAGTAAACGTACCAGTTGGTGTGCAATGCAAAGCATGAGGCCGGTCAGGGCAGTAACACTGGTAATGGAAGATCCCGTAATCAAACCCGCACTTGCCGCCGGTCGTCTCACACGCACTGCAATCGTTCGCCATCCAATTCAACACGAACCCGCTCCTCAACGCCTCCTCTATCTCTACCGTCCCTATCCACTCGGCCGCCACCGGTGCCTCCACCAAAGTCCGGCACTCTTTTGCCGCATCAATCACTTCCTGATCTTTGCCATCCCCATATATCCCCAAAACAACCCCACTTTCGTCTTCTTCTTCGCCAGAACAGCTGATCCTGTAGTTCAGAAGCTCGTCGGCCCGGGGAGTGATGTTGCAGTTGTATAACAGAGAGAGAGTGGTGGTAACGTTCGGGCTCAGCTGGAGCAGAGTCTTCGTCAGGGTCAGGTTCTTGAGAGAGCCAGGCGCACAGTAAGAGAAGGCGGTCGAGTTGTCGTCGTGGAGGGCGGCGTTGGAGATGCGGAGAGACTGGTTCTCGTAGAAGACGTCGCGGACCACATAGTCGTCGCCGGAGAGAGTGATGACCGGGCGGTCGTTGGGGCAGGACAGGTCGAAGCCCGGGAAGCCACAGTAGGAGGGCTGCCGGTCGCGGACGTAGAACGGGAAAGTGATGTTCAGGCCGCCGCAGACGACGGGGAGGCTGCAGTTTCCGAAATGGAAGTCGACGAGGGAGAGAGACTCCCGGGGTGATAAGGAGAGAGAGAAGAGCAACAGCAGTAAGAGGTTTGTGTTGATTGGGAGAGGAGAGGGAGGAGGCGTGAGGGCGGTTCTGGTTCTGGTTCTGGTTCTGGTCATTGTGGATCGATGGGGTGGTGGAGATTTGTCGAAGATGGTGATATCATGCGTATAGAGAGAGAGAGAAGTGTTAAGGGGTTCCTGGATGGGGTGGGTTGTCTGATAATTTTGACTTGGAGATTTTCTCGAGTTTGAGAGCTTTGATTATTCTGACAACTGGAAGAGTGTGTGGTGTTCTACATATCTACCTCATATCAGATCGTAGACTGTTGAATTCAGGAAATGCACATGAAATTCAACTTCGTCAAGTCAACCCATCCGAAACCGTCCACGTCCCAAAGTCGCCGTCGTTGCAAGTTGGAGGAGGAGAAAGTTGAATGCTTTCGTTAAGTATGAATAGTGAACTGAAATGGGAAGTCCTCGGACACATTGTCTCTTCCACTTTGTACCTGAGTTTCACTGCGCCTCTCCAGTCTGATTTCTGGCATCCTCTGCCTCAATCTCTACATAGCCAGGGAAGCCGCAGTAAGGGGGTTGTTGGTCTAGGATGGATAATGGAAAGGAGATATTGCGGCCACCACAGGTTCTGGGGATGCTGTAGTTTTGGGAGTGCTTGTTCATCGCACAGACCGAAATCTTAGCCGAGAAGGCCACAGAGAGGAGTGCTAATATGAGGTTTCTGAATGGAGGGAGAGGCGGCATGATCAGTGAGATAATGCTGCCTCTGTTCACCTTGAATTTGTGCGTGTTGATAGCTAAGAGACTGCTGGATGATGGAATTAATGTGGAGGGTGTAGATGACAGAGAGAGATCATGTGGGAAGTGGTACAATAACGCTAGGCGGTTTGACAGAACATGACTACGGCTCCAAAACGTCATCTACAAGTACTCATAAACTTGGACCATGGACCAATTTAAATCCGAAAGCTTACCCTTTCACCATATTTAAGTGGGGAGTCCCCACAATTGAATTGAATGGGTCGACCAACACTTCATTTTTTCGTATTGAAGGCTGGCGATTGACTTGGAAAGTTAAGTCTTCTCTTCTGGTTCTGTTTAGCCAGAAGGCGAATTCTACTATACTCCCGTGATGTTTTTTTATTTGGGTCACTATTCTCTCATGATGTTAGTACGCGTTCCTTTAGCTGCTTCCAAGAAATTACAGGACTGTCGAAGAATGTGAAGGAAAGAGGGAGAGGTGAATTCACCTGAGAGGTCGAGACATACATGCCCTCTAAGTAGTCCATTAGTACAATATTCTTATTAGTAGGGGTGAGCATGATCTGGGTAAACGGTTCCTACCATGAAATCGGAAACTACTCACTAAGGACGGGTTTTGAAAATTTGGAACCGGAAATCTCCTGTTAGTTCCATGGATCCACTCGAGAACCGGACCGCACCGGTCCGGTTCCTTGGTTGGTTCATGGAACTGAATCCTACCAAGCTTCACGCAAATTGAGGTGACCGAAAGCGAGAGAGAGGGGCGATGAACAACCGGGCGCGGCTGTGAGTTGATGGAAGTTAAGAGTCGAGGTCGTGAGTCGATAGGTATTGAGCTTGAGAGCCGAGACCAAGAGTGAGAGACGACTCGGACAAGGTGAAAGTAAGATAAGACAAGCACTCAATTGATAAGCAACAGCTTCAGATTAGGGATTTTAAGGTTTTCATTTTTCTTAAATTTTTTCCTTTTTTTTGTTGAAAATTTTTCTTAAACTTATATATATTACCGATATGATCCGAGTAGGTGGGTGGATAGTTCCACGCCTAGAACCGAGACCTGACCGTTACTCACCGTTTTTAATAAATTGGAACAAGAAATCGAGAACTAGACCGGTCCCCACAGAAGCCGCCGGACCGGTCTGGACGGTTCTCAAGTCCTTTACACACCCCTACTCAATAGGGAATTCCCTCTTGGATTCAGACCCAAAAAATAAATAAAAAATTCAAGGAGCCTTAATGTTTTGCTCGGCCACTTTCAAGGAAAAATGCATGGGAAGCAACATACTTCTGAGTGTCAATGTTGTTGAACAATTGCCTTTTACAAGCGAGAGACCGACCGATGATGAGTTATACTTAGCAGTCGGAGTGTTAAGAAAAGGTTTATTTTTCAAATACTCCTCAGCTGTCTATGCTGTTAAATACTACTCAGTAATCGAAAAGCCTCATTCAATCTCATTCAATCAACTCTCTTTTTGAAGCAGATAGTTCACAGTGCTCATTCTAGAGATACTGTAAAAGCCAACTCATGTTTCCACTCTATTTTCATTACGAATATGTATGACGTTAGGATCTCTTGCTCAAATCGAATCACGCCAACGTTAAGGAAGTTCCTGGATCGTGTGAAATAAGAATAGTACCAAAGGCATCCTCGCCTTATCATTTCATAATAAAAAAAATGGAAAATTGGCTATGGAGATTCCGCGCGGTCAAAAATTCATACAGACAAAAAGGGATTTGATACGAAAGTCGTTTCAATCCAATCCATTCTTGGAGTCAAATAAAGACAAAGGGTATGTTAGTGATCTAGCACGACAAAGCGCTATCCGAGGACATGAAATGTCTAATTTTTCAGTTGGAATGTCTTTAACACGCCAATTGACCGGGTCAACTGAGCATAGAGGACCCGAAAGAGCAAACACGGTGGCCTTAGAGCCACAACGATTTCAATGTGAATCATCTTCGACCCCGGAATTCTTTGAAGGTCCAGTACTATGATTTGAGTTCATGGCTGGCGATTGACTTAAAAAGTGAAGTCTTCTCCTCACATTTGGTTCCGACTAGGTAGAAGACAAACTAGAGAGGAGGTCTCCCATTCTATCACATTATCGGCACAGATTCCAAGAATTACAGGACAATACGGAGAAGAATTGGCACACAGACACTGATAGCAATCAGGTAGCCATCGCAACAGTCACAGCCCACGAGGACTCCGAACAAATCAAATCTTCATTTTCATCTCTCATTTCATTTTAGAATTTTATCATATGATGTTTTCTTCCTCTATTGGTGGAACAAAGGCAGCCATCGTCCCTATATTACGAGAAAATAAGCAACCATGATCCTGAACTTTTTTTTGGCCGTTTGGATCTCTAACAACATGTTTATTCGATCAAATTAGTTCATATGTTAAATATGCATACGAAACGCTGTCGGAGACTGCCACATTAGCGCTCCCTGAACAAACTAGTGGTATCATGAATTTTCTTTCGGGTTAAAATATTAAAAAATGACATAACCTCAAGCCCCAATGGAGAGAGAGACAAGACAGTTGTGAACCCCAAAAGATAGATCACCAGGGCAGCATGATCCTTGGTGAGACGGAATTGGCCAAGGTTGCACGACCCTAGCAATGTGTCACCTAGCCATTGCCACACCAGCCGCAAGTGATGTGGGCTAGCGACCCTCTTGAGTGTGTCTCTGTTTTTTTTTTTTGTAGCAATTTATGTTTTCTCTGAGTATTCTCTCAGATGCACTCAGCCACACAATAACCACCATCAGCCGCGAGTCCACTCTTTCACTTTTTTTTCAATTTTTGCCATACTGTGTTTTTAGAAATGTTAATTCTGTTTTCTATTTGTCAAATTTTTTTAAAAGCCCCGTGGAATGACAAAATCTGCATTTAATGGAAAAAAAATTATCACATCAGCATTTTCATTACATTTTAATTGAAAGGATCAATTGACTAAGAAAAAAGTTTAAAGATCTGTGCCTTTTTCTCTTAAAAAAAAATAAGAAACCGATTCCTCTCAAGATTGTCAACCATCAGAATACATACATATACATATATACATGTATATATGGCTAAGAAGATAACCATTAAATTTTCTCTTAAGTATATATCACGGACCATCTCTCTTCCTTCCTTAAAATCGAAATAATAATATTTGTTTCAAACACCTTACAGTGAAAAAAAGCGACTTGATATAAGACAGTGACTTTAATAGACTTTTATCTAGATGTGCCTCTTCTTCTATGAGTTCACTGCTCATACACGGTCAAGTCAGATGCATGCCCAGATGACCTTGATAGTTTTATCAAAACGTCCAAGGCTTCATATATCTCATCACTATTAGGATGCCTCTCATCAAGGGAATAGAACTCAACAATATCATCGTTGACCTCAATCGAGCTACATCCAGGAAGTTTTCTACGCCCAGTATCTTTCATTGCGGCTTTCAATCTGGCCACATCCTTCCACTTTCCACTGTCCCCGTATATATTTGAAAGCATAACATAATTGGCCGGATTTCCAGGTTCAAGTTCACTTAACTGATGGAGGGCTATCTCGGCCAAGTCGACATTTTTATGTAGCCGACAGGCTCCAAGCAAAGTAGCCCAAATTACAGCATCCGCCTTCATGGGCATCTGATCCACAAATTCAACAGCCTGGATCAAAAGACCAGCTCGAGCAAGCAAATCAACCATACAGCCATAATGCTCCATTTGAGGCACTAGAGAGTAATCATCAATCAAGGACTGAAAGTATGAGAAGCCATCTGCAACCATTCCCATATGCGTGCAGGCACACAGCACGCCTATGAACGTGATTCCATCTGGTTTTACTCCAGCGCGTTTCATCTGCTCGAACAAACTTAAGGCATCAGCCCCACAGCCATGGATTGCCAAACCATTTATTATGGTATTCCAAGAGATCAAGTCCTTTGCGCACAAATTGACAAACACATTAAGGGCATTCTTTACTGTCCCACATTTCGCATACATATCAATTAAAGCATTGACAACATATGTATTCCCACCATATCCATGGCTCTCGGCATAAACATGAACCCACTTACCTAAATCAAGAGCTCCTAGTCTAGCACACGCAGACAAAACAGTCACAAGAGTGGCATCATTTGGGCTCACAGTGCCTTCAATCAACATTCTCTTGAAAGTGGCCAAGACTTGCAAGAAATTGCCACCACGGGCGTATCCTCCAATCAAGCCATTCCATGAGAAAATATTCCGTTCAGGCATCTCGTCAAACATCACTTCACAAGCATCGAGATCCCCGTTATTAGCAAAACCATTTAACATAGTGTTCCACGACATGACATCCCGGTTGGGCATGACATCGAAGAGCTTCCGTGCAGCCACCATGTCCCCAGTTTCAATATAACCGGAGATCATGGTGTTCCATGACACTACGTCACGTTCAGGAGCCAAGTCAAACAGACGTCTTGCTGAAACTACATCTCCACACGAAAGGTATCCATTCACCATCGAAGTCCATGCAACGACATTCCTCTCAATCATCTCACCAAAGGCCTTGTAAGCAGTACCAGCTTCTCCCCCACTCGAGTACATTTCAATCAAGGTGGTACCCACAAAAGGATTTTCTTTAAAACCGGACTTGATCACGAAACAATGCACTTCCTGGCCTTCCGTCAAAGCATGGATCTTGCCGCAAGATTTGAGCACAACAGGGAAAGTGAAGCAATTGGGCATCACGCCCATGCTCCTCATTCGACCGAACAAAACAACGACCTCCCTGTTCAATTCATTTTGAGAATACCCCCTGAGCACGGCGTTCCAGTGAGAAACATTCGGGTCGAGAATTCGGTCGAACACGTGATGGGCATACCCCATTTCCTTGAGCTGAGCACAAGCCGCGATGATTTTCGGGGCAACATAGTGGTTCCGCTCGAGGCCATGGCAGACCACCTGGTCGTGGATTTGATGAAGTCGCTTCTTGGTCCTACATGACTGCAGAAGGGCGATGAACTGTTCTTCCAACAGACGTTGAGGGAGCTTGGGAGCAAGATCCGGTAATAGCTTCGCTATCTTCGGCGCAATGGCCCCAGTCTTTGGGTCGATGCGGAAACGGGTCCTGTTCGAGCTTCCTCAAGCGAATAGAATCAGAAACTCCAGAAGCAGTCAATTGTGGCAGTATTCAATTCAGCGCCGAAATCACCTTCTTCTTCTTCTTCTTCTTCCGGCTGTCCTCCTCAAATTCCTCTCCCTTCTTCTGATTATGCAGCAAGTGGAATCGCTCAGTTAGGCTGCGTTTTGCAGTCCGGAAGAGAACTGATTCGAAGCGAACGCTAGAGTCGATGTTGCTTGAAGCATGGTGGAACGAACGATAGCCTAATGTTTCTTACGTCGAGATTCAATAATTTGCAGGAAAATTCAAGCGCAAACTTCCGACCGAATGGCTTTTATTGTCCACAAGCCAACAAGACCAGGACCAAAAGTGAGATCTCCCCAAACTATAGGGAATTAAATATGTAATTATCCCTTTAACCAGTAAAGCAACAGACATTTGTTGATTTTTCAATGGAGAAAGTGCACCAGTGGTTCTAAATCTTGCCGCGAACCGTAATTGAATTCTTGAAAAAAAATACAATCAAATCCTGAAATTAGCTAGATTGATGCAATCAAGTTCGTCCGTTAATTTTATTAAATTTAACTACCGAAAATTATTGACATGACCTTTGTTATTATTAAGAAACATGTGCCGTCAAATGCGGCTTTTTTCTTCTTTTCTTTCTTTTCTTCGTTTCCACACTTGTCCTGCCTTATTGTTGATCATCGGGAAAATTATTCAAAAAGTCTTAAACCTATTGCAACTGTGCCATTTCAATTCTAAACATTTTTTTCGGCCAATTGAATCATAAATATTTTGCATTTGTGCTGATTCAGTTTATCTGGCCAATTTTGGCTGGAAATTGCTAACATGGACGCTCGTCATGGCAGGCCGACACTAAAATGGATATTTTAAATAATATTTTAATAGTTTTTCGAATTTTTTTTCTTTTGTTTTTTCCTTTTTTGCCTTTTCCGGCAATCGGCCAGAGGCAAGGGCCGGTGAGGTCAACCTTGCAAGCCACTCACCATTAGTGGGCTGGCAAGGTTGAGCCTTACTAGTGACCGACAAGGGTGAGGCTCGTCGTCGCTAGGTGAGTTCTTCGGTTGTTGCGTTGGAGAAGAACTCGCCCCAGAAAAAAAAAAGAGAGGAAAAAATAAAAGGAAAAAATAAAAACTTCGAAAATTTATTAAAATATTATTTAAAATATTCGTTTTAGCGTCAGAGGATCTATAATGACCCAATGAAGAAAAGTTATCAAAATAGTCTTAAATCTATTATATTTTTACTAATTCAGTCATCAACCTTTTGATTTTATCAATTAAGTCCTAAATCTGCACCAGCAAAAACAATAATAGAAATGCGTTATGCAAAAAGGCAGATTTTGAATTCTTGACAATGCAAGAAGACAAACTATCGAAGAACTCGTCCATGACTCATTAAAAGCAAAAGCAAAAGTATTTTGCATACTTTTCTGCCGTTAAGGCATGTGACGCAATGCCTTCACTCGGGCAGCACGAGAAGGCGTTATCACAAGTCATGAGGACCAACTTAGTTACCTCCACCTACACTAGCGTAATGTAACAATACTTTCTTAAAATAACGGCAGAAGAGGAATACTCAAAAGTGGGATTCACAAAAAGCAATATAACCTGATTATTATCGTGAGGAGTGTTTTAGCTAAAGAGGGAGTGGCAAAAGTGTGACCTTAATAGATTTGATTCTAGTTTCTAGTTTTTAGGATTGTACACCCTCATCAATACTCATCTCACTCGTCAAACTTTGGTTCTTGTAATGATCCTGCACTATACTTATTGCACAACCTAGCTCTCTTCCTCTTCTTCGTGATCTCGACGATTTCCGAGAGAGACTTCTCTTAGTTTCAGCGGGGAAAATTGGGTTGGGTCAAACTCGAATTGTGGTCCTGTTCAGGTTTTGATGGTTACAGCGGAGATTGGCGTTGGTAGCAGTTCGGGGCGGCCTGCCCGTTCGCAGCGTGGCCAATGTGTTCCGACATCTTGCGCTGCAAGGTTGTGCTGCCGGAGCGGTGAATTGCCTTGACTGTAAAGCTACAATCTATGTAGTATCAAGTAAACAAGGTTGAGTCGGACTCTTCTGCAATGCGACATTGTAAGACCCTGATGGACGACAAACTCTACTGCCTGACAATACGACAGACAACGTAACTTACGAAACGATAGTGTGTAAAATTTTCCCGAACGCAATTTTTGAACGGCGATTGATTTCATTAGAATCTCATCTGCACTAACTTGAGACGGAACAGAAATATGCAATGCGAATCGCAAAGATAAGATCGAGATTGGAGTCTAAGGGAATGAGTGGGAAGAACGAGTTGATCTGCCACTCGGAACGACGGCCCTCGTCACGGTGCATAGGCAAAATTTTGCGACCCGCATGTTGCATATCACGTCACTCGGGTATTGTTTCGAGCGTGGGACGCCAAGCCTTCCTGAGCATCAGCGACCTGAACCGCAGCCCCATGAAGACCGGCCTCGGCGAACCCGGTCCAGCGATCAGGCCGCCTAGACTGCCGGCATGGAAAGGAAACACCTCCTCCCCACCACTTCTATCTCCTCTGGCGCCTCCTCTTCTGTCGTGGTCTCTTTCCGGACTTGGTGGCGGTGACACGAACAGGTCCTTCAGAGTGCGTCCGCTGGCGCTCTTCTTCTTCTTCTCGTGGCCTGATTCAGGCTCGACTGAGTCGACCTGCCGCGCCCCGATGATGCCGCCGCCACGAGTGAAGAGCATCCGCAGGGTGGTCTTCTGGCTCTGCCGGCGGAGCTGGACGACAGGGCTCGCCCTCGGGCTGCACGTGGGGCTCGGGGCGACGCCGCACTGGGCAGCGAAGAGCTTGAACTTCTGCAGAGTCGCCATCTTTTTCGTGCTCTGTTTGTTCTTCTCGAGGGTGCTCTGTTTTTCGGGGAACTCCTTATATATGCCTAATGATGGATACTTGGGTTTCAGTGCTTTTGAAATTTGAATCAAATTTTTAGTACTGTTTTGTAGAGGATGGTTTTGATTGCTTGAGAGCATGATAAAGGGATCATCATGTGCTGAAGAATGCGCGCGATTTTGCAATCTATTTCTTCGTGTTCTTGGTGGATGATCTCCCTTTTTCTTTTCAGAAATCGTCTTTCACAATTCTCAAAGAAAGAATGACTTTTGAACGCAAAAGAAACGCACAGCGAGAGAAGGAGACAGAGTTTTAGAGTGAGAATGCAGTTTCTTTTGAGTTAAAGGGTAGTTTTTAACGATTCTCGTGATGAACTGATGAGCTGATGATGGAAAAAGCTTCTGGTCCTCCCAACCTTTTGACCAAAGAATGCTGAGGCTTGTGCTTTTGGAACGTAAGGGAGAAAACAGTGAAAAGGTGAAAAAGTCGGGCCTCGGCTGAAAATTCTGCCTCGTACCTTTATTTATGCAGATTAGCCCTTGAGTGAGAATAAGTCTTCCTTGTAACACGTACGATACGAGCGATGATGATTTATACATTCCTTCTTCTTTATGATTAGATGAGTTACACCGCCTCAATGCATAGAACATGAAGGAACTTTACAAGTTCCTTATGCAATGTGTTCATTGCCACGCAAAACTCACTTCACAAGTTTGAAGGTGAAGGAACTTCATGACTAGACCCCGACAGAGATTGAGCTATCAAACATTATCTGAGGCCTGTTTCTAGGATGAGACTCGATATGTCCTCCGGCGCAATTGGCCATCGTATCTCTGCTCTAAATCTGGTTGAGTCCTCATATTCTTTTTACGAGCAAATCTGATCATGTCATAAAGATGCTCAATGTTCAACCCTGATCTGGGAAAACTCTTCAAACGCCTGAAATGTAGTGATAAAGAGAGGGACAATGGCAAGTATGTGTACAATCCTTTATTGATACTCTTAGGAAAGTGCTCTTTACTAAGTAGTATTTACATCAAATCCTCCTCCAGCCTCAATAGAAGTGCTGACATGTAGAAGCAGAAAAATGATGACAAAAATGGAAAACTTGATCGCCTGCTATATCATCTACGTTGTGTATAATATTAGCTAGAAACCATTACCGAAATGCAAGAAAACTTTAAGCCAAGATGGAGAAGGGAAAATTGCATGAGAGAACTGATCCGACTATGTGTCAGCCACTATGTACAGAAGAACTGCCACTGCTTCCCCATTTTTGAGTCACGGAAACAGGTGAAGTCGGCGACTTCATATTCTTCAACAGCCCCGCATCATCACATTCTGGCGAAGGAGGCGGGTTCTTGCCTTGACCGGCGCTGTTATCATCACTCACATCCTTAGACTTGTCGGGCTCATCTGTCCCACTCGAAATCGCCTTCAACTCCTCCAGGACAGTCTCCATGGAGGGCCTCGTGTCCTTGTCCTGTTGCAAGCACCTGAAAGCCAGCTCGGCCACCGCCATGATCATCCTATTGATTTCAGGATCCGACTCGAACCCCAGATTTGGATCAATCAATTCGTGGAACGCCCGGTTCCGTATCTTGCTAGTCGCTAAGTTGGCCAAATTAATCTCGTGCCTGTCTCGGCTTATATCAACCGCTGGCATGGACGATATGAGTTCTACTAATACTACCCCAAAACTGTAGACATCACTCTTTTCCGTAAGCTGGTAACACTGATGATACTCGGGGTCCACATAACCTGGAGTCCCTTGAGGAGCGGTTGACACGTGGCTCACATTGTTGGGGAACAGCCGAGAAAGGCCGAAATCCGCTACTTTGACATTAAAGTTATTGTCAAGGAGGATGTTGTTAGTCTTCACGTCACGGTGGATTGTGTCAGACGCATGAAGGTAAGCCAATGCGGTGGCTGTTTCTATGGCGATGCTAATACGAGTAGGCCACAGGAGAGGGTCCTGCTTCGCTCGCTCCCCATGTAGATGATCGGCTACTGTGCCGTTCGGGATATACTCATAGACTAGCAGGAGTTCACGGCTGTGCTGTGAAGTGCAGCCGTATAAAGAGACGAGGTTTTTGTGGCGCAAGCGAGTAAGGATGTGGACTTCAGTCATGAACTGTTTCACCCGCCGATAGTTGCGCTCGTATAGACGCTTAACAGCTACTTCCCGGCCATCTCGAAGTTTGCCTGTTTAAGAAAATGGAGAATGACTCTCTTAGATTTCTAGTTGTTTCTAGGATTTCTTGCCATTGCCATTTATATGCAAGTTGCCTAATTTGCCTCTTTCGTTAAAGGTCTTACCAAAGTACACAATTCCAAAACCTCCATCTCCAAGCTCCCGGGCAGAATCGAAATAGTTAGTAGCTTCTTCAAGCTCACCGTTGGTGAAAATGGGGACCCCGAAATAGACATTGCCCACTTCAAGATCTGCTTTCAAGGAAGATTCAGAAGGAGCACGTCTTGAGCGGAATTTTTTGAAGGAATGCTTTTTTTTGTGGCGAATATAGATGCACGAACAGAGAATAATACTGGCCAAGGCACCAATTCCGCTACCTGAAGAACAAAAGTTTCATTAGATTTGCATCAGTGACAGGTAGAGGAAATGGAAAATTTCAGGAAAACTTAAGACTCTTGAGATGTTCGCAAATGTACGAAGCATGTCATTGTGTTCTTGCATCGTAATTGTGCTCAAAGTATGTGTTGATAACAATTTTTCGCTATCACAAACCATGCTTAATGCACCGATATATACTCGAAGGATTGTACAATGTCCCCCATGATAAAAGTTTGACTGACCTAATCCAATCCTCAAAGGTGCATCGTTGTTTCCTGCAGCAAAGATGTAGTACCAAAAGATGGCGTTTGCATTAGAAATGAATTCCAAAAATACAGATCCTATACACATCATGAAGATGATAGAACAGGAATACAGACACCAATTTCCTTGATCTAACATAAATTGCTATCAAATCAATTTTATAACACTTAACACAATACATCTTAGGATCAAATAGATATTCCCTAATGTTTCATGTCACATGGAAATTGCAGAATTAAGCTTAATGGAGTGTTGCATGCGACAGTGTTAACTGAAACTTTAAGCTGATGCAAAACAAGCATAAGCAAATATACACCCAGAAAACTTTCCCATTTACGTTTTCCTTCCTGTGCATTTGTCTTCTCTTAGTGAATCATACCCTGGCCTCTGTATCATAAATTCAGTAATCATCTATAATCCTTGACACATCTCCGCGCTCACATTGGAACTGGCTAATGCAAACAGTGACACTCTTATAAAATTCGCTATTTACTGAGCTGAGCACACAATTAATGCAGGGTTGAGATCCACAAAAGCGACTGCAGTGATACTATGCATCTGTGATCTGAAGATGCTGTACTGTAGTTCTTCAACTTTGATGCAAGGCAGAAAATGACATTGCTAGGATTCAATTAACTACAAAAACTACAAAGGATTGTCCAAACGAAATACAAACGAAAGAAATGGCTTGGTGAGTACAGCCAAGGTGGGAAAAAGGAACTGAGAATAGAAAACCAAGGGAAGCCAAAAAGTTCCTCCTCTTCCTTTTGAAATCCTTATCCAGTTTGGAGCACGTGGCAAAGAAGTTCATGGAAAAACACATCGAAAAATTTAAACGGTTGCGTTACCTCCTTTGCACAGAAAACATCCATCTCGTTCCCTGCATTTGCCTCCACCTTTTTTGCATTTAACACATCTCTCCCAGGAGGTTAAATTCCATTGCAATCTAAACCCGTGACTCAACTTCTCGTAGCTCCAATTTTTCATTTTCTCGATTTCCCGTCTGGCTAATTCTACAGGTACAATAACAGGATTCTCGCACGCTGACCGATTAAGATGTAGGTCTTCTGGTCTACCTATAAGAGCGACATAAGAGCTGTTGGCGCCGGCGGAGGAGCAAGTCAAGTGAGGATATGGATGATCGAAATCTCGGAAGCTGCTGCAATTACGGATGAATGCTAGGTATAAAGGCTTCTGAATGGATTTAAGAAAGGAGGGTGGTTCAAAGCTGGCATCAGTATCAGATTTTCCAGGCCGCATAGTTGGAGCAAAACAAGCATTGCCCATGCTCTCGAACTCCGAGCTCAACCTAGGAGAATGTTTTTCACATTCGACAAGGTACTCCCCAGAAGGTAGTAGTTTGAGCGGTGGCTTACCATGACACTCGTTTTGAAAACTTGAATTAGTACATGGTTTAATATCGTTCCGGAAGGGATCTCCTTTCTTGTCGTCACCGCATTCGGCAGGCTCGCAGGGTCGGTGTTTCGACCTCTCTGATGCAACCCACTCTTCCAAAGAGATAACCGTCAAAATGCTAATGACAAGGCGAAGAAGCAAAAGCTTGGAACTCATGGAGCTTTCGACACCCATTTTCAGGAATTTTAGAGAGAACAATAGAAGCACAAAGAACAGACAGAAACAGGAGAGCTTTTGTGGCGTATAGCAGAGACACAAGGGGCTCCGGTGGCTCATACTAAAGATCGCATTTATATGAATGTCTCGATGAATCTTTTCTCACGGAAACACGCCAGTTGACCGGGTCAACTGAGCGTAGAGGACCCGAAAGAGCAAACGTAGTGGACCCCATATTTGCTCAGCGGGAGTAAAATCTATGACAACTGTTGATACTTCGGCTGAAAAAGGTCCATTTTCAGGACTCGCGATCAATTTCTCTCCATCGGCCACGGCCCCCCATGGCCAACTTTGTTTCCTTGCAAAGTTTCCAGCATTGTTTGACGGGGTTTCGACGCTTTCCCACAGGCTTTCCTGGGGTCGATTTTTTCTTTTTCCTCGTATGAAGAAGGGGCTAAAGTCGAATACAAAAATTTAGTATCGTAAATCTACGATCCATATTTTATCACCTGAAAAAATATGAAGTAACTATCTAGGAAGTAACGAAAAGAAACTAGTATCCAAGTACTTGTCGATTCCAAGATTAGCAAACGAATGAGTCATGGAATGTTTAGGTGATTTTTGTAATAGATTAGGACCGATTGTGAGGAAGGCTAAAACTCAAAAATTTCACTTTCGAAGGACTTGGTCGATTTCAAGAGCTCAAAATCACAACGATTTTACTGAGACTCGTCCACGACCCTTGATCTCTATGAAGGTCGAGCGCTATGATAACTTGAGTTCGTGACAATCAAAGGCAGATAGACCCAGGAGGCAACAACTGATAGCGAAGGAAGAAACTGGTTAAGTGATCATCTGATCTGCCCAGTGGGTTTTATGTTAGATAAAGATTCGTCGATATTACGGAGGTCGAAACTGAAAAACGCCAAAAACAGCATTCCTGAATGATTCGGTGATGACGTAACCTGGGCTTTCTTCTCTGTTCTTTCGCATGAAGATGAACGTGACGGGTGGTAGCAAAATAAGAAGGAAGAAGAGAAAAGTGATGAACTTGACGCAGCACGCCATAGAACCCCCTCCCTCCAAATCCCGAGGTGGGAGTCAAAACTCCTCACCTTCTCGTTCCCCAGCTAATACGTGCTCGGCAACTTCAGCTAAATTGAGCTCATATGTTCTCTCTGTAGCTTATTTTTTCATGAGTCGTATTGAACTTTAACTAGAAATGATGAGTGAAAGTAAGCAGATGGAGTTTTTCAAGCAGAAGAACGGAACACCTAAGAAAGCCAAAGAAATCAAGCTTAAGTTTTTGGACTAAAGGGTTAGAAGAAACAATTCTACAGAGATAAAGCGGACCGTGAGATCATTTGTGATTTTATATTTCCCAAAGACAGGCGAATTGATATGAAATCAGCGATCTGATTTTCTCATAGCCTGGTCCTTTGTCCGGAGGATCAGAACCGAATGATGAAGAAAAAGTTTCTAGAAGAGCGGGATGGCGAAAGCCTAAATTAGAATAGTTTGCGGAGCCTTACCATTGCCGCAGTGTATGAGATCCGTCCGGTCAGGGCAATAGCACACACTCGTGGAATTCTGACTGCCACACCGGCCCCCGCTTCTTCGGCACCTCATGCAGTTGTACCCCGTCCAGTTCAGCGTGAAACCGTCCTCCCATAACTTAAGGTACTCTACACTTTGATTCACTTTCCAGTTTTGTACCTGAACGGGGGCGGCCACCAAGTACTGGCACGACACTCTATTCCAGTTCAAGTAATCGCACTTACTAGCTATCGCGGCAAAAGAACTGTTCCCTTCACCAGGACCACACTTGGCCCAAGATACTGTAGAATTAACAGAAAATGACCCATCGCAGTTGTGGAAAATGCAGAGATTGGCGTGGTCCGGACTGAATGTAACAGGTAAGCGTTCGAAAGAGTAATTGAGACTCAGCAGGACGCATCCCACATTGAGTACTGCTTCATTCACCACTCTAAGCGAGTTCTCGTCGTACGAAATCTCTTTAATCGGATAACAAGATCCAAATGTCTGATAAATCGGCCTACTGTTGTTGCACTCTATATCGAAGCCAGGAATTCCACAATAAGGTTGTTGAACTTTCGGGATCCAAAAAGGATAGCTTATGTTTGGACCACTACCGCAGTTGTGTGGCTGACAATCATCAAATTTGGGTTCGCCCCAAGTGACAGTACGAAGTCGATTAAGAACATGCTGAGACTGATGATAATACTGATCCGCCTAAACAGAGAAGCTCTAAAGCTCAGCACGTTTCGTGGACTCAATCCAGGAGACATTGCTGAAGAATGTGAAGGAAAGAGAGAGAGAGACACGAATTGCACCTGAGAGGATGTAAGCATATATACCCTCGAAATGGTCCGAATCATTACTATTTTAGCACTTGTAAATACCCCACTGGGACATTAAATTTAACCTTGCTACACACTGGCTGTTGTACAGTCAAACAAACAAATGAGGTTGGAATCATACACGAGAGTCCAACCTTTCCATCTACTTATATCAGCGGCTTTTTTCGTAAAGTTCAGCGTCGAACGCGATACAATCGAAATGCAAACGAGCAAACAATATGGGGACATATCGCTGTGGACAAGGGAAAAACGACATTAAGTATCGTCCAAAACACGTCGGTTCAGTCCGGCAACTCCGCTCTTGGGTTGAAATTTTCAGAAGTCGAAGAAAGAAGGAAAGAAAGACAGATCAGGGGACAACCCATGATTATGATGTTTATATGTATATTGGCTAGAGGGCTGTGGACGGGGTTCTTGGTCAAAGTCTTCCCTCCGAAAGTCTTAAGGAAGACTGGCTTATTCGGAATTATCGTGATATGATGACATTCATATACGTGTCAAACCTTTTCTGGGTATTTTCATCTTTCGGCATTCAAACGTCAGCAATGAGTCATGAGCTTAGAAAACCAGCAACTCAACCCTATCTCCATTTGAAAAATGTCAAACACGGTATTCTTTATTGATTCTTTGATCTATCAGCATAATGATGTCGACCTTTCCACAGTAATCTGAATCTAACTACGCTTGTTTCATGAAAAATAAACGATTAATTATTCATAAAAATATTTAGATATAAATTATTATCGATAATAAAAATAAATTTTAATAACTAATTTTTCAATGATATAGATGATTATTACTAGAGTTTTTTTTTTAAATCATCCGCGAAACAAATAGAGCCTAATACTAAGTTATGGCTGTAATCTGAACTATAGGCACTGGAATTTCATAAAGGATACATGTTTCTTTGCTTATAACAAGTTGCCAAAATACAAAAATAACAATGCTAATGGAAGAAACGAATAATAAGAAATGATGGCATAGTTGATATTAGAAAACTAAAGTACAATCAGGCAATTGACCAATTAAGATAAAAAATAGAGAGCATCATCTTCTTACAAGAAGTGAAAAAAATATAAAGAATTACTTAAACCTACTGAAAATTTAATTAACCAGTTGATAATTAGCGCCTAAGTTAGAAATTGTAATTCAATTAAAAAAACATATCCATAAAATGCTTTATTTTGGAAATATAAAAATTAATAATAATAAAAGAGCTTGAAATTAGTATGCAAACAAGAAAACGCTATATAATTACCCTAAAGATAACATTTAAAAATGAAATGCATTAAATTATCCAAATAAACTGTACATAAATTACCAGTAACGAAATATTTCACCATTAGTGAATACATAGCTTAACTATGATCATTACGAGTCTCATCTAAATCTAATCTATAGCATATGGACAAAGAAAAGCTGTAATAAAAAGAGAATTCCATTGACAAAATTGAAATTATATATTAAAATGGAAAAGCAAAAGAAAATGTGATAAAATGGCAAATAACATATATATTGATGATTAGGAGTATAGATTAACTATATTATTTTGCTAAGACTATATTAATATGACATTACCCATTAATAAGGTGATAGTTGAGGCAATATATACTATTATATGGAAACCCATTTTGTTATGAGATTTTCTTATAACCATAAACAGTAAATGGAGCACATGCTTATTGCCCTTGTATTTATAGGGAAAAGAATAGAATGGCCGAGACTAAAATTTTTAAAAATAAAATTCCATAAATTGGTGAAAAAGAGTAGTTTCAAATTGAATTCGAGACCTCCGACTCAATATGTCGTGCGAAAGTGCAGTACCCAATCGTTTACTACAAAAACTTGACCCGTTCAAAGAAGGCGTGATTTACACTCAACAATGTCTTCAATATCATATCTTCTAATGGCTTCATTCTACAATAACTTGGTAGTTTTAAAACCAGTTTATGGTAATCATTGAACTACAATAATAGAGTATGGGAACTCTTAATCGCCCTATCCAATAATTAAATTAATTAAGAGGGTAACAGCACCAAAATGACTAGCCAACTCAATCAAGGTTTGTCATGCATCGGACACTCAATTTGTTGCGAAATGTTCTGCCAAATGCCAACTCATTGCCTCAAGACAGCAAAATATCAACACTAATACTAAGTGGATTGAGATTTATCCTCACAAAATAGAAATATTAAGTGATGCGACGGACCATTATTAGTTATGGAATATAGCTCGCTTGTTTGAAACTCTCTTATATATAGTCTCCAACCTCGGTTAGAGTATTAATTTTACATGTCTTATCATGCATGACATTACTAAAAACTTTAAGCAATCCGGACTTGAGTCCAAATAGGATGACAAATTATCCTATTCGGCATTTGGCCACATCCGCCAAACCAGATAAACATGGATATACCCAGATAAAATGCTGGACTAGAAATGCAACACAAGGGCGGGATAAACCCGAATTGAATTGATAGAGTGAGGCATCTAATAAACATTAGCGATGATCCCACAATTCTTAATGCTATTTGCATATGTCTCTCTACTCTCCAATTGATCCAACAAGGAATCATTAATCATTAACAACTCGCTCGTATTCTCGTTGGACGATTTCGATTCTGAACCTCCTCGCGGTTCGATTACCCAAAATGGAGAATCAATTTGAAGTGATCTTCTCACCGGCCCCTCCTCCTCCTCCATCAAACCCAATTGAATGTCATGACCATTCACATCATCAATCTCCTTTGACAATATGTTGCTATTAGTTTCTCCTAATTCAATCCCATCATCTGCTCCTCCTCCATTACTGTTTTCGCTACCACCAACAATAGAGCCCACCGCGCGATTGCCGCCTCCATCGAGACACCAAAGAGACATGGCCAGGAGTAGGGAGGGGGAGAGGGATGGCGCCGATGATCGACGCAAGACAAAGGGGGCAATTGGTGCAGGGGGACGTGGCTGGATCCGAAGTCATCGGCGGGGTGGCATAGGCAAAAGCTGGTAGGGCGGAGTGGGGGGTGGCGGGGAGTAGCCCAGACATAGGGCGGTTTGGTTGCTAAAGGGGCCACGACCACGAGAGAGCACAGTGGCTGTAGCTCATAGCAAACAGTGAATAGTGGATGTACAGTCTAAGAAAGAGGATATTCAAAAGATTTTCAATCGAATCTTAAGTGGCATCAAACATATGTCCGGATGATATTCGAGGATTTATAATCTCACTTTACCCTATTTTATCCTAATCCTAATCCTAATCCGGAAGGCAAATACAGCCTAAGCAGCCTTCATGAGCTGATTTTGTATCGTCGCTATTTCTAGACGAAAAAAATAGACTTCATTGCCATTTCCATGATTTGTACCCACTTCTAGCAACGAAATGGCTTCGTTTTCGTTGCTAGAGAGCTACTTCTAGCGAAGAAGTTGCACCTTTTCATAACACGCGAGTTCGCTCATGCCAAGACATGAATCCACATGTAAACCCTCACATTTTTCTTCTCGTTTAAAGATGACTCGCGCACACCAGCAAAACATGTGGTCGTGGTTAGCCCAGTTGCTTCACAAGTATCGATTTTTAGATGACAACTTGTTGCGGCCAAATCGCCTTATTCTTTCAGTCCTTCCTTCTTATTTATGAAGAACTCTACTGTATCCATGATTACCCTCCTTGTTTCGTATAATAAGACTAATTTCTAAAATTGTCTATGAGAACTTATTGTGATACTTACTATATAAACTTGAAGAAGAAGAAGAAGAAGAAGAAGTAAACGTACCAGTTGGTGTGCAATGCAAAGCATGAGGCCGGTCAGGGCAGTAACACTGGTAATGGAAGATCCCGTAATCAAACCCGCACTTGCCGCCGGTCGTCTCACACGCACTGCAATCGCTCGCCGTCCAATTCAACACGAACCCGCTCCTCAACGCCTCCTCTATCTCTACCGTCCCTATCCACTCGGCCGCCACCGGTGCCTCCACCAAAGTCCGGCACTCTTTTGCCGCATCAATCACTTCCTGATCCTTGCCATCCCCATATATCCCCAAAACAACCCCACTTTCGTCTTCTTCTTCGCCAGAACAGCTGATCCTGTAGTTCAGAAGCTCGTCGGCCCGGGGAGTGATGTTGCAGTTGTATAACAGAGAGAGAGTGGTGGTAACGTTCGGGCTCAGCTGGAGCAGAGTCTTCGTCAGGGTCAGGTTCTTGAGAGAGCCAGGCGCACAGTAAGAGAAGGCGGTCGAGTTGTCGTCGTGGAGGGCGGCGTTGGAGATGCGGAGAGACTGGTTCTCGTAGAAGACGTCCCGGACCACATAGTCGTCGCCGGAGAGAGTGATGACCGGGCGGTCGTCGGGGCAGGACAGGTCGAAGCCCGGGAAGCCGCAGTAGGAGGGCTGCCGGTCGCGGACGTAGAACGGGAAAGTGATGTTCAGGCCGCCGCAGACGACGGGGAGGCTGCAGTTTCCGAAGTGGAAGTCGACGAGGGAGAGAGACTCCCGGGCTGATAAGGAGAGAGAGAAGAGCAACAGTAGTAAGAGGTTTGTGTTGATTGGGAGAGGATAGGGAGGAGGCATGAGGGCGGTTCTGGTTCTAGTTCTGGTCATTGTGGATCGATGGGGTGGTGGAGATTTGTCGAAGATGGTGATATCATGCGTAGAGAGAGAGAGAGAGAGAGAGAGAGAGAGAGAGAAAGAGGGAGGGACTGAAGTGTTACAGGTTCTTGGATGGTGGGTTGTCTGATAAGTTTGACTTGGGAGGTTTTCTCGAGTTTCAGAGCTTTGATTCTTCTGACGAAACTGGAGGAGTGTGTGGTGTTCTACACAATAAGTACACATCTACCTGATATCAGATCTTAGACTGTTGAAATTCAGGAAAATGCCCACGAAATTCAACTTCATCGAGTTGACCCATCCGAACCGTCCACGTCCCATGGTCGCCATCGCTTCAAGTTGGAGGAGGAGAAAGTTGAATGCTCTGGTGAAGTACGACTGAAATGGGGGAGGAGTCCTCGAGACACGTCGTCTCTTCGACTTTGGGGCCTGAGTTTCGTTTGTGCCTCTCCAGTTTGATCTCTAATCGAAACCGGAATGAGGAAAAAAGTCAGGGGCAAGTTGATGCAAATCACAATTTTTGGGGGGACTAAAAGTAAATAGATACAAAGTTGAGTAGGTGATAGGTTCTACCTAGGGGTGTGCAACTGGACCAGGTTTACCCAGGAACCGGACCGGACCACCCGAAAAATAGGTCCAGAAATCAGTTCTTATTTGAACTGGTCCAAGAATATGTTCCATATTTTGGAACCGGTTGGAATTGGTCTAGTTCTCGGTTTCAAGCGAGGACTCACCCGGACCAATTTTGGAATCGATTTTTAGCTTGTACTAAAAAAAACTGTAGATCATATTATTACTATATTTTGGATTATTACTTTTGGTGGATAGTAATTTTTATTGATCATTTTAGGGATTGTTGCTTTTGACGGATAGTAATTTTTATTATTCATATTTTACTTTGAATCGTTTCATTATTACTCATATTATTTGCTGGAAAAAATGAAACTAGAAAAAGGAACAAAAGAAAAAAAAAAGGTTCTTGAATAGATCCTGAAACCGGACCAGAAAAACAAAGTAGGTTTTAAAACAGGTTTCAAGACAAACATGATAAGTTTCAGGTTCCAAAAACTAGGAACCGATTATAACATGGTCGATTTCAGATTCTAAGTCTGGAACCTACCCACTGTGAAACCGATCACCCCTAGTTCTACCCATAAGCCAACTTTCGAAGAGATCTACCATAGTTTTATCACTTGATTCGTGGGATGGGATTAATTTTATACTGGTAGATTTAAGACCGTGTTCGCTTCTCTTACCACTGAGAGCGAAGAACAGCTGTCGATACGCTAAAGAGGTTGTCTCGTAGAGTACCTCTGCAGTAGTTTTTTAGCTGTCGTCACTTTTATAAGCAGTTTGATAAACGCCCCCATAACTATAGTACCTCTGAAACTGTAGCGGTTTACGATAAATTTTACGAATGCCTCGCCTAAGTTTTAAGATTCTGCAACTTTAAAGCATGTAGTACGAACATGTACATTACATCGCTTCGGAACGCAGCAACAAGGTATAGCTGCGGTTGCTCTGCAACTGTGTTACTATGCGTTTATGCTGTGAAGTGTTATAACTTGTGTTTTGCGTAGTAATATCCTCTAAACCCGCAGCACCTCAAAGCAGATTAAGGCAGCTTTCTAAAAATTGATGCAACTGCCAAAAGTTTAGCAAAGATTTGTAAAAACTGCAACACCCCTTTTCACGATCGTGGCTGCTGCTAAAAAATGTACCAAATAGGTTCTGAACGAGCTTTAAAAATGGGGAAAAGCGTCAAAAAAGTCTTAAACCTTTTGCATTTATGCTAATTTAGTCCTAAACCTTTTTTTGGTGTCAATTCAGTCCTAAACCTTTTGCATTTGTGTCAATTTAGTCCTAAACTTTTTTTGTGCCAATTCAGTCCTAAACTTTTTGCATTGGTGCCAATTCAGTCCTAAAACTTTTGCATTAGTGTCAATTAAGTCCTAAACTTTTTTTTGGTGTCAATTGAGTCTTAAACCTTTTGCATTTGTGCTAATTCAGTCCTAAACCTTTTGCATTTGTGCCAATTCAGTCCTAAATTTTTTTGAGCTAAATTAATCGGAAGGACTGAATTGGCACAAATACAAAAGGTTTAGGACTGAATTGGCACCAATGCAAAAAGTTTAGGACTCAATTGACATCAATACAAAAGGTTTAGGACTGAATTGACATCAAAAAAAAGTTTAGGACTCAATTGGCACAAATGCAAAAGGTTTAGGACTGAATTGGCACCAAAAAAAGGTTTATGACTAAATTGGCACTAATGTAAAAGGTTTAGGACTTTTTTGACACTTCTCTCTTTAAAAATGTTAAGCTAATGTAGGGAGACACGGTTCTAGTATATGAATGTTCGAACACATATACCGTAAACATAAGTTAGCCTTGTGTTATTTAATTTCTAGTCAAAAACTCACATATAAATCAAGCAGCACATCATTTTATTAAAGTTTTATATACTTTTTATATACATGTAATCTCCCTCCGCTAATTAGTTCAAGCTTTTGGTTGGAAATTCTAACATAGTATTAGAGTTCTACTCCAGTTTTATCTCGTCCGTGCGCCCACATCCCTTGACTAGGGGTTCATATGTCCTTTATGTACATGTGGGTTCCATCGACCTATCAGTTTAAATTTTTACATTGGACATTCTAACAAAGTTTATATCAGTTCAAGCCAACTAGAGGCAGGAGACAACAATAAATTGTAATTACAAGTGGACGTGACTCTACTTAACGAGACAAACTCATAAAAATGTCCTGCCTTTTCTATTCAATCATGGCTGAATTTGATATTTCGATGTATGGACAACCGAGTCAATCATTCTCTATTCTATTCGAAGTTCAATTCAAAGCGAATCTTGGATAAAAAACCATGTCAAACCGGCCAATTTGAATAACAGCCAGATGATTACCTCCTGAACACATAAAGAATCCTATCATGAGAATTTATTGACTCCCCACTCTGACCGGATTCGTTGTATAATTCACTAATGTTTATGATTCATGAGCAAACCGAAAACGACTTGACTTCTAGATATGTGGTAAGCAATTTATAGAAACAATTAAGTTCTTGTATGCATCCGGCTGACAGGAGGCTTGTATACTTAAGCTCCTATCCAATCTTAATCGGTACAAAAGTATTGAAGTCTTTTACAATCAAGCCCGGCAAACTTCAAGAGATCGCGTTTCTCAACTTGTGTTTGGCAACAAAAACCTATGGTTCTAGCCAAGGAGATGTCGATTCGGTCGCCAAGTAACATTGCCGAGACCCCCTCCGGCGCATTAATTCCTTCTGAATATCCTCGAGAATACCCCTCCTAACGCTTGGTTCGCCGATCAGTCAGCGCTCGCGTTTTTCCTTATCCATAAGTATGAACTATCTGAACTCGTGGCATCTTACGTCGACAAACTCGCTAGTGTACATGGTGGAACTAGTGCAACGACCGCTTGCGAATCCACCTCGAGAGCACCACATTCTTTATACCCATTTTATGTGCAAATCCCATGAGCCAACGTCCGAGTACAAAGCCCCGAATAGACGAGCCACTTTAGTTTGAGATGGTCTTATAGAACCATAATATTATACATGAGCAGGTGGGCTTTCACGATGTTAATCACCAATTAGTCCTTAATAGGCAAGGAAGCCCGGGCCTGGCATGTATTCCGATGGAGAGTGAACTAAAAAAGCTACTGCTTCTGTTAATTTAGCTCCCGAGACAATTGATGAAAGAAATTATAGGTGTACTCGAAGCACAGGTCTACATGATTGGTGTGTACTGACATGACAAAGTATTTTTTTTTTCGAAATAAGTATATCATTTTATAAAATCCGAGTCCATCTACCAGAGTAAGGGGCTTCAAAACACAAGATTTTCCAAAAAAGAGAAGGGGGCTAGAAACTCAGTGTACAGGGAGGGTCTTCTTAGATGTGGAATGCAACTCATTAATGTAAATACTCACTTATAATCAGTCGAATCGTGGTTGGTATATTGATATCATTGACCAATTATAACGTATGAAACATTGATGATCCCCGATGAGATCCTACAAAATGTTATGATCTATATCTATATTGTCGTTAGATCTTCATCCCGTGGGCCGGTAAATAGCTCAGTCAATTAATTGTCCAAAGCTTATGGTTACAAACTGAAAGTGTCAATTTACTTCCTAAAATCTCGACATATCACTAAAAAAAATGATAAACGGTTGGGATGAAACTTACCAAAACTTGTTTTTGTTGAAAGCACACAATAAAACTCTGATACCTTCACAGGTTTGAACCCGTCAACATATTTAATTGGATCCGTATTCATTCAAAAGCTTAAATCAACGAATTATAGTTAACTAAAATATATTAATTACTCCATACCATACTCATTCTTTGATATGACACAACCCACACGCGCATCTCAATAATCTCTCCTTGCTTGAGAGCTCAGTGTTAGGTCTGTTTTCCTTTAATTCAATAACCATTTTGCATTCACATGTCTCAAATTAAATCTCCAACACCCAAATTTATCCTTAGTCTCAAACCATGAAGGCTGCTATTAGAACCGCGTTATTATACCACAATGTTTACAATCACTCCAAGGAACAATCACCAAGCTGAACAGTGAAAGCTACTTGGAAACCACATTGGTCGCGAGATTTCTTTCTGGAGATATGCCCAAAACACCACTACACATGAGTAGGCTACCAATCAACCATCGTCCTACCATTAGTCGAGAGCGCAATAGGAGCCCAAGTCTGAATTCGTTAATATATTCAATAAAATCAAACTTCACTCAAAAGTTTAAGTCAGTTATGAATTAATTAGGATAATATTACCAGTTCAATATTAGGTCTGCTCCCCCTTAATTCAGATATCATTCTATGTGTACATGTCTCAACATGAATCTCTAATGCTCACCTGCGGAGATCGCAAAGAGAGAGTCCTAATCTGAGCCATTAACATATCCCGTTGGACCCACGTTAATTCAAAAACTTAAACCCATGAGTTGTTAGTCAATTAAGATATATTAACTACTCTACACCACATCACACCAACTCTTTAATGTGAGACTTTTCTAACACGGTTCACACATGCATCTCAACAGTTTCAACCAATCTCTATAAAATGAGGTGTCATGACTTGAAAAGTAAATCTACCATACCCCATTAGTAAGTCTTTGTATCGTATAAGAAAGCCCAATGGCAAGGGTCCAATTTCAGAGCCCAGGCAAAGAATCTACGCCGTTTTGGACACTTGGCATCAGCAGAGAGGTGGAGTTATCTGGATCCCCAAGAAGTGATTATATTAATTAAATATAAGCATGTGAAGGAAGCTTACCCTAAGCTCCTACATCATTAGCATTCCCGAAGCCATACCTTTCTTCTGTACCATGATGAGTTTCTTGAAACCTAAGCTTGGAATTACCTTCCCGTTATATAAGCCATGCATAATTGGGGTACTGCGTGAAATATCCTACAAACACTAGCTTAACCACCTTGTGCATATACAGAATCATGCCGATATACTCGTCCGATTCCGATGACCACCCCGCGCCCTTGCGGAACCCGCTAGGCCGTCAGAGGCCTCTGCACAACATCCTCGGCGGCGGAAAAGGTAGACTGCTCCTATCCATTTTATTTCCTTTTCTCTTTGGCCTTGTTCAATTTTCCTAATCTCGCGAGAATGATTTTGCCATCGCAAGTCGCGGACGTACTATTGTGGAAGAACGAGAAACTGTCGCTAGCAATCTTGATCGGGGTCACGGCGATATGGTTTCTCTTCGAGGTGGTGGAGTACCATTTCGTCACCCTCCTCTGTCACCTCATCCTGGCATTGATGACCTTCATTTTCATTTGGTCTAACTTAGCCGATTTGATCCATAGGTCAATAACTACTAGTGCTTTACAATAATCGATTTACGTGATTATCTATCTGTTTCATCCTTCTAATAGTCCACCCGTTCTTCACTTCTCAGGGACCCTCCCAATATATATAGCTTTCAGCTGTCAGAGACTACGTCTCGATACTTCTTTCAAAAGATCGACAGACTACTCTCGAGAGTTTACAACATTTCAAGTGGTAAAGATTGGAGGCTGTTCTTCGGGGTACGAATTTCGTCGCCCAAAATTTCTTTTTTTTCCTATTAATTTTGCGACCCACCTTACTTATATTTTGCATTTATTTGACTATTTCATTGTGCTGCGTGAAATTTAGGCAATAGCATTCCTGTGGATGCTGTCGGTCCTTGGCAACTACTTAAGCTCATTGAATTTGTTATATTTTGGTAAGCTCCCCCAAATTCAATGCAACAATTATTTTTCCTCTATTTTTTTAGTAATTATTTTTATATGCTAATTGATGTTCCTTTTACGTTTTGCGTTTAATTATTTTTTTTTTTTGGTGGTAAGCTTTCGTTTGCATGGAGACTCTACCAGCTTTGTACGAGAGATATGAGAACGAAGTGGATTATCTTGCTGGCAAAAGCAGCAGAGACGTGAAGAAACTGTACAAGAAATTTGATTCCAAAATCCTCGACAAAATTCCTAGGGGACCGACGAGACAAACGAGATTCGCATGAAAATGGCCCCGAAAAAAATCAGTTCACGGGAAAATTATCTTTGGAAATTCCATCTGAAAAGATATATGTACATATCACTTTAGTCGTCACGATGAATAAATTGGATTGGAACTTCGATTCGATTCAATGTGAATGTCATTCTGACTTTAATTTCTTTCGATTTTTCTTGTGATCGAGAGCCAGAATATACTAAAGTTGATGGCTTTTTAAAGGATTTACTTTCGTTCTGACCAAAAAAAAAAAGATGTTCTTTCGCACCCGCATGCCATGCTGGGAAAGAAAACAGGGTGAAAATAAAAAAAGGGGTGTTGTGCTTGGAATTCCAAATTCACCAAGAAAAGGCGTATGGAGTTATGAACATAAGAGATTATTAAAAAATTTCCCATTAAATTAGACCATCCACCAAATGCAACCTACTCGCGTTAAGAAAAGTTTCCGTTTTTGCTAAGGGATAAGTGCATTAGAAATCTTAAAACTTGTTACGAAAGTGCAATTGAGTCCTAAAATTTTCAAAAAGTGCAATAAAGTCCTAAAACTGGTCACGTAAGTGTAATTGAATCCTAAAACTTTCGATAAGTGTAATGAAGTTATAAAACTTATCACGAAACTGCAATTGAATTCTAAAACATTCAAAAAAAGCAATCGAATCCTAAAACTTTTTTCACGAAAGTGCAACAAGTCCTGAAATTTGATGTGGCATGTGCCACGTAGGACGGATGGTGATGACTGAACCGCCACATCAGCGATTTCACATTGGAAGTTCACGCGAAAGTTTAGAACTAAATTGACATAATCGAAAAGTTTAGGATTAAATTGACTTCTGTACAGTAGATTTAAGACTAATTGAATAACTTTTCCCTCATATTTTATTTATTTCATTTGTTCTTCTATTGGAGGCGCCGTAGGGTTTTGCTAATTGGGGTTTACTATTGAAAACAACGGCCGGCTACTTTGACCCATAAGCGCGACCACCAGCATGATGGCAATTGGGTCTGTAATGTCCCACTCGCGCAAAAAGCTCCCTTATCTTTCTCCTCTTTCTTCAAAAGCTTTGAAATAAAGCTTTGGGGGGGTGGAAGTTGGGTAAGGTTGGACCACCTCATCTCCTCCAATTCCTACACCCATGCTGCCGGGCTACGAAAAGGAAAAGGTACTTCCCCCTAGATTCCTAGTCAAAAGGAGTGCTCCCACTTTGCATCCAAGCGGCTGCCATGAACCGGCACGAGCTTCGGCCGTGGAAATAAGGGCCGCCGCAACTTGGAAAGATGGTGTTCGTCAAAATGCCTCAAACGGGCGATACAAAGTTTCCCCGTCCAGTTTTATGATGCCCTTAGTTTAAAAACACGCATCATCAAACAAGCAAGTTATAGTAATTTCATGACACAGTTACAGCATAACACAGTTACCGTTCGGTTATAACTGTATCTGATGGGAGTTACCTACCATTGCTCGTGTATTTAAATGACGATCAAAAATAACAATAAAAATGCAATAAATGCAGTGAAGTTAAACTAATCTATGCCCAAGATTCTCTTGAAATCCCACCCACAATTGATTAACTCCCGTTAATCACGACTTCACATTCCCAAACTCAAAAGAACAATACTCTAAATTTTATAAAATTTGCAAATGGAACAGGTCGAGTCCATTCTGTACAGTAATTATTAAAACTCCACGCCGATCAAACCCTCTTCCATCGCAGCTCCCTTTGAAAGAAGTTTCTAATTCGAAAGCTTAGGCTCTACATTATCCAAGATGAGAAAGTCTTGCCCCCTAATGATTTCGGATAGGTAAAAATTAGTTATGTGTTTAGAGGAATTCAGATACTTTCTTATTAAGCAAAGAGAAAATATTGTGTTCAAACTACTATGATTTTATGACGTCGGGTGTCCAAGCCGCTTAGAGTAACCCGACTGATTCGGGTTACGACAAGCCCACTCTCCCGCCGTAACCGAGTAATTGTCGGGCGATTGGCCCTTGATGTGACTCCGAGAAAGATTATTAGAACATGTCACTATAGGGAAAAAATATGCAGCATTTCAAAATTATCGTGCTTTGCATGACCTATTAGTTGCACCCCACATCGAAGATTTTGATAAGATTCCATTGTTAACACCTCTTCTCTTCTTGAGGGAAAACATTATTAAGTAGACTTGAATATAGATGTTAAGAAGGTAAATATAGGCCAACAGTAGAGAGAATCCGGGAAGTCAAAATTGAACACTATTTAAAGTTTAATTTATTTCTCGAAAAATGAATAATTTGAAAAATACTTTTCTATTAATGATCGCGGGTAAATATTTTTTTTTTTTGGTAAGGACGGGTAAATATTTTTCGTTCATTCATTTTTGTAAAAGATATAAGTAATTATTTTTAAGAAAATATTTTTAAAAGAATTTTTTTTCACTAAACAAACGGATCATAAGTGTCCGTGAAAAAAGATGGTATCGGCGATTGACCTAAGGAAGGAAAAAATAATGATAAAATAGTCGGCTTCGGATTCGGGTGGAGGATGGAAAAGCGCCACTCATACCAGTCGTCGAAGTGGGGAGCCAACCAAAGGACTTCATTGGGTGAAGGAATCTCGTCCCAAAATATCCACACGAAGTCACCTCATAAAACCATTCAACAAGAGAGAGCCAAAAAGGGTAGGCAAACCTTTGGAAATATCTTAAGAGAGCTTTCTCATTACTCCTCAAGGATTGTTAGTCACTGAGAGAGAGAGAGAGACAGAGAGAGATATGGTGAGGGAATGGAAAGAAGCCATCGCCGGAGGGCATGGAAGCGAAGCGTCGAGCGGTGCGGCTTTCGTCGTCACGGCGTTCCTGCTCTCCCTTGCGCTGCTCATTGTGGTCGTGTTCATGTGCGCCGACGGCATGCCCAAAGACAAGGCCTCCGCCTCCGCCCACACGGACACTTACAGAAGCACCTGCGCCGCCGATTGCGGCGCAGCTTGTGGCGGATGAGCGCTCGGCGATCTCCTGCCGCACGAACTAGCTCAGCAATCAATCTCGTGCCAAAAGGGTTCATTCCCAGAGGTTAATCCTGATCAGACATTTTCCTCAGAGGCCGCCTCTCGATTCAAAAGGCAGTTGATGAGAAACCAGGCACCATTTTGCAGGTCAAATGTAGCTTCTCCCTCTTTTCTGTCCCTTTCGAGTATTTATAGTGTCTGACCAGACTAGAGATGCCATCAATAGGATTATCAGTTCATTGTGAGTAAGACTCCCATATGAAGGGCTCAGCTATGTTTACAGCAGCTATTCCCTGATTTAGAGAGAATGGCTTTTGTAATTCAAGTAATGCACCCCAAATCAGCGTAGCTTCTTTCTTCTTCCGGGTGTCTGTTCACTGCATGGCTCATGGTTGTTGAAGGACTAAACATAGTAAACATTGATAGTACAGTATTCAAGTAATGCACCCCAAATATGTTTTACAGTCACCACCATTTCGTTCATCCGTTCATGCTCCAGGAGTTCACTTCATGCCGATGTAGATAACCTCGACAACTTGTTAAAACTGAATGTTCATCCCCAAAGATAGAACGCTCTTTACCTCTCTCTCAAACAAGACTCCAATTTATTAACATGGAAGATACAGCAAAAGAGAAGTTATCATATTCCGGCAACCGCAAGATTAAAAAGGGCAAGTTGAAAATGTGCGGGCTGATATTTGGGTCTTCTTCTTCTTCTTTTTTGGTTAAGTAATTAGTAAACGATAAGCGACACATATAAGCAATGCGCTTCATGATCTGCGTGTTGCCCCCAATTCCTAACACACTCAGTCTTTATTTGAGAAATTTTATTTCACCAGAGGTATGGTATAATTCCTTGCTTTACGGGCATAAATAAGAGTTGAGTAACCACATCCACATATATCTAATGATATAACATTGAATTTCCAGGCAAAGTCGCCATTCCTTTGTTTATGCCATCTGAATATCATAACACTCCACGACTTCGCCTTATTTCAGTGGACGAAATATCCATGCGAAACATTTTGGTAGGTATTGATACGAACATGTCCTTCAAAACATCCGGCACGTCAAAATCCTCGAGAACCTGCAGTGTGTTGCATTTGATGGATCAAGCTTCTGGGGTTAGTTAGGAAGAGATATAGCGAAGGTAGAAAAGGAAATGGAAAAAAGGGCACATTTCCGAGAATCTCATAGGACAGACCTTGAAAACTCCATCTACATTACGACCGCCCACCAGAAAAGTGCATCCAGTGCTTTTGCATCCAATAAGTATTTGCAGCATCTTCTTATAATCTCCGTCGTAATACTTTGGCTGCACAACATAATTATCAACAAAATCCATAAACACTGCAAAAGCATTGAGAAAACAAAATAGCCTTGCTCAACAGTACTGGAAAGTGGAAAGACAATCAAACATATTCCTTAATTTTCACAATCCATTTACCGCTAGTAACATGAAGCTGCAGTATGAATTGAAGTGAGCCATATGCTACGTCAAGAAACATCAACCCCAATGAAAGCTATGAACGATTGATGCAGGGCCATTGTCTAAAATAATAATACGAATCTACAGTAGATGGCTGAGAACATACATTAATAAGTCTTGCTGCTGTGTCTGCACCAATTACAAAAGCACTGCCTGGAAAAAGCTCCGCTTTCTTATAGAAAAATGGTTGATTAGATATTATCACAGTTTTTCCTGAAATTCACAAGAAGTGTGATGGTTGATATCAATAAAAGTATAAAAGGAACATTGGCAATCAAAAGCAGTTCTAACAGAAAAGGCCTTCAGAGAAAAACAAGGACACAGATATTGACTTCAAAGACTCATCCCATCCCTGTACAGATTATGCAGAAGCAGAGCACATACAGTTCACAAGTCATCATTCAATGGCCAAAACCCTGATTAAACAATTTCAGCTTTTAGTATGGTAATATTTCTATATATTAACCTCCTCTTTTTAAAAACATGTTGTGCCTCAGAAACAACAGTGGAAGCTCTAGCCTTGCTTGCACGACTCTTTATACAATGTTTCATCCTGATAAGCGCAATGCAGGTAGGACATACAACTGCAGCCATTTACTCACCATGATAAAAGAAAATGTAAGAGGGTGCAGAAGGAGTTTAAAATAGCAGCAAACAACAAGTCCACTCCAACCAAAGCCACTGCCTCTACAGCAGTCTTGAAGTAAATCTCTAAAGAAGCTCAAAGAATAGCACATGATCTTCACTATAGATAGCAAATCTATATAAAATGTAATACAGTATGCATATCCATTGCCAAATATATCTATATTCATTGCCATATATATCTATCTGCAAAAACATACATAAGTGGTTTCATAGTTGGAGTTCATTAAATTTCCAAATTGACAGTGTGGAACATCCGGGCAGGAAAATAAAGTTCATACAGCACGACTGGTAACCAAGAACAAGAAACTCTCACCAACTCTTTCAAATTGCTTCACTCGATCTTTTATTTCTTGCACTGATAGTGGAGGTTTATCCGCATTTACTGCCGAAATTTCGAAACATGGATACCCATTGCCGCAGATACTGCAGTAGAATTCATTAATTTATGAAAAAAAATTGTAACATCTGATCAAGGGACAATAGTCCAACATGAATATCAGGAATGGCACATGATGTAATATCAGAAACCCATAACAAGAGGACTTCATGCGTCTGTTTAGATATTGCAAAGAATGATGTCGAAGCTTTTGTAGTCTGCAAATGGCTGTTCGACTCACCGTGACACAACAATGGAGACACTACCCCACAAACTTATTGAGAAGAGTCGAACATCAAAATTCTGCCACTAGGACAAAACTATAAGTTGCTAGGAATTCACCTACATCTAATACTAGATATGTATTTTTGGTGCAAAAGCAAAGGACCTATGAATTAATGACATGTGGTCCTCTCTTTGAGAGAAACATGTCCCGTTAACTAAACAAATAAAAAGAAATATGTTCTTCAAACTAAAGTAGTCATATTTTATTCATACTAATCTGTTTTTATACCTTTGTTCAAACCATTCTTGTTTAATTTTTCAATTAATAATTATAGGAAAAAGTAATATAAAAATTAACAAAGTAAAATTGAGAGGCTGATACGTGGTAGCTTCTTTGGCATTAATCAATTAGACTTTCTTTTTCTATAGGAAGACGTTATCAGTCCATTTCGTTTACTAAGGTGTTATATTCTTGCTTTATTACTTCAGTAAAAGTACCCCATTAGTTTTCTAATAATTTTAAGAGACCTCAAAATGTTGATATTGATATTGCTTTAAAAGCTCATATACTAAGAACTGAAAAATTGAAAAGAAATCAATTCAAATAGTCTCTAACATCATTTAGTTTATTACTTAATTTTAGCCAAAAATCCATTATAGAAGCAATTCAAGTTTAAATTCTGCAAATCAGTATAACTATGTAGGGTGGGTGGTGGAATTTGCGTTTAAAGTTTCTTTTCCTGTCTCTTTAAAAACTATTCAATTCATGTGAAATTATCAATTCAACATGCAATTTCATTTGAAATTAATTAGAAAAATGTTATCATCCTTCCCCTCTAATTTCAATTGCCTTCTAATCATGGTTGAATTTTTTATATTGAAAATTATCTGACCCTTTATGAGATTTTGTGTCCTTAAAATGTTAGCACTCATAGTGTAATATGATAAGTCCACATTTAGTTATTCCAAAAGTTAGCATGAACTTAACCAAAGAAGAAAAAAGAGATATAATTTAATCTAATGTCAAGAAAAACATGAAAAAATTAGAATGCATACTGCAGTTTGATTTTTTCTTTCGCTTTATACTAAATCATTTCCTTCCCTGCCAAAGTTCAAGTCTAAATCATTATACTTCTCCCAGAAATCCAATTTTTCAAGCTTTTCGAACACTTAAGTTTAAATTATTGTTCAAAAAAACAGTGCACAGGCTTCTTGACTACTGCATAATAGTAATCTGCATTTCAACAGCTTGTATCACTACATTGACAGCTTAAACTACACAATTCATAAAACTATGTGGATATTTAAAAGGTTGAAACTTGATATTCTTTGTTTTGGTCCAAATGGTTAGAAATGCCAAAGTACCGTGAAACAATTATGCTAGGCCATTATTTGCCTTCAATTTAAGGCATGTCACCTGTTGTACTAGATTCAAAACCCCAGCAGAACTAGAGGATATGTAGCATGACATCAAGGTGGGTAACATCAAAAGATGAGCAATCAGTTGTACCATTAATCATGATCTGCATTCTAGTAAAGCAAATAAAGTTATATGTCCACAACGCCACTAGTCACTTAGAAACATCCAACTCTCAAATGTACCTAGAAGCAACTTCCAACAACTTCAGATGACCATCGTGTAATGGATTAAACGAACCAGACAGAATGATTTTTCTTTCAGCAACCGACGCATGCAAATCTGCAGAAAATGGATAAGTAACAATTTTTTGCATTGTATATATCAATTCCAAAGAACACAACCAGAATCTATACCATTGGAAAAAGGATACACCTTGAAGCATACTTCGCCATTTATAAGCTGCTTTAATTCTTCATCTTCATCAAAAGTTTTTTCAGATTCACTCGACGAATCAGACCGTGTCAACTCTGAAACAAATGTCGATGGTACTCTGCATGCTTTTGCAATTGCCTACGGCAAATGGGAAGTCAAACTTTTTTGGACTAATTGAAAGAAGAAGGCAAAAAATCAGTCCCACGAGATGTTAAGCGTGAGATCAGGCCAGCACCTAGTATGAGACTGCATCTCTGTACAGGTCACAAAATACAGTTCCTTTTGTAACTACAAAAGGACCCTCAACTTCCAACATTTATACGATAAAAAGAAAAAGGAAAGGCAGAAGAGTTTCTCAATTGACATTTTGTCTTCATTAAATTGCCACACCTTAAGTAGAAACTGGCTTGAGACCTCATCTTCTTGCTCCCTTGTTCGTAATCCCTACATCCATTTGGCTCCTAATGAAACCAACAATCTTTTGATATACATACTAGACTGGAGAAGAAACATAGTGAAATTGGATACACTTACCTTTGACAAGGTAACTGAAGATACCCAGCTTCCGTTGGATGTTCTAGTTGATAGATGAAACCTATTTATAGAATAAAGCTACAGCCATCAGGTAGATGGAGTAACAAATTAACAAATTTATATAATAATACAACAAAACCTAAAGGTTCAAAAGCACATCATAGTTGATTAAGTCCTGAAGCGGACACTATGTTGATGGTGCCATTGTACACATCGATAGGTATAACCTCAAACCACAAAATTTCACTGACTTGATAAGTCGTCAAGAATAGATGATAGATATGAACATGTTGGTTAATCCAATGTTCAATGAGAACATGGGAGAAAAAAGAGACGGTAGAAAAGTCTTATTCGCTCTGTCAAATGTCATTTGGCAAACTTATTCATACTTTTCATACCTGTATACAATGCTCTTGATTTGGATAAGTGACTTCAACAAAAAATAACATTGCTAAATCAGGATTCAACAATTCAATAGCCCTACAGCAAAATATTTCATAATGCCATCTAATATCACGGTCCCACATGCTAAAATGATTTGACATATAAATGCTAATTCCAATACTGTGATACCTATGATCTCCACGCTTTGGGTGTATTCCACCCAAAGAGCCAGTGAAACCCACTCCGATAACTGGGGAATCTGCGAAGTGGGAAGAGACGGACACAGACTCATTAAGACATCATAAGCAATGAACAGCACATCATAACAAGTGTTGTGATACGGGGGCATATCCTATATTAGTAGTTCTAAGTGTTATCTTTTCGTTTAGTCTTTTCTCGTGATGGTCATGCGAATGTTTAGTTAGATTGGATTGTTGATTTTCGAGATGTTATTTTAGATCAAGATCGTCTATTATTTGTAACCCTAGAATAAATAAGTCTAAGTCTCTAACTCATTAGCTTTCTTCATTCAATAAACATGATTAGTTTTTCATAAACCATATATATCTTTTCTCTGTTCCAGCTTCAACTCAACTCTACTTTAGCCCTGTTTTTGTTCTTTTGGCGATCTTTCACTTCTCCGACTACATCAATTGGTATCAGAGCCCTTGTTTGAGTTTTCCCTTACATCATGTTGTGAGCTTAATATTTGTACCGGGGCTCAATCCATGTGAATCGAGAGTGAGTATTAAGAGATTCCACCATGTGAAATAGCTTACAAAATCAGTAACTTTTTACTAGCTTTGATCTTGTTGATAATAGGACAGGCAAGCTAATTGACACATCCTATTAGATTATGCATCAAAATAGCACGAAAATCTACAGAAGGAAGTAGGTTATAGGAAATAATGGAACTTTACGAATATCACTGTGCACACTGGTTAAGAATACCGGTTCCCCTCTGCTTAATGTTCAATAAATGTGCTTCCGCGATGAAAGAAACAGATAAAAGGCATTCTACATACACAGTAGCGGTAGGAGAAGATAGTTGAACCCTTTCGGGACATAAAATGCAAGAGAAATCAATAAACTACAGCATAAATTGTTAAACACCAGCTAGTGCAGCCCTAACTTCACGGAGTTTAAAACCACTTTCACAGACAATATTGGAATTACTGATGAAATTCTGTCACCTGCTCTAGAAAGCTTGAGAGCACGATTGTAAGCCAGCAGCGCCATCTCCTCCGCAGCTTGGTCACTACAAAATTGGGCAGGAATCTGCAAAACCATTGAAGACAACGCAGGCATCTTCAATCCCGGTCGAATTGAAGATCGCAAATCAGACGAAGCTGACTCACAATCCAGATCGGAATCGCCACAACATGGAACCGGCACAAGAAACCACGACTCGCGAGCGCGATTTGAGTTCGCGAAAAGGAAGGGAACGAGGACCTTGCCGAGCAACTGGATCATGGACATCCTGGAGTAAGGGACGACGGCTTCGAGAACGGTGTTGGAAGCTCCAGGGAAGGACATCAACCACCCGAGAGCCTGGTTCGACAGCTCGTAAGCATCACAAATCCGCGCGGACGAAGACACGCAGCGGCGACAGGACGAGCCGCGCGCGATGATTATCAGAAGGAGGGAAGAGAGGTGGGACCTGAGAGGCGCCGCCGGCGAGGTAGAGGACGGCCTGAGAAGGAGAGGAGTGGATGGCTTCCACGACGGCTCTAATCATCGTCGTCGTCGGCGTCGTCGTCGTCGTCGTCTTCGTCGTCTCTTCATCTTCCATGGGCTCCTTCGCCTCCTCCACTCGCGTCCGCTCGTGCCGGATGAGTCCATTATAGGCCGTCGTTTCTTTGGTGCTCAACCTGCACAAGCCAATACTAACTTTTTTTTTCTTTTTTTCTTTTTTGGCTAGTACCACAACGGAAAAATCCTACTCCGGTACAAGTTTGGCAAATTTACCCAAAACTAAATTTTTGACAATTAAAAATCTCAAATTAATATACTTGTGACAGATTTACCCAAATTAATTTTTTGATTACAAAAAACCTCAAACTGGTGCACTTATGATAAATTTACCCTCCGTTAATTTTCGTTAAATTTGATTAATATCCAAAAAAATCACAAATTGGTACACTTGTGATAACTCTAAATAGGTATACCCGTCAAATACCAAATATCATTCAAATTAGCAATTTGATAGTAAAATTTACGAAGGGTAAATTTGTCACAAGTGTAATAGTTTAGAATTTTTAGTAGTCAAATATTAGTTTAGAATAAATTTGTCATAAATGTATCAGTTTAGGATTTTTCGTTTGTGACATCCCGAAATTTCGCATCGCTGATTAGTGGCATTATGTGAATTGAAATTGGTGATTACCATGGTTTGATTATACAATTGTCGAGACATTTAAGGAGTTTCGGTGATATACATTTGGCAAATATTTGATTTGAAAATTTTGGAGAATTCATTAGACAATTGAGAGGCCCTATTTCAACCATATGTAAGTATTTATGGTGATTATTTAATGATGATTAGGGACAATAACCATTACTCTATGTCTTGTATGGACATTTTGTGCACTTGAATTAATCATTATAAGACACAATTTGTGCCCCTATTACCCCACGTATGGCCTACAATTTAGATCCCATCTTTACATGCACAATTAGAGAAATTAAGGCCAATTAATTATGAATGGTTACTTATGTCTACCAATGAAGCTTGCATGAGAAAATTAATAATGAAAGCTCGCATGAGAAGGATTAATGATGAAGCTTGTTGTGCAAGGCGAGAGGCTTGTCGGACACACCATATTGGGGCTCATGATGAAAAATCATCCTTACACTCTCTCTCCTTCTCTTTTCCCTTAACCCTCACGGTAGCTCACTCTCTCTCTCTTTCCATGGAACTCTCAACAGCAACCTCTCCCTCACTCCCGTCTCCCTCTTTCTCAGCCGCTCCTCACCGCTAGACCACCTTCATACCAACTTCTTTCTTGTGCTTTGGGCATGATCAACAACCAAGGGAAGATGTTACCGGTCTTAGACAACCCAAGACAAGGAGATGAGACTCATTTCTAAGCCTTCCAATTTTCTTATACCCTTGATTTTGCTAGAATTGAGTTGTAGATGCAATTTGATAGCTTGCACATGTGGTTCTTAATGTTCATTGTGCATGAATGGGTATGACCAAACCTAGAAATGAAGTGCATGTGTGTTCTTGAGTTCTAAATGGGTGTTGCATGTCCATTCAAGTTGCTGGGATATGAGTTTTGTTGAATCAAATTTAGTGGTTTTCCATTCGGACTCAATTCTTGTTCTTGTTTTGGAAAATCCAGTTTCGGATCCTTTATACCTCTTCGTTTTGTTATTATTTTGGAGAACTTTGTGGACCGAATTTCCATAAATTTCCTCCTTCAAAGTTGTTCCAAATATCTTGAAGTTTAACATATTTTAATTTCATAACTTTTAGACTTAATATGAGTAGTATGATAGCCTAGTTTTCGGACCATGTAAAACTGTCCAGAATGGGTATTTATGTGATATTTACACTTTCTTGATTTTCTACAAGCTCTTTTGGACTGAGTTTGAACAAACTTCCTTCACAAAAGTTCTTGAGCACTTCTTTCTCTACAACATATAAAAATTTAATAATTTTTCAAGATTTTTTGAGTATGGTAAAGAACTAATTTTTTGGAACAACGGTTTTGTTCCAGTGAGCAATTTTTAGTCTATTTTTGGGTTATTAAAAGAGACACTTACAGAAATATTTGGACTTTGGTTTCCACATAAAAAATTTTTATCCAGGTGTCTTTTATAACATGTCCAAATTTTAGAATTTTCGGAGTTCATCTACTATTTATTTTGAAGGAATTTCCGTTACTGTGCAAAACTGCCCAGATTTAACCAATTTCAAATATGCGCAATTTCTCATGTGAAACCTTGAGAATTTGGACTTGATGTCTTCTGGAGATAAAATTTATACATTTTGAGCTTTCCAATGAGATATGATTGACCTTGATGTGATGTTAAATGATGGGACAAATGTGATTATGCATGAGAAATGGCAAATGATGAAATGTATGTGGCGATTGTTATGCTATTATGAAATATATGTGAATGATGCCACGTGATTAAGACCTTTGCCATGGCATATTCGCTATCTAGCAAATTCCCTTGTATGAGTACATCGACGAGATTTTGGAGTTAGCCACATGTTTTACTATATGAAATGGTTCTCTACAAAGTTAAGATGATATGAAATCTTATGATGACACGACTCGTGTAGTCGTGGTATGACATAGCTTTTGTAGTCATGGTATGATGTTAAGAAATGACTATAATCATGCAAATATACAGTGATGTATTTATCTTCACTAATGAAGAGAACACCGGTGATGAATGGGCCAAGGCGTGACAAAGGGTATAAATGATTTCGTTCCCCACGAATTGATGGTGACAATGCCTCATTAGTCGAGATGCATCGTGAATCGAGATGATCTTGGTCATTGACGAATGTGAATTCATGTGTGTAAATTGATGAAATACGATGTGGTATTATGAGATAATATGACATCTACTACTGTACTTGAGTGAATAATCTTATTCAAAATTGCTTGATACTTATGGTCTTCAAAGATGTTATTAATCATACTTGTTGCTTAAAATGTATATTATGTAGTGTGTCCTAGAAATCGAGAGTAAGTAAGATCGGTCGATTTATAAACTGGTCTTATTTCTTGTTGAGTGTTAGCTCACTCCTGTTGATTTACATTTTTTTTCAAATAGCTAGAATGAATATCCCTTCGTTGGAAGATTATTTCGAAACTAGGATCGACCTTGCTTATTACTCACTTTTTAGTATAACTGTAAGGCTGGGTGATTGGCAATTGGTGCGAAACCATGAGTTTCACTAAGATGGCATAAGAGAAGTAGGATACCTTTATGACTTCCCAGACGTTGTCTTTTGTTTAGTATTTGATGATGATGTAATCCAAATCATCCTTGTATACAAATAAAAAATGGGAAATGAAAATGTGGTATTTTTGTACTGGATGTGTCCACTGAGTAAGAATGTTTAATTTGATTATGGTTTGCCTTCCGCTTGTGCTATAAGTGAAAAGACTAATAGTGCTTTAGTAAGTGGTAATTTTATGGAAATTCGGGGAGTTACATCATGGTATTAACCCCATTTTTTGGGGATAAGTTCACTAAATCTTAAAAACTTATCACGAAAGTGCAAAAGTTTTAAGACTTAATTGTACTTTCGGAAATTTTCAAGACTTCATTGCAATTTCGTGACAAGTTTTAGGACTTCTAGCATACTTTTTGAAAATTTTAAGACTAAATTGCACTATCGTGACAAAAATAGGATTTTAAATGGACTTATTCCTTTTTTTTAATCTTTTCTCCCTTTGTTTTTCCTTCTAAAAATCTCTGCTTTATTTAAGAAAATAACAAATAATTTTACCCCTGAAATTAGTTTAATTTTTTAGTTTAGTACCTGCAACTTGATTTGCGAAAAAAACGAGAAGTCATTGACAATTTCATTAATTATGCAGATCCCATTTGAGCCTTGTATTATAAATTATGTAGATGGATTTAGATTTACATGATCAATGGACCATGAAATGCTCGAGTTGCTACTTTCCATACGTTTAGTGAAAGAAAGAACCCTATTGAAAGGAGATAATTATTTTTATTTATGGTGCATTATTTTCGCGAAAAATGAATTATCCAATAAACAATCACCTAAAATACTTACAAAATGAATGAATGAGAAATGTTTCCATCGTCCACGAAAATATTTATACTTTGTCAATAGTAAAGGTATTCTTCATTGGTTAATTATTTTAATTGATACAAGCAATCATTTTTTTTAAATTATTTTCGCGAAATAATTGGAGCCTTAGTTGACGATGAATGATTTGCACGCTCCAAATCATTAGTAAAAAACCAAACTACATGGTCCCAACCAAGCCTATTTTTTTACCCAAAAAAAAACTAAGACTATTTGGAATACAAAAGCTACTTATTAATTTTAGGATTAATACCACAAAAAATCATAAACTGGTACATCTGTGACAAATTTACTTCAAATTAATTTTCTAACCACAAAAAACCCCAAATTGGTACATTAATGATAAATTTATCCTCCGTTAAATAGAATTAATATCACGAAAAATCACAAATTGATACACTTATGACAAAGTGAGGGTAAAACCTTAAATCGGTACACCCGCCAACTGTCACGTGTCGTCAAACTCATAAATTTGACAGTAAAATTTAATGGAAACTAACGGAGGGAAAAATTATCACAGATGTATCAGTTTGAAATTTTTTATTATCAAAAAAATAATTTAAAATAAATTTATCATAAATATATTAATTTGGAGATTTTCGTGATATTATTCTTTAATTTTATTTTGGTTTTACTCACTAAAAGATAAGCAGCGTTAATAAAAGTAGGCAATGTTGCTGTAATTATTAAACAATCAATGAGGTGATTTTACAGCTGTGAAGCAGCAAGTCAGATTCGTGCTGGTTTGATGCTCCTCTCAATTACGTGGTCGGTTCACAAAGAATGTTATAATATTATATTACACGATCCTCCCAGACTTCCTAACTTTGTCGACCTTCATTTTGTTACGGCAGTCAATCCCCACCCATTTTTCCATTTATCACGCGTATAGTGCCGTCAAATAGATAGATCCGGTCAAAAATGATCCAATTTATATTGACCTATTTTTATGCAATATAAATTTAATGCCTCGTACCGATCGATACCCAACATGTATCCGACCCGACTCATATTACCAAAATATATTAATATTCAACCAAATCTAGGATAATCTTTATCCGCCCATTTAACCCACTTCAAGCTCTTCATGCGTATATGCTATTTGGATAAAAACTTCACATCAAATTTAGAAAGGAAATCAACACAATAAAAAAATTAGAAAAAAAGCAAAAAAAATGTAAAAAAAACATATAAATCGGAATACATATAAAGAAGATCAGTAATCATAAATCATAAAATCGGTTCCAATTTTAGTTTTTAATTAAAATATAGATGGGTTCTGGGCCGTCCATAAATCAAGATTCAGGTTGCGCAAGCAAAATAAAAAAAACATAGCATTGAACCCGCCCGGTCTTAGTATTTGTACAAAGTTAGCATTGAACCCGCCTGGTCTTGGCAAGATCACAACTCTCATTTTTGTCATTTTCTCTTTTCAATTTCCATAAATCATGTTGTATTGTGCCCAAAATTACAAGAGTGCATAATTATTATCACAAATGATACAAATGACTCCTAAACTTCGATTCAATATGCAATATTATCCTTGAACTTTTATATTGTTCAATATGGTCCATATCATCCCTGAACTTCTAATTTATTCAATGTGACTCCTTAGATTTGACTCAATGTACGATATAATCTCCGAACTTTTAATTAATTCAATGTGGTCCGTGAAATTTTGTCAAATGATCAATGTAGTCCCTGAACTTTTAAATAGTTTCATTTCAGAGACCACATTGAACATTTGACCAAAGTTTGTGAGCTATATTGAACTAATTAAAAGTTCGAAAACGATATTGCATATCAAGTCAAAATCCAGGAATCACATTGCATGTTTAAGCAAAATTGAATGACCATTTGTGTTGATGAATTTGAGGAAAAAAGAGTGATTTGATCAGAAAATCGAGAATAATTACGCTTTTGCCCTTGAAAAGTCACATATCAAGCATGTTCAAATGGAAAATTAGACAGAGGGTCGATTAGAGGTGTCAATTGGTTGGTTTGGGTTGGGTTTTCATGATACCCGACCCAACTCGAAACACTTGACATCTTGCTTAACCCAACCCGAAACAAGATCCGAACAAAATATTGCCAAGTGATCGAGACGGATCGGGTCGAGTCAGTTTGGGTCGGGTTCCATGTTTCAAACAATGAATTAGCAATAGGGGCTCATCCCCAAATCTTTGCCACATCGTCGCCACGCTCTCGTGCTCCCTCCGGCGCCCGCCGGCTTCGGATCGATCGGAGAAATTGAATCTAAGATCATGAAAGCAGGAGGTGCCGCATCACATCCGACGACGAGGAGAGGCGGTCGAGCTCGTCCATCATGACAGCGAGGTCGTTGTCGATGCAACGGGAGATGAGGGCGTCGAGGTCGGAGTCGGGGAGCTGGTACTTGAGGGCAAAGGGGGGTGCGACGGCGAGGGTGGGGGAGAGGGGGGAGGTGGCCGCGGAGGCGCGGTCGACGGTGACGATGCGGGTCTCACCGCCGTGATAGAAGAGTGACTTGGAGTGGGGTCGTGGGGCCACGCCTCCGCTGTAGCTACACATGAGGCGGAGCTTCGAGGAGGTAGGGGGTCGCGGCGGCGGCGGCGGCTCCATCGCGGCGGAGAGAGACGTGGAAGAGAGACTGCAAAAGAGATCGCAGAAAAGTTGAGAGAGGGAGAGAGATGTGCAAAAGAGATATAAGGGTTTCTTATTTGGGTTGGGCTTGGGTACCCAAGCCCAATAATTCAAAATAATACCTAAATATTTTTATTATTACCCAAACAAGTTAAGACACAATCCGATCCAATACAAAAATTTTCTGTTCAGATCGGGTCGGATCATATTTGAGCGGGTTCTTTTGACACCCCTAGTGTCCATGACAGTAACAAAATGAAAAATTTGGGGGTTTTGTGTAACGCTTTGAAAGTTCGGAGACGAATGTGCACCTTGCTAAAAGTTCATGAGGGGTTTGAGGTAATTTCCACAAAAAAAAAACAGTTGTCGCTGTCACCCTACAATCTAATGTCAATCCTTGTCTACACAGATGTGGACGAGCTAGGTTTTCACGAGCACTGCAATTTTACAGGCATTCGTCTCGAGGTATTTCTAGGGATCCTCGAGAAATCAAATCGAGGTCCTCACAAGCACCTCAACTTTGCATGCTTTCGAGTTTGTGCATCTTACGATGCATTTTACAAAATCTTAGAAAAAAATGCAAGCAGTTACGATCAAAAGACCCGTCCCTCGATAGATCATAGAACTATCAATTCGTCTAGTAATTAAAGGCCCTATTTTGTCACGCAAATTTTATGTGTCGAATTGAGAAGTGGAAACTGCTGGAGTCGATGAAAATTTTTGCGCCTTCACTATGCTTCAGTGGCCTTGGACGTGAAATTTCGTCTTGCTAGTCTTAATGGTTGAAACTATAAAAGTTTGGATCGGATTGTTGATAACAAACATCAATCTCGCGGTTGACATTAAAATACTTGAATTCAATGGTAACTGTCTCATGATCTTACCGCTCCATGATATTGTCTTCCAAATTGTGACATGTCCCATGATCTTATTTTCAAATGGTAGTTGTTCCCTGCAAACATGCTCTTCAAGCGAATCCTTGCCAATTATTCTAATGTTTCCCAATTGCTTCGTCTCGAACTGGTCACTATACCCTTATGCTTCTCGTGCTTTCAATGAATTCAAATGGCATTCTGCTGTTCGCCAATTGCCAATATATATATCGATCGTTGCTGGTAGCTCATCGTTATGCATCGATAACTACATACATGCCACTAATATATACTGATACCGATCAACAAAATATCGACCTCTACGGCTGTTGACAAGATGCGCATAGCAAAACTCACGCGATTGCCCAAGCTCACGTGTCAAGCACATGCTCGCTCATGCCGACGACCCGATTATTTTTAGATGTAAATAGGGATACTCAGACTTTTCGGTTGCAGCGATCCCTACGGAGACACGAGAGCCGCCTCCACCCACATGCATCCGCGCGGCCCCTAAAGTTACACCGACCGGGGCGACACCACGATCGGACTATCGGGCCGATCCATCGCGTCTCCAAATCGGGAGAACACCTCGACCATCCCAACTAAACCTCGTTTCTGGAATCATACTTTTATTTGCAGCCGCGCCATGTGAAACGAGAACCGACCCCCGAGAAGGTCAATACCGATTTTACGAAACAGCCCCGCAAGAATCCAATAATACCAATAAAAGGACAAAAACGCCGGGTCGGGTCTTCTTAGAAATTCGGTCCACCCCCCCCCCCCTCCCCCCGGTCAGTCTTCCAACTTCGAGACCATCAATCACCGGCATCGTGATCGACGCCGGCCAAGCCCCCCCCGTACTTCTGCATTAATTCGATTTCCGACCCCCGAAAAACCGATCTTATTCTAATTCTGTCCCCACACGCAGGTGGCGCCGCCGGGGGGGGACCGATCGGGCATCTGGCGGAGGCCCGGGCCAACGCTCGCCCGACGAACGGCTAATTTCCCCGAGGTAGGGTTGGGGGGCTCCGCACGGTCGTTTCGCGTCTCGGCGCCAAAATCTCGGCGCGGTTTCTCGCGACCCGGCGCATGTTATCGCGACAAAGAGCGAGCGGTTTAAAGGGGGTTTTTTTTAGTCGTTCCACGTGGGGGAGCATTCATGAGGAGGGGGGGCAACGTACCGAAGGGGGGAACCCCACTGCTCGCTCGCCGGAGGAGCCGCTAAAGCTATTATGGGAATTTTTACTTTCGTTAAGAACAGCTTTTGGATAGATTCTATCCCATCAGAGAATGCAATTGGGTTATTTATAACTTAGCATTGATTTGTAACCTTTTCTTTTATTGGGAAGTAAGCTTCTCCTTCTTTTTACTCTTTTGCTTTTTGTTACACCACGAAAGACCCTCAAATTGATATACTCGCACCACGTTCATTCAAAATTAATTTTTGTGTAGCAGAAACTCTAGCGCCAGTACACCCATACCACATCTACCTCAAACTGGTGCAACTAGGGTACATTTGCCCTGAATTATGGTTACACAAGAATAATAGAGGGGATCCTCCCAGTCGGACTATACCAGCCGGGCCAGTGTATTAGGGAACCTATGGGGATACACAAATAACACGGTAAAAGGATGATGTCCACATTCCCTTTCAAGCTTCCTTCTTGAAGATCAGAGGAAAGGGCAGCTAAGAATAGCGTGAGTCCCATTTGAGAATAGAATGGAGGTCTAGGGTTTGCCCCCAAATTATGGCAAATACGAGATTTTTATGATAAATGCGATACGGATGTATCGGTTTTGGAGAATGATTTTTTTGGAGTAAAGGAGGCACGAATGTACCAATTTGGCGTTTTTTATTTGACTGTGCATCAAGTTGGGCTAAATGTGGCGTGGATGTACTAATTTAGAATTTTTTATGACACAAAAGTTAATTTGAGATTAAAGATGATAATGATGTACTGATTTATGATTTTTTATGGTACTAATTTTGTTTTTAACGAATTCTCGAGGTAAGTCCATTTTTGTAGTGATGATTGGCAGCGCTGAAAGCGACCACAACGATGATGGTGTCTCGCCCAACGGTTCAAGGACCATGAGGGGTTCATCATGACTGTCCAGTGCCCACTGACTCGTTACAGCTCACCTTGCGATAAAAAAGGGGAGGCTTCGCACCGAACAAAGGCTGGCCTCCCTTTGCTCGCCACCGGTTCAATGACGAGGCCAAAAGAGATTTCGCCCGTATAACCCCCCACTTCACCAGGACAATAAACTCCTAAAAAGACTTCAATGCTTTTCTCATTCAGCCACTTAACAAGCGTCCCCCGGGACGCGGATTGAAAATGACAAAGTACCGAGACACGTCGAGCGGGACCGTCCGTGCGAAAATGCTAGTTTCTCATTTGCGGTGCATATTTGGTGATGATCGATGCGTAGGGTTCGACGTAGGGCTCCACGGTTGTTAAAACGCAGCGGAATATATTTGTAAACCGAAATCTTAGAACTCTAGACAGGATTCACGTGTATATTGAAATCGAGACAGAAGTTCGATACGCACCTTTTGCAAATCGAACGTAAATTGACAATTGATTGTGTCTGGATTAGCGCCCCAAGTGTTGCGCCTCTACCGGTATCCACACACGCGAATAGAAGTCTCCAATGATCCAAGTGCTGGCTAAAGATCTTGAAGTTCCTTTTCTTCAACCCCTTTTGATTTTCGATACTCTGTTGAAAAAAAAAACCGTAGACAGAGAACGATTCTCTATCTATTTATACAGCCTCATTATCTAGCGGAATTAAAAGAAGTGGGCTAGACGATTTGGGCCCGCCAAACTGTCCACCTTCAATCGTACATTTAATTGTTATCTCACAACCCGCACGACCGCGTAGATAAGTTGAATAGGAGAATAAATTAAAATCTACTTCTTATTTTAAGTAGATCCCTGCGCACAGAAAATATTAACTCAGTTCGCTTTTGTGTGCGACTCTGTAGGTTCACCAAACGTTAGCAGTGTGCTTAAAAAAAATTTTGGCCTACAAGTCATAAGCGGTCTCTAACATGACATTATGACTACCTAAGTATAGTAAAGGTCGATTTTCCGACACAATCTAATCTACAACTAATATTAAAGTATCAACCTTGATTGATTCCTAAGATAGACTACTATCACGTTGAACATGTTCCTCCTTCGAATTTGCTTCAGTTATCTTCCAATGATCTCCTTCGTCGGACCCAACTGGCCCTTTTGCTATTGTGGGTCGCTGTCTTTTTTTTTCCCTTTCTTTTTTGCATGTTCATTTTAATTAAGTTGGCAGGCCACGGTCACAGAATAAAATCAAAGTTTATTTATTGGTTAAATTTGAATTTAGAAGCGCCTCAACAATAAGGTCGCCTTCGAATTTCCGTGAACCGTATTTCACACTTTCTTGGGTCCAATGCAAAAGTGTTTTGCGTGATTGTCGCATTACGATCCGGTATAATAAACCAGTTACGTCGTCTGTGAAGCTTTCTTTTCGAATTTCAAGTTCCCTAGTCGATTAGCTTGTTTCTTTGATATAACTCTAATACGATAGACCCAATGGAAAAAAAAGTCTCGTCGAATCCTACTAGAATGATGTGGTTTTATAGAACAAAAAAATCTATGCAAGTTTGGACATGAGTGTAAAACTGAAAGTGTTGATTTTGCTATTTTTTTTTTCAGTGAACTACAAATATAGATATTACTCGTACTTATATTTAGTTAAGTTCGCATGATGGTAATAGTTATAATTTGCGATCCACTAATAAAAGGTTTGATGATTAGGGCAAGTTTCTTTCCAACATGACATAACAAAATTATAAGTCTCTTAACTAATATTATATGAGATGGTAAATACTACAAAGGACGATCGATTCCAAAGTAGACAAGTTCCGAATCAGGAACCAGTAACCAGCCACTATCATGTTAGAGTCCATTCCTTTAGAAACTACTTTGACGTCAAATCTACCGGTTCCGAGGTCTACTCGGAAACCTGGCTCAACTTCAAGTAATATAATTATTATTTTCAAAAAATATGCTATGTAAATAATTTTGTGACATGTTGGTTAATATCGTGGTTAGGTCATCGGTGGTTTTCCTAACATTCCCAAATTCGAAATCCATCTTTAATATATCTATCCTTTTTTTTAAACAAAGTAAAGAAAAAAGGCGTAAAACCAAGGATCGAAACCGGCCAAAATCAGTTCCCAAATTTTTTCCTCAGGAACCCCCATGTTGAAACAGCTTGGAACGGGTTTAAACAAAGTCGGTTCGGTTCGCTTTTCGAATTTTTTTTTTTTTTGTCTATTTCACTCGAACTGTCAAATTATTTTACTTTTACCCTACCTCTTTTTCAAGTAAGAAGGCTGGCAAACAGGGCAAATTTCAATTGTCCAGTCTTAATCGACGATAGCCAAGTGTACGGTCTACTTGACATTAGATGCGACTGTTCATCCTATATCTCGCGACAAATTGCCTTGCCGGCCTAGCTATGAGCTATGGGGAATTTCTCCCAAACATATGCACGTATACTCACTCTCTCTCTCTCTATCTCTTCGTTTCTCTTTTCTCTCTCTCTGTCTCGCTTTTCTTTTTCTATTTTGTCCAGTTATCAACCGCACTCCACTCCGCTCCCCGAGACCCCTGTTAGCTGAACCTCCTTTTTGCCTCTTTCTCCTTCCACACCATGTCCTGTTCTCTCCCTCTCTCCATGCTTTCTCCACACCCCCCAAGTTTCGCCCTGCACCTCCATTTTCTCCGCTTTTCTCTACCCCCCTCGTCTCTCTCTCTCCGTTAACATCGACCGGGGCTTTCCACTTTCTGGCGTGGAGGAAAGGAGGTGAAGCTCTGTGAACCCCCCAGGTTTTTGCGCATTCTTCTGCTCGCTCGCTCCAACGGTCAAAACCTTCCTCCCCTTTCTTCGTTCCTCCGATTGTCTGAGTTCCTGGTTCGAGATGGTTCCTTTAGTCTTGTTAGTCCTCCTGGTGTGTAGCTCCAGCGTTGTCGTGTCCTCTTTGAACACCGAGGGCTATGCTCTGCTTTCGTTCAAGCAGTCCGTTTATGAAGACCCAGAAGGGTCTCTCGGTAACTGGAACTCCTCTGATGAGAACCCTTGTTCTTGGAATGGGGTCACTTGCAAAGAGGGAAAAGTCGTGTCCGTGAGCATTCCCAAGAAAAGGCTTTATGGGCTTCTGCCTTCTGCACTTGGGTCGCTCCCTGACCTTCGCCACGTTAACTTGAGGAACAATAAGTTGTTTGGGAGCTTACCCTCTGAGCTCTTTCAAGTTCAGGGCATACAAAGTTTGGTGCTGTATGGGAATTCCTTATCTGGGTCCCTGCCAAATGACATTGGCAAGCTCGGGTACCTCCAGATTCTTGATCTGTCTCAGAATATGTTCAATGGCTCTATACCCATTTCCATTGTTCAATGCAAGAGACTCAAGACCCTTGATCTCAGGCAAAACAATTTCACCGGCTCACTTCCGATTGGGTTTGGGGTCAATTTAGGTGCTCTTGAAAAACTTGATCTTTCGTTCAATAGGTTCAATGGGTCAATTCCTAGTGATATGGGGAATTTGTCCAAATTGCAAGGAACTGTTGATTTGTCTCACAATCTGTTTGGTGGTTCTATCCCGGCTAGCCTCGGAAATCTTCCAGAGAAGGTTTATATTGATCTGACCTACAACAATTTAAGTGGCCCAATACCCCAAAATGGTGCTCTTATGAATCGAGGACCAACCGCGTTTATTGGAAATCCTGGGCTTTGTGGCCCCCCATTGAAGAATCCATGTTCTCCGGGTACTACAGGTGCATCTTCTCCTGCATCGTATCCCTATTTGCCAAGTAATTACCCACCTCAGTCAGATGACAGTGCAAGGAGCAGCGGAAAAGCTAGAGGGTTGAGCAAGAGTGCTATAACTGCAATAGTAGTTGGTGACGTGGTTGGAATTTGTGTTGTTGGGCTGCTATTTTCGTATTGTTATTCGAGGATTTGTGTACGCAGTCGCACCAAAGATGATAATGTCTATGGATTTGAGAAGGGCCGGAGGGGAAGGAAAGAGTGCTTGTGCTTCAGGAAAGATGAATCCGAAACTTTGTCTGAACATGTCGAGCAATATGATCTTGTGCCGTTGGATTCTCAGGTAGCTTTCGATCTGGATGAGTTGCTTAAAGCATCGGCTTTTGTTTTAGGGAAGAGTGGAATTGGGATTGTATACAAAGTTGTGCTCGAAGATGGGCTGACCCTTGCTGTGAGAAGGTTGGGTGAGGGAGGGTCTCAAAGGTTCAAGGAATTTCAGACGGAGGTAGAAGCAATAGGGAAGTTAAGACATCCCAATATTGTTACTCTTAGGGCGTACTATTGGTCTGTGGATGAAAAGCTGCTTATTTATGACTACATTTCTAATGGAAGTCTTGCCAGTGCACTTCACGGTAAAATTCTGTCTTTTATTGTTTCACGATGCAAATTCAGTCAAGTTAACTTCAATTTCTTAAAAGCTTCCTGATACTGACTCTGTCCTATTTTTCCTTACTGCTTTTTCTCTACATGCTTTATTGATCATCAGGAAAAGCTGGATTGGTGTCTTTCACGCCCTTGCCATGGTCTCCGCGATTGAGAATCATGAAAGGAATAGCGAAAGGTTTGGTCTATCTTCATGAATTCAGCCCCAAAAAGTATGTTCATGGAGACTTGAAGCCAAACAATATACTTCTTGACCAAATTATGGAGCCCCACATTTCCGATTTTGGGCTTGGGCGTCTTGCCAATATCGCGGGAGGCTCTCCTACCCTACAATCTAACAGGATGGCAAGCGAGAAGCCACCAGAAAGAATCCAAAAGAGTACGTCCTCAGAAGTTTCTACAATTATCTCATCAGCAAACCTGGGATCGAATTACCAGGCTCCTGAAGCATTGAAAGTCGTGAAACCGTCGCAGAAGTGGGACGTCTTCTCTTTCGGGGTCATCTTACTGGAGATGATCACGGGAAGGTATCCTATCGTTCAGGTGGGAACTGTGGAAATGAACCTGGTCCATTGGATCCAGTTGTGCATCGAAGAGAAGAAACCACTTTCGGATGTCCTAGACCCGTACTTAGCTGAAGACGCAGATAAGGAGGAGGAGATAATAGCGGTTTTGAAGATTGCGATGGCATGTGTCCATAGCAGCCCCGAAAGAAGACCCATAATGAGGCACGTCTCTGATGCTCTTGATAGATTGGCCATACCAACTGATTGATATATTATTCACCCGGCCTAAAAGCTTAACCTGAATGATCAGTGAAGCTTGTTGTCTCAACCGGACAATTTCGTGATGAGCTCCTGTTTGACAATAGAACCGAGAACACCCCTTGCTTTGGAACGTGAGCGTAAGAAATGTTTTGCTGGTGTTCTGCCTGAGGGGGCTTCAAATCAAGACCTGGACCGCCTGGACCACTCTAAAATTATTCGTTTTATTTACCGTCTTTGCATGAGGTAATGGGGGCTGTAGTGTAGGTAGCTCAGCTAGGTCAGGCCATCATCCTGCTAGAGATTGCAATTTGTTTTTGAATGGGTTGGTTGTTTCTGCTGCACGTGATTGCGAAACCCTCCTTGTTTCTCTTGTTTGTTTCTCCTTGTTTTCAAGAGTCTGTATGTTCATCCATTGACTGTGTCGTCTGGTTTCTGGTCATTTTTCTGTATCCTCCTAACACGGACCTTGGGACTGTGCCTAACGTTGTCTAGATGCTACGGGGATGAAAGCTTATTTTGGATCCATGGTAGGCAATAGGCATGTGTTAACTCCACATGTGAGTGTAGTGCTCTAATTTCTGATGGTTCCAAAGACCTTCCAAGTTGGTGGCATCACAGATCATGACCGAGGCTCATTGTGTGAACTGAACCCAATTTGGTAGTAATGTTGAACTGTGGAAAAATTCCTGATTGACCAATCATGTGCCGAGATTATAGGGGGTGCGGACTCCACAATTCAAGTCGTTCGCAATCATGTTCTTTGTGTAAGGATTCTTCCTTAGCTGTCTCTTTTGGACTTAGTTGGCAGAATCCTTCTTTTGACCCGAGAGCTGGTTTATGGCATTGGTGGTGGTCAAGATTTCTCACAGCATATGCCGTCTCTCCAGTCCTTTTCGTGCACTTTTTCTTTGAGAAGAAAGGAGCTTTGGCGAGCCATTACAGGCGTAATTGGGTGTTTCCTCCTGCTTTTTTCCTCTCCGCACACAAAAATAAATAGATAAATAGGAAGACATAATCATAACATCTAAAAGAGGACCTTATCACATCTATAATTAAGTTTTTACGAGAAAAGGAATGGACAGGAAAATAAATTCTGATAAACATCTAAACATCCTGTGGTCATCCGCTCCATAAGGCACTTGATCACTTTGGATTGCTGAATCCATTTCTTTCCGTATGGTTGGCAATGCAAGTGATCCTTGATCTACTTCCAAACAGTGTTGTACAATATTGATGCCATAGTCCACAGTCGCAATCCAAGAAAAATTAGGTGCCTAAATCACGACATGTTCGATCAAAAGAATCGACTATAGCTTTGTCATTGTGCCCGTGAATATGAAATCTAAGTAAAACACGTTGGTCCTCCACAAAAATGTTACAGACAAAATTAACAGACTACCTACAATTATCAACGGCAATGAAGCCCGGCCATATCAAGCCCCATCTCGATCCTTTATCCCTTGGAGAGAGATGATCATCCTACTAGAGCATCGCATATCTTCTAAAGTAACGAGCGCTGATAACCATCATCAGAGTCGCAAAATCTCCACGCATTTGCATGAGAACCCCTCCAATCTAGGAGAGCACGCAAGCACCATACATCATAACCAGAACAGAACTCCATTGTTGTTGCCTCGATTCATCAAGAGGAGGTACACTCAATGTGTTGGTTTTCGCTACAATCATGGCGACTGAGAAACTTGATTATACATGGGTAGATCTGCTGCACGGCCTGCCCAAGAGCCATGACGCACTAGCATCAGATGACAAAATGGAATGATCTAAGAGTCCATTGAACATGAAAAGCAAGAGCCATACCATTCGTCCCCCCACCAAATCATAATGAGCATAATGAGGCCCTTCAGGTCCCCCAAAAACTTTGTAAGTCACCAGATTATCAGGAATAAGCTTCACAGTTTCTGTACAACCAGGTCAAACGAGTAAGAACAATTTTTTTACTGTCCAAAAGAACTTTTGGCATGATTCCTAATTAGACGTACCCTCAACAGCTTCAGGTGGACAGATTAGATCTCTATTCCCTGCAATCGCCAAGATAGGCACATTGCTTTTGTGCAAATGATCCTTGTAAAAGAATCTGCCACTACGGTCAGATAACCCTCCTTCCTTGAAAGCCGTCGTCAGCTGCAATATGAGTTTAGCAGGTATAGTGCCTGCAAATCCCAGGACAAAAATCGAGTGAAATCACTCATGTGGCACAAGAACACTCAGCTGATGGTATAATACAGCAAGATGCAATATTATATCCACTGACAGTCTATGTATATATCTGTAAGCAATATCAACTATTTCGCATATCCAAAGATACAGAACAGTTTTCTGAAGGCTACAAAGGGAAGAGACAATTTGCGGGTGGATGGCAGAAATGCAGAAAGTTGTCAAGGTTCTAGCATATTGCAGTCAAGAATTTGTGCACACAACTAGAATCAAAGAGATGGAAAACAATTTTGTGACGGTTGTTCTGGAAGCAACGAGTAAAGCGGACAATAAAAATGCAGAAATTTGCAGGTGCATTCTAAAATTTGTCCTCATACTGTGCATTTGACGCCTTGTGAATCACTAGAATCCCGAAATACATACTCCACTTAATCTTTCCAAGGAAGCAAAACTTTTTCTCCCCCACTCTTTGGCCAGTTCCAAGGGTGCCAAATCTAGATGCCAACATAACTAGACAAATTGGAGTTTTGATGCCTATGGCCGAAGCTGCAGGCAACTTCCATGAAAAGCACATGTTATCTATCTCCCATTGCAAGGCAGATGCATTTAACTTACAAAAGTTGTTCAAGACGAGCTTTTCCAACAATTCTGGATGCATCATGTCCTCTGCTGATATCAGATGATTTAACCAAGACAATACATAGGGAGGGCGTGATGAAAGAGGATAAGCAGCCGATAACATCGCCCCCAGAGGAACAACAGGAACATTAAGAGCCTGTGCAGGATCTGCCTGCTTGACAAGAACCATGGCATTAAATTTTCGGCACAGACGATAACAAAACTTAGCCGTAAAAATCAATTCCAACCAAAAAGGCATCCATCGCATTTCCACTTACGAGGGGTAAAAGCAACTTGAGTGTTGATTTTGAAGGTGTGTAGTCAAGTGATGATGCCAAAGTAGCAACAGCTGCTAAGTTTGGGTCCTTTCCTTCAAAACCTTGTCAGGTAAAATACAAACGGTCAAAATATAAGATGCTACCACAACTATCTGAAAGTCTTAGACCAGTTCATGACAATGATCAGCCTTACAAATTTAAAACAGTCAAAAAGAGGATTTGAAAATGACAATCGGTGCCATTTTTAACCACCGCATAGAGATGATGGAACAAAATACTGAAGAACAAGCGGTGAAGAAGATACCAATTTTTAGGCCCGGAAAGATCACTTCCATGTGAATAAGTTAGGGGTAACACATACTATCCAAAGCGAAGACTTTAGTGTAAAGCGAGGATATATACTATCATCCACCTAACTTACTTGAAACAATGAAAACTGAAGAAAACATCACAACTGAATAAAACTGACAAGATCTAAAAAACTAGCAATAATTGCTTCGCAACAAAGTCTGTCGCAAAAGGTAAACATTTAAACAATTAAAGAAATAAATGGAAAACCATTACGAGATATTAATAAGACATGAGAAGCGGAAGAGTTGTTAATGCTCTCTACGATACAGAGAAAAGCTCAATTGTGCGAAGAGGTAAGACAGAATCTCACCACATCGAGATAGCATAGCATAAAGCAAGATTCCTCCCATGGAATGTCCGATTGCCAGCAGTTTACCATCCTCCGGTTTGCTTATTGCTCTTATATATTCCATCTAAACCAATGAATGAATAAATTTTAATGTCAATTCCTGGTGCAAGGACTGAAAATACACCTTAGTTATACCAGAAATTAGAAGAAAGCAACACAAGGTAAAATAAGAAAACAAAACACAGCTAGCGAATGAATATACACAGTGTATATGTCACCTCACCGCAGCAGGCACATCCTCTTCAAGGTAATGATCAAAATCCCAGTCATACTTCACCATCAAATCAAGCTGCTTCTGAAAATCTTCAATAGTGGAAGAGAAACGTTCTTGTATATTAAAAAGTGGAGGTGAAACGGATCGTTGACCTTCTTCAATAATATTTACAAGTCGTTCACTTAAGTCTCTAATTTGATTAGCAATCCCAGAGTTTTGCCTCGATTCCAACAAGCCTGAAAGAGTCGCCCTTATCTCATTGTAGCGCTCTGATAACTGTGAATCCTCCACAAGTTTGGATATCTGATCAAAGAACCTAGCAGACATAATTCTGGATTGACCTTCGCTAAGAAAACCAGAAAGCCTTTCTGACAAACGCATGAAAGTCTCTGTTAACTTTGACACCAGCTTAGATTCATCCCATGCTGTTGCCAGAACAGCAGGATCTCCCTTAGCAGCAGGAACTTCGGAGTCCAGATAGACACTGGTACTGTTCGTTGCATCCTGTTGCTCAGGAAGAGCTCCATTTATTGCACCTTTTGCAGCAGCTTCCATTTGCTTCGACATTTTATTTGCAGATTGTTCAATCCCTTCGGGAGTTGATCCCTGTGCGCTCAATCCAGCACCTCTGACTTCCAGAATCCAGGTGTCAAATCCTTCACCCGACATGTACCGTGCAAATGAAGACTGCAAATATTTAAATCAGTCATCAAATCACAAGTATATCAAACTACGGTCCTAAGATTGTGCAATTAGTTCCTGGCCCGTTGATCCTGCGAATTACAGTTACAGGACCCCCATGTTCGGTGCCAACAGAGATTCATACAAATCGAGCAAGAACCTTCTAAACGACGAAACTCCAAATTAAACCTAACGAACTAAGCTAAATTGAAGTATTGACTCGAGCTGAGCACTTCTGGAAGCATATCTAAGACAGAAAACATAGGCTCATTAGCCGCCAGACCAGAGACCCTTTACCCTGTGAATGGCTGCAAAGTCGTCAAAACACAGACAAATTGACACTTTTTCGCATTGGAAAAAGAAAAGAAACTACAGATTATGAGCGCACCATGCAGGAAGACCTCACCAAAAATCCGAGGAGAAGACACTGAGACATCAAGATATCAATTCGGCAACTCCAGCATTCCTCTAAGTAACAACTAGAAACATAGCAAAAGCGGAAACAAACTTCAGACGATCTCATTCGATAATGCCGGTGGTTTCACAAAGAGAGAGACCACGTGATCATTCATCACGCGCGTTACGTCCACCATTGGCCGATGCATACAACAAGTCCTTAAGATAAACTAGGCACAAATGCCAAAAGTCAAACGCGGCGCAACACAGAATCATTCAAGAACTTCACAAAGACCATCGAGAATCGCGACAATTTTATTCAAAGAAAGAAAATGAAGAACATACACCAGGGGAGAGATCGTAACCAATGGCGTTGGTTCCAACTCCGGACAGCAACAGCAGAGGATGATTCCTGACAGGAGCCTGTCGAGCAACCATGCCCAATCAAAACTAGTATAAAGCGAATCGAAGTAAGGACGAACCGCCGCCCGCCAAAAGGTGCGGACAAAGAAACGGAACCTGAGGAGGCGGATGGTAGCGCCAGAGGGCGAGGCGCCAGTCGCTGTTGCCGACGGAGACGTAGTGGAGCTCGTCGGCGGTGCAGACCGACGGCTTCTCGGGGGCCCTCAGGACGGCGTCGGCGGCCTCCTTGGTGGAGCAGAAGGCCCGCAGCCTCAGCGACGGGCTCGCCGCGCCGGGGGCCCGGAGCGCCACGGCGGCGGCGGCGGCGGCGGCGGCGGCGCGGGAGAGGGCGAGGGAAGGGGCGATGGAGCGGACGGCGGAGGAGGCCACGTGGAGGGCCGAGCGGACGTCGTGCTGGATCGTCGCCATCGATCGAACGGAACCCTCCTTCGCGGGATTCGGGGTGCCGCCGACGTTTGGCGGAATCGGAAAAACCGGCCGTCGGCGAAGCTTTGAATTTGCCAGAAGCTCGGAACGAGAAAAGGAGAGCGAAGAAGGAAAAAGAAGAAAGGAGGAGGAGGAGGAAACGGATCTTGAGTGCGCTAGTGACGTGACAGTATCGGCAGGCCGGAGATCCTTCCCTGTCCAGACTCCATTGTTATGAGCCGAAGGAGGAAGGAGCAAGGCCCATTGCTTTCAGAAAAAGCCCAACAAGACGACGGCCCGCCTCCGTCGTCTTCTTCGTCTTCCTCTGCCTCGCCAAAACCCCTCCTCCCTCCTTTCTTCAGCTCGCCAAAAGGTTCGGAGGTTTTTGAAGCTCTGCGCTTCTTCGACTCCGACTCTTCTGTTTCCTCCCGCATGCGCCGTGCTCGACGGAATGTCCGGTCCAGCTCGTGAGGTCGGCGTGCGCCGGGCGTTCGTCGGGGCCGGATGCAACCGGATCGTGAACAACGTCTCGTGGGGCGCCTGCGGCCTGGTGGCGTTCGGCGCCCAGAACGCCGTCGCCGTGTTCTGTCCCGAGGTGCTTCCGAGGCTCCTTGATCGAATCGAGTGCTCGTTTTTTCTTGGTTATTTTTTGGCTGACAATCATTAGTACTGTCGCAGGCTGCTCAGATTCTGACTACGCTCCCGGGTCACAAGGGGCCCGTGAACTGCACCTTCTGGCTTCCGAATAGCAAATTTGCATTCAAAGGTAAGGGCTTTTCTTTCGTTTGTGTTCTTGGCTCGACCGCAGTTCATCGGACAATTTGGTCGATTGTTTTTCCTAGTATCAGCTAACTGTTTCTTCTTGGACTATGCTTTTCTTCTCAGTAGCTATATTCGAGATTGGTATCCATTAGGATAATCATCACCCAATCAGTATTCTTTAAAGTTTAGCATTTTACTGTGTAACTGAGGCTAAACATCAAGAGGAGGTGTTCTTTTTTTTTTTTAATGAATCTCTCTAAATTTATGCAATAGCCCAACATGTTTCTGAACGTTACATTGATCTGGTGGTATTTCTTCTATCTTCATGGGATTTTAATGAATTTTATGTCCTTTGAACAGCTAAACATTTGGAGCATCATTATCTGTTGTCTGGAGATGCTGATGGTGCCACAATACTATGGGAATACTCTCTCCTTGACCGCAAGGTACATCTCGGGCTAATGGAGTGCATCTCAAAGAAGCTTACCCTCTTTCCTGCTTTCTTCTATTTCATTGCATTTATTCTGAACCTAGTTCCTTATTTCTGGTAAATGAGGGTCAATGATGTGGTACTCAAAGTTCTCTAACCTCTAAAAAGATCTAGCGAAACATGTTCTTAGAAATGCTAAACTACAGTGCATCTTTTATTCTCAGTGGACGCATATTATGCAACTACCACAGTCGCACAAGAAGGGAGTCACGTGCATTACCGGAGTCATCATTTCTCCAACTGATGGTCTTGTTGCATCAACTTCATCAGATGGTACTGTTAATATCTGGGAAGTGGCTTTCCCATCCACCAGCGGAGGTGAGCAGCTCCTATTAACTACAGTGTTTTTCCATTGACGTATTTTTCTCTATTTATTCACCATCTGTTGCTTTTCGCTTTTCAATGGTAGTTGTTCCAGCAGGGATATTCTATCTTGGCTATTACATTATGGTTATTTCTCATTATCACTATATGATTTCAAGATTTTTTTTGTTCTTCGTCCACATAATTTGGAAACTCCTGCTTAGGCTATCCATAATAAAGCGGAAGCTCTCAATCAGGGCTAATCACCATAGAAGATACCGACAATATTAAAATTTGATTACAAGTTAAAAGCTTTGCTTGTTTTAACAGAAGGTATTTTACACTCCTATTATCTTTAGGTATTTAACTCAACCTGTGAAAACTGGGGGAAAAAGCTTGTAGGCAACAGAGATTTTAGCTTTTGGGAAAAAAGAAGGAGAACCTAGGCTGGTAAGAGTACTGCAATGTTAGCAGTCATAGGGATATAAAGATTGAATCTTGTAATTGTGAATAGATATAATCTTATAATCATTGTAATTCTGATTGTTAACCACCATTGATCTCCAATTTATATGCCAAACTTCTTGGTTGTTGTAGGAAAATGCAATTTCACACTTCTGGAATCCATATTTGTGGGTTTAAAACCAATGGTAGCACTCTCATTAGCAGAGTTGCCAGGAGATGCTGGGAAGATTGTCCTGGCCATGGGAGGATTGGACAATAAAGTTCATCTGTACTGCGGTGAGAGGTCAGGAAAGGTATTAAACTTTGGTTTCATCAGTTTAGATTAATTCATGCATCTTTACCTGCTTCACGTTGAAGTGCTTCTCTGACGGTTTGTTTGTTTCTGGCAGTTTGTTCAAACCTGTGAGCTGAAAGGCCATACAGACTGGATCCGAAGCTTGGACTTTTCATTACCTATAGTTACTGATGGTGAACCAGATAGTATCTTACTTGTAAGTTCATCCCAGGATAAAGGCATACGCATATGGAAGATGACTGATCGTAATTCTCCTGCCAGTACAAAGGGCACATACAAGAAAGAAGAAATGAGCCTGGCTTCTTATATTGAAGGTCCTCTGCTTATTTCTGGCTCGTGCTGTTATCAGATATCTCTTGAATCTCTTCTCATTGGACATGAGGATTGGGTCTATTCTGTGGGTTGGCAGCCACCTCTAGTTTCCTCTACAATGGCGACCACGTATCATCAGCCCCTAAGTATATTGTCTGCATCTATGGACAAGACAATGATGATTTGGAAACCTGAAAAGACTACCGGTATCTGGATGAATGTGGTCTCAGTAGGGGAACTAAGTCACTGTGCTTTGGGTTTCTACGGTGGCCATTGGTCACCAGATGGAGATTCAATCTTGGCACATGGATATGGTGGATCTTTTCATCTTTGGAGAAATGTTGGTGATGGATTTGACGATTGGCAACCACAACGGATTCCCTCTGGACACTTTGCAGCAGTATCAGATATTTCATGGGCAAGGTGTGGTGAATATATTCTCTCTGTCAGTCATGACCAGGTGAGATGATGAAATTTTTTCTCAAGCATGTCCTTTTGTTTCCATCATGTTCTGCTGCATGTTCATTTTTGTTTGAAGCATAGGTGTTGTCATGATATTTCAGATAGAGCTACTAGCAACTTACTCTATATGGTCAACAAGATGCGATTGTATCAAATAAAAATACTATCCTGGGCACAGCTTGGGGGGATGAACACATATAGGAGATCAAAATCAATTTCATAGTGAGTTGAATAACCTTGCATGTTTAGAAACGGAGATTCTTCTAAGGCTTAGAGTTTAAGAGCTGCTTATGTGGGAGATAATGAATATTGAGCGGCATAAGGTTTTGTGGACATAGGCATGATCTATTTGGCTTATCAAGGCCAATGGATGGGTGAGCAAAGACTGAAAAGCCCTCACCATGTGACGATGACTGTCTTGTAATTCTTCCACTGCAATGATATTCTTGGAAAGGGACAGGGATTGCTACATGCTTCGAAGTTGACCTCATAGGCACTGTTCCTTAAGTTTTTCCTATTGCAAAATAAAAAAAAATGACAAATTTTTCTTGATGCGCAGTTGAATCTGCAGAAAGTTTTCTCTTCTTAAAGTGAATTGTTCCATCCCAGTGGTGAAAATTGTTATGCCATATTGCATTTCTTTTTGTACTTCTTTTAGAATCTGATGCAAACTTTTAACATTTTCAGACGACACGAATTTTTGCCCCCTGGAAAAATGAAGCTTCACTACAAAAGTTTGATCCTTGGCATGAAATTGCTCGACCTCAAGTTCACGGTCATGATATTAATTGTGTGGCCATGATTAAAGGAAAGGGCAACCATCGCTTTGTCAGTGGAGCTGATGAGAAGGTTTCAAGGGTGTTTGAAGCCCCTTTGTCTTTCCTTAAGACCCTGAATCATGCATCTCTACAGGCCATTAGTTTTGCTGAGGAAGATCAACTGGGTACTCAGGTTTTGGGTGCTAATATGTCTGCCCTTGGACTGTCACAGAAACCCATATATGTACAGGGTGACTCTCTCTCTCTCTCTCTCTCTCTCTCTCTCTCTCTCAGATGTCTTTTCTTGAGTTTATGTGGATACTTTGACATTTGTTGTATGCTTGCTCTACGAATTCAGATTTCATTAGAGATCAATACATCTTTTATCATGGAGTTTTATTGGACATGAATTCAACATCTTTGGGATGGTAGAATTTATATCAGTTAAAAGGATGTATTGAAGTCTGGTTCTTGATGCTGAAGCTATGATGAATCGGGATAATTATAGTATTGGTTATGTCTAAAAATTTCCTACTTGATTATCAAAACATTTAATTCCTATTCATGGGCAAAACATAGGATATGAAGTGTAATTACTTGGTGTAGGTAATAGGTCGGGATAAAATGTTACTAAATGAAGCATTTTCTGTTGTAGCTGCTAATGGGACACCGGAAAGAAACAGTGGTGATGGTTTCGACACCCTCGAAACCATCCCGGATGCAGTTCCGGTGGTTTTAACTGAACCCCCCGTTGAAGAGCAACTGGCTTGGCATACATTGTGGCCGGAGACGCACAAACTTTATGGTCATGGCAATGAGCTTTTCTCCTTGTGCTGTGACCATGAGGGAAAGCTCATTGCTTCATCCTGTAAGGTATAAATGGTTGCTAGCATGTGCACTTGTAGCTTTCATCATTGAAGTTATACTTAATTTAATATACATATTCTAGGAGTGTTAAACATTAAGATTGCTGAGTTGAAGATTCTGTGGTTTATTTTGCATGGAATAGTAAAGCGCCCTAATTGCCGTAGAGTATTAAATTTGTTATTTCAGTGGAGTTATAGGAATCATATGCGCAATCTTCAGAAGTTTTCTTTTCCCATATTTTAGTGTTCTTGTCAAATTTGTCCGCCTACAACTTGATGCTCCATTTCAATAGTTGTTAGCTGTCTCTAAACTTCAAAATCTTGTATTTCATTTCTTGTAGGCACAGTCAGCACCAGTGGCTGAAATATGGCTATGGCAAGTGGGCTCCTGGAAGGCAGTAGGTCGCCTTCATTCTCACAGCTTAACGGTGACGCAAATGGAGTTCTCTCACGACAACAAAATGCTATTAGCTGTTTCAAGGGACAGACAATTCTCTGTTTTCTCCATTGATAGAAGAGGTATAGTTATACATCCTTCTTTTGCCAAAAAAATGCATTATAAAAACATATTGTACGTTAGTTTCTTGGAGCCGCACAACTTGCACAGCCATTCTAGTTCAGGAGTCTGATAAGTCAAAAGCAAGGTCATTACAACACCAAGATGGAAAACTGCAGTGATTTAACAAATTCGCAATCTGGATAATTTCCAATCTTCACTAGTTTGTTTGAACATGCTTTCATTTGCCTAAAGGTGTGTTTAATAGGCTTCGTCTGTCGGAATGTGTCTAGAACCTGTAATGAAAAGAGGCATCAGTTGGCATTTGTATCTTGGAAATTGATAGAACTCCCATGATTTGGTCATAGTAGTAACACCTAAAACAATTGTTCTTACAATGCTTAATCATCATGCCATTATTGTAAGGGTACTAATTTGGACTCCTTGATTTTAGAGATTGGATTCTTGCCCCCACCTTTGTCTCTTTCAGAGTAACAATCTTAAGACTGACAGAATAGTTACTCGTTGGCAAATGTTAGTTTCCTGATTCTTTCTTGTCATATGTAGGCTCAAATGAAGTTAGTTATCATCTGTTAGCAAGACAAGAGGCACACAAAAGAATAATATGGACGTGTTCATGGAACCCATTTGGTCATGAGTTTGCAACAGGTTCACGGGACAAGACAGTCAAGATCTGGGCTGTAGTGGCCGAATCTGCAGTCAAACATGTCACAAGCTTACCGCAGTTTGGCAGCAGTGTCACTGCCTTATCTTGGCTTGGTCTTGACCGCCTAAAAAATGTGGGATTGCTAGCAGTAGGAATGGAAAATGGACTGATCGAGCTGTGGAATCTATCATCCAAAAGAGGTGAAGTTACCGAAATTCCTGAGGTAACTGTCTCTCTTGCTGTTAGGCTTGACCCGTTGATGTGCCATGTTTCTTCTGTGAACCGTTTGGCATGGCGGGATTCGGAGAAGAGTGCGGATTGCAGGAGCATGCAGCTAGCTTCGTGCGGAGCCGATCATTGCGTGAGGATCTTTGAAGTAGATGTAGATTGATGGTTAGTCGGTTTTGTATCTGCACAAATTTTGAAGCGAAAGTGTCCTATACATGTTGCTTTGGTTACTTTCTTAATCAAAGTATCCAACAGCAAATTACGAGTGATCTACTGACACGGCCAGGTAAGTTCAGATACAGTGGAATTTTTGAAGTACGTTATTATCAATGCAACGCCAAAGTTGCCTGACAGTATACTCTCCCAGAAAAATTTGAGATGTCCGCCAAAATCAAGCTAGGGACTAAGAAACGGCGCTGTGTGGTTCAGCTCAATATAAGTTCCTTGCTGTAGAGTGAGATGATTCAAGAAACATATATACACCGACCATGATTCAAGCAATCTGCAGGAACACAGATAACCAGCACAGCGCATCCTTTCTTTCTCTCGTAGTCACGAGTCTTCAGAAACTGAACTGAATCAATTTTAATAGGGTCAAGTTGCTTCAACCGCATCGGGTGAGCTTGCTTTGGTTACCAAGCACTTTAGGGACATACGAGCAGGACATAAAGCACGGGTCACCCTGTTCCATCAAGCAAAGAAATTTTATGGTAGCGCGCAAAGTAGTCCCAAAAAGCCTGATCTTATGGTATCTGTAGCCGCTTACAGAAGCGACTAACCACTTCCTCCATAAGAAGTGAGTGCAAGGAATAGGAGATATAACAGTGGTTTCTTGAGGCGGAGACAAGGACAGGTTGAGAAAGAAGAGAATACATGCCAAATCACCAGAATAACTCACAAATGACCTTCCATGGCCTCATAGACGATCCCTCAGGCCAATCTCCAATAGGCAGTGTCCTGCTCACCAGCGCAGGCATCATCATCTCTTGAGACTCCATTCATCATGATTGCCCGAAAGGCCAATTTGGAATACTACGATTCCAGCAACAAGATAAACTCGTCCAATATTGCATATAACATAATGTTACACAGGTCACAGAAGAATTATTTGCCAACTGTGAAATTTATATTCAAAAGGGAATTGAGAGAAGCAGCATGACTGCAAGTTCAAGCATTTACATCCCGATAACTTGACCACTTTTGTTTCTTGACTGACAACAATATTTCACACGAAAGAAAAGTATTGAGCTGAGGTTCTTATTTTCCCGTCCCAGTAACATACCACAAACCAATCACGGTAACAAGACAGACAGACGCTAGAAAAAAATCAAAACAAAAATAAAAAGGTATACTGATCCCATTCTTCCAAAACTGTTTCTTCTCTCTGAACTGATTTTTATAACGGCTGTGATGTCCTCATCTGCTGCTTCATGCTGTCACCAGAATGTTGACCCGAGGCTTCAGGCAGCCCAACGGCATTCGCTGCGGTCATGGTTTGGTACTGAGAAGGTAATGACGGTGCTAAGTGCTGAGCATAGTAGATCTGCCCGGGAGCTTGATTCGCAAATTCATAACCATAAGTAGCCGGGGCAACGGAAGAGGGAGCAACTGACTGAGATGGATGATGGACCTGCGAGTAACCAACATACTGTTGTTGATGCTGGCCTGCAGGTACTTGAACCAGAGGTGAAGCAGATGCTGAAGCCATTCTGTATACACTTGAAGCCAAATCGGTTTTAACGCCAGGAGGGTTTCGTATGGGGTTAGCATAAGCTGCTGACTGAGGAAGCACAGCAGAGTTTGGAGTTGCTTGGGGGCGGTTAGAAGGATTTGCTGTAGCAGCCTCATTTGGATTGTTTTGCTGAGCTGATAGATTATAGGCTTGGGGTTGGCTCACAGGCATATAGTACACTGGGTAGTGCTGATCAATCTGATGATGCTGGACCTGATGTTGTTGGGATGGATACACGGTGTAGTAGGCCGCGACGGGCACTGAGCCTTGGGGATGGTGCTGAATGTAATGTGGGCCAGCTTGCACAAACTGCTGCTGTGGTTGTTGATGTTGCTGTGGTTGTCGTTGGTCAATCTGAGATTGCAATACATACCTAGCATCCTGCATATGCTGCTGTAGCTGGACTCCAGTGCTTTGCTCAGAGATATTAAAGTTTGGATCCATTGCGTTGGTCGGACCACGATTGATCCCCAAGGACATCTGTACAGCTTGGTCTTGATATATTACAGGTTTTGGACGAGCTAGCGGGTTCATCAAGCTACCATCACTATAAGATGGAAAATGCAACTCAAAACCTCAACCAACACATATGTAGATGGAACAAAGCAACAACGATCAAGACCAATTTTATGCACAGAAAGTAGATGCTTTCAGGTATCTTCAAAATTAAATAGATATTGAGCATTAACTCGCTTTGGAATTCCAAGAGGCTAGAGATGCGATAAAGAGCAGACAGGAAGAGACAGGAAGGTCCCTTCCTCAACTGTGGAAACAAATCTTGGCACCTGGGTTGTAATTTATTCAAAGCCATGTTAGCAGTTCATCTAAATCATCCCTATCAGCTGAGGAAATAGGAAACCAAAACATTGTACCCTTGACGAACAGTGAGGGCATGATTGCCCTTTTGGAGTCACAGTCTTCATGATGGGTTTCTAACGTGTTTTCGAATCTTTGAAGCTCACTCAATGGAAAGAAATGGCACGCTCTTGCTACTTTTTAGGCTGATGGCGCTGAAAGTATATGAAGATTAAAAAACATGTGTTGGACAGAAGTACTTCTAACAACGCTGGGAGAAATCCCCTCTCTTTCCTCTCCTTCTCTTTAAAACCATGACAAGAAAATCATAAATCATTCTAAGAACCAGCAATCCCCTTTAATACAAAGTCAGCAGCACACCTACGCAAATAGAGCTTTGGTAACTTGGCAGGGGAGGAAGAAGTATGGGGCTAAAGGGCAACCTGCAACAGATACTTTATGCCCACAGGCTATGATAGAATCAGCAGTCAATAATTTCGCGTAGCCTTGACCTACACTGATTAGCTTATATCAAATCGAGTAGGAGTAATTCACACAATTGTTGGTCAGTATCCGACTGACCCCATATGACCCTTATATTTTTAGCAGTGAAATTTTCAATTCCATTTCCACCACACTTTACAAGGCGAATGAGGTCATCTTATTAGATTCTGGCGTCCTTGATGCACATGACTGGAACAGTAACTTCACATGTCTAACACCTGCAATCTTCGAGATCTCAAGAAAGCCTTATGAGCACTAAAAGGTTTACTTTCGCAGTTTCCCTTCCATAAGGTGCCATACGCTAACCACATACTCTGCTGTATACTTATGACAAACCTATGGTTTGGCAACTACGACCTGCCGAAAATTACATCGAAAACCACATGAGAATTCATATACATTAATCGTTCCAGGTCATCTACTTGAGGAGTTCCCCAAATCTCGACAAATCCATTGTATAATATCGGATAAAGTACGCACACAGAGGCCACTTCAGTATTAACGACAGAACAAAGCAATCGGTACCTCGAAACTGAATCTGGGGAAGGCAAATCAAGAACTCCACTAGGCTTTGGCTGTGACTGGGGAGGCTGAGGCTGTTGCTGAGCCAGAGGCAATTTCCGAAGCCCTAAAGGAACACCGTGGTCCGATCTCTCATCATCGGAGTATACCCGATTGGAATAATCTCCCGGAGGAGCAACCGCCGCGGAGCCCACATGAACGCCTGTCACCGCAGCCGCCGCCGGCACCGTGGGTGGCGAGGAAATCATGCCAAGGCCATCATCTGGCTTCGGCACAACACCAGCGCCTATAACCATCTGAGCAAACTGTTCCTCAATCCCCAATTTCTGATCCAGCATAGCCCTAACCCCTCCACCTCCGCTGCCGCCGCCCATGACATTTTCCTCCACCTGAACACGGATCGAAGGCAAGTTGGCAATGGATGGCGAGGACGAAGTCGATCCGAACGACGACGTCGTCTCCAGCATCGGCGAATCGGGCACGGAGTGCACATCCTGCGCCTGCTTCACACTCTTCTCGTTGCCGAGCGACGAAGAACAGTCCGCATCTCGAGAGCTGGTCTCGCCGTTGTTGATCCCCACTTCATCGTCCAAGTTCATGAGACAATTGGCCGGACCCGAGTCGGAGAACGCCCTGCCGAGCAGGCCGGCGGTGTTGAGGGCGCTGAGGAACCAATCGTCCGATTTGGTGGAGGACTCGAGGATCGGGCCGATCGACTGCGAGGAATCGGGCTTGGAAGGGAAGAGGAAGAGCCTCAGCCGGGAGGGCTTCGCGGCGGCGGCGGCGGAGGAATTGACCATGGTGCGGTCGTACTCGTCGATCATGTTCTCGAGGTCCTCGTCGGTGGAGACGGTGATGAGGGAGTCGAGGTCCTCGCTCGGGAGCTGGTACTTGAGCGTGAAGGGCCGGTTGTTCAGCAACGTCTTGGAGAGGTGGGCGGAGAGGGCGGAGAGGGAGGCCGCGTTGCGGTCGACGACGACCATGCGGGTGTCGCCGCCGACGTAGCAGAGCGACTTGTCGTGCGGGCGCGGCACGATGTGCCCGCCGTAGCTGCACATCAGCCGCAGCTTCGGGGGGAGCGGTTCCGCCGCGGCGGAGGAGGGCGGATCCCAGGATTCGGTGGCGGCGCGCGACCGCGGGGACGAGTCCACCGAGTCCGGGTAGCTGTGGTGGGCCGGCGGCGCGGCCGCGGCGGATGCGAGGGAGGGCGCCGGGGCGGCGGCGGAGAGCGCGGGGGGCGGCGGCTCCATGGCGGCGGAGACGGGTTGTCCTCCGGGAGGAGAGAGAGAGAGGGGGGGGCAGGGGGCGGCGGAAGGGAGGAGAGAGAAAGCGAGCGGGCGGGCGGTCGGAGAGAGAGAGAGAGAGAGAGCGAGGAGGCTTTAGTGCACCGGTCTTATAGATACTCCAGTCTCCACACCTGGTGCTGGTGTATTACGGCTGTTCATGTCAGACAATATTATTATTTATTACTTATTATTTATTATTTTCCTATTTTTCTCCTTTTCTTATTATTATTATTATTAAGTATTTTCTTTCTTTTCTATTAAGCAAAAGGTGAGCAGTAGCACCACGAGAGGATGATTTTTGGCCCAAGGAGAGAGGGAGCAAAAACAATGAAGAAATGGCAATAATTATTATCCATCCTTTTCTAATTGTCGTGTCATGGCCGACGACGCTGGCGTGCGAGAGCTAAGCACGGGGAGGGCCAACGGGGATTGAAAAACCCCCGGTAGCCCGACACGACGTGAAAAAGGGAAAAGGTCTATCGACCGGATGATAATCGCATTTCGCCCGGTCATATTGCGTATCGAAAGCTCGTGTAATCCATTCTCAGAAGACAAAACCTCCCCTCGATCAAGCCCGTTTATTGACAGCTTGATGCTTTCTTTCCCACAATAACCAACAATATAAGTGCAGCCTAATCACGAAAAGATAGAAACTTAAAGGGTTAATACCATAAAAAATTTCAGATCGGTATACTTGTGATAAATTTATCTCAAAACTAATTTTTCGACTGCCAAAATCTCCAAACTGGTACACCGGTGATAAATTTACCCTCCGTTAGTTTCCATTAAATTTTTCCGTCGAATTGCCCAGTTGGATGTCACGTGACAATTGATGGATGTACCGATTTAGAGTTTTACTCCTCTGTTCGTCACAGGTTTAACAGTTTGTATCTTTTCGTCGCGAGTATACCAGTTCGGGAGGCTTCGGTGATCAAAAAATTAGTTTGTGGTAAATTTATCACAAATATCTCGGTTTAAAATATTTTGTGATCGAAAAATTAATTTCGAGATAAATTTATTATAGACGTATCAATTTAGAATTTTCAAATTATCCCCGCTAGCCAAATATATTCAATATGCCTCGCAAAATGCGGAGCTCCACAAATACGCTCCAAATCCCATTTTCAGGGTATTCACTTGCGTGCCAGAAAAAGATCGGATTCGTCCAACTTTAACGAATTTTATTTTTTTCTTATTTTCCTTTCGGGGTGGGGGTCGCGGTACTAAACCAAGCTTTTCCTCGAGTAATCGCTTTTTTTTAATTTCCGAGTTTCGCAGACACAATTCGGGGGGGGGGCCACGTGTACGCGACGTGTCCTCGTGGCGCGTGTACTAAAATCACAGCAGCCCGGAAGCAAATGCGAAGTTACTGTTGGGCCCAAAAAAAGGGAGGGGTGGGGGAAGGAGCGCGAGCGGGACACAAAATCTAAAGAGCCGTGCGTACGGTCAAGTGGTGGTGGACAGCTCGGTCTTCACTAATCGGCTCCAGTTGGGCCACGAGAAATTTACCAAAATAATCTCCCGGGCACGCTCGCCTAATTCCACATGCGCCATTGGATGCGAGGCGGGTCCCACGCGAGCCTCGCCCGATCCGACGGTGGGTGCGGGCTGAGGTCACGTGGGACCGAGGGGGTGGGGGCGATGATTGCTCTGGAGACCGTGGCGCGCGCACCCCGCCGGAAAATTCTTCCGACGGGTCCCGATCTGCTCGAGCGCGCCCGATAATTGATAATTGATAGTCGAAGGGTCGGTTTTTCTTTATATGTGATATCGCTAACTTTCTTCGCTCTCTGACTTTTGCTCTGTCTTTTGCAGAGCACGGGAGCCGAATCACGCACCTGTAATACTAGCGTTTCCATTTCCCAAACTCTTTACCAGCAGCCTAGGGCCGCAGCGCGATGAAAGTTGATTTTTTATTATTGAAAATTCAATTACCGTAGGTAATTTAATTTTCCCCTCGCTTTGTTTTTTTAACTTTTTTTGAGATTTTTTTTTTGTATATTCTGTGCAATGGGTGTCGGAGGTATCTGATTCTCTGCCACTCGGCCGCAAATGGGTATGTTGATAGTCGCTTTGTCTGCTAATAAGGTTTTACTTTATTCCAACGTCGTCTAATGAGCGCCGCCAACCAAACTGTACAAAAAAAGTTGTCGAAAGATGACGCTGCTATCTTCTGGCTCACCCGGCTTTGCACTTTCGCTTTCGATCCGAAAATTACAAAAAAAAGAAATTTCTCCATCCACAAAAATATTTCGATGTAAAGTTATTATTTATGATGAAAATATTTTTCATTGAATAATTATTTTAAATAATTTTTAGAAAATCATGTTTTAAATCATTCATTTTTCGCAGAGATAATAATAATTGATTACTAGGTTCCTGGTCTATGAGTTGAGTCAGATCTAAGTATGAGGTTGAGGTGCTTAGAACAATTGCGGCGAAATGAGCTTCAGAGCGAAGATGCCATTCAAATATAACGCTCTTCGCTTATTTCGCGAAAAATGAATGATTTAAAAAATATTTTCGTAAAAATGATCGTTTATATTGCCTACAAAAAATGAATGAATGAGATTTTTTTTTATCGTCCACGAATATATTTAGACATATATTGCTGTCAACAATGAAAATATTTGTTATTGGCTAATTATTTCATATGATACAAGTAATCATTTTTCGAAACATATTTTACAAAAAATTCATTTTCCGCGAAAGAAAGTATTGGTTTGATGCAAGAAGGAAATATGAAATTTAGATGTTGTCCGCTTAGGCTTGGAATATCAGCTGCTTGCGAGATTTGTCGGGACGAAAAATCCAAACTCTCCTTGCTATCTCGATCCCCTCTATTCATAACTTTCATCGCATGCATCAACAGCCTCTGTTGACGACGCATATCGCTGTCGACAATGCCACCAATTACCAAACACCGCCACAATCGAGGCCACCACGAGTTCCCACGTGATCTCAATTCGAGGTCCCCATGGCTATTGAGATTGCCCACGGCCACAGTCCAGGGAAAATACCAACAAATAGTAAAAGCATACGATATCTAATTGAAAGCTAAGTACGCTTTTTCTTTTTATTCAGACAACATGTGACCCTTTAATATTAAGCGATGGAAAAGAAAGGACCTGCAGGGACCGTCAACAAACGAAAGCCCTGTACATAAAGTATGTCATGCTTTCCTCCGACCTCAGTCCAAAGAAAAGAGTGGGTCGTAAGTTACAAACATCACATACGTGCAAACTTGACCTAAATTAAATGTCGGCGATATCCACACCGATAACCCACCGATCATAAGTACGGCCATTGATGTATGCAGAATTGGGTACTTTCTCGAGCTCGCGGACAAATCGAAACTTCAGGGGCCCTGAAAGTCGATGGCACCAAAGGCGTCACTAATTTTGAAAATCGGCCCGCATGCGGTACGTTCCACCAAAGATGGCTGTGGCTTGCATCATCGCAAGCATGAAGAGTCAAATTGCTTCGGCCAATGGTGGATTTCCCCAAATTCGAATTGAAAGGGAGGGATGCGCAGGCGGACGGCGGACGGCGTCAAAAAAAGCAACGAGGTCGTCGTTCATCGAACGTGGCTTGTCGACGAAAACGACATCGGCTTTTTTTCTGGCCAGAAATGAAAACGACACGCCCTCGGAATACCAGACGGGACGCCAATGTTCTCCAGACGTGAATGCCTTGGTCTCCCCCCCTCGGAATATTTTTAGGGCGACATGAAGGCTTTCCTGAGATCTCGAAGATCGCAGGTGTTAGACATGTGAAGTTACTGTTCCAGTCATGTGCATCGAGGACGCCAGAATCTAATAAGATGACCTCGTTCGCCTTGCAAAGTGCGGTGGAAATGGAATTGAAAATTTCACTGCTAAAAATATAAGGGTCATATGGGGTCAGTCGGATATTGAGTAACAATTGTGTGAATCACTCCTGCTCGATTTGATATAAGCTAATCAGTGTAGGTCAAGGCTACGCGAAATTATTGACTGCTGATTCTATCATAGCATGTGGGCGTATAGTATCTGTTGCAGGTTGCCCTTTAGCCCCATACTTCTTCCTCCCCTGCCAAGTTACCAAAGCTCTATTTTGCGTAGGTGTGCTGCCGTAGCTCTATTTTGCGCCGGGGATATCATTGCCGTGGTAGACCAGACTGATCCTAATGTCGTCCACGAATATATTTAGACATATATTACTGTCAACAATGAAAATATTTGTTATTGGCTAATTATTTCAACTGATACAAGTACTCATTTTTTGGAATATGCTTTACAAAAAATTCATTTTCCACGAAAGAAAGTATTGGTTTGATGCAAGAAGGAAATATCAAATTTAGATGTTGTCCGCTTGGGCTTGGAATATCAGCTGCTTGCGAGATTTATCGGGACGAAAAATTTAAACTCTCCTTGCTATCTCGATCCCCGCTATTCATGACTTTCAACGCATGCATCAATAGCCTCCGTTGACGACGCGTGTCGCTGTAGGCAATGCCACCAGTTACCAAACACCGCCACAATCGAGGCCACCACGAGTCCTCGTGTGATCTCAATTCGAGGTCCCCATGGCTATTGAGATTGCCCACGGCCACGGTCTGGGAAAAACACCAACAAATAGTAAAAGCATACGATATCCAATTGAAAACTAAGTACGCTTTCTCTTTTTATTCAAACAACACATGACCCATCAATATGAAGCAACGGACAAGAAAGGACCCGCGGGAACTGTCCACAAATAAAAGCCGTGTACAAAAAGTATGTCATAGTTTCCTCTTACCATGGTCCAAAGAAAAGAGTGGGCCACAAGTTACGGACATCACACACGTGCAAACTCGACCGAAATTAAATGTCGGCGATATCCATACCCAATAACCCAGCGATCATAAGCACGGCCATCTATGTATGCAGAATCGGGTACTTTCTCGAGCACGCGGACAAATCGAAACTTCAGGGGAGAGTCGACGGCACCTAAGGCGACACTAATTTTGAAAATCGCCCCGCGTGCGGCACGTTCCACCGAAGATGGCTCTGGCCTGCATCATCGCGAACGTGACGAGTCAAATTGCTTGGGCCAGTGGTGGATTTCCCCAGACTCGAATTGAAAGGGAGGGATGCGCAGGCGGACGGCGTCAAAAAAAGCAACGAGGTCGTCGTTCATCGACCGTGGCTTGTCGACGACAACGACACCGGCTTTTTTTCCTGGCCAGAAATGAAAACGACACGGCCTCGGAATATACCAGACGGGACGCCAACGTTCTCCAGACGTGAATGCCTTGGTCTCCCCCCCACGGCATAAATTCGTTGAATGGTAGTCGAGCATGAAATTCATCTGGCCAAGCCGATCATGCATCGAAATTAGTCAACTCAATGTATATTTTCTACCAAAAAAAAAATCATTATATATATAGATTTATTTATATGTTCCGATATTCGGATTAGTCTGGTCTACCGCGACAATGATATCCCCGGCGCGATGTATATGTTTTTAGAAGGACTCTGTAAAATTGGCTATTCGGCCTCCTCAAGCCGTGCTCTCTCGATTAGAGAAAATTTGTCCAATCAGTTATAAACTTATTGTATGGATACTAATTTAATCATAATTTTATATTAATTTTGTCAATTTAGTCATATTCCTTTGCACGAAACTCCAATGCAGTCTTTCTGACCAATTTCCGTTAGAGACCGCCGATGTTAGGGTGTGCCGCGTATGACGTCCGGCGATGACCGGATCACCACGTCGGCAGTTTTCGACGAAAATTTGCCAGAAAGATTATATTGAAATCTCGCACATGGGTTTGGAATTAAAATGACGAAATTTGAAGAATTTAGGACTGAATTAAAATCTGCACGATTAATTTGGGACTGACCGGGTAATTTTCTCCCTCAATTATGCCCCGTGGGCAAGAAGAGTCTCTCCTTCTCGAGGGTACGACATATTTCTAAAGTTCTTAAAAGTAAAAAAGGCGTTCGAAATCGAAACTTTGGGAGAAGGATCTCGCGACCGTCAACACGGAGAATTTCATCGGATTCCTTTTCGTCCCACTTTTTGAGTACGACACGATTGAGGATTTTTGGGCACATTCTTATCATAAAATTCGAATTGTGTGTTGCTCAAACTTCAAAGCTCCAGGGGGACTGAGCTCGGGCGACGACGAGGAATATCATTAGCTCGTGTGCTCGATCCGGGTATTTTGCACCTTAGAAGCATAGATCCGGATTCTACACGCACCGAATATCTAAGGTAGGACCCAAAGAAAAAATAGAACAAAGAATTTATCGGCGAGAAACGAACGATCCGAAGAATATTTTTCTCTAAAAAAAATGATCTCTTGAGTGGGTTACACAAAAGCGAGTGAATGAAAGTTCGTCTAACTTTCCTAAGCGATACGAACAATCGTTTTAAGAAAAATATATTTTTAAATCATTCATTTTTATGAAAACAGATGAACCATTTTTCTCAAAAACAGTGGTGGGCTCGGTACAATGAAGGGCCGAGAGAATAATTTTTTTTTCGATAAGTATTGTATAAACAAATCGATCTGAACGGCGGACGAGGCATTCTGAACCGAGGCGGCGGACAAGATGAAAGGACGCGCTCGAATCAAATAACAATGTCATAAAACTTTGGAAGTCTCCGGATTTCAAAACTATTTGATATTACCGTGGGCCTAGCGAAACTTCAGGTTCGTCCAAAAGCACACATTGATCAAATGGAAATGATCTTTTACGATGATGTAATAACCTTGTACCATAATAACATATAGTAAACGGTCTTGGTCATCTCGGTAGGGGCCAAAAAAACGAAAAGAGGGGTGGGGCCCCCACGTAAGAAAAATGGGGCGCCCATCGAAAATTTCGGAATATTTATTTAATAGATTATTTTAGCTGACTTGACTCCATCCCAATCTTGGGGCCCCCTTGTATAGATGCACATCGCGGCGTCAACTTTATAAATAATAAATTAAGAGATGTGGAAGACATGGTGGGTGTTCGTGTACACGTATGCGTGTGCGTATAATAGGGCTGATCCTACGCGGCCTCTTGCGAGCATAAGGAATTTTTGTTGACTAATTATTTTTCTTCTTCCTTTCTTTTTTTAAAGGAACACAATGCGTAATCGAATAAGGAATAAGGAATAAGATATCCACGACCCCACTTTTGTTTGTTGTCATCTCTTGTTAAAGTATTCCTCTTTTTCGTGATAATTTAGATTACTTTGGTTTATCTACGGTGTTAAAAGCAACTCGCATCGCTTATCTACGAAATTTGTACTCTCCCTCCATCTATCGGCTTGAGCTTCTTGGTTTGTCGGAATCGGGTTTCGTCCCGGTTGTATTCCGCGTGCGTGGGCCACGTTTGTCGATTTCCCACGTCGTTTAAAGAGCGTATAAAAGAGGGTGATCTGAGTACGTGTAGATAAAAGAGGCTCTTTTAAAAGAGCGTATACAGCTCCCCTCGCCTACAAGTCAAATTAGAAATGACACGGGAAATTGACAAACGTGGCCCACGCACGTGGAATACAACCGGGACAAAAGAGCCTCTTTTATCTACATGTACTCAGATCACCCTCCACTCATTAGTAGACTTATCAAATGGGTGGGTCGAGTCATAAATGGTCCGACCCAAATTGACCCATTAACCCATTTATGCGTAATGCAATTTTCTTGACCAATACTCGACCCGACCCATACCCGATCAGACCCATATTGCTAAACCACTTCTATATTTAATTAAATCTAGGAAAATTTATACCAAAATTGAGACGAGAGTGCGAAGTGAGTGAGCGCAAGGTTGAATAAGGCGCGAGAGAGATGATTTGAGTTTAAATTAGTTATAAACTCATTTATGACCTATTTACGACTCGTTTAATATTAATATTTGACTTCTACTCATTTATGATCCATTTACTAAATATAACTAACCCATTTATGACTCATTTACTAATATATGGGTTAAGAAATGGATTTATGATCTATTTTGATAGGTCTACTCGTCGATTTAAATCATCGGATCGGTCCTTTTAATGTCCGATATGTTACGCCAAAGGGATATTGCATAGAATGGGAATGATGCGAGGTCGGATGGCAAACGGTTAAAAGGAGATCGGCTTTAGTAGGCCGTATCTAATTTGGCATATATCAACCAATTGCCTCCTTTTCCTTCCCACGCGATGACGTCAGGATACAATCAAACAAATCGGTCTTTCTTTTTTTGTTTTTTCATAGTAAAGTTGTCGAGGTCACGAGATGCGATCAGACTTCCGTAAAGACGAGACGAGAGCGGTTGGTTTGCCCTATAATTCGCTTTGCTTTCTTTATACTCGCCATATGATAACCTCACCGAGAAGAAAATCGTGATTCGGTTCACCTAACAATGCTATCTGCGCACGCAGTCCAATGGCTTTTGGAGGACGTCACGGCATCGAAATAGTTTGCAAAAGGACCCTTGATGTTATTAGTATTTACGTGGGGAGGGCAATCTGTCGCTGTTTTTTCCTCAGTGAAAAGATCATATTAGAGAAATTTTCTGAAGTTCGAAAGCATTAAAATTGTCTAAAGAATCTTAAACATGTTGCGCGATGGCCAATGCGATCTTAAACTTTTCGAATCTAATCAATTTAATCCTAAAAATTTTGACGATCTTTCAATGTAATTTTTCCGACTAATTTTGTTTGGAAATTATTGATGTGGATGCCGGCCGTCTTTCGTGGCACGGTCGACGACGGCATGGACAATTTTTGTAATTTTTTCAAATGTTCTTTTGATTTTATATGATAAGTTTTTTTTATTCTTTTCTTTGCTTTTTCCGCTGTTCATATTCCCGGAAGGGCTAGCAGGGGTCGCCGGGGCAGCGGCAATGGTCCGCGACCCTCGCGCCTCGCCTCGCTAGATCTTTGCGAGGGTTATGTGGCCCTTGCCGATCATGTATAACCCCCCATTTTTTAAAGAAAAAACAATAAAAGAGAAAAGAGAACGAAATTCTTTTTTTTTACAATTGTCAACATCAGCATCGGCGCATGCTCGCTAGACTACATTAGAAAAATCCTCTAAAGATTCGGGACTAAATCGATTACATTGAAAAGTTTAGAAGGGAATTAACTGCCGTACGGTAAGCTGAGGACTTTCGGGACAATTTCCCCCGTAATTGGACCGCTTTTCTTTGCGAAAATCTAGGTTCGAATCGTGGACAGAAGATCTTGGTCTTCCGAATTCTTAAACGCGTGTCGGTAGAGTGACTAGGGTCCCGTCTTCTTCCGGAGAAGCATCGGCCCAAGGGACAAAGAGGCACACCCCGTCGCGTTTCCGCGCGACATCCCTAAATATCAGGCATGTGATGTCCCCATGCATCGACCCTTTACGCAACATTCAACTCCCAATTTCGGTCCGCATGGCCCCCTTTAGGAAACAGCTAAATCTACTTTAGAATGCACGAAGCGCGCTCTCCCTCTCTCCTCGAAATGAACGAAAAAATGCTGCTCGAGGGATACATGCAGCAGCAGCAGCAGCAGTCCTGATTGTTTTGACCGCCGATCGATCGAGCCATTCGCGGTCGTATTTTCAATGCTTGACTAAATGGGAACTTACTCCTTTTGAAAGACCCAATTGATTGGCGAGAAAACGTTTTTGATCCGCGAAACAATTCGACCCGATTCATGTGGCCCGGCTCTCTAGAAAAGAGCACTTGGCATGGTGAACGCGCGAGGTGAATCTTATTCACGAGTCACTCGACCAATAACTCCCCATACCATAAATGTGATCAAGCCCATTCTTACTCTTTAGTCATCCTGAAAGCCGATCAAGATTTGCACATTGTCCGACAACATCTTGCCCTAGCGATTGCTCCCCATCGATCACGTCAGATCAGCTACTAGTCTAGTCCATTCTCGAGGCTCGTGTGTATTGTGAGGGGAGTTTGCACTAATATCGTTTAGAACGACCCAACTTGATTCAAATGGACCAAGCTCTAAAAACTAAAAAGCATCACGTGTGATATTCATTTGGGCGAAATCTTACATATAAATCACAGTCGCATAACCTCTCTCATCCAATACGAGTTATGACGTGATGCAACTTCTATTGCACTGATGACATCGAATTGGAATCATTATTCTACAGAACCATCTAACGTCTTTAATCTATTCTACCTCGAGTAGACGAGAGTCAGACATTGGCATGTTTAAACAAATCATCATTATTGTTGGAAAATCCCGATATCGAAATTTGTCATCGGCGTGATTCCTCGATCTTCGACCACCGTTACCACCGCCACTACCATAATTACGGAGAAAAGCCGGTGAGTTAACAAAGGACAGCTAGACATATAAAAGACCTGTAAATTCGTATAATGTCTAGTAAATTCGAGGTTTTGGTAAAAAAAAGATAAATAAAAATTACTAAGACATAACAAAATCGATAGTTTAGAAACTATTCAAAAGAGCGGGTAATTTCATAAAAGTGCCGGTGAGTTACCAACTTATTATCGGGATAAATCAGGTGATCGGTAATTCCTTTTATGAACAATTATTTACACTTACCGACTTTTTTCGAATTACAACAACAACATGGATTAAAACAAAAATCCAATCTTTTAGAAAGGGGTCGATGTGCGTATCGCATAGTTTTATCGATGGACCTTTGGGAGATGAGCGTGGCGCTGTACGTGCGGGGAACACTTTATATTATATAATCCGGTAAAAAAATAAAAAGGCTGGCAAGTGGAGCGAGCAAAGGGTGCTTGTATTGAGTAATCTCGTATTACGGATTAGTCATTTGATCTCCTGTAAAAAGTAAATTCTTCGGCGAACGTGCGAATCACACAGCAACGCGCGGCATGCCCTCACCCGAACAAAAATAAAATAAAACAATAACAATAAAAAGAAAAGAAGATCGCTGTAAATTTCATGCGAGTTACGGGAAAAACGGCACGGGCGGTCTCTGAATTTCGGTCAGGTATGCAAAATCATCTCTCAACTTTTAATTTGATTCGATATGGTACTTAAATCATTTAATAATTGTTCAGTGTTGTCTTTCCGTTTGCTCAATCAACAAACTGGAGGTTCTTTGAGGACGCAAATTTGTTATGTGCGGAGTTAGATTTTACAAAATGATGAGTCAATGTATCCATCTTCTTCTATATCTACTTTCTTTTTTTTGGTTCGATTTATATATCTACTTTAGAAAAGGAAAAATAATTAGGGTGTTAACATGGCCATAATTATATGGTGATGTGATTATCATATTTCGATTTGATATGAATAATTTACTTGGGTAGTCGGTGTATGATTTTTTTTTGTTGTCCTCCATTTAAATTTAACGAATTGGAATCCACATCAGTAGATTCTGGTAACTTGAATCGATGGTATAGTCCAGGGACTATATTAATCATATACCAATACTTCAGGATTTGTATCGATCAAATTAAAAGTTCACGGACTTGTACATTAGACTAAAGCCCACGAACCATTTGCATCATTTTGTCTATAAACAACAGTATTTGCAACATAGTTAGTCGAGGTTTAAAATTAATTCTGCCTATTAATCACATCGAGTTCTTTCTTAACGTATAAAACGGGGTTTCAACTCGCGAATACGCTCATCTTGCTTGGCGCTACTAATAGAATCGAACTCTTTATGATTTTTTCTAATTGGAATTGAACATATGTATAGTCTTGCTCTCTTCTTTTCTTGCACGCATCCGTTTCTTTCTCCGCGGAGATATGATTTCTAATCGAAGGGTGGGGTTTTCCACTTCGACAGTGTCGGCTCGATTGGGTTTTGGACAAGGCGATTCATCAATGTCTTTGGGTTTCTCTTTAAAGTGCATTATTAATAATCGAGGCGATTATAAGTTCCAGTTTGTTTCGCGAAAAATGAATGATTTTCAAAATGTTTTTCCTAAAAGCGACCTGTTATACCGCTTACAGAAACGAACGAAACGCAATATACTTCTATCGTTCATAAAGATGTTTAAACATAAGCCGTTTTCAATAATGCAAATATTTGTCATCGACTAATTTTTTCGAACGATACGAGCAATCGCTTTTAAAAAAAAATGTATTTCGAACCGTTCATTAACACGAGGACTCTTCATCGCCTCGTATGATCGTCCGATGGGCTTTGGGCCGTAGTGTCCGATACGGGCTGTGGGCTCAGAGCTTAGGATATATGCAATCAACGTCACGCGTCAATGATTGGCTTCATGACCTTTCTTCTTTTTTTTGGGTCGGAATTGGCGGCATTACCCGACCGTCATTGTCAATCTTTTATGTCGGAATCGGGCCCCGATTCACGTGCACCACATATAGCAACGTCCATCTTTTTACCACAAACACAAGTCGGCAAGGGATATTATAATGGGGTTCGATCCCACTTCATTGAAGTGGGTCGTTGTTCATCACTCTCCCGATTTGAAAACCTGGGATTCTTTAATAATGTTAATTTGAATTATCCGAACTACTTTGACATCTCCTTTTTTTTTTTTGTGTGCCAATCCCTACGATTTTTTTCTCCCAGTTCACTATTGCGAATGGAGGCGCAAATGATAGCAGTTCCGTTTCTCCGTGTCTTTTTATCTTCCTGTTCCCGTAAATAGGTTTGGAATGGAAATCCGTCTGCCGAAACAATTTCATTTTTCTATACCGGGGATAGATTTCGAGCTTAGAAATAGATTTGGAATAAAAAAAGAGAAGAAATTTTTTTCTGCTTTTCTGTAAACAAAATTAACAGTTCTTCTAAGGGCTTGCCCTTGCCGCTAGCGCCCGCTGCTCGCAGACCGCCGTCGCCCGCCGCAGCCTGTCGTTCGCCGCCGCCAACATCGCCGGTCGCTCGCCCGCCGATATACGAATCCTACACCGACGTTATGAAACGAAATTTCTGTTCCGAATACAGAAAATCTCGTATCGTTATCGAACGCTACTGTTTTTACCGAGGCTCATCCAGGGAATAAGAAACAAGAATACTTCTGGCCAGAAATTCGATCTAAAAGAAGAATGGTCATCAATCACTCGGCGCGGCCCTCGGTTGAACGCGTCTTTTTTTTTATCCTTTTTTCTCAATCTCATCTTAACGGCCGGATCAGTAGATTTCGCGAGGGCGCGGGGCCCACTTCACCCGCGGCAGTTAATTTCTCTCTCTCTCTCCTTTTTCTTTTTCCTTTTCTTTTTTTCGCCCCCCTCGTCTTTTCGCTCTTTTTCTTGCGAAAACCACGGTGCCCAATCGACGGGTCACGGGGTGGCGCGACGCGACTTTTGAAATTTCGAATCGAGCCCGGTGATCTCGTCGTTTTCCCCCGGAAAACCCACGCGCGCTTAGTCTATCCGCACTCATCACCACCGCCACCGTCGTCGCCGTCGTCATCATCGTCCCCTGTGAAAGCTACGGCGATTTTCGAGAGCCGACGAGGTGGGGGGGCGGGCGGGCGGGCGGTCCTGTCGTGTCTTTACTGCTCTGTCGTTGGTGTCGCGTCTCCCTTTTGCTCGGGCGCACAACACTTGGGGCTAGGATTGGGACGCTCGCTTTTGTAGTGTACCGGTAAAAGCAGGAGGGCGAGGGAGCGACGGACAAAATATCTACTACCCCCGCTTTCCCGTGATATTCGTATTTTGTTTGGCTGGTGGGCACACCGAGGGTCGCTCCCATTGCGAGTTTGTACGGGGGGGCTCCAGCGCTCTGCTTCGCTTCCTCCGTGAAATGGCTCGGGCTTGGAGACGTGTCGGCTCCCTCTTGCCCTTCCGCTACTTCCATGTCGTCTGTCAGGTCAGTCGGAGTCGTTTGTCATGCTTCGCTTGTCGAGGAATTCTCTGCGAAAGAGAAGTTGTCAATGACGGTTGCGGTTTTCGCCAGCGTGCGAGGACGTGTTGTCCTGTCGGGTTTGGAAGTCCTTTTGTTTGTGACCGAGAGTGAACTCCTTATCCCGACGAGTTTTAGCGGAAGTCGTGAGTTTGAACTTCTGGGTTGCGTTCAGCTTCTTGCCCTTAGTTATCGTCACCGTCTGTGTTATGGCTTTAAAGTGATTCTTTTTCCCTGCGCCAAGCAATCGCAAAGGCTACTCCTTTTCCTTTTTTTTTTGGGTCAGGTAAAAAAAGCGTACTTTGGGTTGCACGCTAGTCGTGTGATGGTGAGACGCAAAAAATCGCCCTTGAAATAAAAAGTAATATCAACACATGTTGAAAGAGCGGCAGTTGAGCACTAATGGTGAATAACATGCCGTGCTTTGGTACAGATATGGCAAACCCAAGGCATTGTGCCGTGCATTCAGGTTGTAAGTCATGATTTAAGCATCTGATTTTCCTTTGACCTGCGCCAGAACAATACAGCCAAATACCCCCGAATTGGGGTTACTGAGAATTTCTAGGATACAAATTGGGTCATAACACACTCTTCAGCTGTCCTATTAATTTACAGCTTTTCACTGATCCTTACCTTGCCTATATTGTCTTGGATCTGATATTTATGTCAATGATGATGTATCGTCTAATAATTTTGATGCCGTCCTCTGGCATGCCCATCCTCTCTGTCTTCTCAGGGAAGAATGGATGAGGTGGAGCTTGGTAGGCATACTATAAAGTCGCATGGAGCGGCGCTTGCAAAGAATCACATGCACGACTGGCTTATATTGCTGTTGCTCGCACTCCTAGAGGTCATGCTTTACATCATCCATCCGTTTTACCGCTTTGTGGGGAAAGATATGATGACGGATCTTAAATATCCAATGAAAAGAAACACGGTGCCTATCTGGGCCGTTCCTGTAAGTTTTGTCACCTCATTCTTATCTAGTGATCAATTGTGGGTCATATAGTGTGGTCGGGTGGTCCTCTAGCTATATGTGAAAGGCTAGGGATGCTTTATGTGAAGTGAAAAAGATAAAACATACAAAGTTAATGGTAAGTTCTTTTCTTCCTAACATGAACAGGTGTATGCTGTTCTGTTACCGATTTCCGTCTTCCTTCTTGTCTACATGCGTAGGAGGGATGTTTACGATCTGCACCATGGAATTTTAGGTAAATCCTTAATCTTGAAGTCGTTGGATCTTCGATCAGAACGCATGCAGTGAAATGGCTGTTGATGAGTTATTTGATGACCTCTTTGGAATGCATGAGCAGGGGTTTTGTATTCAGTGCTAATTACTGGGGTGATTACGGATTCGATAAAGAATGCGACCGGTCGGCCTCGACCCGACTTCTTTTGGCGTTGCTTTCCAGACGGAATCGAAGTAGGCTATGACTTCCTTCGGTTTTTGTTTTATTGTACTAAAGATTGTCATTAACAATGGTGACATTGCTGTTATATTCATATTCGCCTAGATTTTCCTCTTGGCGATTTTCGAAATTTCTAGAAACATCTTCTAATCATACTAATTAGTAGTTAAGTTTCCAGACTTAGCTGCCTCTTTGCTTTCAAAAGGATCAGATAATCATTTTCAACAGTGTCGGTTGCGTTGCTTAGAAACGTTTGTTTAATGTATGACTAAGCACTTTGGCAATGAATTTGGTTTTCCCTTCCATCATAAGTTTTTTTTTTTCAAATTTTTTTTAATCTTTTTCAGGTATATGACAAGTTGGGAAATGTCGTGTGTCATGGCAAGGAACTGATTATACGGGAAGGGTACAAGAGTTTCCCAAGTGGCCATGCCTCCTGTAAGCACTCCTCTATTCCTAAACCTCAGCTATCTGTGTCTTTGCTTTAATTAACTGGCGATTTTGATTCATGTACGTTGAGATAGTTTGAAATCAAAATGTAATGGAACGAGCACGCTGTGTGTCATTCTTTGTAAGAGAGTTACCAGGATGAACAATCCGACAACTTATAGTTTTTGTGCAGGGTCCTTTGCGGGCTTAGGTTTTCTGTCGCTGTACTTATGCGGCAAAATTAGAGTATTTGATCGGAAAGGGCACATAGCCAAGTTGTGCATCATTTTCCTTCCTCTACTACTCGCATCTCTCGTCGCGGTCTCACGAGTGGACGACTATTGGCACCACTGGCAAGATGTTTTTGCGGCAGGTTTTATGGGTACGCTTTTGCAGTGCCTTTATCTTGAATTGGCCTGGACCTGGATTCAGGTCTCATCTCGCATTATTTAGCATGAAAAAGATTACTTCTGCATAAATTAGCACAGAAAAAAAGGGGGAAAAAAAGAAAGAATCTACTTCTATGTATGATTAAAGAAGTTTGCTCTGTTTCATAATGTGCAGGGCTCATTGTAGCAGCTTTCTGTTATCATCAGTTTTTTCCTCCACCATATGACGACGAAGGTAATATGTGTTATCCATTGAATTTTTCAGGTTATCTTTTGTTTTGTTTGCTCCGGTTATTGCATCACGTGCATTGTGGTATATACTTTACGTTGCGTCTGATAATTTTCGAGATGGCCTCCTTCTTGATCAATTGCTTTCCAGATCTTTTAGGCATCATAACCTCCCCTTTAAAGTTTTCTCTTCCCTTGGAGTCGTGCTCGATCTGTCTGTATTGGATAACTTCGCAGACAGGGAGAGAGGCTGGGACTGGCTGTCATCAATTCTCGTGTTGCTTTTTAGAGTTAAACTTTAATTTGGAAGCATCTAAAGTTCACATAACTGATTGATCATTCAACATTCACATCAAGCCATGACTAAATGAGATACTGCTTGTTTTCAACTGACTTCAGGATGGGGCCCTTATGCGTACTTCCGAGCGTTGGAAGAGATGCAGACCAACTCAAACTCGGCCCCTCCCCCAAACGGGATCTCTGTACGGGCGATGGAGGCTCAGGCCACAAATCTCCAGGCAAGACCGTACAGGAACCCGGTGTTGTCGCCTGAGGCTCGGGAGGAAAGATCGCCATTTGATGATGTTGAATGTGGGAGGAGATGATTTTGCAGGTGGGTATATGCATTTGTACGTGTGGGTTGTGTGTATATATGTTCTTAAATGGAAAGATCTTTGTGGGGTTAGATTTGGCTAAACCACTGATGATGGGTTATGCTAATTGTACCTTAAGGAGATGAGTCTGTGGGAGATAGGATAAATCTCTGGATGTTACCTGGCAAAGTTATGACTGCTTTTAGAGAACCACTCTACCCAGTTTCAAGTTATTGTGGCTTTAAAGCGTGTGTTGCCAAATGCTCGTGCTAAACCATATCGACAGTTCAGCTACTGCACGGATACAACTATCCCAAACAGCCACTTAACGGGGAAATGATATGAACTCTCCATGGGGGTACACCTAAGAAAACCGATGATGCGGTTTCGAGTGAGGGTTTAATGCTGGTTTTCTTTGTGTGCGAGAGGCGATCGCTTGCTCATTGATACGTCGACTCCCGATCTCTTGTATGTACAGTTAGTGGGGCGGGAAATTCAGGGGCCGAATCATTCTATCTCGAAACGTATCTCAACTATATATATTCATCTAAAGGTATACAAGCGATGCAGATAATACGTTAGCTTTTGTCGCCAGCCGTCGCTTTCCGATTGGCCTCCTCAGAATGGAATGCTCGGACCTTTCGACGTGTAATGAAATGGGGGGACGGACTCATTCCACGGGAGCAAAAGGGATTGACCGGTTCTCAGCCATAGACGACACTTGAATCTTGTCCTTTTCATTCTGTTTTCTCAGATCGCCGGAGACCTGCAATTACAAAAAGATCAGATAAAGCTTGCCAGGGTGGTCAACACTCTCTCTCCCGACTCGGTCACCTTTAGCCCGTGAGTCTTCGAATTTTCTTAGCCGTCCCAGTGACAGATGACTGGTCAAGCTCTTCCGCGGTTCCACCCTATTCAAATAATTGTTGTAGTTAATGACATTGATGGGGATAGGCAACGTCTCTCGAAATAGGACATTCGCCATCGTGATTTAACATTTGCTCTGCTTGGGATGAAGCAATCTTGTTTTATCTCCTGCTAATGGCTTGTGCATTACTAGCAGCTTAGGGCGCGTTTGGTAAATACTTTTATTTCTCCGTTTTTCTATTCTTTTGTTCTTAGGAAATGAAAAGGTATAGAAATTCGTTTGTGTACATCAGTTAATTTTTCTATTCCTCAGAATAAAAAAGTGGTCAGGGAATAGATTTGAAATAAAAACATTAAGTAAAAGAATTTTACTTTTCTTTTTGTTTCCGAGAATAATTTTTGAAACAAGGTCATTTTCTTTTTTTCTTTCCTTCTTCTTCCTCCTCTGGCTAGTCGTTGGGCCTCGGTGATGGCTGGCGACCGGCCAGAGAAGAGGGTCGGCGAGGTTGAGGCTCGCCTAGCCCTCGTCGAGGAAGACGAAGGGAGGAAAAAAAGAAAATATTCAAAAAAAAGAGAGAAAAATCTCAGAAAATTATGACAAAACTAAAAAGAATTCCACTTCACGAAAAATTTTAGGGTCATATGAAACGTTTTTCTGTTCTTTTTTTTATTTTGAGAATAAAAATTTTGTACAGTTATTAAACGCGTTCTTTTGCTCAGAAACTCGTCCAGGAAATATAAATAGAAAAAAAAAACTGTCCGAAAAGAAATTGTTTCTAGGAACAGGCACCCTTAAGCTCCATCGCCTCTGTATCATGGACTCAATCAAACATAGTGACAATTTACTGTTGCTCAACAGAATAAATTCAAAGGATAATAATCACCAAACCACGAGAGTTTGTAAGATGAGGGCAATGCATACACGACACCGTACGTCATTTGGTGCAAATACATGCAAGAAGCAGAATCTTAAATCAAGCCTTGCCAAGTCAAAGACAGTCCATATTCGACCAAACACTGAAAAACAAGACCTCTCTCGCGGCCTTTTCTGATCTCTGACAAGCCTTCGTTCAAACCTTGACAAGCAACGGATCTCATCACCCATTCCATCTAAATAATTTATATATAGCGTTCATGTATAAGTACCCTCTCTCCATATCCATCTCTTCACGCACCCACTTCATATCTTAGTCTTAGTCTCCCCACACAAAACTAAACGATGGAGATGGTGTCAAGTGCGTATTCTGACAACGTGAAGAGGTTCTGGAGGAGGAGGAGATACCAGAGGCTCGATCCAAGCGGCAAGAACAGGAAGATGAGGACAGCGAGGCTAGGCAACGACGGAAGCCCACGGCGGCGTGTGTGGAAGATACAGGCGAAGCCGAAATGTCGCTGGCTGCTCAAGATGGTCTCGCCGGTGAATCTGCTGACAAAGTTTCACGGTGCTTATATTGACGGGATGATCCGGCTCGCCGCTAAAGTCGGCTGCTTGAGCAGGAGTCCTGGGGTATCCAGAGGAAAGAGATTGGCAAAGTCTCGGCAGGTTTGTCTCATGCCGAATGGAGAGGAGGTGGACACCAAGTTGGTCATGGAAATGTACAAGAGGATCGCGGCATCGCGTGATCTGCAGCGTTTTTGACGCATATGTTGCTCCTTTGTGTTTTTTTTTTAAGGATGTTTTGTTTGGCTTAAGCTGTTAATATTATTCTCTCAAGAGGGGTTTTAGTCTTCTGCTCTGTGCATTGAAACTGCGGACAGGTGCACTGCTTTCGTTCTGGAATTTGAAGGGCTTGGCCGTAGCAAACTCTTCTGCTGATGGGGCACGTCAAGTTGTGAAATTAGATTGCACTCAGTTGCAGCTTTCCTGGCACTTTTTTTTTGCATGTATAACGAGATTGTATTTCGAATTTGACCATTTTAGTTTCGAAGGCATATGAAATCTCATCATCAAAAGAAAACAAGGGAAAACAAGGCATATGATTCGAGAGTAGCTGTTGGCCGATAGAGCAGATCAGTGATGATCAGTTCATTGCTTTACAACTACAAGGGAAAAGGTCACCAAAAAGTGTCATAACTTTTCATACATGTGTTACTTTAGCGTCATAATTTTTTTTTTCGATCACTTCATCGCCACTTTGGTGAAAAAGGTTTGCACAGCTGGAAACTCCCACGTGGCATTATTTTAATAATAAAACGTGTCTAGAAGGCAAAGTGAAAATCACGCTGTGTATCACATTTGTTTGCCCCAAATTAATAAATTTGGGGCTAAATTCGTTGTGTTCATCAAAATCCTACCCTCACAACCAAGGAATTGGGATAAAATTGTTGGAAGCAAAAAAAGGATATAGAGAAACTTTGAAGATTTTGGTGAGAAGCACACAAATACACAAACGAGAGAGAATAATATTCAAAATGCTTCTTGCACAAGCTTTACACAAGAGGAATACAAGCTTAGCTCTACAAGTTTTTTCTCACAACTCTCAGCTCTCTCTTTCTATGGCTTTCCACACATTCTTACATAAATAGGGAGGGGACAACCTATTTATACTACTCCCAAGGTAGAGATGAAATTTTCGTGAAGACCAAGTTTGTATTATCTTGAAGGCCAAATTGTATACTTGAGGACTTGCAAACTTGGGGATCAAGTTTGAATAAAGACAAAAACAATTTTAATATTTCTAATAGCCTCCCTTAAAATTGATTTTGGAAATCAACGACACCAAACATCATCTTCAATTTCTTGAACAAATCCGCCTTCAATGGTTTCGTCAAAATATCTGCAATATGATCCTCGGATTTATTGAAATCAAGTTCAATCTCTCCATCTTTGACTAGCTCACGGACATAATGATACTTGATGTCTATGTGTTTGCTCCTGCCATGAAAAACAGGACTCTTGACTAATGCAATCGCCAACTTGTTATCACACATTAATTTTGTAGGACCTTTTTGTTCATGCATCAGTTCATAAAGCATCTTACAAAGCCATATTCCTTGACATGCTGCTGAAGCTACTGCCATGTATTCCGCTTCAGTTGTTGATAGCGCAATAATTTGTTGTTTTTTTGAGGACTAAGAAATTACTCCTGACCCGAGAAAGAACGTATATCCAAAAGTACTCTTCCGCGTTTCAATATCTTTTGCCCAATCACTATCTGTATATCCCACTAAATTGAAATTGTTAGTGTAAGAATATAAAATTTCATGATCACGAGTTCCACTGACATACCGTATAATTCTTTTTGTTGCCTGCAAATGTGATTAGTATGGTTTTTTCATGAACCGACTAATAATTCCCTCACCATAAGTAATATCTGGCCTAGTAGAAGTGAAATATCTTAAAGTACCAACAATACTTTTAAAATAAGTGGGATTTACTAGTGCACCGGTTCCTTCTTTCTTCACCTCCTGCCGTTCTGCTATGGGGGTTTGAATTGATTCAAGCGATTCCATATTGAGTCGCTTCAAAATATCACGAGCATATTTTTGCTGTGAAACAAATATGCCATCATTTGTTTGCTTCACTTCAATGTTCAGAAAATATGACATCAATCTCAAATCTGTCATCTCAAACTGGCTCGTCATGGCCTTCCTAAATTAAGCAAACACCTTTTCACAGTTTCTTGTAAATATCAAGTCATCAACATAAAAGCATATAATTATAATATCACAATTAGTATTTGACTTGATATATAGTGTATGCTCATATGGACACTTTTGAAAACCATGCTCCAACAGGTATGTATCGATCCTTGTGTACCAAGCTCGAGGTGCCTGTTTTAGCCCATACAAGGCTTTCTTCAATTTGTAAACTTGATTTTCATGCCCTTTCTTCTCATAGCCCTGTGGCTGCTCCGCGTAGACTTCTTTTTCAAGGAACCCATTCAGAAATGCTGATTTCACATCCATTTGATGGATCTTCCAACGGTTCTGAGCTGCGAGTGCTAAGACCATCTGAATGGTATCCATTCGAGCCACTGGTGCAGATACTTCAAAATAATCAATACTTGGCTTTTGCTTATAGCCTTTCACGATCAGTCTGGCTTTGTAACGGTCCACTTGATCGTTGGGTTTGTACTTTGTCTTGTACACCGACTTGACACTAACGGGCTTCTTACCAGATGGTAAAGAAGTTAGCACCTATGTGTTATTCTTTTCAATGGAGTGATTTTTTCATCCATTGCTTGGATCCACTTTTCATCTACAGCTGCTTCATCATAGGATATAAGGTCACATTTAGCAAATAAACAAAATTTTATCATAGTTTCATCAGTGATTTCGCCACCATCACTGTCATTGTCCCTTGTGATCACATAATCCCTAAATTTTGCTGGAGTCTTTCGCAGTAGCTGTGAACCACGTAATGGTGGTTTTGAAGTTGCTGTTGGTGAAGAAAATGCACCACCAGTCGAAGATGAAGAAGAAGATGCACCACTGGTAGAAGATTATGGAGGTTTTTGGTATCTCCCTCCAATGGTTCATCTTCGATGGTAATGTTTTTCTGGTCACCTTTTTGGTTCCAGTTCTAGGCTTCATCTTCTAAAACTGGACATCCCTGTCGATGATTACCTTTTCAGTGACTGGGTTATACAGCATATAACCTTTAGTTGTGTCACTATAGCCATTAAAGATGCATTTCTCGCTTTTGTCATCTAATTTCTTCCTCCGTTCATCTGGTATATGGGGATATGGCAAGCACCCAAATACTCGTAAGAACGAAATATCTAGTTTATTGCCGCTCCAAACCTCTTCTGGGGTTCTTCCAAGAAAACTTATTGTTGGACACTTGTTTAGCACAAATACAGCACAAGCAATGACTTCTGCCCAAAACTTCTTTGGTAAATCTTTAGCCTTTAGCATACTCCTTGCCATTTCAAAAATCGTTCTATTCTTTCTTTCTACCATACCATTTTGTTGAGGAGTATAGCTAGCAGTCAACTGACGTTTTACTCTATGAATTTTACGGTATTTGTCAAATTCATTAGAAGTAAATTCTCCACTTCTATCTGATCTCAACGTCTTTAGATTAAAGCCACTATGTTTCTCAACATAGACTTTAAATTCTTTAAATTTGCCAAAAACTTCTGATTTTTTTCTTAAGAAATATACCCATGTTTTTCTGGTAAAATCATTGACAAAAATTAGCGTATACCTTTTTTGTCCGACTGATTCCACCTCAATAGGGCCACATATATCTATATGTACCAACTCCAAAGGCTGCTTGGCTTTTCTAGCGTTTTCAACTAGAAAGGATTCTCGATGCTATTTTTCAACGAGACATCCTTCACATGGGTGGTCTGGACAGTCGATCAAAGGCATGTCGATCACCATCTTTTTCTGGACAAATAATTTTAGTCTATGAAAATTTAGATGACCTAATCGAAGATGCCACAGTCACTTGCTATCTTTTGCCATCGCTTGAAAACTCAACAGAGTATTTGTGTGAAGGGATAGAGGGAACATTCGGTTCTTTGTCATCTGCGCCGTCGTGATCAACTTATTGTTTACACCTTTGATAGTGCAAACTCCATTTTCAATATTAACTTTATGACCTTTTTCGGAAAGTTGCCAACACTAAGCAAATTTCAGAAAAGTCCTGGCACAAAGTAAATGTCTGCAATAGTAACATTAGTACCATTTTTTGATTTGATATCAATGTTACCTTTGCCCAAAACGGGAATTTTTTATTTATTTCCAAAGTTGACTTCAACATGAATTGTCTCGTCTAATTGCGAGAATAGCTCCTTTCGGCCACACATGTGATTACTGCGCCCGGTATGGAGATACCAGATATTGGCATCCATGGTACTCGAGTCATCCGTTTTGCATGCTAACACCACGTTTTCATCAGCATCCACAGTATGTACACTTTCTGGCTGCTCATGCCCCATGTTTACTCAACATTCGGATTGTAATGTTCGAATCTGTTACACTTAAAACACTTGACCTTTGATTTGTCGCGTGTTTTATATTTTCCCGTGGAATTCAAATTTCCACCTCTACCTCGGGCACCATGATGGCTTCCTCGATTTGAGCGAGCGACTCGACTCTGCAGTACTTGCTCGAGATTCGAACCGATGGACTTTTGATTCATTCTTTGCTCATGCGAGCATAATGAACCCATCAACCACTCCAACGTCATGGTTGATATATCTTGGCCTTCTTTGATCGTCGCAACAATGTAATCAATTCTCTCAGTCAAAGACCTTAAGATTTTTTCTACAACTCGAACATCTTAGAGTTCTTCACCATTAACCTTCAGTTAAAGACTTGAAATCTCCTCGAAGTGTTTGGAGCCGCACCCGCCTGACACGATCATCACCTTTGTAGGATTTTTGCAAAATATCCCATGCTTCTTTCGTGGTCTCTACACTCAATATTTTTTCAAATATCGTTTCACCCACGGCTTGAAAGATCACATATAATGCTTTCCGATCTTTCTTCTGAAACTCCACCAAAGAGTCTTTCTCCTCCTTTCTTAAAGCCTCAAATGCTTTAGCATCGGTTACTTCGGTGTAGCCATTCTCCATCAGGTTTCACAAATCTTGCGATTTGAAAAGAACCTTCATCTGGACAGATCAATTATTGAAATTCCTTCCATTCAACTTTGGAAGTTATAATTGAATGGAACTGGTGGATGCCATTGCGAGCTCTGATACCAATTGTTGGAAGCAAAAAAAGGATATAGAGAAACTTTAAAGATTTTAGTGAGAAGCATACAAATACACAAATGAGAGAGAATAATATCCAAAATGCCTTTTGCAGAGGCTTTATATAGAGGAATACAAGCTTAGCTCTACAAGCTTTTTCTCACAACTCTCAACTCTCTCTTTCTATGGCTTTCCACACATTCTTACACAAATAGGGAGGCGACAACCTATTTATACTACTCCTAAGATAGAGATGAAATTTTCTTGAAGACCAAGTTTGTATTATCTTGAAGGCCAAGTTGTATACTTGAGGATTTGTAAACTTGAGGATCAAGTTTGAATAAAGACAAACAATTTTAATATTTCTAACAAAAATTAGGTGCTGAAATTTGTAATGGAGAGGGAGCAGGACAAAGGGCTCGTGATCATGTCAATTTGGTCAAGACGAAGGTGAACTATTTCGGACTGTAAGTCCAAGAAGAACAGTTTGGACAAGGTTGAGTCCTGGTTCATGGATATTTGGTAATTGAAGATGTCACATCGATCCTTGGTGTTCAGACCATGGCGATTAAAGATGCTCGAAGGATGAACTTCTGTGAAGATATTTGCTCTGGTCGTGACTATGGCGATGAAAGCCAGTAAAAAAATTGTCAAATCCCGAAGGAGTTTGGGGATGTATTGAACATTGGTGGATGGCGGAGCCTCCACAGAATGTCTTCTCTTTTTCTTTCTTACTCTGCTCAATGATCCTGCGCTCACCCCTCTTGTTTTCTTTTATGAAGCTTGTTTTAGTTGTCTTATTCTTTGTTCACCTCGGACTTCAATATTTTTTTATTGAAAAAATCGGACTTAAAATATTCATTAAAGGTCGCTAGAATATGTCGTCAGAGGTACTGAAATGATTGGCTTTCTGGCACTCGAGTGATAGAAAAAAATTATTGCTCTGAAGTGAGCGCCATATGAGAGTTATAACACTTCTTGCATCATTTTCCCGATACTATCATTTCAATTCATAGCAGCACCCTTCGAGACTCGTATGAATATCGTGGATCCTGTGATGCAGAGCCTCCTCAATTTTCTACCGTCGATTGCAAAAAAAAAAAAGTAGATGAAATGAGGAGTGTGCTTTTTCACTTATGGGGGTTGAGTGTCTATGCCGTGATGCTGCAACAGTCTACTGCTTTTAACTGAGTTGGGTTGGCTGATGCCGTCTTGATTGCCAAGTTTGATGATGAAGGATGATCATATCAATGAGGACTTCTGCAGTGATGATCAATCAATAGTTCAGAGTTGGAAACTGAACCTTGGCATGGGGATGCAAGCAGTCAAATGAGATGACTCCTCCACAAAGTTGAATCAAACAATAATCCAGAAAATAAGCAAAGCATTTGTTGATGTATATTTCTTTCTTTTACAACAGACAAGGTACTCAGCCAAATTTATTCAAAAGATAGTCTTTCCTATTTTCTCGCAGAGTTTATGAGAAGAACATAATCACAAGGCTTTAAAAGGTTATTGCTTATTGCTAAATATCTACTGACGGAAAGACTCCAAAAAGCTGTGTTCATCCTATTATTGGGTTATCAGTTCCCTTGAAGATGTTGGCTAGCCATTCAGAGAATTGGTTGATCTCATCCAGCATTGGCTCATCCAAGAGAACTCGGAGATCCTCCATCCCGTCTGTTCTCAGCGACGCATCATAATCTGGTTGGAGCTGGTTCATATAACATGCTTGAGGTTGAGGGTGAAGTTCCACTCCTGCTACAAGATCAGTTCCCTGGTTCATCACGCAGTATTGATTTTCTTGCGAAGTCACTGGATTGTCGCCGGTCAAGGTCTCATTCAAGAACCAGGCTTCAGGTTGAGGTTCCACTTCAACATTCAATCCCTGGTTCATCACATAGTGTTGATTTTCTGGGGAAAGCTCGAGATTGTTGCTGGTTAGGGACTGGTTCAAGAACTGGGCTTGAGGTTGAGGTTCTGCTTCTGCTACGAGATCCAGTCCCTGGTTCATGACAGGGCATAAATTTTCCTGGCAAGTCACCAGATTGTCGCCAGTCTGGGACTGGTTCATGAGCCAGGCTTCAGGTTGAGGTTCCACTTGAAGATTCAATCCCTGGTTCATCACATAGTCTTGATTTTCTGGTGAAGACACGAGATTGTCGCCAGTTAGGGACTGGTCCATGAGCCACTCTTGAAGTTGAGGTTCTGCTTCTGCTATGAGATCCAGTACCTGGTTCATGACATGGCATTGATTTTCTTGGCAAGTCACTGGATTGTCGCCGGTCTGGGTCTGGTTCATGAACCAGGTGTTGGGGTGATGTTCCACTTCAAGATTCAATTCCTGGTTCATCACATAGTGTTGATTTTCCTGTGAAGGCACGAGATTGTTGCCGATCAGGGACTGGTTCATGAACCAGGCTTGAGGTTGAGGTTCCGCTTCTGGTACAAGGTCCAGTCCCTGGTATTGATTTTCTTGGGAAGGTGCTGGATTGTCGCTGGGTAGGGACTCGTTCATGAACCAGGCTTGAGGTTGAGGTTCCACTTCTGCTATCAGATTCATTCCCTGGTTCATCACACAGTATTGATTTTCTTGGGATGGCTCAAGATTGTCACCTGCTAGGGACTGGGTCAATCCCTGGTTCATCGCCTTGTATTGATTTTCTTGCGAAGGCACGACATTGTCGCTGGTTCCTCTCAGACTGATGAGAGAAGAAAACTGTGTGTAATAATCGATCTCTCTTCCCAATTCGGGAGGCACAAAGGGAGTATCAACTTCGTTAAGTATAGAATCCAATTCTGGGTGATGCTGCAGATCCACGAGGTCAGAAGAATCGGAAAGTGCTGTCCAGAGATGTTGCTTCTGCGGTGGATGGAAAATTTCAGCCACGCCTGTGAAGATGTTGTCTTCTACTCCCACCTGTGGAGGCACAGTTGGAGCCTCATTGCCACTTACTGCAGTCAAAGACATTGTCTGGTTTTGCAGACTAAAGACAGGCTCGGAACCTGGGAGAACCAGGCTGCTATCAACTTGAGGAGGCATGCTCTGGGATGCAAAGGTGGTAAGATCCGCCACAGGATTGATGCTATGAATGTTTGGCAAGTCTGTCCCGAGCACTTGATATATGCTTCCTTCATATCCATTATGGCCTTGGTTCACATTGAGATTGTTATTGGAAAAATTGCTCTCTTCTCCAGGATAGTTTAAACTGTGACTTGATGCTTGACTGCCATTATGCACTTTCTCATAATGAGATGAGTATGAGCTCTGCTCAGTTGGATTGGCAGGTATATCTGAAAGTTGCTGATATTGGTTCTGCGCTTGTTGCAGGACTTGGTTCGGGATTTGATTACAATTGTTGAACCTAAGCTGAGGATTTGGAAAGAAAGACTGCTGGCTGGTGTCAGCATAACCCCCGCTTCTGAAGTTGATGCTGGCCTGTCCTACTTGGCCAGAAACGGGAGCTTGGGCGTCTGGCTGCTGATGAGGTTCAACTCTCTTGTTGGAGCCGCCTGGTTTTCCATCTGAAGGCACATTGTTCGCACTGGCTATATCACAAAGACGCTGCACTTGATTCTTGTACTTCTGAAAGGGGGAATAACTCTTAGTACACAGAACAAGAAGGATACATATGATCAAGTCTAGATTGTAAATCAAAACAAGGAGGAGGATGGAAGACATGTCACTTAAGAATGTACAAATGGCAGAATGTGCACAAAAGCGTCTAGACCTGGACAATATGCCTGTGAAAACCAATCTTGAAATAGCCAGTCAGAGTAATTAAAGGCTGGTATATTCATCAAATGTATATTCTAGACATGGCACGACAGCACTGAATTGGAGTTATCAATTTCGGACATGCTAGGGCTAATGATACTACGCAATGATGATTTAAAATGGAATTGGATAAAAATCAAGCAAGGGAGAAATTACCTGAAGGTGGCTTGCGACTTGACGATGAGTTAGGTATGGCACATCCATCATTTGCAGTATCGTTTTCGGGCGTGCATCTGCACAAGAAACGAGAAGACAGTCTGTTATACAGTACGTCTATGCACGGTTATTAAATTAGATATTTCATTTTATTAGAAGATTTTACTGAGAGAATGAGTATTACCATCACCAAGTGCACTCAGTGCCGCAGTAAATTTGCGATGCAGCTTGGGATTCCACACAGCCTGTCGCATCCTTCTTCTCCCGGGCGAACTAGTCCCGATGCTATCATCCTCCGTATATTCAGTGCTCCAATCCTCCTCGGAGACATTCTCACCATCGGAATCAACCCTTCCCGAGTCAATTCTAGGTCTCTTGTATTCTCTCTCGTCATCCTTCCCATCATTGGATCTCTTCGCACCGGCTCCTAGTGTCGTCCCTTTCCCTTTGACATTCAATGGTGCGAAGCGGCTTTTCCCCACTTTCGGTTTCTTTGCGCACCTTTCATCAACTTGGTCGCCTTCCGCTGCATGTCCTCTTTTCTTCCCAAGTTGATCCATAGAGGCCTTTCGTGCGCTAGTCGCCTTATCTATCTTCTTATTAGGTGAATGTTCCTTCCTGAGGACTTTGTTTCCTTTAGATTTCACCAATCGAGCATTTCTCTCTTCCGTCAGTAATATTGTTCGCCTTCGGAATGCATGCTGCCATAAAACCTTGAGATTTTCCGGAGAAATGGGTTTATAGAGAAAGTAACTCGCTCCTGCGGCTAGGGATCTCCCCGCTGTGTTCTTGTGCCGATTCGCTGACATTACTGAATTCCAAATATGGTTTACGAATAAATGCACTAAACTAGATATATAAAAAGTGAAGTATAAGGTAATAACATGAATGCAAATGAATTGAGTAGAAGCTCACAAATGACAGGAATTTCTTCCTTCATTAGCTCGCAAAGGATCAAAAAGTTGTCGTCATTGATCCTGTCGATATTTGCCATGACAAGCTTGAACCAGTCCTTCTTTTCCCGGACAATGGACAAAGCGACCGATGGTAATTCAGTACCTGTCACTGGAACAAAGAAAGAGAGAGAAAAATGTACCTGTTGGAACGGCTAATTAAAAGAATAGAGATCTTAATCATTTGACAATGAACAAGTAATACAACAAGGAGTATCTAAAATCATATGATTCAATTTATTTTTTCACGCCTCTCCCTTTTTCCTTTTCGGATAAATTGCTTTTGGCACGAAAAGCTAGCCGTCACAAGCCAGATTGCATGGCAACAGAAGAACTAACATTTGAACTATTGAAACAAAAAGAACTACGTTAATCACAGCATTTCAACATGAATTCCTGCGGCTCCACAGGTTAAGGCATCAATGGTTCTGCATTCTTTTATGTGTTCTGAGACTGACTTTGGCAAACCCTTGTTTAACATCGAATAATATCCTGTATACACGAGAATAGAAAATTGGAGTTACTAGTTCTAGGTTTCCTGATTTTGTCTGAACATTAAAATGGAAGGAGAACAATACTAAATTTTCTTGGGGGGCCCTAGGAAGGAGATTAATACTGTGATTCAAACATAACAAGGGCATAACTTGTTTGAAAATTAACTATATAGAGCTAGACATTGGTCCATAACAACTCCATGAATTAAACCAGGGATCCGATCTTCCTCTTTGACCAAAGATCACAGAATTCAAGTACTCAAAAAATGAACTCGCATTGTGTTAGTTTACTTGGATCGAGAATCCTTGCATTAATTATGGGCTTGAAACCTTTAAACACAGGTGCATCTATCTTCTACTTATTTCCATGTAGAGTTCTAAGCTTTAGATCACAAATTTAATTTTTCGCGCGATTGATGCTGGCGCGAAACAATTCAATTTTTGACTTGTGGGGGCGGCGCGCGCAGAGAGAGAGAGAGGGAGGGAGGGAGGGAGGGAGGGAGGGAGGGAGGGAGAGAGAGAGGCCTTTGACAATGATCAACAAGAAGGAAAAATGGGCAACCGCTCATGTATATCACATATCTGATTACCGTTGAAGGAGTATCGTCCAAGAAGGGACCTCGTGGACGCAAGAGACGTTGGGTCGTGATCAACCAACAGTATCGGCAGACCGCGAGCAAAGCTAGGCACCGGGTAGTAAAGCAGTTCTTCGCGACCCACGATCATGGTTATGGAATTGTGGATGGTCGATCGCTCAGCAGGAGGAGAACGACGACAAGACAAAGAACAAGCGAAGCTTCTTTCTCCTTTGCCAGATAATAATGGACTGGAGGCTTTGATGCTCTCTTCAAAACACCACACGGAATGAGAACATCAACAAGAAAACGAGTTTCAGACAACCCCGCATAGATGATAGATAGAGAGATAGAGAGAGCAAGAAGAAAAAGGTGGCAAACCCAAGGGAATGAGTAAGGGAGAGCGAGAGAGAGAGATAGAAAGATAGAGAGAGAGAGAGAGCCACCCAAGGAAATGAGAAGAAAAGACGGGTATATATATAACACTTTGCCTCAGTGCTTGGCTTTGGTAGGACGATAAGATAAAACTTAGACCTTCTATCTAATCAAATGACCATCGGGGCCGACCCGTTCCGTCCGATATCTTGTCGTCGAGGGACACATGAAGCCGGAAAACGGGAAGATCTTGATGAACCCACAATCGGGTTGCGCCGGGGGAGTTCATATATCTCTACTCATCCTCGAATTAGTAGAGACCATCGCCGGCCCCCTTTCAAAACCTGAAATTGACAAATTTAAACCTTCAAACTTGTTTTCTATTTACCTCACTACCTATAGAGAAATCCACCCCAAAAAAGGGAGGGTCCTTCACAGGTCGAATTAAACCAAGTGGGGGCAAGTGGACAGATATGGTAATTTTGCCTTGATTTTGCAAATTTGGAGCTAACTTAGAAAGCATTTAGAGGCCTTTAGGCCAGTGTATCTTCATCCACAATCTTAATTAGGGAAGTGTTGCGTATTGTTTGTCTGTCTTCGGAAGAAACCTAAATAGGACCACGAGCTTGGTCGAAGTTGCAATGTTTGGGCCGTCAAAACGCTTTAATGCTAGGAAGTGGCAACTGGCAAGTGAGTGATTTCTATCCATATAAGGATAACTAAAATCGGATGTGCTAACTTCACTTGTTGAGTTTACTTTTTTGACCGATAGATCAGGAGGAAAAACAATCATTGCTCCGTCTGTTTCGTGGAAGTCAATGTTTCCTTAAAAGGGATGGATTGTCTCGTTCAAAATCATTGGTCAACGAAATTTTTTTTTGTTCTCGATAATGATTTATATCTAATCATTTTTGTAGACAATAAATATATTTTTTATTTATTTATTTTTATAAGCGATGCAAGTAATTAATTTTAAAAAAATATTTTTTAAATTATTCATTTTCACAAAACGAATGAAGCATGAAATAATCACACGATGAGTGCATATTTAATTTATATTTTGAGCATTATAGAGGTCTTGTAGAGCTATAATTTCCAATATATCCCTACTGCTTTATTTGCTCCGTTCCAGATGTTTGTTCACACGAGTTTCTTACTTCGCTAAGAATCTAATTTCATAGTATCTGTATTCCTAGGAATCTTTCGTCTTATTTAATACTGGTTCAATTACTTTTTTTTCCTGCGAATGCAATTAGCTTCGGAAATAATGATACCCACCGACGTCTCAAACTAGCCGTCACACCATCAGTAGTAAGACATGTAAGAATTGATATGCAGAATAACTTCTTACAAGGTCGATAATCTATAAAGCGACATATATTTTAGCCATTTGCATCAAGCTCAAGCTTTCTACTTGCATGCATATGTGCTCCTTCATAAGCACACACTAAAATCGAAGGTAAAAGGTTATTAGTAGCTTATTATATACATAGATCACCACTAAATCAATGTACATAATATATTTCATTGCTCAATTCAAGTTCTTGAGCTAGAATATGCTTTGAGAGAACAAAGCCAAGTAACCTTTTTATCACTTATGTACCTTGATATCTGACTATGGGTTCGCTTTTGATCACTGTACATGTTGAGGATGCGCGGGAAAAATCCGATGCTTCACATGGAGTTGAGGGAATCACCAAGAGCGAGTCTAAGTTTGAATGGTCAACATATTAAGTTGGGTTCAATTCCACCTACATTTAATAGTTTAAACTCAATTAGGATGGCGGACCAATTTTAATAGATCAAGAATATTATTATATGAAATTATGGAAATTTCACTATCATTATGACTTGTTTTATAGTTACTAAGCTTACTACGAAAAGTATACTGGGGAGACTTCTTTACAAGTTGAACTAAACAAGTATGGTGAGTAGCAATATTCGGTAAATTTCACTGATTTAATAATCTTTCAAGTTCTTAGAAAGCATTTATAGCAATTGGACAAACCAATTTCGTCCACAATCTTGCAACCATGGGCCATGGTCAAAGTTTCATTTTTGGCGGTCAAACTTTGGACTAAAAACTGAAAAAGTTAGCGAGTAATTTTCCAATTATACAAGGATAACTAAATTTGGATGGGCTAATTAACTTCACTTCTCTTCTCTCGTTAGGTTCATTTTTTTCGCGAAAAATAAATGATTTGAAAAATATTTTTCTAAAAAATAACAGTTTGTATCGCTCAAAATGATTAGTCAATGAAAAATATTTTTGTTATCGACAACAATTCACGCCAAACATATTAGCAGACGATGACTATACGTTTCGTTCGTTGATTTTTGCAAGTGATACAACCGATCATTTGTAGGAAAATATTTTTTAAATAATTCGTTTTTCGTTAAACAAACGCATCCTTAATTGTTGCACACGTTCATTTTATGTTTAGGAAATATTTCCTTTTTCTTTAAATTATATTATGAGGAAAAACAATAATACTGAAAATGTCATCGCCAATGTACACAATGATATAGGCTTACTAGAAATTGTCATCACCAAGGTAAGTAGTGTATGTTAGTACGGGTTTTAATCCAGCTCAAGGCATGTCTCTGAGGACCCTCTCAAGTATCTTGCTCGGAAAAAAACCGCCGGGCAATCCTTTGTGCCATGAGCCCGATATGAAATCTGTCGGACTCAGAACGATGACGGAAACCCTTTCGGCTACATTTGGTCGACGGATGGATCAGTCTTTGACGGTGGAGCTCGGAGGAATGATAAGACTACCATGGATTATGAATGAGCAAAAGGAAGCGTCCGGACCGGATTGAACCGTCTCCTGGGAGGTTTCTATGGAGACCGGTCCAATTCCTAGTTCTTTAAAATTAGAATCGGTGGGTATCTGTCAAATTCTCGATTTTTAGGAAAAAAAACGCTAGTTACTTATTACCTCTCTCATACTCTCATGACCTCTCTCGCTCAACTCACGATCAGCCTCGACAGTTTTTTAGGTACCAATCTCGTAGCCTATGTGCCCTAATTTTGTTTCTCGCCGCGCGTCCTGGTTTCTAGTTTTGTTTCGTCTGGTTTGGTTTTGTCACGGTGTCTTAGGAAACTAAGGGCCGTGCGGAGTTCCTCTGCCGAAGAAATGTGGAAATATTGTCACCACCATGTCGTGCGGGTCCGTAAAGAGGACTTTGACATGGTCCGAAGAACTTGACTGGAAAATTGTGTTGATGGGTTTAGGAAGCAGGCTGATCATCAGTGTGGTTATGGAGCTAAACGTTCCTTCTAAAATTGAGCATTGGTTCCTGAAGTTCTGTAAAGGAAGGCTACGAAGACGGAGGCATAGCCGTTTTTGGAAGAAAATGTGGACCTTAGGGCATGATTGGTTCTATGGACCCACTTGGGGTCCGGTTCCCAAGTGGATTTAGAGAACTAGTGAGTAATTAGATTTTTGTGAGCGGTTCCCGATTTCAGGATAAGAATCAGTCCACCTGAAAACCGATCACCCTTACCAGGCGTGGACGAGCATCGTCGCTCTATGCACTCTCTCTCATCTTCTCCTCCATCAATCTCTCCTTGACTTCACTTAAGCAAAAATTGCCTTTTTTCCCCTATCTCTCTCCTATGCATCCTTTTTTGCCTGTGCATTTTTTTCAAATTTTTCTTTTTGTTTCCTTTGTTTAATTGTTATCCTATTTGGAAATATACTACCCTCTAAGTGAAATTTTATTTATTTATTTATTTGGATTATATATGGATTGTGCGTTACCCCAAATGCCGAATGGGATATAAGTTATCCTATCCAAAATTATATTCGGTCCACCAAGCATGGCCTTAGACCTTTGAAGCCGATAGTGTAGATTCCTCTACGCATGATCTTGATGGGTAGAGGGATCTATCCATAATCTTCATGGATTGAGATCCTCGTGATCCTCCCTATAAAGGAAAGATAAATGATTGAGTGACGGTTTTTAATTCGCCGTGAGAATAACGGTACATTCAAGATCGCAAAAAAATAAAGAAATAATAATTATAAATTATTATGGAGCCTCCTTATTCAAGAATTTGTGGGCCCGTTGCTATCTTAGTGCTAGCAAAACCCTCTTTCTAATGTCCAAATTGTATTATTGTCAGCAAGTGATGCAGCGGTAAAAGCACTTTAGATTGCACAAATGACAAATCGTTAAAAATTTAGAGGACTCGATTGAATCCAATAAGAGGATTTGAGGGGGACCCAATCGCCCAATTGAGAATTTTGTTCAAGAGGCTTTATGGCCTTCGGTGCTCTGCACTTTTTGTAGCCCTCCGTTTGCTGTCCAGCGTCCTCTCCTCTCCTCTCCTTCCTTCGGTGGCAAGTTCAAAGCAGCGCGCTCGGATCCAAGTTCGCTGCTTTTGGCCGGGGGGACGACGAATCTCGCCTCTTCTCTGCTCCTGCCCCTGGACGGACCCGCGTCGACCCGGAGCAAAAGCTCTCGCCGGGGTCTTGGGGCCGACCCAGACTCGATGGCGGTGCGGTCGAGTTTCGTTTTGCGGGTCCCTTTCTCCCTCGTTTCCTTTTCTCTTGCGTTTGTGATTTGAATGACGACGACGACGGTACTGCAGGAGGGCGAGCTGGCGGAGGAAGAGTTCGAGCCCTTGTTCGATTACAGGCGCGTGCAGCCCAAGTTCGTTTGCATCGATGGTGGGTTCTTGGGAAATAAGCTAGCGTGGTCGTTTGGAATTGGAGTGTTAAAGCTCGCTGCTTGTTTATTTTGTGTGTGCGCGTGTGCGTGTGTTTTTGGTTTTTCGATGTCAGGCGGTTCCTCGGGATTTTGACGCTGGTTGGTTTGGGGAAGGAGATAGTTTTTTGGTTGGCTACTGTATCGTGGGATTGCTCTGAAATGGAGTTTTCTGAGGTTGGGCTGCTTTTTTGTAGATGATGATTCTGATGAGGAGCCGGTTTTCGTCCCGAAGCGACAGAAGGTAATCTGGAGTTTAAGGTTTTTCCGTTGGTGTACCCTGCGAAAGTCAGTGTGGAGAATGTTTTTCGATTGCGGAGCGGAGTGTTTTCGATGAATTTTTGGTGGTTTGGGTTTGTTTCTTTCTGTCGTTTAGTAGTTGTTGGAATAATTGTTGGTCACTTGTGGTGTCTGTTTTCCGGGTTTAGGATGGGAAGGGAGAGAATGATGGCGTTCCTCAAGTGATTGTCTGCGATGGCAAGAAAGAAGCAAAGGAGGAGAAGGAAGAAGAAGATGATTGGATGCCCCCGCCACCCAAATTTGACGCCAATGCGAGGAGGAAGCTTGCCGAAGATCCTGCACTCAAGGAATTGAGGTATCGCTTGGACAATATTTACATGCTTACGCATCTGTATGCTATGCTTCATCCAGAACCTATTTTTCTGATCTTCTAGGGTTAACCATTTTTGTTGCGTACAATATAGGCTGCATGAACCGTACATGTTTGTAAGATTTACGCATGCAATCACGTATGCTGTTGAATTTTTAGGATCATTACTGAGATGCTGGATTTTTTTTCCATGTACCAGTTCTTCCCCTCTTGATTTCGATAATGATTATGTCCCCTAGTTAGTATGCTTGCTGGTAATAGCGATAAAATTTTGAGGCAGCTCTCGTCACATGAAGATATTTTGAGATGCCTAATCACTGTCTGATTTGCTACATACACATTGCAAGCTGCTGTTTAATTGGATATATTGCTCGGTGTTGTCAATTTTACTTTTAAGTTTCGGAAATTTAAAGTGTCTACCCGACTTCTTCCTTTGTCCAGTTTAATCTTTTCTTGACCTATTTGAGCTAACTGGATGAGGTTTCTGGCCTTAGGTTGATGAAGCAGGAGCTTCAATCCTTTGCACAATCTGCCAAAGATTTGTTGCAATCCGAGGAGGATTCTGCTAAGAGAAAGGTCTCTAGTCCATCTCAATCTTTGAAGGATGCTTCTGCTGAATTACCCAAGCCTCAATGTGAAAGAGCTAAGATAGTGATATCAATACAGGACAAGGATGGGCCCAAGCAATTTCGTGTTTTTCTGGTATGTTTGCATTTAGAATGTCTAGACAATAAGTGTATTTTCAAAAATTGCTGGCCGATGCAACACATAGAATTCTATTTATTTATTTATTTTTTTGGTTGTGTTTAGCAATAACATAGTCCTGATCTACATCTCGTTATCTCCTTTTCTTCTCTCTATTGTGTAAGCATACAATTGGAGGGTTAGACTAGCATAGTGGTGGTGACAAAATCAGCTAGGTCAGTAATGAAGGACATCTGTATACCCTTCTACTTTTTGGTTTTTAGTTTTTTCTTGACTTTTAGATTTGTCAACATTTGAATTCTTGACCAATTTTTATCAGATTTCACTCAGTTTATGAGTCCGCTTCTTCTTCTGTGAATTCTTTACGTGCAATTTTCTACTTGTGAAATGTCTGGACTCTGGAATGTTTAGCTAGTCATGTTTATATTTTGTGGATACTTTTCTCGTTGAGGTTGTCTAAGTGTTGGAACTATGATGATCAAATGATGTTGAGTTGGTAAATTCTAAGCAAAGTCAGTCTACTCTGAAATGTTTCCGCCATTGATCAGTGAACTGAGATTTGTTCTAACCAGAATTTAACGTTGCATACCAAATAGCACACGGTAGAATTGTTGGTTCTTGACTGCCCGGCGTGGTCTGATAGTTCAAAGAATGAAGTAAATCAGTTTTAGTAGTCAATGTGATAAAAGATGTTGATTTAAACAACCTTCAATGTAATCCACTATATTGAGCGTCTTTTTCTAGGTAACTATGACTGTGCTATTTCGATCAGGCAAATATCTTTATGTTTAAATGCAAGTAAGCATGAAATAAATGATCTAACCAGAGTGGCATAATGATGGTGACAAACGTTAGGCAGTCATGAGAGAATTTAGTCTCATCTAATTTCAGTTTTGCTGTTGCATGACATCTATATTTACGACTTTATGTATGTATGGATAGCAGGTACTTTCGTTTAAGGATCATTCGTTTAATTTTCTGCTAGTTTTCTTCTTGGGTTTGTAGGGAAAACTATTGGGCCTTTCCTCATCTGGGTTTAATAGGTACTTGCCAGAGTGGTGTTATAAGATCATCTGTTTAGAATCACCCCTTTTGGTCAAACATTTGAAATGAATTCTATGAATTTTGAATTAAAAGGACTAATGCCCAATGAGTATAATCCTTATAATTCCCTACTGTTGCTTGGTTGCTTTAAATTATTGAATACTGTGATCCTAGAAGCACATTTTGAAACTATATTGTTGTTCATAGATCACATCAGGCCATCCTCAGGCATGTCGTGACAAGTCTAAGTCATGTGTAATTATACTTATGGCATGCTGAACAATTCTCAGGGAATGAGGTCTATAGCATACCTGCACACACGTACAAGGAATATCCTTTTGAATAAGCCAAACTTAGTTATTGCTTTGACATGACTTAGCGTATCCGGTCCTTTTGCTGTAATCTCCCGGGGTCATCTATAGGCTGGTTGGGTGGTTCTTTCTTTTCTTTAGTTTTTTTATATGTTTGAAAAACTCAAGGTGGATTCATCATCTATGTCAGATGGACTGGATTTTGTCCAGGCACGTTTAGGAATAAATGTATAAGGTAGAATGTCTCTGATTGAGTGGATTTGGGTGCAGCATTCCTTGTGATATGCAATAGGAGAATCAACTGTCTAAAGTAAAATGGCCTGTACCTGTCATATGATTATTGATTTTGGCTACTACCTCCTTAATGATTTCCCTGCGGCTTTTAATTTTTCTTTCTGGATGGTTGTTTAGTCTCTGTACCTGTGCGATAATTTTAAAATGTGCTTTCTCCCACAACCACCATCCTCGTAAAGTAAAATAAGTTCTTTCTCCACTCTGCTACTGGTAGCTATTCAGCAGCATATCCTTCCAACCTTACTTGAAATGATTCCATAAGGGCCTGATTAATGATGGTGAGCATATTTTTCAGAAGGCTATCTTCTGATTCTCCTAACAAGCCAAGCACACCAGATCCAATTTCAGTGCTGTAGCAATCAAATTCATGCTGCTCAAACACTTACACATTGTCTATTACTTCTTTGCATCATGCGGCAGTTGGCATCTTGTTCCTTAACGCTTATAATTTCTTTTTTTTTCCCTTGAAGTTCATACTGGTCGAACTTTAACTTCCATGATGTTGCTATAGGATGACAAGTTTGAGCGGCTGTTCAAGTTATATGCAGATAGAGTCAAGCTTAACCTAAAAAATTTAGTATTTACATTTGACGGGGAGAAGATCAGTCCATCAGCAACCCCTGATAGTTTGGGAATGGAGGATGAGGACATCATTGAAGTGCATGTTAAGTCAAGTTGATTGAGGTAAGAATCTACTTTGGTAACTTCTCTTTTTTCAGTTATTGCATATTGTCTTCAAGTGAAAATCGACGTGCTGAGTAAGTGAGCAGCAGTTCCACCACCTTCTCATTCTGTCTACTCACTTTTGCAAATGATTGTGTCTGACAGCATTTGAAGAAAAACATTAATTGGAAACATAAAAAAAAACTGGTGCATGTGATAGGCTTACGATGTTGAGGGAGGTTAATGTTGGAGCCAGTAGAGGGCATGAATTGTGAAGCTTTTACAAAGGCACTGTCGGTTGTTTTTTAGATTGATGAAACAGAACCAACCATGAAATATTGCGTCAAATTGATCAGACATTGTCTTTTTCATTCTCATCACTTACCTCACAAGTTGCTGTTAATGTCGGAATACAGTGTCACGTTTGTTATAAAAAAGTTTTCTAGACTTAAACGATGCCCGAATAAGTTACTTTACCATATCTCCATTTTTGGCTAGAAAGTGGCATTCGTGTTTCCTGGTGGTGGATTGTGTGGTTTGGCTTAATTGTGGCTGAAGGCTGGAAGGAGAAAGTCAAGTATCTCTTCAAACCAAAAACTATGAAGTTAGAAAAATAGGACATGGCCTTGTTGTTTGCACCATTGTCACATGACCCTTCCAGTCTCTTCTTCAGAGAGATTTTTTTGGATGAAATCCTCAACAAGGGCAAGCGGCCAAATACAAGCCAAAAAGGCTGCAAGAGTACAACCATCCATTACAAGAATAAGCAGAATACAATCAATGCTGCAGCAATATGAAGAAAACATGAGCAAGCCAAACTTGGATATAAAATAAACTAGAAATGGATGTGCTAATTAGCACAGAGCTGCCATGCAAGGTTGTCAGGATTGGGATCTTAAACAGAATCAGTTGAAGTTCTTTGAGATTCAAATTGTAGGATCGGATCGAGGATTGTAAGATCGTAGAAAAGTTACAAATTGAGACCTAAAATGTAAAAATTTGAAATTGTTTTATCCAATTACAGACCTATTAACATTAAGAAGAGAGAATAAAGCTCTAGTAAGGTCAATTTCTGAGTTTTGCATTCTTTAATCTCCATATCCATCTTAAGTATGAAGAATATACAATTATAAAGTTCAAACAAAACATGTCACTTAAAAAATCATATGAATTTAAAGCAAGCTGTTCAAAAAACCACCCAGTGACAACTACTACGTTTCTATTCAGCCAGAAGAAGAGAGGAAGTTTTCCAAAATTGACTCATCCCTAAAATTCCTCATCTTTGGCTAACATCTTCTCATCACATAATACTCCTCTTTATTAAAAATCATCCTCACCCAAACTGGACATTAGTCAAACTCTTGATCGAAACAACATTGAAAAATCTACTAAAACAAAAATCAGTAAAAAAAAGTTTAACAAAAGAAAGCAGAGGAAAAACTTTAGAAGATATGTGGAATAGAGCTGCACAGAAAACAGAGAAACTGAAAATTAAGAACTGAAAGAGAGCGATCCTATATGCTCCCATCTTGATTGTGATCCTACCACGATCCCACCTGTTTGTGATATTTGGTGCGATCTGGATCATTGTGGAATATCTGGATCACTGGATCGTGATCCCAACAACCATGCTGCAAAGTTAATACAGACTGAACTTTCTGCTTGGGGAGTTGATGACATTAAATTCAATGTTTAACTGCAAATATAACGCACTTCTACACTTGAATGATAGAAGGAGTTTGACCATGTATGGCTGCATTCCTGTCTCTCTATAGGAAATAGAACATGTATTTGAACTAGCTTGAGTAATATGGATCAAAACTGGTTCTCCTAGCATTCTGCTACATCCACTGGTACTCCATAACACAATCTCCAAGAAACCTATTGAGAAAGCAAAGTAATATGATCTTTCTCTGCAACTGAGATGAGAGATGAGCTCTCAACTTGTTGCTCTGCTTACATAGGAGACATAAGGATGAATGTTCTCTTGTAGTTTTCAATTCTTAATTTTGTAATGAAAAAACATTGATTATCTAGTACTTTATGTACATGCCTTTGGTGAAATGTGATTTGAAAACTATCTTAGCTATATAATTTTAATTTTATTATTGGTTTAACATTGTAATTACATCGTATGGTAATTGTTCTTGCTTTCATTTCTTTTATTTTCGAGAAGGTACAAAGTATCCAATTTCAAAATAGTGTGTTGATACTTTCAAGAACAATTTCCGAAATTTGTCTCAGAAAGAGTTTTCCAAACTTACTTCAGAATAGAGAACAGAAAAATAGTTTTGTCTTTATTTGGGCCAAGCCTAAACTTTTTCATCCTTTTCTAATTCTGGGTCTTTTAGCACTAATGACCTTTCAGTATCTGGGTTGTGGATGATCTTGGGAGAGTAAATAAATATATACCACAATATATGTGCAAGTCTAATGCATTATTTCCCTGTGAGGATATCTATTATTTATCAACCATTGGACCCAGGTTGACTATGTATACGTACACACATTGAACCTTTATTGTCCCAGGCCATATATGGTTAACGGCATCAGATTTTCTCCAGGCGTAGTAAATAAGCATTTACTATGCCTGGAGAAAATCTGATGCCCTTAGCTATATATGGCCTAGGGCATTTTTTCGTCTGTTTCACGATGATAATTCTACTGTTCTGGATGCTCAGAAGTCCAAGAATGTAGTGGGCAACTTCAGCCTGAGTGAGAAAGTGATTGTTGCGGACCTTTTAGAGGACCTCATGACATGATCTAGGTGGAGTTTGCTTTTGTCTGTGGTTAGCTCAAGTTGTTAACAATGATGCTGAGTCTTGTTGACCTAGGTTATTGTCTCTGTCTCGGCATTCTATGCTTTTGACCTCTCAATAAGGCTGCAAATAATTTGCGGCTCTTGTTAGTTACTTGAGTCTAACTCATTAGCTGCTTGACTGGAGGTCCATTCAATTTTTGATTGAGTTTGAATCAAGTGTAGGCAAATTAACATCATATCAAATCAAGCTTGAGTTTTCAGTACGGTTGAATTTGTGTAGACCTGTCAAATGGGTGAGTCGGGTTGGGTTTGGGTCGGGTCATAAATGGTCCGATCCAAATTGACCCATTAACCCGTTTATGATCCATTTATGCGCAATGCAATTTTGTTGACCCATACCCGACCCGACCCATACCCAATCCATACCCGATTAGATCCATATTGCTAAAATACTTCCATATTTAATTAAATATAGGAAAATTCATACCCAAGCTGAAATGAGAGTGCGGAATGACTGAGTACAAGATTGAGTGAGGGTGAGAGAAATGCGTTGAGTTTAAATCAGTTGTAAACTCATTTATGACCCATTTGGGACCTATTTATAACCCATTTAACACTAATATAAGACTTCTACCCATTTATGATCCATTTATTAAATATAACTAACCCATTTATAACCCATTTACTAATATATGGGTCAAGAAATGGGTTTATGACCCATTTTGACATGTCTAAATTTGAGCGACTTTTAACCCTAATCTAGCAGTTAACATAATTGTAACTGTAATCTTATATATTTAATTATTTTTCATACTTTGAAAACTCAAACCGGAGCTTTATTCAAGTGTTTAGTAGAATTCTTCTACTTTAGAGCTGAGTTGAATTGAGCTCGAGCATATTAAATAACTTGTTTAATAAAATTTTGTTTGAAACATCACGGTTTTTTGAACTCTAGTTCAGTATTGAGTCTTGGTCAAGCTTCGAGCTGTCATGTTGCGTTCAAGTAATTAAAACTATATTTCTTTGTTGGAATGTAGGTGTTTTGCAGCAATCGAGTGGTATTTGTCTTGAGGCAGCATCTCTCGAGGATTCTGTGTAAACTAGAATCTTGTACCGGCACCTAGTTCTCATTGCATGCTCTTTTAAATGCAGGTTCTTGCTTCAAATCAGGGCTTAATAATTCAACGTCTTGTTGCCTTCTGTGGAGCTGCACAAACCGTCGTCAATCTCTCTCGCCAGCTTCTCTGTCAAACTGATAAGCCGATATACTTTGTGGCCTCACAAATGTACAGTTTGTGCCGATTTTGTAGACTGGGAACTTGTTTTGCTAGGAAAGCCCTGTGTGCGTGCTAGTTAATCGGTCTGATTGCCATTGCCATTTTTGGGATAAGAAAGTAGCTCATCAATTTCTCAAAGCTGATTTAAAATCACTTGAAAGCAAAGGGTGTAATAAGAAGGGCAAATACCTCAAAAAGACCCTGATCTTGTGTTAGTGTAACAAATATATTTTGGATGGAATTGAAATAGAGGGTATATATGTTACATATGTATTAATTTGGGTTTTTTCGTGACACAAAAAGAAATTGAGGGTATTTGTATCATAACGGGTAAGTTTAGGATTTTTTATAATTCAAAAAAAGTCAAGGTATTTTGGTCAAACTGGACATAATTCGGGATTTTTCGTGGTATTTGCCCTGATAAGAAACAAAAGAAATTAGTGTTGTGATTGTGGTCTTACCTGCCATTGGAAAGTAATCAAAAGCTGTCGAGGATTAGTTTCTCGGGTACGCGTCAGTCCCTCCGCAGTGTACACCAATCTAGTTCTGGGTATCAATCCAAATCAAGGTGCTGATACAGCTTCGGTAATTGCTCAGAAATTCAGGGTGGACAATAATGGGACAACTTCGTTTGAAATTGTCTATCTGTAGTATCTAGACAGCCCGATCTAATATCATAATGGTGCTTGGCATCTTTTTCAGGCTTTAGTGGGGGCATCATTCGTCGTCAGACACTACCGTCCAACCAACCCGGGGGGCACGCCTTCCTTCCTTTCATCAAATTGGCTTTTTGAACTTTCGCTTTAAACAGTGGGGTCGGCGTTTCAGTCGTGATAAGGACGACTGCGCGTTCCCGAGAAGCATCCACCATCCGCCATTCAAATACGAGACCAGAAAAGTGGTTGGCGGAGTTGAAATGGCATCCAATGTCTTTTTCTTTTATAAAAACCACCACTAACGTGTATCGCTCAGTTCACACGGGGAGAGGGAGAGATGAGAGGAAGAGAAGTGGGGGAAAGAAAGATGCAGCGTGGGGGAGTGCATGGAATGGAAGGGTAGGAAAAACGGTGACTGAGCGGACGGCGTTTGCTCTCTTTCCTATTCCTCCCATTCCATACACTCCTTTGCCTCCTTCCTTTCCCTTCCCCTTCTCCTGTTTTCGATGGGCATCGTAATCTTCCGTTCGTCACCCAAAACCTAAGAAAAACAAGAAAGACAGGTAACCCACAAACACAGATCTGAGTGATCGAGAGAGAGAGTGAGAGAGAGAAATGAAGAGAGGGAAAGGGAGAGAGGGTCTCAGGAAGTTTTGGGCATGGGTCGTTTGGTGAGAGGAATCGCTCTCGGTCGTCATGCACAGATGTGTTATGGAGGGTGAGTTTTCTTGCCAATACCACCCATGCCAATAATTTCCTGCTTTTCCTCCCTTTCCCTTCTTTTCCCCAGAGCTTTTGACGGCCATGGCAAAAAGGTTTGTTCGTTTATCTCTCAGATCCATGCTCTCTCTCTCTCTCGCTCTCTCTCTCTCTCTCTGTCTGCACACGTTTCATGTATATCTGTACCAAGTAGTGGCTCTAGGGTTTCTTGATATATGTAGGTAGTGTAGATCTTTCCTTTCGTAGCTGTTTTGCTTTGATTCAATTCGTTTTATGCTTTTTCTCTTTATCATTTCAGTTTATAGATCCGGGTCTTAGACATATATATGTGGGCGAGAAGTTGTGTGAACTCAGCTTGTGGTGGAGCTCAAGGCATCTGAATCAAAACACTTTAGATCATCTGGAGTCTGACAGACTATCTAGATGATCTAATCTGTTAGATGTGTTGGGTTTACATGAGCGAGAGAATCTTGCATGGACTCCGATCCAAGTGGATCGGATCTATTACCGCCGTTGATTATGTTGGCGAAATTTGCATGATCCACGGCTGTGATGGACTCGGTCCGGTGGATCCGAGTTTAGGTAAGTTTTTCTCCCGGGCTGATTCGTTCACGTGTATCATCGAAAATAAGGTGTGGAACACTTCCAGGGTACACTTGCTGGACACTTGTTCTAAGGTGCAACTATGCAATGCGATGTCGTGAGTGTAAAGAACGTTATAACGCCGTCCAATTGTTTCAAGACTTGTATCCTCGCAATCAATCGTTAAAAATTGTCGTAACAAAACATAAGTGTATGATACGCTACTGTCCTCCTGTTGATTGTCTAAATATCATATGCTTAAAGTTCCCCTAATAGTCCAAACGCGCAAATTTTTAGGTATTCGAAATAAGAATGGGAAGTGATTTGATAATAGATGCAAATCATGTAATAGATTTCGTCTATTTTATCAAATATGAATAGTGGACACAATCGAAAAAGTTTGATGATAGATGGATAGATTTTGATTTACATCGAGTATTTATATGGTGCATTAAACCCTAATATTTACTAATCAAATAAGGGTGTTGTTAATAAGTGCCCCATGAATACTTGTTAATCAAACCTAATAAAGAAAGGTTCTCATTTTCCATACATCAATAAGCACATAACACGGGGAAAGCAGTGCTATGGAAATGACATGGCTTTATTTGTGTGGATGTTTAACAAGTGTTTTCGGGGCATTCATTAACAAAATTCATTGAAATAAAATGGTGAAATTTGATCTATACTTGGTACCGTGACCCGGGCCTACGCTCACCCCGTGTCGATAACCATTTTGTTCATCCATTGGATGTCCTATCCCGTCTAGTGGATCACGGTGAAAAAATTTTGGCACTATTTGCACGCTATAATATTGACCGTATACGAGATATTTTATTACCCAGCTCCGGTACATTGACATTCAAACCGGCCATACGTCATCTCGTTCCTCAAGGAGCATAAGAGTTTGTCGAACCGTAAATACAATTTCAAGAGATTGGTGTAAAAGTCTCGTTGCATGTCCTATACATACGCCTTGATCTACCTGGTATTGTTAACTTTTTTTTTAATTGAGAAATTGGTATTATGTTGACCTACGGCTATAATATCAGTCCGAGTAAATACATATGCTTACAAAAAATGCGTGTGCGTATTTGAAATAATATTACGGTCGTTGGTCAAAATTGCCAGACAAGCTACAGAGTAATTGTGGTCATTACAAAGTGTAGTTCATTGCCGACGGACCTGGCCCGACACGGGCCCAAGAGAGGCGGGACATGGGCCTAAGATGGGCCGGCGAGGTACGGCCCGTTACGGCACGGTCCAATGGCCATCCCTATAAGTATAACCTAGAGCATATCAATAGTTCCCAGTCCCGCTTTAGCCTTTCTGGGGGAGACTTGGCAAATACCAATGTGTAATGTGTGGACTCTTGACCGGGGTAAAGGGCGCTCAACTCGTTTATAAGATAAAGAGAGCACCGCGCTTCGAGAGAAGGAAAGAAAATAAAGTAAGGAAAAAGAAGAGAGAGAGGGACAAGGAGAAGAGGGTTTTGCGCGTACACGCCACGGAAATCTCGCCAAGCCGAATTTTCTTCGATTTGCAACGCTCCGTAAGGGCTTGAGTTATTTGTTCGTCTAATCAGAATAGTTTTTTGGAATTAGGACGTAAATTCGAAATTACGTGATATCTGAATTGCGAAATCCGATTTTGACTTCGTAATTCAAATTTCATATAACTTCGAATTTGTGCCCTAATTGCGAAAATTATTCCGATTAAACAGATAAATGGCTTGAATTTTTAGCGGGCGTTGCGAATCAAAGTAAATCCAGCTTGGAGAGGTCTCCGTGGCGTGTACGCGATTTTCCCTTTTTCCTTTCTCTCCTTTCTTTTCTTTTTCCTTCTCTTTAAGCGTACTCTCTGTCTTATAAATAAGCTGAGTGTCCATACGAGACTTTTTCCTCTTTTTTTTTTTGGCTCCTACCCTTTGATCCAATTTGGGATATTTTTTTTTACCTCAAATTGGCAATCTCTCAAAATTATTGTGAAGGTGGACTCACAAGAAGTATTTGCACTACTTTAGAAACAAACTATATCTCACTGTTTACCTTACCAAAAAAAAAACTATCTCTCACTGTTTTAGGGAAGAAAATTCATGTGACGATTGGTTGGCAAATTGGATCATTCAGTCCTATGATGTAAATGCCACTTCGGCATTGGATAGGCATAGGTTTAATTCCCCTATTATAGGAAGATCAGTCTAATTTAAATTTTGTTAGGCAAGTGTTAATCTAATAATCGGGTTTTGCCCATTTTCTTACCCAATAAAAAAGTCTTAAAAGAAATTTCGTCATTGAAATTTGAATTTACCTCTACTTTCAAACAAATTAAGGTATTTGTGCCTCACATCCTTCGCGAGCTCCCAAGTTGCCTCTCTTTCCATGTGGTTCTACCATTGGTATTCACATATGGAATAGTTCGGCATCGTAAGACTTGAACTTTCTTATTGACGATACGAATAGGATGCTCCTTATTACCTTGAGAGTGTAAAAATCTAGAATATGTTATGGATTGGACACATATTACCGCAATAAAGAGACATGCGAAGCATCATGTACATTTGATAGGGCTGGTGGCAAAGCTAGTTTATAAATAACTTCGCCGACCTTCTCTAAGATCAAGAATGATCCTAGGACACAACTCGCCACACTTGTTGAATCTCATGATGCCTTTCATAAGAGAAACTTTAGGAATATATGATACCATATTTTAAATTCCACCTTGCGCCTTTTAGGGTCTCCGTAACTTTCCTGACGGTTTTGTGCTCTTTTAGACGCTCTCGAAGCAACCCGACTTTCTCTTCTGACTGCTGAGTGAATTCAGGACCAGTTAATCTCTTCTTGCCAATATCATCCCAATAGATAGGGTTCTGCATTTTTTTTTTTTTGGTAATGATAGGGTTCTGCATTTTCAACTATACATAACTCAAAAAAAGTCATCTTAATGCTAGAAGGATAGTTGTTATTATAAGAGAACTTTGCCAAATGTAGATGTTTGTTCCACGAACCACCAAAGTCAATAACGCTGGATCTCAACATATCCACTAATGTCTAGATCGTTCTCTCTGATTCTCATCTATTTAAATTGTACTCGAAGATTTGTTAACTGAGGACCAAGCTGATGCACCAAAACTTTCGGGTCAATTTCTCATATCCTCAAGAATAAGTTTTTGAGAAGTCAACAAAGTCGCCATATTTCCAAAGATTTACAACTCAAGGCATCTGTTGCTATATTGGCTTACTTAGATGGTAATTGATAGATAGGTCATAATTTTTCATAAGTTCTAACCATCCTTTGTCTCATGTCCAATTCTTTCTGAGTATAAATATACTTTAGACTCTTGTAATCTTTAAAGACTTCACATTTTTTATCATACAAGCAGCGTTGCTATATTTTCAAGCAAATACAACCATTGCTAACTCTGAATCATGAGTGAGTAGTTCTTCTTGTTGGATTTCAATTGTCTAGAAGAATATGCCACAACTTCATCACCTTGCACAAATTCCAGAAGACAAGATTAATATAGGAGCTAACATTAGATGCCTCTTCAATTCTTGAAAACTGCGCTCATACTAATTTGATTGAACAAATTTAGTCCATTTATGAGTTAAGCGAGTAAGTGGACCAGCAATTTTGGAGAATCCCCTCACAAATCACATGTAATAGCCTGCTTATCTAAGGAAACTTCTCACTTATGTAATTAGTAGGCCAATTCCCCTGAACAACTGTTTCAACTTTCTTCAGATCTACCGAAATGCCATCCTTAAGGATCATTCAAGATCACATGACTTAAGAATTCTATATGATCAAGGCAGAAGTCACACTTATTGAATTTAGCATGCAACTTCTTTTCACGCAAAATCGATAGGACAAACCTTAAGTATTGCTCATGTTCCTCCGTACTCTTCAAATATACCGAAATATCATCGATGAACACTACAATAATATATCTAAATACTCTCTAAACACCCTTAGCAACAGGAGCATTTGTCAATCCCATAGGCATAACAATGAATACATAATGGCCACACCTTGTTTTGAAAGCAATTCTGGGTGTATCATCTGTTTTTATCTTCAATTAATAATACCTAAAATGAAGGTCGATCTTGAAAAATACTCGAGCTCCCTGAAGTTGACCAAATTAAACATCAATCTGGGGTAAAGGATATTTGTTTTTTTATCATCACCTTGTTAAGTTCATGGTAATTTATACAGAGTCTCATACCACCGTCCTTCTTTTTCACTAATAAGATGGAGCTCCCCAAGGTGGAGCACTGGGTTTGACGAAACCTTTCAATAAAAGTTCTTGTAATTGCGTTTTCAACCCTTTCACTTCATCAGGTGCCATCCGATACGATACCTTAGAGATTGGTGTTGTACCGAACATCAATTTAATACATTACTAAATTTCTCTATTGGAGGCAAACTTGGCAAATCGTCAGAAAACACATTTGGAAACTCTCTAACAATAGAATCATTTTTCAGCTTTACAAGGGCCTTGATTATTGTGATTTCTAGACTTCCCTAGTCGATTGAAGCCTCTTCGTTTTTCTCTATCATTGATATGGCTATCTTAGTAATTTGTGAGCTTAAACCTCTTGTGCTGAGGTGCACTCTGTGTGCCGCTCTCCAAAATGTTTTGCTCAACCTAATTGCTCATTCGAAAATATCTTTGTTTGGGTCAGTACAAAAGTCGTGAGTATACTAAGGATGTCGGAACGAAGCCCTCGTTAAAAGTATTTAGCCCTACGTTTCTCATTGGCCACCAAATCTTTCTCAAATCTACTTAACTGATTAAAACGAGCTGCATATTCCATAACCGATGAGTTACCTTGAGATATACTTACAGAGTCACTTCTCATCTTTGCTTAGAATGATTATGGGGAAAATTGAGCGTTTAAAGCCTAAGTGAAGTCTTTTAAAAAATAGTTGCATCTTTGCCTTCAAGGATGGGTCTAGTCCCTTCACACTAACATACAGCTTCGCCTTCGAAATATCGACTAGCAAAGTTGACTTTTTGATTGTCGCAAACATTTTTCACTATAAAAATCCTTTCCATGTTTCTAATTCAACCCTCAAGCTTGAGAGGATCCAATTTCCCATCATATTTAGGTGCATTTGCCTTTATGAATTGTGCGAAGATGCATGAATAACTGGTTCCACCTTTACTCAATTATTTCGCATGACCATACCAATGAATCATTGCTCGAGCAAAATTAGTCGGGGCGAAAAGGCTTTTGAGACTCTTCCTTGGCTTCGCGTGAGTCGAGACTCCTATCATATCAAACCTCTTGTCTCTTTTTTGAAGTTGTGCCTTGAGAACCTTGAGGCACATTCCTGATGTCGGGGGTAAAGACTCACTTGCTTTTAAGAAAAGCTATCACACAATCTTACAATGTCCTATAAAATCTACACCCAAAAAGATCATAACATAATCTCTGATACTAACAGATGTCACACCTCGAAACCAATAAGAATGCGGGGTAACATGACTCTCTTTCCACTCAAAAAATACAGCCTAAAAAACAACCGACAATCTATTATCAACCATCTATTTATGATAAACCAGTAGATTAGTTACAATATCAATACTTCCATAATTCATCAAAAATAATATTTACATCTCAAAACTCAGCTGAACCCCACAACTATTAACAAATATATATACACACACTTACACAACTTTCCTAGATCATACCCAAAATCCAACTCTCAAAAGTCTCCGTCGAGAAAATGCATGTAACGAATAAGATCCTCCAAATTGAGCCACATATTTTGCACGAAATTTGGTGATAAAAATAAGGGTTAATACCACCAAAAACCCCAAACCGGTACACATGTAACAATTTTACCCATAACTTTTTTTTTATCACCAAAAACCCCAAACTGGTACACATGTGATAATTTTACCTCGAATATACCCCAAAAAACCCCAAACAAGTACACTTGTGACAATTTTACCCTGAACATACCACAAAAAACCTCAAACTGGTACACATGTGACAATTTTACCCTGAACTAAAATTTTAATATTATTTTTTAATTTTTCGAATTTTTATTAATTATTTTGTTTTTTCTTTTCTTTTTTTTTCCTTCATCTTCAACCTTTGGCCGGTCGCCGGACCGGCAATCGGCCAGAGGCGGAAGCCGGCGAGGTCGGCCCTCGCCCGCCCAAGCGAGGTCGGCCCTCGCCCGAGTCAGGCAAGGTCGGCCCTCACCGACGTAGGGTGAAGGTTGTCCTCCCCAGCCTAGGCGAGGGCGACCCTCGCCCGACCTCGCCTGGGCGGGCGAGGACAGCCCTCGCCCGACACCGGCAAGGGCCAACCTCGCCTGGGCGGGCGGGGACAGCTCTCACCTGACGCCAGCGAGGTCGAGCCTTGCCACCTTGCCGGCTTCCGCCTCTGGCCAATCGCCGATCCGGCGACCAGCCAGAGGTTGAAGATGAAGAAAAAGAAAAAAAAATAAAAAATAAAAAATAATATTAAAAAATTATTAGTTCTGGGTAAAATTGTCACAGGTGTACCAGTTTGAGATTTTTCGTGATAAAAAAAATATTTTATGGTAAATTTGTTACGGGTTTACTAGTTTGGAGTAAAATTGTCATAAGTGTACTAGTTTGGAGTTTTTGGTGGTAAAAAAAAAGTTTGGGGTAAAATTGTCATAGATGTACTAGTTTAGGGTTTTTGATGGCCAAAAAAAGTTCGAGGTGAAATTGTCACCCATGTACTAGTTTAGGGTTTTTGGTGGTATTAACCCTAAAAATAATTAACCATTTACTTTGGTGTTAAAAATATGCAATTTTTCTTTTTCTTGTTCTTTTTGTTTTCTATATTGAAAAATGACATTCATATATAAATAATGGGTTAAGCCTATTGAAGCCCAAACGTGAGATCAGAAAGGGCTTAGCTGCGTCTGGAGAATTGTGGCCACGATTCTTTGGAAATTGAAGTAGAGCGGCAGGGTCGCTTTCTTCGCGCCTCAGATGGAGCCTAGCTACCTTTCTGGTCCAGTCGAATGCAGGTCATCCACATAAGAACTAGAAGATTCACAGCATATCACTTCCCGGTAGCCACTGATAAACGTGCAAGTTACTGTCCCCATCTCGGCCTGTGGGAAAATTGCTCCTTCCGCAACAGATTCAATCGGAAGCGGGGCAATCACTGACGAAGTGCATTCTTCACATTGGGTGCCGATAGACACTGGGGTTCAAAACACCCGACGCCGGTGTCGACTGATCCCGACCACGACTAACACGGTACATTAACCAAAAATAAGGAAAGAGGTGCTCTCGATGCAATGGTGGATACGGCGATTTATTTTTCTCGACCACATTTTGTGTGGGAGCGACGCTATCATGCATGAGCCAAGACTAGTCGGCCTCAGACAAGGGTGACAAAGACAGAAATGTCGTGGGGCTCCTGTTCTTTTTGTCTCGATCCCATTTCTCTCGTGCCTGTTTCGTGATGTTTTATCGTCTCTCATGAACGAATCCGATGTTTTCTTTTCTGTGAGATGATCCCGAGTTTGGATGCATTCTACTATCGACCCCTTTAATTACTACTAATCACGACACCACGAGGCATGCTCGAATCTGCGGTCGCACCTCGATCGGTCTCTCGTATAGATTCTGACATCGCCTGGCGAGCAGGCACTCGCGAACGCGGGTAGAAAAGCAAAGAGTTTCCATGCGTGAGCACGAGCGGGCGTTTGAGCGACCATGTGAGTGTGAACAGAGATCATACCGACAGGTCGTTTGTTGGCATGGTCACGACGTGATAACGGGAGATAGAGAGCACGAGCCAAGAAACCAATACAAACAACACAAATAGGTTATAAGAAGATGACACACTCTTGGAGGGACAGCAATCATAGTCATACCTTTGACCGATTCTCTACCCCTTTCTCTCTTGTTCGGTCGAAAAATTGAAGATAGGTGGGCTTCACCATAAACCCTGACACGACCACTCTGTCTTTTCTGCTGCAGAATCTCGAGGTCATCTTCATCTTTGCTCCCAATTTTTCCGCCAAGACTGGAATTGGGGTTTCTCAAGGTTGCTGAGGCTCGAACAGGAGGGATGGATTTGGGGATTTTGGGTTGGTTATGGCACTTTAGTTGCTCGATTAAGAAACCACGCTGTTTGTCTATATGAAAACGGTAGCCTTTCGTTGAATATTAGTCCATGTAACACAACGGCAATTATTCATAGGATAATCGACGATGACTCGACTAGTGTATCAAATAAATTAAGCGAGATTTGGCCAAAAGGATTTGATTGTACTTTCCCTCAAAGATTGAGGGCTCAATCGAATTCCTACTAAAGTTTTAGGACTAATTCTGTAATCTCCCCCAAAAAAAGAACACTGAAATTCTTTTCTTGGACTTCACTTGCTCTCTCATGCTCTGCTCATCGTCTTTGGCCATTTCCCTTCCTTGCATTTCCGGTTTCCTTCACCTGCCGCCATCTTGCTGATCCATTTGGCATCGCCGTTGCTTCCGGCGGCATAACTTTGCTGTTTTACTATGTCGTGATGCGCTGCAACCGTGAACACGAGAGACTTTCGACAAGAACTGTTTCATAACATAACAGGTTTTGCTTTAAGTTTGGAATTTTTCAACGCCGTGATTCTCCTCGTTTTCGCAAATAGTATCCGCAAAAATGCTTTGAGTGATATTACCTTGAGTCTGGATTTCTATGAACTGAATTCAATTGCTGTAGTCTGCCCCAAAAGAGTAGAACCCAAAAGATTAGAGACTTGAACTTACTGTGCGACTAAGTTTCAGGTTCTGGAAATTGAGCTCACCCACTCGAGAACTGATGGCTAGAACTTATTTTATGAAGTTGGAAAAAGATAATTTATCTTTCTTAAATGAACTTAACTTATCTACTACTTTATATTTTTGTTTGTTTCTATCAATATTTTATTTCGAGCCGTTTTGTTGCTTATATTATTTTGTTGTAACTGCCATTTGTCTCTATTTTCTTTTAAAATAAGCAAAAAAAAAATGAAATCAATTTCTGGGTAGCCTTTAGAACTGGATCAAAAAAACATGGTAAGTTCCAGGATCGGTCCCAAGATAGGTTTCGGGTTCTAAAAACTAGAAATCAATTTAAATTCCCCAGATTATTGATCGGAAACTTACTCACCCTAAAATCAGTTGTCCTGTTATATATACATACATATATATATATATATATATGTATATATCAAGAAATCTTATTAAAACGTACATAACGAGGTGGTACTTTTTTATTGTGCGTTGAGAGTAGTCAATCGTTCAGTTCATGGATCCACTTATATTGATGCCCAATCGAGATTTACCACGTATAGCAACTAGAAAAAGAAAGTGCAAAGGAAAAAGGAAAGATAGAGCAAAGAACAAAGAACAAAACAGCAAAAAGTGTTCGCACTTCACATCGCACGTTTTCATGAGCGTAGCATCGATGGACATATTCTGTCTCTCCCCTAACACGTAAAGCGAACATGTTCTTCCGCACTCTACTTGCATCATCATTTCGCCCAACTCCGCGGGATCTATCCGCTGACTTTTCGCTTACCACAACCAATTTGATATACACTAAAAAATAGGGGGGGATAAATTTAAGAATAAATAATTAGATATAGGAATCAACTCACCACGGCGAGACAAAAACATCTTCACTTTTCAAACAAGGGGAAAAAAAAGCCCCGGGTTTAATTTGATGGACAAAAATTACACGTGGATAAGTTTTTCTTCCTTGCAAATATTAATTTTTTTTATTTGGGACAAATAGAATCGTACTCTAAAATTTACCCTTTGTAAATATTTATATATTATTTCACATCGCTTGATAACGGGTCTAGTATGTTTTTATGTTCGTGCAATTTTGTTATACCTATAAACTCGAGTTTTTTAATTGAACTTTTTAATAAAGGATAACAAGTTTTAAGCAGCAAGCACTCATCAAACTCGCAAATCTCACAGACACTTTCCACTATTTCGCCTGCGCTAGCTCTAACTTTATCTAAGACCCCCCAAAATTGTCTTTGGCGCTTCAAGAGAAATTCTACATGATTGGTCAACACTGCCCAATGATTTCGACAACGATTGTACCGTGTCGCAGCCCTCCATTCTGATTGCGAAAAGGAAAATCAAACCGAATTTTCTAAGTAAATTGTAGTCATTCTCGTCGAAATCGTACCGATTTTCGAGGATTCGATGCGATCTGCCCCGTCCTTTTTACTATTTCGGAAGAAAGAAGATCGAGAGCTTCGACGATTCGACACGATATGTAGAAGAAAAAGAAAATCAAGAGCCATGTCAGATAATTGCAACATACAAAAAGATATATCCTCCTATTTTCCTTATTTATCACAGGTAGCACATCCTAGAAATTTACACCGACGGTTAAAAAGAACTCCGAACGAGATCCTCAAAAATCAACGGGGCAGGACACAACTGAAAAAGAAAAATCAATCTAAGGACCGAACAAGAAAATGGGAGGAAAAAGAAGTGGCAGAAAAGTTAATCTAGGGTCAAAACTGCAAATACCGAAAAAAGAGGGAAAGAAAAGAGGAGGCAATTTTGCGAGGCAGCCCCTCATCATCAATCATCGGAATCATGACGATGGGGAGTCGCGTCCATGGACACGCGCCTCACCGCGGGGAGAAGAAGGCCACCAGCTCCCCGCCCACGCGCCTGGCGGTGAGCTCCACGCGCTCGTCGGGGACCAGCTTCGACCGGCAGACGGGGCAGTCGAACTTGAGCTGATCGAGCCATCCGTCGAAGCAGCGCTTGTGGAACACGTGCCGGCACGGCAGCCTCCGCACGCGGTCCCCGTCCCTCAGCACGCACAGGCACACCATGCAGCAGTCCGCGCAGCAGCCCCCGCCGCCCTCCTCGCCGGAGAACCAGTCGGAGAGGAGGCCGTTCAGGTTGAGCTGCTCGGCGAGGACGATCAGGCCGGCGAGGCCGGAGCCGAGGGGGGCGGAGAGGCGGCGGGCGGCGTCGTCGTCGTCGTCGTCGCCCGCGTCGGCGGGGTCGTGGGGGGCGGCGGGGGAGCCGGGGCCGGGCGCGTCGAGGCGGGGGAGGCCGAGGGAGCGGAGGAGGGAGGAGAGGGAGGAGCGGAGGTGGCGGAGGCAGGTGGCGGCGAGGGCGAGGAGGAGGAGGGGGATGGAATTGGAGGAGACGTCGTTCAATTGGCTCTGCAAACCCATTTTGCCCACCTGCTGCGTCCTCCTCCTTTGGAGAAGCGCTCCGATTCGATCTTCCCTGCAATCGATTCCACAGAGAGAGAGAGGGAGAGGGAGCGGGTGCGTGTAATGGGCATGGGGTCGCTGGTTTTATGGAGGAGAGAGAGAGAGACAGAGAGAAGTTCTTTTGGCGTTTTTGCGCCGTGTGATGATATCGTGGCATGTGCGAGGGGATTCGCCACTGGATCGTTTGCTCGCTCTCCCTTGCTACTGTTGCGGTTGTTGCTGTTGCGTTGCCCTTGTTTGGTTTTTTTTTTTTTGTTGGGGGGTCGAATTGTGTTGCCCTTGTTGGTTGGGTCCTTCTTTCGTGCAATTTGGAGGTCCCTCCCTCCTCTCCTCCTGGTATTGCCCCCTCTCTTCCCGTAATTTCCATGACCCAAAAAAAAATAAAAATTTTCGACGTGCACGAAAAACCCTGATTAATGAAAAGGAGATTTTATCCTTCTTTTCTAGTTTGACGGTCTTTATAAGGGTTTTCCGAGGATAACCCCGTTCCGATCGGTCGCCGGCTCCCCTATCTATCATCAGGCCGTCGGTGTGTTTGGCCTTCCGGCGATCTCATCTGTACATTACACATGATTCCAGTTCAGGCGACGAGACATCTATTGGACCTCGAGGATCCTTGGAAATGCTCCGTTCTTGGCGTCCCTCGAGAATTATGCTTTTGTTCCATTTGCATTTTGCAAAGTGTCTTGAAAATCGTATCGGATCGGCTCGTTTTATTGTTTGTCATACTTTAGTTTTTTTTATTCGATTCCACTTGATTCAGCTTTCAAACTACTTATAAACGGTCTGATCTTTAGATTTCGAAACCCCTATATTTCTCCCCGAGCATCATGTGAGATAAATGAGACTTTTGTGAGATGAAAACTGCTATCTTTATTTGCATCCACGTGAAGTTCTTAATAGATAGATTTTACATAATTTGTAATCTCGATCTTTATGATGTGAAACGTAAATAACCGAATGCGACGTCACGAGTCTTACATCGGTTTTAGAGAGGCTTGTCGAGTGATTCATAAATCAATACCCACTCCTAAATTGTCAAATCTAATGCGGTTACTCAAAGTGTTCCTTTTAAGGGATTCACCCATGTGACAAGGGCCACATCATTTTAGATAGTATCGAAGCAAGACCCTCCCGCCATGGACAAACTAAACCCATAATCAATTTGACGATAGCAAGAGTGATCATCCAGGCGAAAAGGTTCGGACAGGGTGTGTGCCTCTATGATGTCGGAGGAGGTAGGAATGGACCGGACACACATTGTATTCGGAAAGTATTTTCGGGGCGACTCAACTCTCAAATAGTCACCATATTGTCTGGTTATTACTCCACATCAGTGACAACGAGGGTAAATACGAAGATTGTCATGCTTTGTTGGAGAGCAAACAAGAGAAAACAAGAGAAAGGACAATTTAGATGGGACAATATGGGATGATTCTACTTACTCCGAAACCGATCTCTTTCGCTTGTTGACACTTATCCACGAAAATATTTATGCGCGAAATCCAAATTTCTTACCCAACATCTCTCTCAACACACTCCCCAAAGAACTAAATTGACGAGCTCCAAATTAACTAAGGACGTGCTCAAAACTATTATTAGCGAGAGATCTTTTAGGGCCCGTTTGGCAACGTGCCAAACAGTAAAAATTTCTGTTCTTTTGTTCCCAGAAATAGTTTGGGAACAGAAATGCGTTTGGTAAATTTTTTGTTCCCGGGCACATTTTTGCAAAAATTTGTGCCGAGAAACAGTTTTGGAAGAGAAACAATAAGTAAAAAAAAGTTGCTTCTTGTTTCTCGGCACAATTTTGAGAATCAGTTTTTTTCTTCTTTTTCTTTTTTTTCTTTTCTTATTTTTGTGTTCTTCTTTGGCCATGGCCGGTCGCCGGCGCCGGCCATGGCCAAAGAAGAAAATTAATATAAAGAAAAAAATAAACAATTCAAAATATTATTAAAATATTATTTGGGAACAAAAATTTCGTGTAGTTACCAAACGCATTTCTATTCTTTTCTACTCTAGAAATAGAAATTTTGGACAGTTTATCAAACGCCTTCAAATACTCAGAAATTATTTTCGAGCACAGAATAAAAAAAAATCATTTCTGTTCAGAAATAATTTTCGGGTACAGAAATATTCTAATGCGCCCCCTTAGGGGCACTCGCCGGGCCGAGGATGCTCATGCTGTTAGGATTACATCCCGCACGAAGGCGTGGAAGGCTTGCGACCTTTCCTCCAGATTGGGAGCATTAATGACGTCCGATTTCGTTTGACTCCCAAAAAGGGCGTAAAATAAAGAAATGCATACTTTCATGTGCTCGCATGATGACTTCGTTTGTATGGGTAATGATTAGAACTGTCAAACAATGAACTGGGACGGATTTAGGCAAAAATGGTGTATGCTATACGGATCCAGCGATTGGTATTCAATTCGACTTATATTGTTAAAAAAATTTTCAATTTAACATAAGAAATGGTTTGAATACGAGCAAGTTGTGAATCAAATTAACACCTATATTATTTCAAACTTTACTCTTTTAAACTTACTTATGATCCATTTACTGAATATAACTAATTCATGTAACAAGTCAACTCATCAAATACGGGTTATAAATTGTTCTATGACCCATTTTGATAGGTTTAGGTATGGTAAATCTCCTCAATTTATGAGTAAATTAGAGGATAAATCTAGTCTAAATTGTAAGATGGCTGTTTCGATTTAAAACGGAGATAAAGTCTAATGCCCATAGAATAATCTCTTGCTTCTAGTTAGGAATGATGGGGAGATCCCGGGAACAAAATGGTCCTAACATTCAATGCTTGCTCTAATGGCGATGGCGCACTAGTGCCATAATATGGAAAAATTTTATTGGGATAATGATACAAACGGTCAATAAACTTTGACCTAATGTATAATTTGGTTATTAAACTTTTAATTTATTCAATATGATCTCAAAAATTTACCCCAATATGCAATGTAGCCCGTGAACTTTTGGTACTATTTGCTTTAGTCCGTAAACTACACGAAAATGTTCAATTTTGTCTTTCCATCAATTCAAGTTCATTGACAATATTGAACATTTTCATATAGTTTAGGGACTAAATTAAGCTTGTACCAAAAGTTCGCGGATGATATTAAACAATTTAAAAGTTCAAAGATCGCATCGCATGTTGAACTAAAATTCAAAGATCACATTTTAAGGATCACAATGCACATTGGGTTAAAGTCTAGAGATAATTTGTGTCATTTTCCTAATTTTATGGTAAATTTAAATTTTTGAGCGGAACTTTTTAACCAAAAAAATATGAATATCCCTCCATCTAGCATTGGAAGAGGTTTTAAAATCGTTTGCACATTCTCTTGTTTTGGTACGCCAATCAAGGGTTTTCGGAGAATGAAAATTGGCAAAAGACTACGAATCTGTTTGTGTCAAATAAAATGAATGATATGGAAATTTTCTAAAAATGATCGCTTATATTCCCTACAAAAATGAATGAATGAAACATATTTTTATTGTTCAAGAAAATGTTTAGATATAATTTGTTATCGATAATGAAAACTTTTTCTATTAATAAATATATAAGCGATATAAGCAATTATTTTTAGGAAATATTTTTTAAATTATTTATTTTTCATAAAATAAACGGAGCCTACGTTAAAAATATTATGAAAATTGACAAAACCATGTTCGATGTTTCTTCTTTGAGCTGTTTGTAATTAGTGATGACTGCTTAGAGCATCCCTGTCTGCTGTTGCCGTCACCATTGCTGGCTTGATAGGCTTGGTGTTAGTCGGTCCACAAATACTTAACCAAGTTGATTAAGAAAATCTACATTTTTTTCACACGAACTGCTTAAACCTGCAATTTAATCATCGCACCCGTTAAGGAACACTTGATTAACTTAAAAGCAAGTGAAATATATGTATTCATGTCCAATTAGTCATAAATCTATGCCAATTCAATCTTAAACTTTCAAATCTTGCCAAATTAGTTCTAAACCTTTACGCGAAATTCCAATATGATCTTTTTGGCCAATTTTCCCACCGGACAAATTCGATAGCTTGCGATGATTGGATTACCATGCCAGTGATTTCAATAAAAAATTGGCCCGAAAGACTATGTTGGAACTTCGTGCAAAAGTTTATGAATGAATTGGCAAAATTGGAACATTTATGACTAATTGGGTAATTTTTCCTTGTGACACATTAAGCTCGCGATGTTACTATTTTATGGTCGATGAAATCTCTTTTCTTTCCTACATGCTCCTTTCACATTTACATATATTTTTTCCCTTTAATAATCCAAACATTGTGGGAAGGCTCGAGAAATACCTCGCAAATCCCTTGAGCCAGTTAAGTCAAAACTCTTGACCTGTGCATGCGGCTTTAACCCAGAATGGTTTTGCACGCATCTGACATAATTCGAATTGTTGACCTCTAGTTCCCAAGCTGAAAATTCTCCGACACTTCATCCAGCCATGCCGACTCTAGGGCATTTACTTACCCGTCTCTAGACGAATGCGACCATCTTTGAGTAGGAAATGATACAATCGAAGTCATTGGATTCACCAACTCATTTTTCTCAATGAAAGCTTCAGAGAGAGTAGAACGATCCACTTGATCATAAAGTTTTAGCAGTCGCCGGCTTCGGTTCCTCCCTTTTATGGTAAAATTAAGCACCGTTTGTTCCTCGAGGATGCTTCGTTGCCTTGGTGGTGGTGAAGAACAATAACAAACTCAAAGACATATCACACACGGGTTAATACCATGAAAAATTCCAAAAAATCCCAAAAATGGTACACTTGTGATAAATTTGCCCAAAACTATTTTTTTAACTACAAAAAACTCCAAACTGGTATATCTATGATAATTTTATCTTGAACTAAATTTTTTACCACAAAAAACTCCAAACTGGTACACCTATAATAATTTTACCCCGAACTAATTTTTTTACAACACAAAACTCCAAACTAATACACCTATGATAAATTTACCTTCCGTTAGTTTCTGTTAAATTTTACTGTCAAATTGCTAAGTTTGATGACACGTGGTAATTGATGGATGTACCAGTTTGTAGTTTAACCCATCTATTTGTCACAAATTTATCAATTTGTGATTTTTTGTGATATCAATTCAATTTAACGTAATGTAAATTTGTCACAATTATATCAATTTAGAATTTTTGGTAGTCAAAAAATTAGTTCATGGTAAATTGTCACGAGTGTACCAGTTCATGGCTTTTGTTGGTCAAAAAAATAGTTCAAGATAAATTTGTTACGTGTGTACCAGTTTGGGATTTTTAGTAGTCAAAAAATTAGTCCGGAGTAAAATTATCATATATATACCAGTTTGGGGTTTTTCGTAATATTAACATTTAACATAATAAATACGGGACATGTATTCTTTATGAGCATAGTCACAGATTCGTGCTCTTTAATAATGCAAAGCGTATCTGAATCGACTTTCATTATTTCGTCCAGCAACGCACGCCCCTGACCTTTTTCATCTCGGAACACCCGAAACTTTCTTAACACCCGAATATCGATACGAGGATTCGCATATAACTTTATTTTCCCATAAATTTATGGAACCCAGATGAAATTCAAGGCTAAAAGTGCATTGAAAGTACATGGCATGTGATTGCTTCGGATGATTATTTCAAATCTGAACTCGAGGGGAGCTCAAAAGGGTTTGTCCCATCGATTTATATTTTTTTATATATCTTTTCCGGTTTGTTTAATGTAACTTGAGAAGGAAGGTGTCCGAAGAATTCCCAACATCACATGTCGCTAATCAAACTGGTAATAGTTCACGTGCAAGTGGGGCCATGTTTAGGGGCGGTGGGAGATTAAGACAATCGAGACGGGGGACCGACACAACACGCGAATGAGTTCCGCCCAGATATCCGATGTCTAATTCTCGTAATTAACTTGGTATATCGTATCAACGAATGTTGCGGGAGTGCTAATTAAATAACCCCGTTTATAAAACTTTCGCATCGATCGCTTGTCTTATGGATCGATGTCATGATAACGAATTATTATAATAATTAATATCACGAAAAATCCTAAACTGATACGTTTGTGATAAATTTACCTATCAAAAACTCCAAATCGATACACCTTTGATAAATTTACCTTCCGTTAGTTTCCGTTAAATTTTATCATCAAATTATTGAGTTGGATGACAAGTAACAATTAATAGGCATATTAATTTAGAGTTTTACTCTCCATTTATCACAACAGTACAGATTTATGGTGCTAACGGAAAGTAAATTTATCACAAATGTACTAATTTAAAATTTTTCGTGATAAAAAAATTAATTTAAAATAAATTTATCGTAATAATATCAATTTAAAATTTTTCATGATATTAACCATTATCATAAATGACCTGGGATACCCGTTAGCAATGTTCTTCCAGGTTTTAAATCGCGATAAACACGACAATTTAATAAACGGAAGGTTCGAGGAAGGGTATTGAGTTTGTGACAGAAAGATGGAAAAATCTCCACCGTCCGAGAAGATCCGCGTATCCGCCGCCCATAAAACCGTGGCCGTCGGATGAGATAACGACTTCACGGAAAAGGGCAAGTCGTCGTTAGGTGATTGTACGGTTTCTCTCACTTGGCCAATTCTTAATTTGGAAGCCGCAATTGTCGCATGCGTCCTTCTTCTTCTTCTTTACCGTATTTTTCTTCCTTTTCTTTTTCCTCCTATTTTCACGACTAGAAAGCATGGTAGAATCATGAATTTGTGAAATATTTCATTGATTTCGCGAATCGAATAAAGATGGAAATAGATGCACGGACGTGTTGTCCAAGTGAAAAATCTTAAAATGACCAGGCGAGAGACCTAATTATGAATAATTTGCTAGGTGTGTAAACTTGATGAGGACTAATTGCAAATCGCGACTATGAAGACTTTTTTTAATTACCTGTGAAATGTGGTAATTTTGATGCAACATTCATCGCTTTTACGAGCCTTCATTCAAATGACCCCACTAAATTCTTTTTCTAGTTGTGCCACTTGTTGAAGATTTAGGGAATTCGAACCTGTTAATTCATTCTTTAACCATCGAGTAATAGTTTTCGATATTTAATTTTACTGTTATCGAGCTGAACGTCATGGTTTCGTATCCTCTCTTTCCGTGAAGGGCCAATGCGATTAAGGATCCCAAAACCGGTACTCCCATGACACATTTAATTTGAACTAATTTTCGTCTCACAAAAAAATTCGAACCGGTACTAATTAATGACTATTTACTCTAAAACTAATTTTTATCTCACAAAAACAAAAAACCCTAATCGATACGGCTGACCCAAATCCACGCGCCGTTAGCATTCCATGCAATACCCCGTTAAAAAGCATATGTATCTACACGCGTAACAAATGACTATAAGACGGATCGGACGTGAAGAGCAACAGATCCGACGTGGAAAATCTGCACTCGTTAACAATGTATGCATTTCAACCTCAATCTCGGGAGGTTTACCGATTCGAGATTCTCTGTATAGTGTTATTCTATATATGAACGTGAAGATATTATGTTTTGTCAAGAGAGGCTCCACACGAAGAATCGTACTGTTTGTCTCTTGGCGTTTTAAGTTTTGGTTGCAATATCTCCATCATCATTTAGCCCTTTGCCCCGATTTAAGTCCCATCATCGTCAAGCCTCGTTATCTAAACCTAGAAAGTAGGCTAGGCTCCCGCTTTGGGTCGTTGGCGATTTGCGCCTTTGCTTCGTACGCGTTTAGGAAACACGATTAAATGTCGCTGCTTTGGCAGAGTGTGAAACCAAAGACCAGAAGAGCAGCCGTCGATGGCAACGGGTGCGTTCGCCGTACGTGCACCTGCGTGCCCGTGTCGGGACTTTGAAATCCAAAATCCATAAAATTGAATGAAAAATATATGGATGAAAGTGTTCCATATTGAATAGAAAAGAGATGGGAGATGGGTTCAAATAGTTGAGCCTCACAAATGTGTTTGACCTTCATGGGGTACCCCACTTTTGTGGAAGAGAGAGGACCTACGTCAAGTTAGGTCGGTCCACCCCCGCGCGCCGGTTCGATTCCGGGTCCACACTCTATCGGTTTTTTATTTTTTCCGAACAAATATATCTGTTCGTGAGGTTCGGTTCGCCCGAACGAAAACCGAAACCCTTCGCGTCAAAGAGAACCTTCGCTGCTGTTCTTTTCCGAACTCTACGCATATTCACTTCGTCATTATCATTTTGTGCGATTGTTCTGCAAAATTACGCTCGTTGGAGTCCTCCGAATACGTACCGCTTCAGAGGAACGAGATCCGTTCTATCATGGGAGACGATTGTCCAATATCCTCGGGTACTGATTGAGGGGCCAAATTTGTCTTAAGCACACGACGTTCTTTCGTTGGGCTCGGATCAACATTCTGCTTATTTGCTTTTATTGCTTTCAGGTTAGTTTTCCTAACGTTTGTTTTTAATTTTTTGTATACGAACTTAGCCGAACTACGATACCGAACTACAGCTCGTCCATCTGGATGGTCACGATCAACGCCGTGCTGTGCTTATCATCGTTCCTTTCGATTATCCACGACCATGGTCACCGAAATCCGACTATCCGAAACCTGATGGAATGCGCCGCGGGCATTATGAATCGACTTGGTCCAAACCCTTCGCATGTGCAGGTGGCCCCAATCCAAAGTGGTGAACACACAATTTGATAAGATCCACACAAGCGACCTCTATTTCGTGACGTGAGAATCCCGATCAGCCATAACAATTCCGGGCTTCCTTCTTTTTTTCTGACTTTGTGTCGCTGGCAAGACAACTGGACGGTGGCAGGTGCCTAAAGGGGGGCGTCGTTTTCAGCCAGTGAAACCGTGTGATTTGATAATTAAGTACTACCTAGTAAGTGCCGAAAAGGAAAAGGAAAACAAAACGAAAGAAATGAAGGTTCCGGAACTGAACAGAGGTTGATGATGATGATGACGATGACGATGACGAGCTTGGATGGACAGAGACAGGTTCGCGCCCTTTTGATGTTCCGTTTGATCCCAATGATGTAGAAGGACCGTGCACTCCAAGTTCCACCGAATATAACTCGTGCAAACAATGGATTGACGGTATTTTGCAAATCCCAAATCAGTACTTTCGTGGTATGTTTATCTTAAACTGTTCTTCGTCTCGCGAAAGATATCGAACCGATACTCCTATAACACGTTTGTCTCCAAATCGATCTTCGTCTTGCAAATTACTCACTGCGCTCACTCCATTACTAAGCGACCGCCCGAACTGTTCCAATCGATCTTCTTCCCTTCAAGCGCGATCGCCCGACACCGCGCACGTGCGTAGCGCGTGATGGCCCGTACCTTGGAAAGGGGGAAAAACTGGAATTCGCGAGTGGATACACGTCTCCTCATTCTCAGCATGGACCCAATGGATAATGGATAATGGGCTTTTAATCGTATTGTACAAATCGGTCTTCCCAAACCAGGCCCAAGTCTTTGGATTCCGTGTGTTCACAATGGCCTGCTTTCAAGCTGGATGGGCTCACCAACACCCTCGGCCCAAACCAGGACGTGCGAACCGGGGTGTTCGCACGTTCGGGTTGATTCCAACCCGAATTTGATCTCTTCGGGTTCGTAGCATTTCTATCTAAGGAGTCAAGACTTGACTCACCAGTCAATTTCCAAACTAAGCCAGTATAGTGCGGCCTTGTCATCCGTTCCATCCCAATCAAGCCGAGCCATATGCGCAATCTTCATCTTAAGGAGTTGTGTTTATCAATTTCGCCAGACGACAGAATATTTTAAAATGTTTAATTCTCGTATGTAAAAATAAGGTTGACTAAAGGGAATAGGGATCAAAGAAGTGACCAAAAAAAAGGGTTTTTTCATAAAGTGTGAAGCGACATTTATTAGTTCAAAGGCGGGGTTTTATGAATAAGTGATTTCTTGAGAATGGGTAAGAAATACCCCACTCATTCTCCTAAACAGAATGTATCGATCTCATTATCCATTAAATACTTTTTAATTCGTACGGTTATTAATTTATTATCATTTTTTATAAATTCTATTTTTTGCGAGATGTCGAATACAGTGTTAACTCCACTTTTTAAAGTTTTAATCCCTTCACTAAATTTGTTTGCATATCTAGATCAAACAACAAAATTTAGCATAGTAGCCAAGCGGATGGGTAACAAAAGGGGATCCAATTGCGCGGTCCGGCGAAACACGACGGGAGAGAACTCGAATAAACCGCAAGTGCGAGGACGAAACGGCAAAATCGGACTTTTAGTTTATACTATTTTTCTGAGGTCCCCCGATCGAAAGCATCGGCAAAGACCAAAAGCCCATTTTCTTCCTCCCCTTTCCTACAGCCGGAAACGGGAATCCGGGGCGTGGCGTTCCCTTCTGCTCTGCAAACAAAAAACCCTCGGGGAACGACACCGTCTCGCACTTGCATGCCCTCCCCATCTCCCTCCTCGCTCCTCCTCCCTCCTCCTCCTCCGCTCCCTCGCCGCTCCTCCGCCCTCTTCCCCGGACCTGCAAACCCTCCGCCGCCGCCCTCTCCGATCTCCCTCGGGATGAAGGACCGGCCTCCGTCGTCGCACGGCGGCGTCTACATCCCTCCCCACCAGCGCCTCCGCTCCGTCATCACCGCCCCTAGCTACTACTCCTCCTCGTCCTCCTCCTCCTCCGCCGCTCCGGCGGCTGCCGCTGCTTCGGCGGACGCCGCCGCTTCGCGCGGTCGCCGCGGCCAGGCCGTAGCCTTCCCCGCCCCGAGCCCCGCGAGAGCTCCTCCGCCCGGCTCGACGACTCAGCAGCAGCGGCAGCAGCAGCAGCTCAACAAGAGGAATTATCCGCAGTACAAATCTGCTAACGGCGACGGCGCGTCGGAGGACGGTTGGGATCGCGAGTTCGAGTCGTCTTGGTCGCAGGTGTGCTGCTGGAGTTGCGATTTTTCTGCTGTTGCTCTGTTAACTGACCGATGTCTCGTGACGTTATAGAAAAATGGAGTTAAATTGTGCGCTGGAGATCACTTAGGCACACTGTACTTTATGTTTTCTCCATTGTCACTGTATAGTCGGTACACCTCTTCGAATGCCCTTGGCCCTTGGCTACTCTCCAACGTTTTCCTTTCGCTCATAACGCCGGGGTTCGGTTAGGTCAGTGCCTTACGTCGTTATGATTTTATAGCGGAATGGACCGTTGAGCATTGAGAAACGTTATGCTTCTACCGTGCCAATAGTTCGTCACTTGGAAGGCTGTGGATTCGAAGCATTTCTCTAAGCAACTCATGCTAGGCTAAAATTTGTGGAGTTGCTGTAGACAAATCGACTCTGGACTCCAGAGTGGAAATGGTGGCTCTTTATCTTCATACAGAGGCTCTTCACGATGTGGCACTGGGTTTCAATTGGTGTACGGCTATGCTTTCTGTCTTTTTCCTCCTTATTTTGGGAGAGTGGTTTTACTGAAAAATAACTTTGGGATGGCTAATTTTAAAATTTGAAAATATGAATCGGAAGGATTTATGTTTGCCATTGGGACCGACATTTTGATGGTGGACATGCTAGAGAATATTAAAACTTCAGATGCCGATCAAGTTGTGCTTGGTTTCTGGATGGATTCTGCGAATTGTTTTCTCCCGGTAGGGATCTGCTCGGGTGATACCAAAGTAATAAGTCTTCATTCAAATCTCTGGAGAGGAATGATGCTTCCTTAAAGACAATCTTCTTCAGCTTCTTCTTATGATGAATTTAGATGGTGTTGAAGGATACACATGTTCAAAGCATGTCATACATTCAAGCATGTTCATCCATTCAATTGATGATCGCATGAGTTGGTGACCTCCTTTAGTTTTCTTAGACATTAAATGTTGCAAAGGTGGCGTCTCATAAATTAAACTGCCTTGTGGAGAGAAGTATCAAGTATCAGCCTCTTCATTATTCGTTTTTATGACTTCACAGTTCTTTCAGATATAGAGGTAGGAAATGGTTTTGTATGAATACGGGGTATAGAGATTTCCTAGTTGCTCCGGAGACCTGACCGTGATTCGATTGTCGTTCCCGGGAGGATCTTCCGATAGGAGAACAAATGGGTTCCTGTGTTGGGGGTGCTAAAGATGAAAAAATTAATAACATTTTGATTATTCGCCGTATATATAATGTGTTTCATTCATCCTCATTCTTCCGAGCCATGCTTTAACAGGGTTCAACGTTTTCTGATGGTATTGATGGGTGGAAACGCAAGCTAAACATGCTTCTGCGCAATAAAGAAAAGCAAGAATTGGTCTCAAAGGACAAAAAGGACAGGCGTGATTTTGAGCAAATAGCAGCTCTGGCGAGCAAGATGGGCTTGTATAGGTATGTTCTCCATTGGCATTGATAATAATGTCCACCTATCAGTTGTTTGCTAGATCTGGATTCTGAACTTTAACTCTCTTGCAGCCAAGTCTATGCAAAAGCGGTTGTCTTCAGCAAGGTTCCTCTGCCTAACTATAGATTTGATCTGGATGAGAAGCGTCCGCAGAGGGAGGTACAGTACATTACTTACTGTCATATTTTTGCTTTTTTTTATTTTCACTGACATTTTCACAGACACAATTCTCTTGGATCCTAGCTAATTTTGGGCTGTAGTTTATGAGAATTTTCTAAAATTGTGTTTCCTTTTCAAATGAAACAAGCCCAAGAAAACATGTTTGGATCAGCTTTGAGAATGTTCTCATACAAAAACACGGAAAACTTCATTGTTTTCAGTGTTTCTTTTCCAAAACAAAACACAAGATATTTGTATACATAGGTGTGCCTTCTCTCATCACGATGTTTATATCCCTTACACTGTCCTTCTCCCTTGCTTCAACGTTTGCTTCTCCCAGCATTGCACTTCTGTAATCACACATCTCCCTCCCCTAGAACTTTTGTGGGGTTTTCTGAAGCAAGCGTTCTTGTTTTGGTCGTTCTGAGCGCTCTCTCTCTAAGAAAAATAGACTGCGAATTAAGTTAATGCCATTATCAGTGTATTTCAATTATGAGCGATTAGTTTCCAGATCTTGTTATTATTCACATTAATTGATTTGAGTAATATATAATAGTCAAATCTCTAATGAGATGGTAGAGTAAGAATTTATATTGACATTAAATTGATTTAGTAAATAATGGATTATAAAAGCATAATAAAATATGAAAATAAGAATTTTCTTCAGGTTGAAATTTGTGCATATACCAGACGTGTCTTCAAGAAAATAGCACAATGAGAAAGGCAGATGTTTTCATTTTCATTTCATCTTCAGTGAAAGGAAAAATTGATAATTTTCGGGAACCAACTGGGCCCCTTGCTTTTCTTTTTCTTTTTATTCATTATAAGGTTCTGGTCCATATCGGGATCAACGGTCCATGACACGCCTTTTCGCCTTCACATATCATTTCTAGTTCCTCTATCTGTCATTTTGACACCTTTCTGAGTGTCTAACAACACAGACTTCCAGGTGAGCTTACCTCTTGGTCTGCTAAGAAGAGCTGAGGCATATCTAGGGGAGTACTTTTCTCAGAAGCCAAGATATAGTGAAAGCTGTCCATATAATTCCTTTTCAAGATGCAGTAGTAGCAGTAGTATTGCTACTGAAGAAGGGCTGTTTGAACAACCAGAGCCACCGGCGTCCAGTAAGTCCGTGATAGAGAAAGTTCTTGCTCGGAGAAGTTTGCAACTCCACGAGAAGCAGCAAGCTTGGCAGGTTGGCTCCACTTTTGACATGCGGAGCCATGTCTTGCTTTTCTATTCACATGTTTCAATTTTATACTTTATCGGACCTTAATTGTCCATTACTTCGTTGACAGATTTGGTAATAGGCTGATTACCATTGGCTAGTATTTTCTAAATGGGTAACTTTAGTCGTCCTTGCTTCCATAATGGGAAAATAGCATTGATGAGTACCAACCTTTTACAAGAAGCATGTAGATTTTTAAATATTTATTAGTTGCAATAACTGAAGTTATGATGGAGAATTTCTACAGCTCCAAAACCGATTCTCTCCTTTCACAAAGTCCTGGAGAATGTGCCTCATTTAATTCCTCACCTCCTTTTTATCCTTAGAGCCATGAAAACCTTTGACTGTCTTTATTATTGCATCGTTACCCACATCATGCATCAGTTCTGTTTCGATTCAATGAATACGTTTTGAGAGGTCAAAAGTAATTCCTCTCAGTTAACAATATCTTGGACATTGCGGTGCTTCACTCCCAGTTGCATGTTTGCACTTTTGCAGAATCACAGTCAAAGTCGACTATGCAAAGCCATCTGACTGCAGTTGATCTTTTGTTTGCTTTTCTTTTCTTGCTCATTTGCTAGTATGAGTGAAAGCCTAAGTAACATCAAGAGCACTCCGGTTTTTCAGGTTTTATTGTAAACTTGGTTAATTTGTTTATGATTCAAAAGTTTCTTTAAGTTGCGGAGAAGTGTGAAGACATATTGCTATAGTTCTTCTAAATACTGCTCTATTGGTGTTATGATTGTCAAATCATTACTAAAGTGCGCATTTTATGTTCACTTGTAGAAATCTCCACAAGGAAGAAAAATGCTGGAATTTCGTAGAAATCTACCTGTCTATAAGGAGAAGGATGTATTATCAACAGCCATTTCGCAAAATCAGGTGAACTGCTATTGAATCTCCTCTCAATAATCTATATTTGAAATAGTGACTAAATCAGAAAAATTTAGCAAAACAAGGGTTGTTGGTGGAACTCAATTGATTTAATTCTTTTGCATTTACATTTAGTGTTGATTATTGTCGCCGTGTCTTTGTATCCTGACTTGTTTGCTTTGTTTATTGTATGCTCTGTACATAAGACCGTCATAACCGGAAACATATAGCTTGTAGAAACTAGTTGCTTCAACATTTCAAACAAGGAAGTTAGGAGATTGTTCAATTATTGGTTTGGCAATGGCTGACATAAGTTGCACGATCTGTCTGACTGTTGATTGAATTACATGCTTTTTACCCCTTGTCTGGGAGTTCTTTTCTTGTACTTTCTGATTGGGGTTCTGTTGCACTTTTCAGATGAGATGTTACTTTCTAATTTGTCTTGTTGCTTATTTTCTGATGTCTGCGCTTAACCCTCCTACTGGAGTCTGTTTGGCTTATAATCGTTGATTTAAAGAGCACCGATCTTTGGCATTTATAATGTACTGTTCAGGATGTAGATAGATTTCTCAATGATGTATTCCATCCTATCCATGGCAGAAATAATAAGTCTTTGGGTTTTTAAGTTTTGGTTGGATTCCTGGTTTTGGTCGTGGTATATATCTGCTGCTTTTTAAAGGATCTCTTTGTACATGGTTTGACAGATGACTGCATATTGTCCCTTTATTCTTCAACTTATATCTGTGTATCTTTATGTCAATTTTTTGATGGAGGTCGAACTTTCATTCCAATTTCATTAAGATGGAATCAGTGACTTAATTTTTTTTCCATTTCAGAAAGAACATTTCCTTTTAGGAGTTAGTGCACACAGCCTTGGAGAGTCAGTGAAATCTTATTTGATTAAACCAGTTCTTGCTTTGTCTTTTATTTCTCGGTGACATGGGTGGAAAACAGGGGTAGAATTGCGGAAAACTGAAAGAGTAACATTGAAGATGTATTCCCTTAGGTCTGGTTTTTATGACTTTTGTGAGGCTTTCCTAGTCATTAGAGTACAGTTAGTTTGTAATACTGTTTTTAGGCCAGCCAATCAATTTGGATGAGATGCCTTAGTCGTGCTTATCTTTTCTTGAGATTTATTGCTGATTTGTTCTACTGATTTCTTCTTGAATAAAGGGATAAGTGCATTAGAAGTCCTAAAACTTGTTACGAAAGTGCAATTGAGTCCTAAAACTTTCAAAAAGTGCAATTAAGTCCTAAAATGTGTCACGAAAATGCAATTAAGTCTTAAAACTTGTTACGAAAGTGCAATTGAGTCCTAAAACTTTCAAAAAGTGCAATCAAGTCTTAGAACTTGTCAAATTTGTCCAATCAGGTCTTTCTGTTGATTGCATTTTTTGAAAGTTTTAGGGCTCAATTGCATTTTCGTTGCAAGTTTTAGGACTTTCGATGCACTGATCCCTTGTATAAATAAGCATTTTTACACGCACAAACACACTCAAGCATGGATGTGCCCATTGGCAGAATGGAAGTTTCATCTGAAATTTGTGGAATATAGGGTAGACCTGCATTTGTTAATAATGGTTAGAGGGAAAAGTTCTCATTCTGTATAATAAGACTAGTTGTGCCGTTGTTTGTGTCTTATGATAGTAGCTCTCAAAATTTTACAGGTTGTTATCATCTCAGGTGAAACTGGCTGCGGCAAGACTACACAGATTCCCCAATTTATTTTGGAATCAAAGATAGATTCTGGAGATGGAGCACTTTGTAACATCATATGCACACAACCAAGAAGAATATCGGCCATGTCTGTTTCTGAAAGAGTTGCTTCAGAAAGAGGAGAAATATTGGGTGACTCTGTGAGTTTCCTGTCTGATACTGTACAGCAAGATAATATGTTTGGTCTTGAATAAGATAATATTGAAGGATTTGCAAGTTAATTTTTTGAGCAACAATGTAAGGAGCTCTTTCTTTTATCCCTTTCAAAAGGTTGGATACAAGGTTCGGTTAGAGGGTATGAAGGGCAAGGATACACGCCTTCTCTTTTGCACTACAGGCATTTTGCTGAGAAGGTTGCTGGTTGATAGGAACTTGAAAGGTGTAACTCATGTTATTGTTGATGAGATTCATGAACGTGGAATGAATGAAGGTACATATTTGTTTGTTGGAAGCATTACATTTAGGATGATAAAAAGATATTATTTCTAAAACTGCGCATATCTGGTGCTAGATTTTCTGCTTATTGTCCTTAAAGATCTACTTCCTCGTCGGTCAGAATTGAGGTTGATTTTGATGAGTGCCACCTTGGATGCGGAACTTTTCTCGTCCTATTTTGGTGGAGCTCCAATAATTCGCATTCCGGTAAGTTTCAAAAGTGAGGATTTTTTTTTCTGTTTTCTGTTTTTGCATATAAGGATTAACAGCATTATGCACCTGATGGGCCACTTAATTATGTGATTGTTGATTCTGCCTGCATTTAAGGTGGCGGAATGAAGAAATGGGATTGGCTAACTAGATCGCGATACTATATAGTTTTTGCATTCTGAAACTTGAAGGAATAAGTATGATAGAATATAGTCTTGTAAGTTCTCTTATTCATGGATCCCTCTTTGGACATAAGAGATCAAATGCATGTTAAAAGAGACCTTAGACACCTATCAGAAAATAGAGTTGTAGAAAACGGTATGGAAGATATTTACTAGGAAAAAGGGACATATACTATCTAGTGTATCCGCTGCAATTGTTTGGTAATGAAGATTTACTTGATTTCTTGCCTTCTTTCTGAAAGACCATTCTTTTCAGTGCTCCTTTCTACTTTTTCCAATAGTCCTATGGGGATAATCCACCTTTTTCCCCTTTGCTCATCGTCCCTTTATTCAAATGAGCTCTTTGATAGATTAGTAATGACTTGAAGGAGTCGAGATAACATTTCCTAATAATTATACACAAGCTTCCATTGTTGACGAGTTCAAATGCCTCAACCTCTGATTTCTACTTCACAAGCTCTACAAAACTAAGGTTTTGATCCACTTCATGAAGGATGAATGAGAAAAAAAGTAATCTTCCATTCTTATCAAAAAATTTTGTAATTGAGACCCCTGAGTGCAGTGGATGAGCAATGAAGGTTTCACACTCTCTTTATTAAGGAACAAGTTCAAGTTACGCCAAAGGCGAACCTCTTATCAGTTTGTGCCTTAGGCATTTGTGAAGAGACTTCTTAGCTTTTGGCACGTCGGTGGGGCTGTGGTGACGGGCTTATTGGCCTTGAATCTTCGGGTTCCGAGTGGATTAAGTGGCAATGGCTCAAAATGAACATTTTGTAGCAGGTGTAAAGCCTCTCATGGTAATTCTTAGAGGGGTTAGCTATGATGGTTGCCCCTTTCCACCTTTTTACTTATAAGAAGAAAAAAAGCTAGCAACAGCAAGCCAACCCTTATCCCACTATATGTGGTCAGCTATATGAAACCTATTACCTCATTGCGCTAGATCCTTTACTAGAACTTCTTTAAGCTCTAAATACTCCATATGGTTCCCTATTGTTTCTTCACGTGTCATTGTAGGTCTTCCCCATCCCCTTATAACCTGTGTTTCCATCCCTTGCTAACATCTCCTCACTGGGGGATCCTAAAGGTTTTTGTTTAACGTGGCCAAAGCAGCTCAAGCAACATCTGATCCTTGATTGGGACAACACCTATTTTTTCCCAAATAGGTTCATATCTGACATTGTCTTTTTTCTTGTTCCAACACATTCGACGAAGCATTCTCATCTCCACGACACTCAAGAACATCAATTTTTTTTAGCCTTCTTTGCACCTAGAAGTCTTGTATTAGCTATTGACAAATATATTATTCCCTTGTTATGTAAGATGGGGAATGGCATGGCTTGAATCCTGGCCTAATACCTTGTAAACGACGAGTTTAAAACCATTGGACCAATGCTTGATTTTTCACAATTGACTGTTGGGATTAACTTAAGACCAGAGCCGCCAATGAGATTGCCTTTCTTGGTCCCTTGGGTAAGGTACGAAGAAGCTCCTCTTTTTGAAGAAATAATCTGTCAATTAGTCATTTGAAGCTTATGGATTAAACATAGAATTCATTTGAAGCTCTTTGAGCTTGCTGTAATCTATACCAAGAATAATGGTGAAGGAGCTCTATCATTCACTCTCCTTATTATAAGGGACACATTCCATTGAATTCCTTTTGCCAATTGTATGAAAGGATGCAGTAATTATTCTCTTCTTGTTGGTGGCTAACTTGCAATGCGTGGGAATTATTTTCTAAGGACAAAACGGCGCATCCCTCGTCCTTCAGAAAGGATGTTGGGCACTCATGACCAATGAAGTCCTAATCTATTAGCACAGACATTTCCAGTCCATTTCCAAACTCCACTGCTTGACTATGTCTATTTGATTTGACATTCAGCCTGAAGTTGGAGTACTTTGGGCATTCAAGTGTGATCTATTTTCTTGCCGTGGTCTTTAATTTGTTTGGGAAAGGTTGCACTGTTTCTGTTTGTACCTCATGGTTGCAGAAAACTATATTGGTTTTGACGATATCTATACTCTGTCTGCTGTACTTGCTCTGGTATGTTGGATTCTAGGAGTGTTGCAGTTTACTAATTTGGTCTCTACGAAGTTCGTGTAATGCCCTCATGTATTTTCTATGTACACTATTTTGTTGTCATTTTGTCGTATAATGAGATTTATTCTTTTTTATGTTCAGAACTTGACTGTTATATGTCCATTGCAATTCATCTTTCTCTGCTAAATGTGTATTTCACAGCAGTCCTGCGACGACAATTGGTTTTTGTTTTCTAAGGCTTTCAACAAGTTATTTGCATTTTAGTTTCTGAAACTAGTGTACTGCATCTTCTCACAAACTAGTATTACTTACCATAAAATGACAAATGTTGAAAATCTGGGCTCAACTTTCCTTTTCTCTATCACTTGATTAGGGTTTTACATACCCAGTTCGGACTCATTTTCTGGAGAATGTACTAGAAACGACGGGCTACAGGTTGACTCCTTACAATCAGATAGATGACTATGGTCAAGAAAAGATGTGGAAAATGAGCAAACAAGCTCCTAGAAAGAGAAAGAGTCAAATTGCCTCTGTTGTTGAGGTATTCTAAATTGACCTTCTTAATCTTCCGGATCCACGTGTCTTGTTTTTTTTTTAATTTTGTTCTCATGATGCTTCCTAGGAAGCACTTGGAGCTGCAGATTTGAAGGATTATAGCCCCCAGACTAGAGAGTCTCTCTCATGTTGGAATCCCGACTGTATGGGCTTTAATCTTATAGAATATCTGCTGTGCCACATATGTGAGAATGAAAAATCGGGTGCTGTGCTGGTCTTTATGACAGGATGGGATGACATAAGTTCACTGAAGGAAAAACTCCAAAGTCATCCGATACTGGGAAATCCTAATCGAGTTTTATTGCTTGCATGCCATAGTTCAATGGCCAGTTCGGAGCAGGTAATATCGGTTCTCTAATGGCAGTATAATTGATTTTTGAAGGAAAAGAGAAATGAGAGATCCACGTGTCTTATGTGTTCACATTTTTGCACTCTTGTAAATTTGCAAATTTCAGACTGATCAGGAAAGAAAGAGAACGTTAACTATCTTCATTCATATAAAGGAGACTTGGAGCAGCTGAAGCAGGATAATTTTTTACCATTGTCTAGTGGCTAATTGTTTGCTGTTCATCTTTAGGGTGCTCTCTAGTTAAAACCTACTGGATGGATTAACCTTCTAAAATTTAAAGATGGTCACATGCTGGACCTTTTAAAGAAACAGGATTTTATTTTGTAAAAACTTTCATCTGGTTGGACATGCTGTCTTTTTGCTTTCCCTTGATTGTTTTGACAATATGTTTTGTTATCGTTTGTTTACCTTATTCCTCCTATTTTCTTGTTTTTGTATGTGCGTCTAAGTGCTTTGTCTTCCACGATCAAGTATGTTTCTCGCTGTACAATTTATTACATACTTTGTTGCAAACTTGCGCAGAGGTTAATATTTGATGAACCGGCAGATGGTGTGAGGAAAATAGTGCTAGCAACCAATATTGCTGAGACAAGTATTACAATTAATGACGTTGTTTTCGTTCTCGACTGTGGAAAGGCTAAAGAGACCTCATATGATGCACTGAATAACACTCCTTGCTTGCTTCCTTCCTGGATATCTAAAGTTTCTGCGCAACAGGTAAATACTCTTGTTGAGAATCACATTGAGCAAACATTATATACTGTTGACATTCTGAATATTGTAGATTGAGGGCCTGAGATGTTAACTTAAAAAAAGGTGGTCTTTTGCTGAAACTGTTAGCCTCCCCCCCTTCTCTCTTTTGCCTTTTCCCACCTGATATATTTTCTTGCTCTGGCAGCTTGTGCCAATTTTTGTATGACTAAGTTCTTTTACAATTCTGTTATCAAATTAAAAGTGTCTAAAGTGCGATGAAATACGTTGAAGATGTTAAAAGTGAGAAACCAACTGCAGAGAAATTCACTTTCTAAACTTTGTGTTTATTGGGAAATTGTCCAAGTTTTATGTACTTTGAGGTGCTATCTGAGGTTACCAATTAAGTGACAAAAGAAAGTGTAATAAATGCTATCAAATATATGGAATATGTTGAAGTGAGACATCAGGGAGAATCTCACCCTGTGAACATAATGTCGTCGGCAATTTTTTGAGTTTGATGTTCGTCAAGTTATCATCTGTGAGATCCTATCACTTAGTTGTTGGTTATGCATGCTTTTTGGCTAAATCCTGGAGTGAGTTTTGTTGATTTTAGAAGGGTACATCGCTGGAAGTTTTTTTAGTGTTCACAAACATTTGGGATGGCCCTGTGTCTGTATGTAACTTACTCTCTTTTTTGTGGTTTCTATGGACATTGTTAGTTCTATAGTGTTGATATGTGAGCCCCTTTGAGCACTGTTAAAAACAATTGTACTTAGAACTCTGAAGCTTTTATCATGATCTACCCCATGGTCAAATGTCTGATTCTAGAAGGTAGATGAGCAGATATCTCATGCTAATCATCTATGCATTTCTATGTAGAGAAGAGGAAAAATTAATAGCTAGTCTTCATTATGTAGTTTATATCATTGGTTTCATTATCCACATAGAATGGTTTTCAACTCAACTTTTATTAAATAAGCAAGCTATGGGTGAGATGGTAACTGAAGCCAGAACCTAATGGTCTATCAGCTTAAGCCTCTTCATGACATCTCATGCTTGACCTCAATAAATAGTTGTTTGGGCGTACCACTAATATTCATGGCGAGATTTTTATCTTCCATTTTGATATTAAATTCTAAGCACAATGTCCTGGACGAGTTCCTGAACTGGGGCCATCTAGAGATTCAAATAACAGAAGAGGGGAGGGTGAATTAATATTCTTTGTAGTGCTTTTTTTTATTTTTTTATTGAGAGAGATCCTAAGAAGTCCCCTCCCCAGACCCCTGCAGTGCCGGAGGCCATGTGCACTGGGACACCTTTTCTAAGAGAAATTTCAGGAAGTATTCTTAATGTCAGTGTAACAGAATATGTCATAACTTTCTCTTGCAGGTGGTTGTTGTTTATAGTCAGAGTGTTGAATTCCTCATTGATTGATGAGTTATAATTTTTTCTGCCCATTTACAGCGAAGAGGAAGAGCAGGTCGAGTTCAACCTGGAGAATGTTACCATCTTTATCCTAAATGTGTATATGATGCCTTTTCAGAGTATCAGTTGCCAGAAATTTTGAGAACACCCTTACAATCGCTTTGTTTGCAAATAAAAAGTTTAAAACTTGGCAGTATTTCTGAGTTTCTATCAAGGGCTTTGCAGTCCCCAGAGTTGCTAGCGGTATTTGGAAGCATTCCTTTCATGTCTCCTCTCTGCATATCTGTCTTTAATTTGCCGTGCACTTGTCCTTATTAATTTCTGTGATCAATGTCCATTGTAGGTTCAAAATGCCGTTGAGTACTTAAAAACTATTGGGTCTCTGGATGAGAATGAGAATTTGACCGTACTAGGTAAAAGGGATTCTTATATAGTTCTGCATCTATATCACTTTCAGTGACAGTATATCTTTCAAAGTCAACCTGATCAGTGTAAATTGGCAGGCCGTTACCTTTCTATGCTTCCAATGGAGCCTAAACTTGGGAAGATGCTCGTATTGGGTGCAGTCCTAAATTGCCTGGATCCGATACTTACTGTTGTTGCTGGCCTCAGCGTGAGAGATCCTTTTCTAACACCGATGGACAAGAAGGATGTAAGTCAGTCTTTCCATTTATCTAGACAGTTCTGCTTCGTTTTGTCTTGTTGAAGATCAGTACTAAAAAGTTCTCACTGGAGGCACTTGCTTGTATGAATTTGTTGCTTTGTACTTGATTAGGAAGTCCCATGCTTTTTTCTGCTTGTTGGGGGATTGTCCTTGACTGTGCAGTCTCCTGGTGATTTTGTTGGCTTCTATATAGGAAGAAAAAATGATTTGTTGTTTCCATTGCAAATGATCTCCATATGTTCGTTGATTCTTATTGCTGTGAGTTAATTGTCACCATATCGCATTGGAAAAACAGATGTTTTGTGGTGTTTGAATATTGCCTAAGCAAATTGTATTCTTTCCTAGGCAAATGTTTTAGAATTTTGAGGATCTCTCTTCTAATTCATGTTTTCCTGCTAATATTTTGACAGCTGTTTTCCTAGTTTGTGTTGTTCCATTTCGCCAAATGTCACTGTCAATTTACAGGGAGCAACAAATTCATTTATAATATTGTAGAATGGCAAGTATAGAAGTGCTGTGCAGCATGAGAGTCAAACATGTGACCTCATGTTCACACAACCATGCGTTTGGACCTCAACACCAAGCTGTGTTCAGCATGGAGATCTCACTTTATTTACATGTAATGACCGATTATCAATTGGCAGTTTAACCGGTTTAAGTAGTCACATGAGGGGTCCATATGCCAATGCGATTTTGTAAAAAATGATCTCCATAAGATGAATTTTTATTGTTTGCACGTATGCATGCACACAGTCAGAAGTCTCAATCTTACCATGCACACGTGCAAACAAATGCAACTGTTCAGTGTCACACTTTTGCCCTGTATGCTAAAATTTTGAGAAAGCCAAGGAAACAGAAAGAAATGTAATATGAAACTGGAAAAAACAAATGAAAGTAGCTTACGTAACTTGTTTACCTCTGGTACTGTTTCTCCTATATTTATTTTAAGATGCAGGTTGTCTTGGTGTTTTATTCAACAATTTCTTTTTTTACCTTGCAACTGACATTCTTCCATTAAGAAAACCAGTAAAAATCTAGTAAAAAGCAGATCTATATCCTTCCGGTTAAATTAAGGTTGAGATTTCTCATGCTTTTCTATATGCATACATAGAAATCACAGTAGATACCATTCAATATTCATGCACTTGCTTGATCCTTTTTCTTATGTATTGTTTACAGTTAGCAGAGGCTGCAAAAGCACAGTTTTCTCGTGACTACAGCGACCATCTTGCGATTGTCCGGGCCTATGAGGGGTGGAAGGATGCTGAAGTAGATTTTGCTGGATATGAGTATTGTTGGAAAAATTTTCTGTCAGTACAGTCCATGAAAGCTATTGATGCTCTTCGGAGGGACTTCTTCTCTTTGCTTAGGGACACCGGCCTTGTTGATGGAAACACAGCCACCAGCAACCAATGGAGCCATGACGAACATCTCATCCGTGCAGTTATATGCTATGGCCTGTATCCTGGTATTTCTTCTGTTGTGGTAAGTCAGAAATTCTTGTGCAATAGACTTTTAATACAGCCTCCATTTGGACAGTTGCTTCAAAGTCAATCTATCAAAACAGAAAACAAACTTGGGCATCATTTCTATATTCTATTGCGATAACTTCTCAGTGTTCTCATAACCTTACGTTGAGGTAACAAATATTCACTTGATTTGTAAATTCGAGACAGGTGAAAAGTGGGGATAAGAATAATGGGAGTACCATAACTTTTGTACGACGCTCACTTCAGTGATATAACTTTTTTTTCGCTCACTTAATGCCACATTGGAGTAAAATTGATCATTTGGGTGCCATTTCTAGCAAATCTTCCTACGTGGATGTTTTACTCAATTTTCCATTCCCACGTGGATTTTTTTAAAATTTTTTCTTTGTCTTTTCCTTTGCCTTTTTTTTTTCTTTGTGCCGGCGACCCTCGCTGGCTGCGAAGGCCTCTCCCAGGGCCATGACGGCCTTGCTGGCCACGGGCAAGGGTGTGAAGGTCCTCGCCAGATCTAGGTGAGCCTGCCTCGCCCATAGTCACAACGGGGCCATAAAGGCCCTTGCCCAGATCTAGCGAGGGCCTTTACGCCGTCACCTGTGGCCGGCGAGGCCGCGATGGCCTTGCCTCCGGCGGTTGCGGGCGAGACGGCCCTCACCTAGTCTAGGAGAGGCCTTTGCGGCCGGCACGGGTCGCTGGCACAGAAAAACAGGCAAAAGCAAAATAAAAAAACTAAAACTTTTTAAAAAAATCAAAAAAATTGTTCACATTAGCTCCAGTGATGCCATGTAGGACAATGGGCGTCCACGTTGGATTTTCCGGTGAGGCAAATCACTGATGGCATTTAAGTGATTGATTTTTTAAATTTGTGGCATTTAAGTGAGTGAAAGAAAAGTTAAAGTGAGTGTTGTGTGAAAGTTATGGCATTTCTGCTATCCTTATCCCATGAAAAGTTTGTTTCAAGATTCATACTTCTTTACACCTTAAAGCTTACGTGGAATAATCTTGGGCTGTACCATTTCTCTCGAACTCATAGGTTTTAAACAGCTAAACTTGTATCTGTATGCAGAACAATGGAAAGTCATTTTCCCTGAAAACTATGGAAGACGGCCAGGTGCTTCTGTATTCAGTAAGTTCCTGTCTATGAAATATTTATATTTGCCTTGGAATGTTAATTTAGTACTTGCACTGTTGGGGATCTAATGTTTGTGCAATAATTTATTTGGTCAGAACTCTGTCAATACTCGGGAATCCCAAATCCCTTATCCATGGCTAGTTTTCAATGAAAAGATTAAAGTGAAATCTGTTTTCCTCCGCGATTCAACAGCTGTGTCAGATTCAATGCTTCTCCTATTTGGTGGAAGTTTCTCTAGGGGGGATACGGTAAACACTCTTCTCCATGCAGATCTGATACTGTAAACTTTTACACACTTCTGGCAAAAAAATTTAAGCAACAATGTACTTGCTTTCACTTCCGGGTACCTCATTTCTGTGACACACTTTTGCATAACTAACTGATACCAGTTGGTTTTTTAACAGGATGGGCACATAAAGATGTTAGGAGGATATCTGGAATTTTTCATGAATCCTGCAATAGCAAACATGTATGCAAGCATTAAAAGAGAGCTTGATGAACTGATTCAAATGAAGGTGAGAGAATCATTCTTGTTATCGAAGTAAATATACCCTTATGGCATAAGCTTACGGTTACCTATTTCTTTATAGTGTAAGCCTAAAGAAAATGTAGTCTTATCAGCCATTCAAGATAATTGATTTCTGTGTTTTCTGTGCTGCAGCTACATAATCCTAGGATGGATATACACTCCCATCATGAGCTCCTATCTGCCGTAAGGCTGCTGCTTGCAGAGGATAAGGGTTATGGTAAATTCATTTTTGGCCGTCAGATTTTGATGCCCTCAAGCACGACCCAGACACAAGTGCAGCCAACCATGATCTTACGCTCCGAGAGTGGGCCTGGTGGTGATAATTCGAAAAGTCAGCTGCAAACACTGCTCACAAGGGCAGGATATGCTGCCCCTACCTATAAGACAAAGCAATTGAAGAACAATCAGTTTCAAGCGACAGTTGAATTTAATGATGTGCATATCATGGGTCAGCCATCCACCAATAAGAAGAGTGCAGAGAAGGATGCAGCTGCTGAAGCTCTGCAGTGGCTGATGAGTGGTACTCAATCGGGTTCTGAATACATAAACCAGATGTCGATGCTACTGAAGAAAAGCAAGAAGGACCACCGATAGCTGAACAGGTGATATGTGTAGATACGTTATTCAACGAGGGAATGAAAGTATCATGCTAAAATGCTGAACTCTTGGTAAGAGTTTGTGAGAATCTGAGACTAAAGCACTGCTTCATCCTCGAGAACTTTTCTGCATGTGGATGGTGGTTAATCTGCCTTTTTCGCACTCCACCTTCAAGTTCTTGAGCTCAATTTTTTGTGGAAGGAGAATGGATCTTAAGGTCTGGGGCAATATGTGTGGTCAGTTGGATTTTGTAATAGCTCAGATTCTTAAGGTGGACTTGGTTGTATTGTAAGATGGTTGAGTTAAAGCTCAAATTTCTGGAATGGAGCATATGTTTTCAAATGGGGTCTAGGATCAGAAGCAATTCTATGTATCATCAGTCAAAGGATTCATAGGAGCTGAGGTGAGTCATCTTGTGGATACTACAATCTACAATTCTTGGATTTGTACAGGTCTAACAGTTCAATTGAATTGAGGATCTCTGGATTTGGAATTTGATGGCACTTTCGGCACCTCCCAACTCCTTGTATCCATGCATATGGATGTAAATTAATTGAAGTGTGTGGCCTTGAGTTAAGGGTAAATTTTGCTTCGGCCGTGCATATTCTTATGCTTTGGCACTATGTGATTATTCTCGTTGCTCTTTTGAGTTTTCTAGAATGAAAGTGGCCCACGTTCATTTGGTTCACGTCTCTCAAGATGGTCAGTTGATTTGATGGTGCTTGTTCCTCGATTTAGTTTCTTGCCTTAAAATTCTAGTCTCTGATGAATTGCCGACAAAGAGACAACTTTCGTGATCTGTTTTATGCATGGAAAACCTATTTAATTATGTTGACGGCGCAGGCAACTTTTTGAATGATTTGAAAGTTGATGTCCGTAGGATGTCTTTGTCCTACCGGTTGTTTGCTGGCCTAAGAACCTGTACTAAATTGAGCAGTGTTAACGTTTGCGTTGTGGGATGCAACCTTATGGTAATTCTTTTGATTCTAATAAAGAGGTAAAGCGGCTGTTGAAGTTCTTTGTTTTTTTTTTCCTTCTTTTAACATATATATTTTTCTCAAATTAGTGATAATGTAATTAAGTGCTTCGTTTTTAAGAGTCTTCAGAAGAGACGTGCACCATGCTGAAATTGGAATGGCCTCCGTTCAGTCTATTGGGCTGAAGGAAGAGCAAGACCATATATTTCTCGTAGGAAATGCCGGCAAAATCAAATTCCAAATGGATAAACTGCGCTTTCCTCTTTCGTGCCTTTCAGCAGAAAGTTTAAGTCGAAAAATCACAGCGCCAAAGCAGTTTTGGAATACAGATGGGAGAAGTTTCTGCAATTAGCTAATTGCAGTGAAACCAAGAAGCATACTTCAGCGTAATGCTGAACTATGATAACTTTAACTATGATACCTTTCTCTGCACCGCGTCTTCCTAGCGCAGATGTGAAGAACCTTGGTAGGAATATACAATGGAATGGATTAGCGATTTCACCGTAACAAACGGTTCGTTAGAGGTGCAATACTCCGCAGAATTCTTAAAAAGTTTCCTAGATTATTTATGTACAAAAGAAACGATCTTCAAAGATTTTATGCGGAGAAGTCATATACACAAAGCCCTAATATTAACTAGGTACAACTCTGGGCGCTGTTACCATAACTTCTGCGCGTATTGATGAAATAGCGTAATTAAGCAAAGCAAATTAAGTTTATCATGAGGATTGAGGACTGACCGTCGCACGGTGCAGCTTCAAACCCACATGTCGAAGTGTAGCAGATGATCCTTGGTGAAGATAGCCCTTTCAGTCTTCAGGTTCTTTGTAGGCTGTGTAATGTCAGTTTTAGCATGATTTACATTTTCTATACGCTGAGATGACTCTGAAATATTTCTTTGCCAGTACTGCCGGTTCGGAGTTGCCCATGTACAATATCATCCTTGATTACATTGGCTGAATAAGGAATTTGATTCACTTATTCTTTATATAATTTCATAGTTACATGCTTAGATCAGCTGTAGTAATCATGCTTTTTACTCCATAACATAACATGTTTACTAATAACATATTCATGCTGAACTAAGAAATGATGACTTCGACTTCAAGTATGACAATCTTCATGAATCCACAATTGGGTAGTGCAAACTGTGTCTTGTTGACGCATGTACACTGGCAAACACAGGATCATCGGCTGAAGAAGAAGCCTTTTCCCAACATCCAGCATGTCACAGTCACCGGGTATGGAACTTATCCCTTCCGGGGATACGAATGAGGTACTTGTTTTGTGGCACCTTGATGCTTCCGGAGTCTGCACATCAGGCTCTTTATTCACACACAATCAATTAGCTTCTTGGAATTTTATATCTGAATCAAACACAATGGATAAATTCTTGGGATATAGAGCGAATCCATCTCAATGCCCTGAGGCAACTAGAGTGAGGCCAAAGATGGAGTCATGCTTCGAAAAGGATCGGCTTACTAAATCCCCCTACAGGATATCTACTGCCCTTTTAACGTGGCGGAAACGGCACGGAAGTAATCTTTTTCTTCCATGTGGTCCTTCCTCTAATGATCTCCTTGTTTTCAGACTCACCGTTGATCTGGAGGAGGTGTGTGTACTTGAAAGGCATCGTCGTCTTGCCGAATGATCCCAGCAGTCCACTTCCCTGAAAAATTTCAGATGCCAGGGAATATCCATTGAGCATGTTAACCTGATAACTGTCGTGCTGAACACCACTCTGGAGAATTCCATCGGCATCAGGTTCGCAAAGCGACTGAACTATGTCTGAGCCACCCAACTCTCTTCGGTACTCGAGTACTATACTAGAAAGCTGGTGAGCTTCCAAGAACTCTTCCGGGATTGTCTGCAGACAGAATTGGATCGTTAGACATCTGCTCAGGCAGAGAGGCCATATGGTTGCAGAAATTGAAAGGATGAGTCTAGGCTCTAGAGGGAAGGCAATTACCTCTACCATCCATCCCACGTACTTAACATTGTTCACATGCTGGTTCATGTCCAAGTCACTTCTCTTTGGCTGAATAGAAATTCACTATTGTAAGTGATAAATGTGCAGGAACTATCTTGAGAAGATATTTTTCACGGCTCGAGATGGAATTACCTTCAGATCGGAGTTCACATATGTGGCTTTACTGTCCAGCTTGACTATTTTCTCAGGATTGTCCTCTTTGATTGCTTGCTTCTCTATAAACCATGGCGAGATCTCAGCCCTTACCTCCTCTGGCATTTTCGAGAGGCGCCTTGTTTGCTCATTCATCATCACCCAAGTGCTGTTTTTCACATTTGCATGAATCATCAGCAAGATTATAGTAGATATGCAGTTGACTAAAAAGAGTCGGATTTTCGAGTCATACCTGGTTGCCCGAGCAAAAGTCACTCCCGAAGCTTGGCTGCGGATCAGCCAGTCTCGCCTCATGCCGTTCTTCCCTGATGCTCCAACCCACGTGTCGATTTCAACTACTTCGCCCCTGTAGGATACGTTGTTAAAGCTTCATGTTCACATATCTCAACAACTTGGAAATTCAATATCAATATGGTACACCGAATGTTATTCCTACAAGCCTAAAACTTCATGCTCATCGATGTGAAAAATATCCCGCACTATGAGCTCTTCCTGGAGAGTTTTGCCAAACCAAAATTTATAAGCTACATCCCTTATCAACCTAGTGATCAAGATTATATCTATTAATTACCTGACAGGTTGCTGAAAACTAAAGCAGGTGAACAGTTAAAACAATTTCGCAGTTCCTGGGCATAGAAGCATGGAACAATTAGTTCTAATCTTCGTCTGGACATAACGATTATATTCGTACTGTAGCAGTTTGTCTTGTATAAAGACAGAGTATTACAAGTTTTGTTCGGAATCCTTATTAGGTCAAACGTTTTCACATTTAGGACTCTCATGAACTTAAAGTTTTGAGTCCTTACATGAAAGGGGTTAATCGTGACATGGTAATGGAACTAACCAAATGGGGTAGTGATCAAGTTGAACATGCATTCTTGACACAACCCATATCAGATTGTTCCTCATCATTCCATGCGTTGCCCCAAATCCATTGCTCAAAAGACCCGACATCCACACGTGATTTAATGCCGTTTCCTACAATTTCACAAGTCGAACATCATGCTTAGTTTGTAAAATTTTCCACAAATTTTCTGTGCTCACACAAATTTATAACGAAAGTCATCAAAAACATGTCTCTGCAATCACCTGGAAGAGGTTTAGGATGCTCTCAATGGTGGCGGTCCTGTCAGGACCAACTTCATAAGACCGAATCACGATAGTCTGCTGGTACCCGACACCCCCTTCAGTTATGATTCCCTGGCGATGTGAGTCAACGAACTGCTTCTTTGTGGGAATGTTCTGCCTCACTTGCTGTTTGTCTATGTAGCCATTGTCCACAACTGAAGCAACGGAACCAAACGTTGTGGCAACGCCAGGTGTTTGCCTCAATGTGCTGTCAAACTTGGTCCATGTCTTGTTTGAAGTGCCATTGATCTTGATGTTGCTCAGGTGTTGCCTGCTCGGGTCATTGCCCTGTCTGCCTGAGGAGCGCCAAATTGGAAAGTAAATTGTGCAAGAGAAAGCAGCCATCAAAAAAGTTTTATTTTCTACCAAACTCTTCAGTGATGATTTGGATAGGAAGAGTTTGGAACAGAGAAATGGGCTCGAAATTGTTTTAATAGCCACAATGTGACGGACATAGCCATGGGACAATTACATTCGAGGGACAAAATAAGGACAGGCTTTGTTTTGATAATTGAACATATCAAAGAAGGGGTTTTGGCCCTAGTGATATATGCTGGAAAATGTTGGTTTTTCCACATTTTGGGTTGTTCCCTTAGTAGTGATCGATGTAATCGATATTATTTTCGTTCTTTTCTTCTTCCATTTCACCGAGACTTGTATTCTTCTATAGTGATTTCATTCTTGTCATTTCGTTTCGGGGTACTACAAAGAGGCTGCATTGTTTTGTACTCTTTGGGGGCGTTAATTAATGAAATCATCACACCAATATAGGTTAACTTGAGGGCTCCGAGGAGTTTGGCGTGAGTTAATAGAATAATCCACGCGTTTGTCCTTTGATGGAGGAAGCAACAAAGAGTCAACATGTTGATTCTCTCTTGGAGGGTCAGAACAAGGAATTAGTGATCCCTTTGACCATTGCTCAGGAAGGAAACATCGAGATTCTCCTCAGTGTGTTTTGTTGCCCAGACTCTCCGTTGGAGTTTGTCCAGTACATTGCTCCAGAAACTCTCTGCTTCCAAAATCAAGAATGTAATATCTAACAGATTAATTAGTTTCGAAATATGAGAATGACCCTAATTGATATGGATCATAACCAAGAGCATGTCAGATAAAGAGTTAAAGGTTTCCAAGATTTTCAGTTGAATGTTGTTTCTGACATGGCAGCACGGTATATTTCTTTTTGTGTCACATTTAACGGATTGAATTTATCGTAATTCAGTTTGCGTTGACCTTGTACGCTCATTTCTCTTCAAACAAGCACTCTTTGAAAGTCTTTCATCTCCTCACATGCCAATACGTGTGATTTCACATCATCTCAAATGTCTTTTGAATAGACCTTGCATGAAATTAGCACTCTCTGCCAGATTAAATCGAGTTTGTACCAGTTTTTCGGTAGCCAATGGTCCATTAAGGTATTGTCGAATCATCATACCAAGAGGCAGATTCAAATTTTATCGCACTGTCCTTTAGTTTCTACAGAAGACATTCCATAATCATGCTTATGTGCTTTTAGTTTTCTGTCTGTTGGCCTGAAGTTTTAATTTACTTTTTATCAACCTGTTCTTAGTTTTGCTTTCTTTTGTTTATGGAATTCCCTTTTTTGTCCCTATTAGCTGGAAGCTAAACCAGATGTTAGTTGCTTCTGGTATGGGGGAAGCAAGTACGATGCTTCCCTTTGGAAATACATGCTCCTAGAAAAAGTCGGCACATGAGAGAGAGAGAGAGAGTTTCGGAAAAGCAAGATCTAATAGGAGCGGTCTGATTAAATTACTCTTGACTGAGTTTATTTGGTTGGTCTCTTCTTGGTTCTTTTCACCTTGGGATTGTGGTGTCTCTCTCAGTTGGTCCAGATATGTGCATCTCCTGCTCAACATGATTTAGCTTCATCGAGCAGTGTCTTACCGTGTTTGATAACCATCTCCTTGTTACAAAAGGAGGTATTGAATTAGGCTGCGCATGACAATGATTCTGTGCCCAGAAAAAGATTCTGCTCAGAAATGATTCTTTTTTATTCTGTGTCCAGAATTGATTTTGAGCATTTTAAGGTGTTTGTTAAACGGCCCAAAATTCCATCCCTGGAATAGAAAAAGAACAGAAATGCATTTGGTAACGCCACAAAATTTCTTCTTATTAAAAATATTTTTAAATATTTTAATATTTCTTTCTTTTTTTTCTTTTCTTTTTTTCTTTTCCTCCTTGGCCATGGCCTACTCACCGGCCATGACTGGTAAAATATTTTTTTTATTAATAATATTTTATTAAAAGTATTTTTTCTTTTTTTTGGCCATGGCCTGGTCGCCGGCCATGACCGATAAAATATTTTTTTTATTAATAATATTTTTATTAAAAATATAGTCGTCGGCCATGACCGATAAAGTATTTTTTTATTAATAATATTTTATTTTTTTGGCCATGGCCTGGTTGCCGGCCATGGCCGGTAAAATATTTTTTTATTAATAATATTTTTTATTAAAATATTTTTATTAAAAATATACATTTTTATTTTTTTGGGCCATGGCCTGGTCACCGGCCTAGGCCGGTAAAATATTTTTTTTATCAATAATATTTTTATTAAAAATATATATTTTTATTTTTTTTGCCATGGCCTGATCGCCGGCCATGGCTGGTAAAATATTTTTTTAATATATATATATTGGCCATGGCCTGTAAAATATTTTTTTATTAAAATATTTTTATTAAAAATATACATTTTTATTTTTTTTGGCCATGGCCTGGTTGCTGGCCATGACCGGCAAAATATTTTTTTTATTAATAATATTTTTATTAAAAAAATATATTTTTTATTTTTTTGCCATGGCCTGGTCACCGGCCATGGTAGGTAAAATATTTTTTTATTAAAATATTTTCATTAAAAATATATATTTTTCCTTTTTTTGGCCATGGCCTGGTCGCCGGCCATGGCCGGTAAATATTTTTTATTTTAATAATATTTTTTATTAAAATATTTTATTCTCATCAGATCCGGCGAGGGCGGTCCTCGGGCCGGACATTAGAAGCTACATTAAAAATCTCGAAAAGGAAGAAGAAAAAAAAATTGATTCTCAAAATTGTTCTCAAAATCAAGAAACTACTTTTTTTTTATTCTTAAAAACTGATTCTGGGAACAATTTTTGACAAAATTGTCCCTAGAATCAAAAAATTAAACAAACGCATTTCTGTTCCCAAACTGATTCTGAGAACAAAAAAATAGAATCAAACACTATCTGACAAGTTGTCATGCGCAGCCTTAGTGAACTTCTGTAGATTGTGGCCATATGTGTGCACTATATGAAGCCTTATGTTTTAATAAACCTGTCAAAATGGGTCATAAATCCATTTTTTAATCCATATATTAATAAATGGGCCATAAATAGGTTAGTTATATTCAATAAATGAGTCATAAATTGGTATAAACATAATATGGATATTAAATGAATCGTAAATAGGTTATAAATGAGTTTACAATTTACTTAAACCCAACTTATCTCTCTTGCTCTCAATTAATCTCGCAGTCACTTACTCTGCACTCTCATATCAATTTGGATATGAGTTTTCATAGATTGAGTTAAATATAGAAGTGTTTTAGCAAATTAGTCAAGTTATGTGTGGGTTGGGTATGGGTTCGGTCAAGTACGGGTCAAGTCAGGTATGAGTCATTAGATTTGCATTACATGGAAATGGGTCAAAACAAGTTAAATGGGTCTATTTGGGTTGAACCATTTTCGCCCTGCCCCGCCCCGCCCCGACCGTTTGAAAGGTCTAGGTATTAATAATCAGGTCGCGGAAAGCAGATAGCAAGAGGAGCATTTGAACAGTTCACTCTAATTTTCGTTGAATTGGTCTTCATTTTCCTTTCTAAGGAAATCATGGATCTCATGCACTGCTGTTCATGTGAAATGTACTGAAACACATTGCCATGACAGCTAAAGAAAAGATAAAAATAACCATTCAAGTCAAAATGAATCTTATAGCTGGATGAGATACTCTTAAGAATGAGGAAAGTCTAGGAAAATAAGGCAGTACAAGTATAAAGAAGCTCAATTTTTTTTAGATTTGGTCATTCATTATAAGCATTGTTTTTGTCCCCTTCAATATGCGGTCGTGCATGGCTAATGAAAAGGAAGGGACAAAACACAAATATAATCGTCCAAAGAGGGCAACATCTGATGTGTCTGGAACCACAGAAGGGACAGTTCATGGTGGAATCTACAAGAAGTTGCAACTTGCCTTTTCTCTTTGTCTAGGACAAACAGCCAAATATTAATAGACAGTGACATCCTTGTTGATATCTCCTATGTTTATTACTTTGACAATTCATGAAAGTTGGATTTCACCACCCAAGTGAACCAACCCCTCCTTGACGTCAATAATTAACGATTTGGAAACACAGCGAAGAATCCGACCTCCCACTGCGGCGCCCACAGGAGCAGAGAGAGAGAGAGAGAGAGACAGAGATTAACAAGACCAGTATGACACCAGCGGTAAGATTGGTCTTTGCAACCTTTCACCTATGCCTCATTCTGCTTAAACGAACAATCTACATTTTCCTTTGCGTCTCCATGCTATAAGTACCAACAAATTACCTTGTTTCCAAGAAATATGACTTTTCATTTTTTCCTCCTTCAATGGACGAAAAGGTTTCCACAGATGGGGTGTTAAGATAAGATGACGGTCATTCATGTGTGTAGTTGCAATCTATTCATAGAACAAGTAGATCTCAACATAGTTAATAGGAAAAGAAGACCAGTACTAATACAGTACTATTGGACTTTTTCTCCAACAAGCTTCCTAGACTACACAATGATTGGCACTTGAAGTTGAAGGCTTGAGAAGAAATTGAATTTGAGTAGAAGCAGCACTACGAGAGTCAGCTCTTGGAGTACCACTTAAGGTTCACATCAGCACATGGTCCTCCGAATGTCTTCCCTCAAATATCCTCGCCCTGGCTTTACTTGCCTGAAAAGCAAGAAAAGTGGAAATCTTGAACACATGAAGTATGATACATATGACCACTAGACCTACAAGCGACTTCACAGGTTATGATTATGTTACTTATCATCATCCCAAATCCCCTCCGACCGTAACTCAGGGCAAAGAAGAGTAGTTTACCTGCATTTCCCAATCTGTACGGCTAGTCACAATGGATAGGAGAATTGCTTGCACGAGAGAACCAGTTTGAATCCCGATCCAAAGGCCCATTCCTCTTAATTTTACCCAGAATCCTAGAACGGCAGCTACTGGAATCCCGCAAAGATAAAACGACCCCAGATTGACAAATGCTCCTATGTGCTGCCACCCGCATCCCCTAGCTATACCTGCTCAAATTAAATATGACCAGTGTAAGGTTGTAAACCGAAGCTACGGTAAGCGAAAAACCTGATTAGTCCAAAGAGAACAAAGATGTTCAACCTGAAAGCACTCCTTGTAAGCTGTCCAAGATGACAGACAAGCAAACCAGAGGAGCCATCTGAGTAACATAGTCCACAACTTCCTCTTCATTGCTGAATGTGTAGCCAAAAACTCTCCGGATAATGAACAAGATTGTGCTCACTATACTTGTCTCGGTAATGGTGAGAAATAAAGTGGCGTAAACAGAAAGACGGGCAGCTTCCGGGTTTCCAGCTCCCAATTCATTTGAAACTCTTGTGCTATGATGAGTTCGAAAGACCAAGTTATCAGATCTTAATATGTGGAAGAGGTGTTTAAGCTTTCAGAGTTTTAGGTATCAGTGAATTCGATCATACCTTCCCGCAGCGCCAAGTCCATATGGTATCATGTAGAGTGTTGTTATGGTATTGAGACTGATTAGGAACCAAAAAGAACTAATTTTAGCTCATTTGAATTCATGACACTAAGTTGATAGGAATGTCCTTCCATTCCCGAATGGCAACGTTTGTGCAATTTAAGATGGAAAAACTCACATTCTGAAGATGGTAATTGACAAAGTAGAGACCGTACCACACAGACAGAACAGAAGTTTCAAGCTGCGGATTTGGCAACAACCCAGAAAGCAAGATCAGCAGCTCAAAAGACCACCATTCAAGACTGCAATAAAATTAAGAAGGATAAGTGGAAGAGGGATTAGTCGTGCCAATGCTACCATGGATACGCCAAATTCTTGCTCTAAAAATAAAATAATGATCTATTTTGCTCAAATTTGCTAACTATACAGACTAATAAATGATGTGCTTTTCTTTAAAGAGGTGGCCCAAAACTAAGAAGTCTTTTAATGATCAACTGCTCAGAGATTATGAAACTTTGAGAGAGCATTTTGCAGAAAAAAGCAGCAAACAGGATCCAGGACAAGTAAACAGCTCACCAGACCATCAATGCAGAGGGCACAGCATAGCGAAAGAACTCGCTGATCCCTCGAAACAGCTCCACAGAAACCGGCACACAGGTTTTCGCGCAGGAAGGAGAGTACTTCATGTACACCCCCAAGAAAACCACATTCAACCAATATGAAACACTGATGGCCAGTGCAGCACCGAGGTTGTCCAGCCCTGACCTGAACACAAGAACCCAGCAAAGTGGCACATGAATGCAGAGGGTGGCACAACAACTCATGAGCATCGGCATGATGAGGCTCTGCGTCTGGAAGTAGCGAATGAGAGGCTGAAGAGTTGCATAGGCAAAGAGTGCAGGAACAAGCCAAGCCGTGAACTTGCCGGCTTCGAGAGAAATCAGAGGGTCCTGGCCAATGAATGTGAGCAACTTTCCCATGTATATCCATAGGACAGAAATAGGGAAGCAGACCAGAATAAGGGAGAAAATCGCAGTATATGTCTGAGTCCCTAGTTTGTGATACTGTTGAGCTCCATATGCTTGTCCACATAGTGTCTCCAGAGCACTGGCCATTCCTAGCTATTACGACACGAGAGCTCAACAATTAGCATTGGCCATAGTTAAATACCGAGGTCATTAGCTGAAAATCAAAAGGTAAAAAGCAATTGCAACAGGAGAATGGGTGAAAAAGAAGAAGATTCGACAAATGATGAAGCCGAAAACTGACCGAGACTTACCCAACTGCCACTTAGTATTGAAATTTGTTGTCTTGCTATGCAAGTTTCAAACCGGGCGAAATGAAAATGAGCCTTCAAAGCAGGAAAAAGTCATCCTTCTATTCTTAAGTATACCTCTAATCAAGATTAGATTCATTGGTGCCATAAGATGTTACCAACTTTCGTGGACGCGCTAGAACAATGACTAATTAGATGACCATCTCAATATATTTTCCGCGCAATGCCAACCTTAAACACAGTTCCTTACCCGGTTGTAATCGATCGGGTCCAAATAACTTCGGTCCAAAATCTTTGACGCAAAAGATATACTGATTTAGGATTGTCAAAGTAATCGAATTGTCGAACGGGACGCATAACGTATATGATCACAAAATATGAATCACAACAGACAAAAGGAAAAAGAACCAGTTATTTTACCATAATTTATTTCGTTAAATTTCATCAAAAGATTTTTCTTTATGATTCATTTCTTCTTGTGATTTATGATTACTAAGAAGAAAGGAAGACAAATCAGAAATGGAAAAAGAAAAATACTAATAACAAGTGCTCCACAAGTAAGCACTTACATATACTTACTAGTAGAATATGTCGACTCAACATGAATTTTTGTAATATAGGTAAATAATCACGTCTGAAAAAGTTTTAACAAATCTGTATTGCCGCATCGACCGGGGTGCTCGCATTCAAAACCCATCTCAGCGTAAAAATCTTCGCATGCCAATTCAATATATAAACACATAAGATGCTTGACATTATTCAAGAAAATATATATAGAACCGATGCTACGAAGTAAGTACTGTGATTAACGTACTGATCGGATCCCAAAAAATCTGCACGAAATTACGTACTTCACTCTCGTCGAGAAGTTAAAAAGAACGCAAAAAGAAAATCATACAAGAAAAAAAGAAGGAATATGAAACGATTCAACGTGTGAAGCAACGGGCACAACATGACCAAGAAGAAGAATACAGCTACGCAGGCAAAACACCAAACATGCTATTTCACGGTCAATGAAGCAAACGAACGCCGATGGTGTTCCTCCATGTTCGATGAAGAAACACGTCAGAGAGAGAGAGAGAGAGAGAACGTACGAGGAGGCTGAAGCCGGAGACGCAGGAGAGAGAGACGGCGATGGCAGTGCTGGAGAGGGCCAGCTCGCCGAGGTGGCCGACCATCATGACCGAGATCCCCTGCGGCAAGTACTGCGACAGCGTCACCGCGACCATAGGCCCCGCCACTTGGCCCACCCTCCTCACTTCCTCCCAAAACACTCTTCTCCGCGGCCATGCACAGCATGAAGCTAACCAGCTTCTGCCTCCTTCACTGTTCTTCGTCTTCTCGGGATCGTCATGGTGACCCTCTCTTTCTTCTGGTCTCTCCTTCTTCAGCAGTAGGGCCTCCTCCATCTTCTTCTCTGCGTGGTCTCCCATTCCCCAGAGAGAGAGAGAGATAGAGAGGGATTTCAGGAGTTAACTCATGGGAATCAAATTGCAACTTGGGGTGATGAAAATTTGTGTCGACTTTAAGCATAAAGGGAGAACTTTCATAATTAGAGTAGATTTCTTACTTTCGATAAATTTTCCATTTTGAATAGTTTTCATATTTAAGTGGTTACTAGTTTGAATAGATTTCCTATTTTGGATCTAAATCTTATTTATATAGGCCTAATACCCTAAAAAACCTCATACTTGTCTAAATTTTACCTTTTGTATTAATAACAAAAAAATTCTACCTTTTGTCTCATAAAAAAAACTAGGGAAAATTTCAAAAAGGGACCCGAAGTGCTCTTCTTTTCTCAAAAAAGGATCCGAAGTAGAGTTTGTCTCAAATAAGGACCCAAAGTAATCATTTAGTCTCAAATAAGGACCTGACTTTCCGACAGGTGAACTGATGCGTATTCCGGCAACTTAGGCAGGGGTATTTTCGTCCAAAAGTATTTTAATTTTTTTTTCGCTCTTCTTCCCTGTTCATCTTCTTCTTTGTTTGACCCAAGTGGGAGGTGAGCTCAAGAACAGCCGAAGATGCCGTCAATCTGGGAGCGATGGTGGGAGGCCTGGCCAAGGTCACCCTCACCGGCCACCGTTGAGGGACGGCCTCTTTTGGGCGAGCTGGCGAGGGACGGACTCGCCAGCGGCCGGCGAGGTCGGCCCTCGCCAGATCTCGGCGAGGGTCGCCTCGCCAGCGGCCAACGAGGGATGGCCTCACAGCCATCGGCGAGGATGGCCCTCGCCGCAAGGGCGGTGATCCGAAAGAAGAAGGCAGAGAGAAAAGAGTAAGAAGGAGAAGAGGAGGCGGAGGAACCCATCAAACCCACCACCCAAAACCGAAGCCAAAAGGCCGCGAGCATCACTGGTGACGACAGCCTCCCGCGGGAGGATCCCTCGATCGCCGCGATCCGCAGATCGATCTGAGCGCCCTGCGATCTTCGCACCGCATCGTGCATGACGCGCGCCCAACCCCCGCCCCCCGGCCCCCCCCCCCCCGGGCGGACATTCCCTCGCTTGTGCTTGCAGAGAGAGAGAGAGAGAGTATAGTGGTGGTGGTGGTGGTTGTCGTGGGACGAGGAGGGAGAGAAGAGATTGACGGCATCCCTGGAGGTCACCTCCCTCTTGGTTGTGGTGGGATGAGGAGTCAAACGAAGAAGATGAACAGGGAAGAAGAGTGAAAAAAAATAAAAAATGCTTTTGGGCAAAAATACCCCTGATTAGGCTGCCGGAATACGCACATAAGATGCATCAATTCGCCGGCCGGCAAGTCAAGTCCTTATTTGAGACTGAATAACTACTTTGGGTCCTTATTTGAGACTAGATGATTACTTTAGGTCCTCTTTTGAGACAAGCTCCACTTCGGGTTCTCTTTTGAAAAAAGGAGAGCACTTTGGGTCCCTTTTTGAAATTTTCCCAAAAAACTAACTTTAGGTCACGTCCCAATTTTATCATAAATTTTTTTATTCCATTAAAAACTTATACAATAAAAAAATTTTGTCTCATAAAAAACCCTCAGCTTTAGGTCAAATATCAATTATACCCTAAAATTTTTTTTGTCTCATAATAAAATCCCAAATTTAGGCCCAGTTCCAATTTCACTCTAATTTTTTTCTCATAAAAGATCATTAACTTTTATTTGAGTCCCAAATCTACTCTCTATTAAGCCACCGTCAAAATCACCCTTATGATTTTACACTCATCGATCTCTTGTGTTTGGGAATATTCTATCTTTCACGGTCGGAGAGCTCACGCTCGGGATGCTCGAACAACTTGTGCTTAGGAATTTTCTATTTCTCGGTTGTCAATGAGAAATTTTGGACGGAGGGTTAATGGGGGCTAATTTGTAACTCAAGTAAAAGTTTGAGATTTTTTATGAGACATTAAAAATTTTAGGGAAAATTAGAACTAGACTGTAAAATTGGGACAAAACCTAAAATTTAGGGTTTTTTATAGAACAAAAAAAAGTTTAGGGTAGAATTGGAAAAGGACCTAAACTTGATAGTTTTTTATGGGACAAAAAAAATTATGGTAGAATTAGGACTAGACTTAAAGTTGCAGGTTTTTTATTAAACAAAAGATAAAATTGCGACAAAAGCCTAAAATTAGAGGTTTTTTTTTTTCATTAATGCTAATTTAATCTATCCGGTCAATTTTGGTTGCCCGGCACTGAGGTGGACAATTTTTAATGGTACATTTTTTTATTTTTTTGAATTATTTTTTTTTCCTTCCTTCTTCCTTTGGCGGCAACCAGCCAGAGGTGAGGGCAAGCCTTAATGGGCAAGGCCAATCTCGCCCAGCGACGGCAAAAAAAATAATTAAAAATTTGAAAAAATAAATTAAATAAAATTTCCATGTCAGCATTAAACGGACAGTCAGTGCTGATTGGCTAAAATTGGTCGGATAGACTGAATTGTCACAAATGCAAAATGTTTAGAACTGAATTGGCTCAATAAAAAAAATTTAGAACTGAATTGACATAATTGCAATAGGTTTAATACCTTTTTGGTAATTTTCTCGGGTGTTAGGCCTATCTATATATAAGAAGTGTGATTCCTTGTGAAGAGTATTGAAGAAGAGGTTCTACTTGTGAATTCTTCTAAGTGTCTGAAGTCATGAAAATTTTGTGTTAAGATTTTGTAAATTCCTTCATGAGGAATTGCGGGGCTAAACAACGTGCAAGATTTTTAGGTGTAATTGAGGCTGTGAAACAATAAGAGTGTTTGAGTGACTCGAATGTAGTTGTAATTTCCGATGTATCGCTTGGGTTATAGTGATATTCTTTATTGTTCTCCTTGTGGACGTATGTCACACCAACCAAACACGTAAATTTGGTGTTCGTTTTATTTTATTTTTCTATTTACTTTATTGAGCGATCGCTTGCTTCCGTAACATGGGGTGTTCACTTAGATTCATACCTTATGTATGAGACAATTTTATGAGCTATATAGCTCAGTTGGAAAAAGTACAAAAAAATTCCTAAACCTATTACATTGGTACAAACTCACTTCTAAACCTTTCAATCGGAACAATTTAGTGCTAAATATTTTTACATTCGTACCAATTGAGTAAATCTAGCTAATTTAGGCTGAAAATTACTTATGCGGATGCCAGTCATCCTACGTCGTACAGTTGGCGCTAACATAGACATTTTTTTTATTTTTATTAATCTTTTATTTCCTTTTTTCCTTCTTTTATTTTTTTTTCTTTCCTTTCCTTTTTTTCCCTTATTTCCCTTCGTTAATCATCAACCTCCGTGATGGTTGGCGGAGATCGCTAGTAAGGGCTGGATGAGGCTGCCCCTCGCCTTGCTAGCGACCTCCGCCGGCCATCACAGAGGCTAGTGATTGGCAGAGGAAAATAAGGAAAAAAGAGAAAAAGAGAAAGGAAAGAAAAAAAAAGGAAAAGAGAAGAAAAAATATTTAAAAATATTTAAAAATTAAATAAAACGTCCACATTAGCGTCAGTCGTGTCACGTAAAACAGCCGGTGTCTATGTCAGCTACAATCGTGCCACTTGCCTTTGTGTTTATATCAAATGCTATTTTCTACCTAGAAACTCGTCAAGGGAATTGGCCAGAAATTGTTTTCACAAAGAGAATGATTATCATTTGTGCTCTAAGTATTTGAAATCATGAAAATTATGTGTTAAGATTTTGTAAATTCTTTCGTAAGGAATTGTGGGGTTACATAGTATGTGAGACTATTAAGTGTAATTGGGGTAATGAGATAGTGAGGGTGTTTGATTGACTCGAGTATAGTTGTAATCTCCGTTGTATCGCTTGATCCATTGTATAATTCTTTATTGCTCTTCTCATGGACGTAGGTTAGACCTACTAAACACATAAATCTGATGTTCGATTTGTTTTCTTATTCTATTTACTTTGTTGAGCGATCGCTTGCTTTCGCAACATAAGGTGATCAATCTTGCTACCTCTAAGCATACCTTATGTACGAGACAATTTTATGAACTGTATAGCTCAATCAGAAAAAGTACAAAAAAAGTCCTAAACTTTTTGCATTGGTACTAATTTAATCATAATTATTTCAATTAGATCAATTTAGTCTTACATCTTTTCGTATTAGTACCAATTAAGTCTATCCAGCCTATTGAGGCGGGAAAACTGATATGGATACCTCCTACGTAGCACTGCTAGCGTTGAGGTGCTTTCAATTTTTTTTTTCGAATTTTTATTTATTTTTTGTCCTTTTTTCCTTCTTTTCTTTTTTTTTTTCTTTCACTTTTGTTTTTTTCCTTATTTCCCTCTGCCAGTCACCGTGACCATCATGGCCGACGGAGGTCACTAGCAAGGGTTGGATGAGGCCGCCCCTTGATAGAGGCCAGTGAGGGGCGGCCTTGCCCAGCCTTCGCCCTCTCTAGTGGCTAGTGACCTCCGCTGGCCATTGTAGAGGCTAGCAACTGGTGGAGGGAACTAAGAAAAAAAAAGAGAAAGGAAAGGAAAAAAAAGAAAAAAAAGAAGGAAAAGAGACGGAAAAAAAAGGAAGACAGAGATAAAAAAAAATTAATTAAAAATTCAAAAAATATTTAAAAATTAAATAAAATATCTATATTAACGCCAATCGTACCACGCAAAACGATCGATATCTACATCAGCAGTTTATAGCCAAAATTGATTAAATAAGCTCCATTGGTACCAATATGAAAATATTTAAAACTAAATTGGTCCCTTTTAGGATTGAATTGGTACTCATTTAATATGTTTATAACTTTTTTGATACTTTCCCTACTTTAGCCACAAACCTAGTAAGTCTGCAGGAACATTACGCATCTTCACTTTGTTTTACTATCCAGCCAGCGAAAACCTGTACATCTGCTTTCTTATGTGAACTCGTAGGTCCAAAATTAATTATGGCAACGACACTATGGCCATGGTACAAATGAAAGCTACGTTTATCTGAAAAAGGCAAGCAGTTTTCGTTAGTTAGTACACACGTGAAAAGGAACTATCTATCGCACTTAAGGATAGAAGACGAACGTTCTAGGAAATGCTTCCCAGAGTCCTAAAACCAAGCCAGCAAACAACGCAATGAACACTGGCAACTGTTACTTGGTACAATGTTGGACCACAACATTAATCTCAAACACATGTCATGTCCTCGGAATTTCCAAGGATAGATGGAAAATGATGGTTCCAAACGCCTGGATCGTATTGCAGTAAAGCGTACTCGCAGCACCTGTCTCCTGGAGTGGATTCAGACAAAATTAATCACCTTTTTTTTTACAACTCTTGAATTGCTATCTATAGGATGATCATACCACAGTTTTTTCCTACTTAGTTCATCAATCACGACACAAAGGAAAATAATAGCGAATTTACCTGCTACTCGAAAACAAAACAAAATGCTTGTAATGCAGACAATTGCACAAGAGCCAAAACCCAACCGCGAGAACATAACATTTTTTTTTCTTTGGAGATCTGTTCCACAAATCAGGAGAACTTGCTCTCGGTGCTGTTGCAATCTCACGCGCGAAAATGATGTCAATAGCACATGTTAGGTCTTTGTGTCTGTCAAATGACCTAGCTGCCCTAACTATTCACTTCCTGATCCTCCAAAGCATTTTTAAAATATAGGAAAAAGATAACTAAAACAGCCAGAAGAAATGAAAAATACACCAACCACGAAAGTGAAAGCTGCATTCCTGTTCAATGGAATTTGTAGCCTCTAAACCATGACTACCGCTTGTAATTTAGAAGGACCCCACATGAGATCATCGTTTGCGCAATTACAACTTATGCCACAATACTCCAAATCAGAAACCTTTTACCGGTTATTTCGCAGCTCAAAACTTGAGAGCAGTTGTCCACGTACCCTGCACGCTGGGGTGCTTCGTTACATGTCTTGTCTTCAGCTTCAAAACTTTTCTTCCCAGTGCATTCCTCAACCTGGTCGCATGCAGTAGGATGTCCTCAGGGCTCATATTCTTCACGCATATCACCCGCTGGTTCTTGTTCTCTGCAAATCCAGACAAAAAAACTTTTACTAAGGACTGTGCAAAACTTCCCACTTTTGGTAATTTAACTAACATTAAGGTCACATGCAGATTAAAAATATGGACCAATGCACAGGGGTCATCAATAGAAGGTTAATGGGTTGTGGGGAGAGACTTACTATAAAAGCCCTTCAGATGTGGATGCTGGCCACGAATGAGTTCAGTGGCAACTTCTAACTGAGGGTTAACCTCCTTAAATGCTGGCAGATGAGACTCCATAAATGCCCTATCAATATTTTCAAGAAGATAAATTGCTGATATATGGTATTGGAACTAACGATTCATGCAGGAAATGACCATTCACTAAGAGACAGATCTATCGACCCAAAGATATTCTAATCAGCGAAGAACAATTAAATAAACAGTCGCGATGTATGTTTTGTATCACAACCATCCATATCACCAAAGAATTGTGAAAGTAGCGAAAGCCAATGGTCGAAACTATGATGCTCAAGAAATCTATGATGCATGTAACAGCTTGCCTAATTGCAAGACTGCCGCCACATCACCCGTAATTTACTATCTCAGCCTACAAATCATAATGATTCACGATGGAGATGAACAGATTATGAAAAAAAGAGCGGAAAGGTTTAATGAAGATATCAGAGACTTCTTACTTCAGACATACAAAAGAGGCATGGAAAAGCTCTGCCAAGAATTCAAACGATAATTCTCCATTAAATAAGCCTTAGTATCCCTGCTCAACATTCAGGAAACTGTTTTCTACAAAGGACCATGATAACCCTCAGCATGATAGAGTCAGCCATACCAGTGAAGTTCATTTTCACAATCACAAATTAATTCATGATTCAAAATAATTGATTGAACCATACTCGAATCTTACGTATAAATATGCTAAAACTAGGCAAATTGTGCAGATAGTAAAAGCTAGAACCCTATGGGTGGTCCACAGTAAGCATGTTCATGTCCTGGCCTTCATATCTTTCAATGATATAAGGTTGAAAGGGAAGAGGCAGAGAAATCGAGGACTAAAGCCCAAAGAGCAGTGGTCTCTCAACAAATAGGGCCAATCCCTGGTCCCCATTTTTCCTTTTCATTTAAGACAGCCTTTCATCTCATGCTCAAAATGAGGGGACTTGAAAGCAAAGAGAGCATCTGGAGTTGAATTGCCAAAGGGAAACTAAATCTAACAAAAAGTGAAGGCACACTTGGTTCCTATCATACAAAGATACTAGTTAGACAGTACTTCCATCTATTGCAGAGGATAGCAAAAGCAAAAAGTTCCCTTTAAATGTCTCAATTAGTGAAGGAAACACAATCGCTATAATGCTCTTTGTAGAGAGCAGTGCTAATACTTAAGTCCATGTCCATTATGCTTTTATCGATCTTCTTTCATTTCTAAGTTAAACGAACATTAATGGTTATACTATAGTCTTATACACATAAATATGGACGATATAACCTAAAAATATCAAAGAGTGAGGGGAAAAGGGATCAACCTTCACTCATGGAAGTCTAAATGGTAATAAAGCGGGAGGGAGATAACACATAGTGTAATCCAGCTTTTCAGAATGCCTGTCAAGTACTGATGCAGAGTGGAACCTCTTTGCAAAGCTTTTGACTGATTTGTAACAGTCATCATGGGTTTGAAAAGAGGCAAGACAAGGATGGGAAAGGAACAAACAATTCTCTATGACAACATTTCCTCTTTCTAGAAATTTCTGCCAATTCTTGTGTTGAGGTACATACCCCCATTGGCAAAATCCAATAGCGAAACTATAGGAGTGTAAGTACACTAATTGTCCTTTATACTGGTACGAGTGGCATAAGAGTGTGTTACTACAGCCAATTATTTTAAACCCGGATTGGTCAAAGAACTGGTCTGTGTTCTGGTTCTCAGGTCAACCGGTTCAATCGGTTGAACCACTGGTTCAATGAAGTAGTAAAATTACGAAGAAATTTATAGGATACATATCGAGTATGCACGTTAGCAGCAAAAAGGAGGAACACTCACTCTAGTGGATACGGCGTTCTTCAATGTACAAGAGGTCAAGGGGTTGATCACTACCTACCCCCATATTTAATTTTATTCACCAAGTCAACGATTTGATCAAAGCTCCAGCCCAACCGATGGCCGGCTCATCGGATCAAGCGGTTGAACCAGGTCAACATCGGGTTTGAGCGGCTCATGACCAATCAGGTGGATGAGAAAAATCGGACCGGATCATGGTCTCCCGGTCCAATCAGTTGGACCGGCCAGTCCAGTTCGGGTTTGAAAACAGTGACAACAGCTGCATCTTTGCATACCTTACAGATACAAACTAGACAGAATACTCAACATGGATCAACATGGATTAACAAGCGGTGCCGTGCGTTAATGGATTGTTGCAATCAACACAATCTTTGTCATAATTTTCCTGTCTTCCACTGATTCCCTCCGCAGCTTCCCCCCTATAACCAAGTCTTCCTTTCCAAAATAATTTTATATCACCTAAAAATAACACTCGGTGTTTCACTTGCCTAACTTTAAAAAAAAAAAAACCAGTAACCTTGGTGCAAAGTTGAATCTTTGTATTCAGTCAATTTTCAAATACTCTACATTATCCACAGAACCATACATATCCAAAAGATAGCAAGCCCTCGTAGATGAAACCCAACCAACTTTCTCCTTTTTTAGCAGATCTGACTTTATAGTTTCTTTTCTATAGGCACAAGCTTTACTTATCTATCTACCTCAAAAACTAGAGTCCCATATCTTCAGCAACTGCATTCATTTGAAGCCGCGTCGTATGCAACTAACATCTTCCCTTGGATCCAGAACAATGCTCCCTAGCCCCGACAGACCTTAAACAAAAACAAAACAGGCCACCGCTGGAGATGGGCCTCCACAGTCTGCCAGGCACCATCCAATATTTTCACGCATATCCAATCCCACCCATTGCATCAGCACTTTAAAAAGATTAGACGACGCACAATCTCAGCGGGATTAAGATTTTCAGCAGATAAAACATAACGCCAGGACTCAGCTCGAATCTTTAACAACCGATGACAACAGAGACTTTAAGGCATAGCACCCCAAGAGCTCAATCCCACGCCAATCGTACCCACAGTCGTGTAAAAAAAAAGCGTACCTGATGCCCCTGCTACTTCCTCCCCAGTCGCAATAGCTTACGATCAGCTTCTGAAGCTGCCAGACGCCTCTCAAAGCCATCTGAGAAACCCCCAAAAACAGCGCCGCCGGATTTACCCGGGCAACGCGAATGAGCGCAATCGAAAGCACAGCTGCTACCAGGAATCTCAAAACCGCAGACGAAGAAAACGAAGAACCTCCCGAAAACTGGGTCACCGGTCCCCTTAGCTCGACAGCTGTTCACCGCACTCGACAGCAGCAGTAGAAACTAAGGATCGGCCTATAACTATAAGCATTCGAATCTGGGGAACGCGAGATCGAAAGGAGAGCGGAAGGTTGAACGAACCTCTGCGTCGCCGGCTCTTGCTTGTATCGATGTCGATGTGTGCAGCGAAGGAGAAGAAAAGAGAGAGAGTCGGAGACGCGAGGGGTTTGGCGAAAGGGGGGAGGGGTTTTGGGATTTTTGGGTTTTCGCTCAATATTCGGTATAGAAAAGAAAATGGATAAACGCACGAATGGTCCCTGAATTTTGATTAAATATATAATATGATTCATGAATTTTTAATTCGTTCAGTATGGTCCATGAATTTTAACTTAATATTTAATATGATCCATGAATTTTCAATTTGTTCGATATAGTTCATGAACTTTTGGTACGTATTCAATTTAGATCACTAATTATATGAAAATGTTTTCGCTTATGAACTCGCCGGTCAACGAATTATACCAATTGGCATTGAGGTAATGGCTTTCCTTGACGGCCATGTTTGTTTTTCATTTGATTTACATGTTAACATCTTAGTATTGTACAAGTATAAGGTATTTCATACTTTTAATCGATAAATAAGGCGGAGAGCTGGTGGGAGCAACTACACCTCTAGATGTTACCCGAATGGTCACACACTTGTTGCAACATATTTGGTTTGAGTCAGTACGACTCGGTTTTTTTTATTTTTTGGTCGAACTACTCAGTTCATATGTTGCAATGTTAGAAATCTTGATCATCTGGTCACATGAAGTAGCAGATGTCTATGTCATCAGCTGAGTAGAGATTTACTTACAACTTACTCGAAACTATGGCTACACGGAGTTTTAAATTCTGGAAAGACCGCAAATGCTTTACTTATAAGATCTAGATTAAGTGTTCTATCAAAAAAAAAGATCTAGATTAAGTGAAAGGTATGACATAAAAGTATGCTTTTTTTTTCTTAATAGGTTAATTGTTAGATCCATTGCTTATGCGCACTAAATTAGTTTTCGCACCCACTAACGGAAGTTTGGCATGCATAATGATAATGTAACTAATCCATGTTTCAATCATCAATTGTCTTACATTGTTGTTATCTTTAACAATTGAAGTTGTAAAATGCAAAAGATCCAACATGGATGTTTTTTTTTTTGGAAAATGACACAAACAGCCTGTAAACTTTGATCAAAAGTGCAATCCGGTCCCTAAACTTTTAATTTGTTCAATATAGTTCCTAAACTTTAGTCTAATGTTCAATGTGATCCCTGAACTTTTAATTTGTTCAATGTACTCCCTAGACTTTTGGTACATGTTCAATTTAGTCCCTGAATTATATGAAAAATGTTCAATGTAGTCCCTGAACTTGAATTAATGGAAATATTATATTGAACATTTTCATATAGTTCAGAGATTAAATTGAACATGTACCAAAAGTCCAAGGACCACATTGAATAAATTAAAAGTTTAGGGACCACATTAAATATTAAGTTAAAGTTTAAGTATTATTTTTAAAGTAAAAGTTCAGGGATCAAATTATATATCGGGCCAAAATTTAGGGGCTGGTTGTGTCATCCCTTTTTTTTTTTTTCCTTCTTCTTCGTTTTTTCACTTGAATTTTGCCTGAAATGCAGGATTGGTTGTTGTTCTCTCTCTCACTAGTGTACTACACAGTCCATAAATTGGAGGTGAAGCCCTACAAAATTCCTCCGTTCCTCCCACTTTTCTGCTCTCCACCTGAAGCCAGCCACCCCCTTCCATGGCGGCTTCTGCATCTTCGCGCCGGCTCTTGCCGACCCTCCTCCGCTCCTCCTCCTCCTCCTCCTACCTCCGCCGATCCCCGTCGAAGCCTCCCTCCTCGAATCCCAAGCCCACCCCCTTCTCCACCTCCTCCCCGCGCCACCACCGCCCCTCTTCTCCCCACGGCTACCTCCTCAGCCGCGCCGCCTACTACGCCACCTCCTCCTCCGCCGCCTCCGCCCCGCCGCCGTCCGCTCCTCCTCCCCCCGCGAAGAAGGACGCCGGGAAGGGCAGGATCACCGATGAGTTCACCGGCGCCGGCGCGATCGGGCAGGTGTGCCAGGTGATCGGGGCCGTGGTGGACGTGCGGTTCGATGAGGGCCTGCCTCCGATCTTGACGGCCCTGGAGGTGCACGACCACTCGATCAGGCTGGTGCTGGAGGTGGCCCAGCACTTGGGTGAGAACATGGTCAGGACCATCGCTATGGACGGGACCGAAGGGCTCGTGCGTGGTCAGCGCGTGCTCAACACTGGCTCCCCTATCACTGTAAGTTTGACTTTTTCCCCCGTTTCTCTCTCTGCCCGAATCACTTTGTGTGGATGTATGCGTGGTTGTCTTTGTGGATCCTTGTTGTGATCCGGTATTGCGGGGGAGAAATTGTTCGTCGATGTGATTGTCCCCCTCGCTTGACCAAATGTTAACGTTATTGTCCGATTTTAAGGTGAAAATGGTCGATTTCATTGTCGTGTCGTGGGTGGTTGGAGACTGGACTGGGGTGATGCAAATGATACGGATTTCCTGTGCAAGTGTGGGATGTTAAGTTGGAAAGTTAGGATTTTGGTCTAAAGTCTTGTGCTGAGGTAATGCAGCTCAAGAGGTGATGTTCCTGTTTTGTTTCTTCAGCTAAGAGCTGAAGCCCGAAGCATGATTTTAATTTGTGAAAGACAGAAGTTTCACTAATCGTGTAGTTGATGGAAAGCATTTCTTACGCGGTGTTACCATACAAAGTTCCATGTTATTTCATGAAAAGAAATGAAAGATTCACTAATAAGTTAGTGCAGAAAAAGTTGCGGAGGCGAACCACTTTTGGTTGACTGTTTGATTTGGGCTCTATGCTTTTGCCTTTGATGAATTCTCACGGAGACTCTTTTTTCAAACTGCCTTTTGGTCTGCCAGCAATATTTCCTTCTGTTTTAATGGAGTGGCATCTGTCTGTGTATTTTGGGTTATATCTGCATTTAGTTTGATTGGCCCATTCTGTTCCTTTTTTCTGTTGATACACACGTTTCAATAAATTTGCATTGTATATCTTGATCTGCTGCCTTTACGATGCTTCCTTTTTCCCTGTAGGTACCTGTAGGAAGGGCTACACTTGGCCGCATCATCAATGTTATTGGGGAGCCAATTGATGAGAAAGGCGATATCAGTGAGTAGTAGAGAAATGATGAAGTACATGCTTGTTCCAACTGCTGCTTTGATCTCATGATCTTAATGGGTGAGAATTTATCTTATTTGACAGAGACGGATCATTTTTTGCCCATTCATAGAGAAGCTCCATCTTTCGTTGAGCAAGCAACTGAACAGCAGATTCTCGTCACTGGTATTAAGGTATACAATTTTATATGAAAACCTAATTTTTATCTTCCTTGAACTTCTTTTAGACCCATTTTTGTCATATGCTGGCTTTATGTAAATGAGTTTCAACAACTACACTGCTGCTTTCCCCTGCAGGTTGTGGACCTCCTTGCTCCATACCAAAGAGGTGGAAAGATCGGGCTGTTTGGTGGTGCTGGTGTAGGCAAAACTGTGCTTATTATGGAACTTATCAACAATGTTGCTAAAGCCCATGGTTGGTTTTTTTATACCACATGTCTTAAGGTGCAGGTTGCATCTTGTTGTTCCTATATGACGTCTTCATTATGCTTCAATAGGTGGTTTCTCTGTGTTTGCTGGTGTTGGAGAACGAACCCGTGAGGGTAATGACTTGTACAGGGAGATGATTGAGAGTGGTGTCATCAAGCTTGGTGATAAGCAGGTCCTTAAATACCACCCCTTTCTTTTTTCTTATTGCTCGTTGGAATACACGAATCATGTGGGATTGTTTTGCTTAGTTTAACCTTCAAACTACAGGCTGACAGCAAATGTGCTCTTGTCTATGGTCAAATGAATGAGCCTCCTGGTGCACGTGCTCGTGTTGGGCTCACTGGTCTGACTGTCGCTGAACACTTCCGAGATGCTGAAGGGCAAGATGTGCTTCTTTTCATTGATAATATTTTCCGATTTACCCAAGTAAGCATGCCCGTGAAAGGACATAAGAATTGTATTGTTTAGTTTCTCTAACCGTCGCAAGAATGCTACTGTTACGATGCTTTCCGTTTGTTTACTGTACTATCAATTTGTTCTGCAGGCCAATTCAGAAGTGTCCGCCTTGCTTGGTCGTATCCCATCTGCTGTGGGTTATCAGCCCACTCTGGCTACTGATCTTGGAGGTCTTCAGGAGCGTATTACAACAACAAAGAAAGGTTCCATTACATCTGTCCAGGCTATTTATGTCCCTGCTGATGACTTGACAGATCCAGCTCCTGCAACCACTTTTGCTCACTTGGATGCCACGACTGTGCTGTCACGACAGGTTGGTTTGTTGATGCTTATTAGTACTAATCCAAAACGGTTCTTCTGATGGATTAATGACTTGTTGTGACTTTGAGCAGATATCTGAGCTTGGTATCTATCCTGCTGTCGATCCCCTAGATTCCACATCCCGAATGCTCTCCCCTCACATTTTGGGTGAGGACCATTACAATACTGCTCGTGGAGTGCAGAAGGTTCTTCAGAACTACAAGAATCTTCAAGATATTATCGCAATTTTGGGAATGGATGAACTTAGTGAAGATGACAAATTGACTGTTGCTCGTGCTCGTAAAATTCAACGGTTCTTAAGCCAGCCTTTCCATGTTGCTGAAGTGTTCACGGGAGCCCCTGGCAAATATGTAGAACTGAAGGAGAGTATTAACAGCTTCCAGGTAATATATATTCCTATTTTTTTTTCCTCCCATCGGTTGATCCGGCTGTGTCCTGATCACCAAATCTAGGGGTGATGCAGTATGATTTTAAATTGAAGAACTATTGATAGTTTTTGATTCATCTCGTTCTAAAAGCTCAACGTACTTGCTGGAGAGAATTAACTGGAATTCTATGTTGGACTTTCATACTATAGTCTTATCATGAAACTCTGTATGCTTAATTATCTGAAAAAGAATCCACTAATGTAGATGCCAGTGTATTTGTTTGAATTGAGTCTTAGTCGCCATGCCAGTCTATTTGCTTCCATATGTTTCTAGCATTGTTTGGCTCCTAGAATGTTTTTTTTGTTGGTCAAAGGGGTCCTAGAATTTACTTATTTAGGTTCTGGCTTTTTGCTTGTAGGATGCACATATGTCCTAATTCTAAATTTTTCTTACTGAATGCCATCAATATAGCACTTGTTATGTTCAGGCAAATTATCGTGTGCATTTATTACTTGCTTTGTGCTTTTTCCTCTAAAATTTTTGGCAGGGAGTGTTGGATGGAAAGTATGATGATCTACCTGAACAATCCTTTTACATGGTTGGAGGCATTGAAGAGGTTATCGCTAAGGCAGAGAAGATTGCCAAGGAATCTGCTTCTTAATCAAATCCTCTCTTTGCCAGTTCTGTTTGTCCCCTTCACTTTGTAATTGCAGGAACCAACATATTTGAGAGATAATTGGCCTGCAAGAGGATTGCTTTCGGATCAAATTTCGGGATCTCTCTGTCTCTTTCTTAATCTGATTGCAGAGTGTGAAAGAGAAATGGAGTTGAGGGCCTCAGTTGCTATGCCCTCTTTCTTCTTGTCACTTAATAAGCCAGGGAATGACTGGACGTGTATATTTTTTGCTTTGGTTTTGGGCATATTGGATTTCTTTAATTGAAGAAATTTATTTATGCTGTACTGCAGCATTTTCCCTATTACTTTGCCATGCATGGTATCTTTTCCCTTTTCTCTTGTTATGCTTAGGCATAGAAGGGGCCGTGTCATATTTGATGGGATGTAAATACATCGGTGTCCATTGAATACTTTTCAAGCATTTGCATGTTAAGACATCTTATATTGGAATTATGATAAAATGTATATTGATTCAAAATGTTCCAATCGAGGAATAGATCCTCAAGACATTGACACAAACGAGTTTTCTTGTTTCTTGTCTACTAGTACTCATTTCTTTGCAGATCTTGACTTGATTTGCATTTGAAACATCGGAAACCAAATTCAGTCTGGAATTTTGGAAATGCTAGCAGTAGGACAACTTTATGTATAGTAAATTTACTTTAGAAGCATCTTTTCTTCTTGACTACAAGAAGTAAATATTACATCCTCTCGACATTTGTGAAACACGGCGTCCTTGAGAACTCTTTGAGCTTTTGCGGAAGCCTCTGAAAGAGGGTACTGGTAATTTCGGATCCAAAATGTTTGCGCAAAATGTATTCCATTGGTGCTCTGAGATGGGTAGTGCAAAGCCTCTTGTCTTCTGGTGTACTTGGCTTTGGAGGTAGTAAATCTTTTCTGCTACTTCAACGCTGAAGCAATCCACCTTCATTGCCAGCTCCCTTACTTCAGCTGGACTCGGGATGAAAATCGGGAGATCGAACGAGTCGACAAGTTATTCCTTTACCAGGCCCTATAACAAGGGTGAAATACAGATATAAATAAAATTCCAGGCAAACTGGCAGGAGTCCCTGCCTCTGGCATATCAAGATTATTGAACAGTTGCCTCATTTCACTCTTCCATCTCATAAGCTCCAAAAAGTCCACTGTTCTTAAAAAACGGAGCTGCATTAACTAGTGAAAATTCAGAACTAACTTGGTCCGGTGCGGTTCTGTCATTAACGTGTGTAATGAGTATTCGCACAAGTGTTTATGGTTTAGTACAATGCATTAACTCCACAAAGAACAAGCTTTACAGCGTTGAAATATCTGACATTTAAGCATTGGTAGCTTACCTCTCTGGCCATATCTGCAAGAACATTCCCCGAACACTCGAACATGTGCATAAGCATGAACTCAGAAGCCACTATGCCATCAGGCCGACACGGCATCGGCAGCCCGTCCTCCACCATCTCCTTCAATCTCACTTCGAAGAACTCCTCCATATCCCTCTGAAACTGACTAGCAAAGGCTTCGGTGACTCCATGAGAACCGCCAGCGTGCGGGATCCTTCCTTCATTCCATGCGTGAGAACCGACCTTCACTTCCTCAGGAACCTTGGACAGCCAGTGAACCACGAAAGCTGAGTGGATCAAGTTCATTGAAGTGGCTGGGTACAGTGGACCATGGAAAGCCCCCGGAACTCCCGCCGGCCGATTGGGTGGAAGAGCCCGGAATTCAGAAGAGGGTGTTGAAGTCATTGATGGTTTGGTCATTGAAGAACACTTGGAACTCAGGTATCTGATCAGATCCTAGGCCCGCCTTCATGTATGCAAGGTTTATCTCGTTGATTATGGTTGATTATGGTCTGCACGCAGGTGAAGGGGCAAAAACGTCTTCAAAGGGAGGAGTTTCATATACCGCTCGATCATGCTTTCACGAAACATTTGTTTGAGTTTCTTGGACTGTGTTTCATTCCCGGGGAAGGCAAAGATTCAGTTCTGTAAAGCTCCCGATGGACTATACTAGAAAATAAATTTTGGTACTTGTTTTTCACTTTTTCAATGAGAAAAGTTATGCTGTTCCTGGGCGCGCTTAGATTCGGTAGCATGTTCAGTAGTTCAAGAGATGGAATGTGCCATTACTAATGATTTGCCAGCTGACGAGTGGCGTGTCGCTGGGGATCAGCAGAGGGCAGTAAAGAGAGGCAGAAAGAGTGGCGAATGCATAAATTTGCAAGCTTACCCAAATATCATTACATTTCACAGGATTGACACTGTTGCTGTTATGTGCAAACTAAGATACAATCTCACCTAGGTAGAAGGCACACAAGGAATGACGACTCGATGATCAAAAGCTGCACTGTCAAAAAAATGAATCTGCATTACATTTGGTTCTCATTCGGTGCGTCGGTAGTGAGTATGAGCAACAACTCACCTATTCCACTCTCCATTTTCAACTTCCTGATTCATCCTTGTACCCTCTCTGCTTCATGCACACCACACAAGCCAGGAGAATCGAGAGATGCCCGCAACTCAGCAAGATACAGGCACTTGATACAAATTGTCAGGGCTTGTGCTGTGCACGGAAGGACGTTCCAACTGCCTGGCTTGGAGGCAAAGGCTTTCCATTCACGAGCAATTGTTGAAGGAAATCCACACGGATCGATTTGAACTGGTAAGTCTGTTCCAATAATCAATTAACAAGAAAGGAAAAGCAGACCAGGAGTCAATAGAACTCGCACTGCGAGTCATGGTTTATATCAAGGATAGTGTTAAGGAAATAAAGTTTGTTATCAAGTTGCTCATTAAGAAATGTGAACGAGGATATATGCTCACAAAATAAGTACCTTCCCACTCCAAGTAAAATCAACGAGACGGTAATAAGGATCCAAGAGCATCAGTTGATCTCCTTCTTTAATCTGCAAACACAAATCACAGGTTACAAATAGCAGTCAAGATGGTGAGTAGCGACTGCATGCAAAAACTGAACTCATAATTTGTGCAGGGTTCGCAATATTAAGGCACTTTTCAACCTAGTTTATGTATCTGATACACAAAAATTCATCCTTCGCCATTCTACCAGTGACTATACAAAACCCCAGAGTAAACAGACATGGAGCAAACTGCGTGAGAGTCCTAGACTGACGTCTGAGATATAAGAAACTAAATAATGACCCAATGCACTGATGACCCAATGCACTAAACTGAAGTGACTTTCAATGAGATCACTCATCTTTGATTTTTAATGACCCAATGCACTAAACTTCCAATTTTTTGCAATTGGTGCACTATGACCCAAGTCCAGCCAATTCTCTGGCAACATATAACATGATGCCCACGTGGCAATGATGGAGATACACCCGCCAACAATTTCTTGGAAAATTGGCTACTTCCTGTGCATATCTTGCAAAAATTGAATATTCAGTACATTAGTTGATTGAAATGAAAGTTCTGTGATATGATTGGAAAATTCACTAAACTTCAGTGATGACGAATAAAATTTATCTGAACCACAAAGGAACCAAAAAAAAGTAGTAGATAGAGAGCAAAGAACACTGGGAACAAATCAGTAGGTCCAACGAGTGGATTTTCACATTTTTTGCAGAAAGGAACAATTACTTCTTACCATGTCATTCCGTATGCCATAAACTGAAAGGATAAAACATGTCTGATTTGAATCACATGCTATATAATACCTGCCAAAACCACCACAAAGTTCATAATAAACAAGCTGTTCAAAGGGTCAACAAGTGCGATATTATGCCTCAGACTTAAAATGGAACACCCGTATGTGGAGTCGACTACAGTCAGTTTAATATCCATGTGAAAGTATTGCACCATTATAATACATGTGAAGCACACAATAATGTCCACAACCTGTGACTAAATCAGTTTGATCAAATGACACAAACCATGAGAACATTGACAAGCAGAGAACTTACAGGGGAGAAACATTATCATGCTTTATGAAGAATAGCACCTTTCCAACAAGGGCTAGTGCTTTGTTAAGACCCTCAAATAGAAGATCGACATTTGCCTTTTTGTGGGAGGAACTCACTAGAGATAAGGACACGTCCCCGCACAAACAAACAAAAGTAAAGGAAATCAAATTAAATTCATTTCCAGAAATACAAAAGCTTTTCATAGAAAGTAAGAATCAGTCAAAGCAAAGGATTACAACTCACAATTGGCAGAAGCCAGCGATGATGCAAAAGACGTGAGTCGTTTCCCTTTGGCATGTACCTATGTGCACAAACCAACAGTTTTAAAGTAAGGATTTCATATTCGCATCACTAGCATCCACAGAAGACAGAAAATTGTTTATAAGTTTCATGAAAACCAAGGAGACAGCATCAAGAGAATTTTAACTCCCATAGTAACATTATAACTGAACTTTTGAAAGATATTATAACAATTCAAGAGTCAGTTTCTCTTATGTCTTGTTAGTAGGCAATAAATGTGCTAACTAGAAGTTCTAACTCCCCAAAATTCACAAGTTTAACTACAAATTATAAAATCAACCAGCTAAAAGAAAGTTCCAGTATTAAGTAGCTAATATCTTCACTCAAAAATAATTTACCTTCAAGAAATTATCTAGCTTGTCAAGAAGACTGACTATCTTCTCAACCTCCTCAGATGCATTCAGACCAGGATCCTTTAGCGCAGCAGCTTGAAATCCAGTAAGGGCCCTTTCATAGTTCTCTAGGTACTTATTTACCTGAAGATGAAAACAACATTGAACAAACTGGGAAATGACTGGGAAAATGACCTAATTAGAGTGCCAATTCCATACAAAACATCACGTTAATGAACTTAAAAAACTCTTATTAGGCATTGCTCATCGGATCAATTGAAAAGGCCTCATGACTGCAAATTCGATGAACCATTAATCTCTCTTCATTCTCACTTCCTGTTCCATCTATAACATTCCTTTCTTTTTCTTTTTTGGTTTTCTAGTTTATCAGCTGCCAGGTAGAAGTTGCTTATTCTTAGTGTTAAAAAAAGATAAATGTGATTTTTCTCAATTATTAAACTTCAGCATTAACTAAGGAGTTGTCCTTGATGTTAAATTTAATATTCATATATACAGGCAATCGGTGATAACAACACATTGTAATATACACTACCAGTATCTATAGCAGACTCGTAATTTAATTTTTCACTTTTGAAACAAATATTCCAAATAAATCATTATGGAACAACTTATACACGGGCACATCATGTGCAGCAAATGCAAATGCGTCTAAGAGTAATCAGGTATAGGTATTGTCTAGATCTACAAGAATTAAACTAGAGCAACAACGCAAGGTCCTGGTAAGTCAGTGTGCTAGTACTGGGAGTCTCCTCCAATCAATTAAAACCTTGACAGCATCTTTTGAAAGCTCCCTTAAATTAAGCAAACTCTACTTAGTGGCTCATCAATCAGATTAATGGTACTCTTTTATAAGGTTGATTAGTGGGAGAAACAGAGTTGATAAACTAGTTCTAGTCGGTTAGAATCATTTAAAAAACGACAAAAGGAAACTCAAATTTATTTGAACTATACAAGAACCAATGATCACGAATATATTTTTCACTGAAGTAATATCTGTTTCTTTTTTATTTTCTTTAGGTACGAAATGAAAAGTTTCTCCAGCTTGACATCTGAAATGATATTTAAAACCTGGAGCATCAGGAATGTCAATTGCAGTTCTATGGCACACCAAGAAAGTCAAACTGAAAAGGAAAAGCCTCTTAAAGGAAGAAGTAACGTGGGTAACGAGGAAATTATCCACATGGTATCGTTACTCTGACCACAGTTTGAATTGCATCACTAATTCGAAAGAAAACCAACGAGAAAATATGGCACTAAATGCTTTGTTTATTTGCTTCCCATGTACAATTTCTAAAGCTATGCCTGACAAACTTGGTAATGGAGTGATCACATTAAAAATACACTGCCTTGAATGTCCAAGTGATTATGCACATTGCCATTTTCTGGGACAATTTACCCCATTTGACACCCAATTCCAATCATGTAATAAAAATTTACATCTCCACCCCCCCCCCCCCACAAAAAAAAAAAGGGAAAAGTACTTGACATGTGACATTGCCTGCCCATCTAGTAGAAAGAATCCTCGGTGCAAACCTCATCTATAAACAAGCATAATGACAAAAGGAACAAAAAAGTCTAATCATCTGCACACCCTTATTATGTAACTAAGAAAAGGAACAACAGATATTATGCGACATGCGATATGCGATAGTCAGCTCATCAACACTCTAGCTGTTTACTCAATATATTCAAGCCCCAGCAAAGAACATATCAGAAGATGATTAAACATTTTGTCATCTTGATAACAAAAAAGAAATGATAAAGGCAATTTTCTCAACTTCATGATATGGCAATGTGAAGTATAAAAAAAAAAGGTTCACTTACAGTAGCACAGTTGAAAAATAGGTCTGGATTGGATTCCATTCTTTCATCTTTTTCCTGATGGTAATCAAATGTTAGAGCATAAAATGGTAAAGGGTCTATGAGTACAACAAAAGAAAAACCTGTTAGTATCAGATGGATCTTTCCAGGTAGTTAAAAGTTCCATATTTACATCAAGATGGAAGGACTAATTAATTAATCAGCTTGGATCACAAAAAAGATTATAGGAATATTATAATGGTTTTCTTGCTTCATCTTATTGACACTTACAGCATTCTGATATGCTTTCAAAGACTGATGAAGTTTGCTAAGATCCCAGGCTCCAGTCACGAAAAAACTAGTGAGGCATGCATTTCCAAGGTTATCTGTCAGGTTTTAAATGATTCGACGACTAAGATGGATGATACACCTTAATGGAAACAAAGAAAGGGAGACTGAAGCATGAATCCCTGGGACGATGTAACCAAGTCAAATAAGGTAAAACTAGATGGAAGATTGTTTTGTCCTTACACCAGGAATTCCCATCCTTCACATCCAAAGCAATAGCTTCTTTTGCATGCTTTATGCTTTCTTCAACAATTTCTGCTTGGTTATCGGAACCTACATTCAAAAAGTTAGCATTAAGCGAAATAGGGCAGCCATATCAAGCAAGCCAAAACGCAAGTTCTTATCCCTTCAAATTTTCTCCCTTTTGACAAGATTTTGCATCCCATCTTTCTCTTAGCTTCTTTGCATTGCTTGGCTTAGTTGATGTAGAGTGTGTCCCATTTCCTACTTGTTCTTATTTCATTTTATACTAATTTGATTTTACTTCAGTGGTGGTTTTGGGGAGGGATGTCACATTAGTTTATGAAAACTCGGCTTTTCTAGAGGGAGATGTCCTCCTCCATTTGAATTTGGCTCCCTGATACTTGTCTGACGAGGACTCAGGATATCCTAAGAAAAGACGCCACTTGGAAGACAAGCACAATTATCAAATTACTCGCAACAATTTAATCCCGTGCATTACCACGACACAATACTATTTTAATACTGAAATGGCATGAACAGGCACACTGCCCTTGCGGCAGTGCACCTGCACCCACAAAAATGAAGTCAAATGATGCTTCAGAGACATGATATTTTTGGAAAGACTTCTAATATAAATAAAAGAACATCCATTACTTGCACTTGCCTTGAGCCATTTTCCTTTCAAGCATTGACAGTTGACATAGAATCTCCTTGTTTGGACCCTTCATGATGCCAAACCACCAAAAGTTTCAGGCATAGATATTGACACCGACAAGCGGGCCAGATGGTTATCATTTAACACCTAGAGTATAAAAAGAGATACAAAGAACCTTGCTTAATGCGAGATTGAAGCAATTTTTTGCCGAAGGTAGGTCTCCCTTCTTCCAAATGCAGTTACCTAAACATAACCAAGCATCTGCAAGAGATGGATTCAACTTAACCTGGACCAAAAAAGTTTTGCTTTCACAAAAATTAACACCAAGCTAAAGAATAAAACACATGAAACAGCAAAACCAGGAACTCAGTGCTCACAGCTTTTGAGAGATGTTCTTCTGCTTCTTTCTTATAGTCAGGAAATACATCCAATATCTTTCCTCTTAGATATTCATATGTTGCTCGTTGTAGAGGCGATTTCCTCTTTTCTGCCCAACACAGAGAGAGGCGAACACAGCGTTAATAAACCAGAAAATTATTTTCACACTGTTAAAAGAGAAAAGCCAAACTGCATTATTTTCAGTTTATTACTGGTTAGAACATGAAGATTCATCATAACAGCAAAGAAGGGGCGCCACCCCTTTTACCAAAGTCATTTACGAGACAATGTCTATGCTACTCAGACACAACGCATTCATTTGCAAGCATTACTAAGATAACCAAATGCGAGAAGTCTGTAAGAACTTAATATCAGCTCCTTGAAGCATCTTTATTCCCTTCCCACCACTGCAGCCACAATTCAATGAGATGGATGAGAACACCATTCTTTTCATTGCTCTTACTTTTTTAACAATCTCACACTCCATTTTGCACTAACTCCGGCCAGAACAGAAAATTGCCATGTCAAAGAAGATGAGTAAAGCAGTCAAAAAGTGAACTTTTCAAATAATTCAACGAATAAAGATACGCAGACGAAGGCGCGGAAGCACAAAACCGACGTTTGTTTACATCACCAACTAAACAAGGGCACAGAAGCACAAGAAAGCTCCTTTTTCACTGGCATCACGCGAAATGCACAAGAGCAAACACGGATCAAATCTTCCTCAACAAACTAAAAAAAACAAAGAACTCGCGTAACTCCCACACATCCCGCAGTGCAGTAACACGGGACGTGTCTTATAAGCACAACTCGATTTTCACATTCGCCGCGCGAAACTTCAACCGCGCCGCGTTCAACCTCTCCCGAAGTTCCGCCAACTACCCGATCAATCAAGCGACGAGTCCTCAAACACAACCCAACCCGCAGATCACGAAAGGGATCGTCAATGAAGCTCGCCAAAGCCATCGAATCGAAAAGGGGTTACCGGGAGGAATGGAATCGAGGAGCTTGAGCGCCGAGTTCGACTCGTCGCGCAGCTTCGAGAGCTTGTCCTCCGGATTGGAGGGGAAGTAGGTGTCCCGGAGGCGATAGAGATGGTTCGCAGCTTCGGTCGCAGCTGCGAGCAAGCTCACGTCGGCTTGACCGCCCATTGCGGTCGCCGGCGCGGAGGAATCGCGGTCGATCGGAGTCGCCAGGATGGACGAGCGCTTGAAGACGGCGACGCCGGTGGGATCGAGGCGAGGAGAGAGGACCGGACCACCGAAACGACCTCGTTGTGGCTTTGTTTTATCGCGCTCCGAAGTTTTTGCCGCTTGTGCGGTTTAGTACTCCAAGTTTTTTTATTTCGCAATTCCGGCCCAATATCTTCGTCGATTTGTGCAGTTTAATCCTTCGTTACTGAAGTCGTACAACTGCTAATATGACCATTTTTTTAATTTGTCCTATCTCTAACTTTTATACCTCTTTCAAACAGATTATCTGTCTCTTTGTAGGGTGCGAGAGTCGAATCCTACACCTATGATATTGGCATCGCCACCCCAATTCTCTTACCACTGGGTCGTGTACCCAATGGACAATTGTCGAAAACCCTCTTTGGACATAGATGGGGTATTGTTGTACAGAGGCGAGGGGCAAAATCTTGAGAGGAGAGAGAGTGCCTTATCACACTAGATAAAAATATTAAAATACGATAAAAAGAAGATAAGTATCGTATAATCCTCAAAATGGATGATTCGATGAACAAAATTAATCACGATGTGAAATTCGATATTCAAAATTGTATCTCTGAGAATCCCACTATTTTGTGACACACTGTCGGTGTAATATCCAATCGTTTCTTGGCATGCGATTGATCTGACACAACAGAATCAGGTCTCGACAACTCTTGACCATCTCGTTTTTGTGTCCAAGAAAAGCACAGAAACAGGAAGAAATTGCAACCTAGTCTTCATGATGCACAGGAGTGCCAAAAAATGAAAAACATAAGAGACAGCTTTGATAGCTGATGCACACGCATCACGTTCGACCGCCCCAAAAGCTTAAGCACCCTCTTTTTGTTCGCTAGCTCTTCTAAACGCAACTTGCTCGTGCATTCCGTTTCAGAGTAGCTTGTCTTGGGCTCATCCATCGCCGCTCCATTTCGGGTTCCATGTACAAATTGGCATGCCTCGGTGAGATCAACTAAGAGACACGTTTCGGAAAACATGGAGAGGCCATCGCTCCTCGTCACGCTGTTCCTCCTGGTCTCGTCGTGCTTCCCGGCCTCGTCGCACGACGTGCCCGCGGTCTTCATATTCGGGGACTCGATCTTCGACGCAGGGAACAACCGCTTCAACAGGAACTGCACGGCCCAGGCTGATTTCCCGCCCTTCCGGTCGAGCTTCTTCCATCGCCCGACGGGGAGGTTCACCAATGGAAGAACCGTCCCCGACTTCATCTGTGAGTTCGCTAACTCGAATAAGGACTTTGTAATTTTGTCCTTCTATGAGTAATTTTTGGTTTTAATTGGCAAAAACAAAAGGCAGCTCAATTTCTTGGCATCGAATTCCAGAAGCCATACATGGAGGCACGAAGTGCAGTAATCAATGGGAGCGAGAGGAACTACCCATCAAATGGCATCAACTTTGCTAGTGCTGGGAGTGGTGTTATGGGAGACACAAACAAGGACATGGTAAAGAAAACATGCCCAGATTTTGTCTGTTAGTTCTATTTATAAGCATAGATTTTCCAGTTCATTAGTATGATCTCAGGAGATTGATTCTTCATGATACAAAAATTCCTGTCCTAACAAGCGAAAGATGTCGATTTTGCGATAGGGAGTGACGCCAATCCAGGATCAGCTACAACGGTTCCGGGCCCTAGTAGAGCAAAACAAAGTAGACAAGAAATTGATCCGATGATCGATCTTCTTCCTTGAGTCCGGCTCGAATGATGTGTTCGACTATTTCCTCCCTTTCGACGCCCCGACCCTTGGCCCCGATGCGTACGCACAGGCCATGCTCGCCGAAGTGGCCCACTTCATCAGTAAGATCTACAAGCTTGGCGCTTGCAGGATCGCAGTGTTTTTGCTGGGCCCCGTTGGGTGCGTCCCTGCTCGAGCGCTCTTGCCGGGGGCACCGGTGGGCTGGTGCTACGGGAAGAAGAATTCGATGGTCAAGAAGTACAACCGTGGCTTGGAGAGTTTGGCCAGGGACGTGCCTCTTAAGTACCCCGGCACCCCTGTGTTTTCGGCACGGTGTACGATATTGTTCGATGGATTCGTGCAATCCCCGCGCGCTATGGTACATAACGCCGCTCTTTTATGCCAATCGATCTACTATATGCTGAGAATAAAATTCGTTGCGAAGGTAGTAACGCTCATGCATGTTACAAAGTATGCGCGCAAACTCGCAAGTACTCCCTGTAGCATGCATGTATATGTGTAGCATGCGCAAAGCATAACCGGCGGTATGAGATATACGAGTGAGCCATTCGTGTCTCGTGTTGCAAGGTCTTTCCGACGTATCGAGCGCATGTTGCGGCGGTGGGACGCTAGGAGGGATGCTGCAGTGCGGCAAAGAAGGTTACAAGATTTGTTCGGACCCGAAGCGCTTCCTGTTCTGGGATCACTTCCATCTATCGGAGCACACTAATCATCTCATCTCCAAGGCCTTGTGGGGAGGCAAGCGATCTCCGATTCGTCCCATGAATCTGAACACGTTGGCCAATGTTAGCGTCTCTCGCTCGACGAGTTCGAAGAACGTTACAGGATGAAACTGATGCACCTAGGGGGACCCGTGGACCCGTTACGCGACTGAGCGAATCGGCGGATTAGTGGTCGACGAAGTCAGATTGAGCTCAAATTTGATAGGCTGAAGCGAAACGGCATGCTGATCAATACTCACCGCCTTTGGCCATGATTAACGATGGATTTTCGCGATTCGAGATTGTTTAGATGGATTTTTCTATTTTTTTAGTATTTTTTTGGGGTTAATTTAATAAAGGGCAGTTTTGTAATTTTACGTCTTGATGTTTCCTAATCCTAGTAGGGTTAGATTTTGGGGCTATATAAGCTTGTTTTAGGGTTTCCTTTGAGGCAGACTTTGGATATTTTTGATTTGATAATCATATTTGGAAGACGAATTGTTCTTCTGTCGAATTTTCTTGTTCAGTCAATCCTTCTATCGCGCTTCGGCATCAATTGGTATCAGAGTACAGGTTGCTTGAATCAATGGCTGAACAGAATCGCGGTCGTGGACGGCGGGCTCGTGGTGGCCGGGGGCGTGGAGGTGTTCTTGAAGCAGACGACCAACCGCGTCTAAGAGATCTGCGAGACGTAGAAATTGAAGAACAGAGAAGACGAATCCAGGATTTGGAGCGACAACTTGCGGAGGCGAGGTTGGGCGTTCAATCCGAAGAAGAAGCGGAATCTGAGGATTCATCCGATGATGAAGAAGAAGACGTAAACCCTTTCGGGGTTCTGAACCAGGGGCGGAATCGAGGAGTACGACCTGGAAATCAGCGTTCTTCTCAAAATTTCGGAATGAAGATCGAGATTCCCGAGTTTAATGGTAAAGCTCATCTTGATGAGTTTATTGATTGGTTGCATACGGTAGAACGGATTTTTGATTTTAAAGACCTAACTAAGGGGCAAAAAGTGAAGTTAGTGGCTATTAGGCTGCGAAAACATACTTCGATTTGGTGGGAACACGTGAAAAAGCAACGCGCTAGAGAGGGGAAGCCGAAGGTGGATCGCTGGGAGAAGATGAAAAAGTTATTGCAAAAAAAATTTTTGCCTACCCATTATAGGCAAGAGGCGTTTGTCGAATATCATAACGTCAAGCAAGATGATAAAACAGTTGAGGAATTCACAGAAAAATTTGATCGTTTGCGGATGCGTTGTGATGTAGCAGAGGAAGACGAGCAGACGATTGCACGATATCTGGCAGGGCTGCGATATGAGATCTCTGATGTTGTCCAATTGCAGCAGTATTGGACATATGAGGATGTGTGCAGACTAGCCCTAAAGGTGGAGGGGCAGTTTAAAAGAAAAGGCAGTAAGTCCAAGTGGTCTAGCAGCGGTTCTAAATGGACAGGCAGCAGTTCCAAGTGGTCAGATAAAGAGTCCCGGGGGAAAGTAGGGAGTTCTTCAGCCCCGGCAGCAGTTAAGAGCGTTGGTTCGAAATCTGCAACAAAAGGAGAGCAGGGTGGTAATGGATCTAGCAGGGGAGGAACTGCAGGTAAGCGATGTTTTAAGTGTCAAGGACTCGGGCACTTTGCCGCTGATTGTCCGAACCGACAGTTTGTGACACTTGTAGATAATCCAACTTTTGATGAAGACCCAACTTATGATGAATCTGATGGCGAGCAAGCAGAAGCAGATCCAGATCCGGAGGACATCATCTATGCCGATTCTGGTGAGTCTTTAGTTGTGCGTCGGGTTTTAAATATTGCTGAGGTAGATGATGAATCGTGGCTCATGCATAATATATTTCATACTAAGTGCACTAGTGGGGGAAAGGTGTGCAGTATGATCATTGATGGGGGAAGTTGTGAGAATGTAATATCTACTACTATGGTAGAAAAGTTGGGGTTGAAAACTATTGAACATCCTCAGCCATATAAGCTGTCATGGCTTAGGAAGGGAAATGAGGTAAAAGTGAGCAAGAGGTGTCTAGTGTAGTTTTCGATTGGGAAGAAATATAATGATGAAGTGTGGGGTGACGTCGTTCCAATAGATGCTTGTCACATTCTGTTGGGGAGGCCTTGGCAGTTTGACAGGAAAACACAGCATGATGGATTCAAAAATACATACACCTTCAAGAAGGATGGCCGGACTATTACTTTGGGTCCTTCAGATTTGAGAAAAGAAGGGAAAAGTAATCTGCTTTCCAAATCAGAGTTCTAGGAGGAGGCGGTGAATGCCCCAGAGCTTTTTGCTATTGTAGTCATGGAGTAGAATCTTGATAGTCCAGAAATTTCAACTCAAGTTCTACCTATACTTGAGGAGTTTGCTGATGTCGTGCCAGAGGAATTACCACCTGGATTGCCACCCATGAGGGACATTCAGCATTGTATAGATCTCGTTCCAGGAGCTGCTATTCCTAATAGAGCAGCTTACAGAATGAATCCCAAGGAGCATGAGGAGATGCAGAGGCAAGTGCAGGAACTATTAGAAAAGGGTGCAATTCGAGAGAGCATGAGCCCTTGTGCAGTGCTAGCTTTATTAGTTCCTAAGAAAGATGGGTCGTGGAGAATGTGCGTGGATAGCAGAGCTGTTAATAAAATCACGATCAGGTATCGCTTTCCTATTCCGAGATTTGATGATTTAATTGATCAACTGCATGGAGCGACTATCTTTTCGAAGATAGACTTGAGAAGTGGATATCATCAGATTAGGGTGCGTCCTGGAGATGAGTGTAAGACCACTTTTAAAACTCGAGATGGTCTGTATGAGTGGATGGTGATGCCTTTCGGGCTATCTAACGCACCGAGCACCTTTATGAGACTGATGAATCAGGTGTTTCGTCCTTTTATTGGCCAGTTTGTCGTCGTATATTTCGATGATATTTTGGTTTATAGTGTATCGACTGTTCAACACTTGCAGCATTTGAGAATGGTGTTCGAGACATTGAGGGAACAGAAATTATATGCTAATACCAAGAAGTGTCACTTCTTGACCGATCGTGTGACCTTTTTGGACTATATAATAACTAAAGAGGGCATTCATATGGACCCAGCTAAGGTTGAGGCTATTATGAATTGGGCAATTCCGAAAAATATTCATGAGGTACGTAGCTTTCATGGGCTTGCGTCTTTTTATCGGAGATTTATTCGGGATTTCAGTACTATTATTGCACCTCTGACGGATTGTTTGAAAGGAAGTAAATTTGTGTGGACTAAGGAGGCAGAAGCTGCCTTTCAATTATTAAAGAAGAAGGTGACTGAAGCACCTGTTCTTGTGCTTCCTGATTTTAATGAGATTTTTGAGGTACATTGTGATGCTTCAGGTGTTGGTATTGGGGGTGTCCTAAGTCAAAAATGTAAACCTGTGGCATTCTTTAGTGAGAAGTTGAACGAGGCGAAAAGAAAATATTCAACTTATGATAAAGAATTTTATGCTATTGTGAGGAGTTTGGAGCATTGGCGGCACTATCTTATTTCGAAAGAGTTTGTCTTATTTTCTGATCATGAAGCCTTGAAATACATCAATGGGCAGCACAAATTGAATGCAAGGCATGCAAAGTGGGTGGAGTTCCTTCAAGTTTTCAGTTTTTCCATCAAGCATAAGGCAGGAGTGCTAAATAGTGTGGCAGATGCATTGAGCAGAAAACACTCTTTGCTGTCTACGATGCAGGTAAAAGTTCTAGGCTTTGACATTTTTAAAGATTTATATGTTGATGATCCTCATTTTGGGGATATCTGGAGGAAGAGCAAAACGGAGCCTTTTCAACAATTTCAGATCGTGAAGGGTTACCTATTTAAAGGTAACAGATTGTGCATTCCTCAATGTTCTTTGAGGGAATCTATTATTATTGAGGGACATGCGGGCGGTTTAGCTGGACACTTTGGCGTGGATAAGACAAAGGCCTTGTTGAGTGAACACTTTTATTGGCCTCGGATGGAGCGTGACGTGACATGTTTTATAGAGAGGTGCAGGATATGTCATGTGGCAAAGACCAAGAGTACTAATGCAGGATTGTATATGCCCCTACTTGTTCCAGTTGCACCGTGGGAGGATGTTAGTCTTGACTTTGTCTTGGGTTTGCCAAGAACGCAGCGGAGTAAGGATTCAATAATGGTGGTTGTCGATAGATTCTCGAAGATGGCCCACTTTGTCCCGTGTAGCAAGTCCTATGATGCTTCACAGGTTGCTCGATTATTTCTGCAGGAGATTGTTAAGCTGCATGGAATTCCTAAGTCCATTACCTCAGATCGTGATGTGAAATTTGTGAGTCACTTCTGGCGCACTCTTTGGAGGTACATGGGTACAAGTTTGCAGTTTAGTTCATCTCATCATCCTCAGACTGATAGTCAAACAGAAGTTGTCAATCGAAGCTTAGGGAATTTACTGCGGAGTTTGATTGGAGATAATCCGCGACAGTGGGACTTGGCATTGCCTCAGGCGGAATTTGCATATAACAGGTCAGAGAACCGAACTACTGGCAAGACTCCTTTTGAGGTGGTTTATGGGCGTAATCCAATTACTCCATTAGATCTCACACCGATATCAGTTCTCAAGCAATTTAGCTCGGAAGCTGAGGAACATGCAAAGTATATCAAAGAGCTGCATTCACAGGCCCATAATCAGATCAATAGTCAGAACATGAAGTATAAGCAACGCGTGGATATGCGCAGGAAAAGTGTTGTCTTCAAGGAAGGTGATCTAGTTTGGATTCACCTTAGGAAGGAACGATTTCCAGCGGGTAGGTTTGGCAAGCTTCAACCTAGAGCTGATGGACCTTTCAGAGTTTTGGAGCGAATTAGTGACAATGCTTACAAGATCGAATTGCCAGGTAAGTATAATGTATCCGGAACTTTTAATGTAGCAGATTTGTCACCTTACTACCCTGAAGAGGAAGAAGATCCTGAGGAGATTGATGACGACAATGAAGGCGAAGCAAATTCGAGGACGAATCTTTCTCTAGCAGGGGAGGATGATGCACCTAGGGGGACCCGCGGACCCGTTACGCGACTGAGCGAATCGGCGGATTAGTGGTCGACGAAGTCAGATTGAGCTCAAATTTGGTAGGCTGAAGCGAAACGGCGTGCTGATCAATACTCACCGCCTTTGGCCGTGATTAAATATGGATTTTCGCGATTCGAGATTGTTTAGATGGATTTTTCTATTTTTTTAGTATTTTTTTTGGGTTAATTTAATAAAGGGCAGTTTCGTAATTTTACGTCTTGATGTTTCCTAATCCTAGTAGGGTTAGATTTGGGGCTATATAAGCTTGTTTTAGGGTTTCCTTTGAGGTAGACTTTGGATATTTTTGATTTGATAATCATATTTGGAAGACGAATTGTTCTTCTGTCGAATTTTCTTGTTCAGTCAATCCTTCTATCGCGCTTCGGCATCAGAACCTTCGCATGAACATCTGGTTTCGCTTTAGACTTATGTCATGCTTCTTCCAGCTTTTCTCTATGTTGATGAGGACTTCGATAAAGAATAAAGTGTACTGATCAGTACTCACTTTGAGAACGGAAATAAATTGGCTTTTCAAGATTAAATCCTTCCTGTTTAGTTCGAGCGCTTCAAAATCATCAAGAGGGAGACCGGTTTTCCCCTCCGCTCAGGCCGGTAAACTTGGAAGGTCGTATTGCCCCCGCACTAAAAAAGAATAATGACACAAATAGTCTCTGAACTTTAGAGCAATATGTAATGTAGTCCTTGATCTGTTGGTAAATATTCAACCTAATTCTTAGGCAGTATGAAAACATCCAATATTATCATTCAATTAATTTAAGTTCAAGGACAATATTGAACATTTTTATATAATCTATTAGCTAGTTTGAACATTTATCAAAAGTTTAAGGACTACATTGAACAAATCAAAAGTTATGGGACAACATTGTACATTGAGTTAAAATTCAGAGATCACATTGCATATTGAGTTAAAGTTCGAAGACCATTAGTGTCATTTTCCCAGCTTAAAAGAAGTTTATTCTGAAAAAGGTTGTTAAGCGTCAAAATTGAAAGTATCATCCAACTTTAGAAAGTGGGCAGGTTTAAAATTGATTGGACAATTTCTCCTGATAGAATTTTGATTCACAACTTTGTTTAGAAGTGTCATCCAACTTTAGAAAGTGGGCAGATCCTAGAATTTGATGTTCATCGTTCGTGGAGTCTTGTCAATTACTATATCCAAGCAGTCATTTGATAAGTAACTAGTATCTACGTTCGCACGAGAATTCTCAATCTTGCATGGCTATCGGAATACAAACAAAAAATTATTCCTTTATGATGAGGAAATCTAGTTTAGATAGATAAATTTTGGACTTAAAAGATATCCGCTAATCTAGATCGGATAAGATGTCAGCCACAATTCGGATGGGTGAGCCTAACAACATGGAAATTGTTTGTATGTGGTGGTGGGAGGCGTCGAATGTGTGCTTTAAACATAATCCCAGCACGTCCCTTCCTAAATTAGTTGCCATGTACTTTTTACCTTTCAATTGCGTCAGATCCTGATTCCCTCAGCGTTCGGTGTTGTTTGAATCCCATGAAGGGGCACGCTGGGATTGTCCATAAGTGTTTTACAGCGATGCTGAATTCTTGTGCAACTTCGTTGGTGGCAAATGACACGAACCCATCCGAGAAATTGCAAGTTACTGACGGAACATCCAGGGTTGATGCGGTGTGGTTCAGATTAGAGATGAGGTCGGAAGATGGAGTAGACATGTGTTTTTTCCAGGAGCAAGAAGGCCTTGGCTCGAGTCTGCATCAAAGAAAGGATGGCCATTTTGAGCGAGTGTCGAAGGTTGTACTCGGTTTTCACAGAGGATTAGCTTCGCTGGCTTTAGCATTGCTCTTATGTGGCTTTGTATGGAGCTGGGACACAAACAGCATGGGTTCTATTCTCATAGTTGTGGCTGATCGGGTGTCCTTGTCCTTCTCTCTGTGGTGGCTCTCGTTCAAAGCATAATCCAGGAAAGAAAAGCTGATTGGGTGGTCAGTCTTTTTTCTCAGATGAGAGGGAAGATGTAGTGCAAATCAGGCAGAGCCAAAAGTATATGATATGATCTTAGGATTCTCCTTACTTGAGGCTTCGGTGCGTTTGTGACCGATGGAGAGAAGTCTCCTGTTCATGTTAATTGCAGTTCATGTCTCAATCAAATGCCAAGGTGAAGTCATCCCACCAGGCCTTACAGTTGGTGCTTGAAACTTATTTTCATGAAGCAGAAAGATGCTTATTTCCACATTCTCTTTGGCGACAGTTTACACGTAATTGTTGCATATTCTCAGTCAATCGACCACATTGGCTAAAAGATGCAAACTGCAGATTTTCTTAATGCAATTTCTGGGCCTTTTTATTCACATCCTAGTATTATTTTTTTGTCAAAAACATGAAATCCTAGTATGCCCAGTCATCATTTTCTGAGATGGTCGATCCTCTTGGAGAATGCATGCAGGGTCCAAGGTATCACGGAAAGAGAAGTGTCTTTTTTTCCGGTCAACTTAGCCGAGGGGAGAATTGCAAGGAAAATGCTCATGAGCATATGAGCCTTCAAATTTGTCCAGGTCTCACGGACACCCTGTGATTTCACCATGAAATACACAACAAATCCGTGATTGTCATTGAAGATGAATTTTCACCAGGAGAAAAGCATGCCAATAGATATCTACGAAGTTTTGACTAAGCATGGAGAGTAGAAGATGGGGGTAGGAAAGACAGCTCTTCTTGTAGGGAACAAGTTTATAGGATAGACAAATTAAGCAGTCTGTGCAAACCTCTTGAAACCCACAACCCATACAAAAAGTGTAATGCTGTTGTGAGCAAAGGATTGCTTGTGGTAGCAGCATTGCACAAGACGTTTGATTCTGTATTTGAGTAAGAAGTCATAGGATAATTGAAGGTGAATTGACAATTCAGCAAGAAAGTAGTCGATTCTGGGAAAGAGTTGTTGATTCATGATGTTTGAAGATGAATAGGCTTTTTTCCTTTCTTCTTTATTTCACCTTTCACCTTATTAGAAACAATTATAGGCTTGTTACACGATTCTTGAGTGACTCATAAATATATTTAATATTCCAAGAAAATAATTCCTAGGAATTTACAAAACATTAACTAGATATAAAAATACAAACAGACTCTTGAAAATAATACTACAATAAACACTCTCTTGAGGGTCGAACAGACGTCGATAATTGGGTAATCCATCGACAACTTTGAAATCGACAGCTTGTTTAGTGAATCGGTAACCTCTTGCTCGGCAAGTTCCTATGAATTTGGTTTAATTACTTACAAGAAGTTCATTCAACAGCTTGTCAAAGTTTATCGACGACGACCCATTTGGATCCGTTGCCTCCTGTGCTTGTTTCTTCCACTCTGTGATTCTTTCCTTCATTTGTTTTCCCTTGTCTCCTGCCATCAATTCCCTCACTAGCCTTTCCACTTCTTCTCTCTTGACCACACCCGATAACTCCAAACCGATCTCCCATTTACTACAAGCGTAAGTGCAGTTTGTCCTTTGGTCAGCAAAAGATGGCCAACAAATCATTGGGACTCCTGCGGACACACTCTCGATTATAGAGTTCCATCCACAATGCGTTAAGAACCCTCCGATTGACAAGTGGTTGAGAACTGTCTCCTGTGGACACCAACTTGCAAGCATGCTCCTTCCTTCTATTTCTTCCATGAATTCCCGAGGAAGAACTGCTGAATTCCCACTGACAAGGTTGGGCCTAATTATCCACAAGAATGGATGTTTGCTGTCGGCCAGTCCCATTGCAAACTCAATAAGCTCTTCTCTTGTCAAGACAGCAATGCTGCCGAAATTAACGTATAGAACTGATTTCGGTTCCTTCAAGTCGAGCCATCGGAGACACTCTGTGTCTTCTCTCCACAGACTGCAGTCAATGGATTTCAGGGGGCTCTCTTCCTTCTCTAGTTTGTTTAGAAGTAACGAGAGTGGGCCAATTGCATAGACGCGAGGAAACATCGATGATAGAGCATCAAGCAATTCTGATTCAAGGGCATCAAAGGCATGGAAAATCATTGCTGAGGCTTTATTTGCTCTCTCAGCGGAATCCATACAAAAATTGAACAAAATATCATCTGGATCCTTGCTACGAGGGAATAAGGCTGGCAAGTCCCACAATCTAATGTCCTTCAACCCTGGAATCCAATCAATTACTGTATCCCAATAGCCATTTGTTAAGTGGTTGGTATCTGCATCAAACATGATATTCTTAGTCTTACATGAATATCATATTACGAAATTAAATTCTTTTTTTTTTCCGAGGAAGGCTAGTTTTAGGTCGGTAGACCTCAGGCTCAAAAAATACCCTGGTAACCTAGGACCGGTAAAATACAAGCCAAACCGCAGGTGGGTGGGTTCGGAATTGTTGATGCCAGATGTTGTGGGTGTTCATACACAAGCCATGCGCATAATCCACACACATGTCCGCTGCTTAATCACTGAGTCTACTCACGGGGTTCAACAAAACTATCTTCCCTGTACCTTTTAATGGTGTGAGACCCTTTTCCCTAAACGTCCGGTATTGTTGGAATCCCATGAAGGCGCAGGCGGGGATTGTCCACAAGTGAATGATAGGGATGCCGAATTCTTGAGCAGCTTCATTGGTGGCAAATGACATGAATCCATCGGAGAAAATACAGGTGACTGGAGGAACATCTGAGTTTGATGCGGTGTGGTTGAGATTGGAGATGAGATCAGAAAATGGAGCGGACATGTTCTTTCTGAGAGCATCACATAGAGCCAAGGCGTCTTGGCTCGAGTCTGCATCCTTGGGAGGAAGGCCGTCAGTGATGGTCAGGAACTGAAAGCCACGGAAGCCATCGAGGGCTCGAGGTCCCCTCGACTTCAGTAAGCGTCGATGGTTATGCTCTGTGTTCACAAAGGATATGTCGAAACCTTTTGTGTGCAGAAGCTTTGCCAGTTTTAGCATTGCTCCTATGTGGCTTTGGTATGGAGCTGGGACACAAACGGCATGGCTTCTCTTAGCTGTGGCTGATTGGGTGTCCATGTCTCTCACTCTCTGTCACTCTCTGTCAGTATTTGCGGAAGCGTCTGTGCATACGTGTGAAATATAGCAAGGAACAAAGGCTATATGAGATAAAAGACTAGCATTAGTTGGTAACGCAATGGAAGGAGGAGAGGTTCTCTAGTTGGTCTGCTGCAAGTTGGACGTCCACTAAGCCCTATCTACAGAAGAGTTTCACCAACTACAAGCACACGCCATCTTGGACTTTTCCACCGCATTTCTTCTTTTCCAAGTATTCTCAACATCTGACAACACCCACACCCGTAAGTCCACTCCATTTCTTGACCGGCGTGGCAACGTGGGCCCCACTGTTGACCTTTACTCCGCCTTCTCTCCTCCGTCGGGAAAATATTGGGTTCCCCAGGTGGTGCCACGTCAGCAAAATGATAATCCACTCAGTAATAAACACGTGTCGTCCGGGCCTACTGTCAGGGATATTTTCTCCTGTGTGGGGCCCACTTTCTCTCTCCTCTCCTGTCCCTCATGAGACTCCCTCTTCACTTTCTCTTTGCCGCTTCCTGTGCAATTCCTTATCTTCTCCATGGAAAACCAAAAGCGGACAACGACGGTGTGCCTCTTAACAGCTCGTCCAAATCGGCGTCACTGACGTCTTCTCCATCCCCGGCACCGGAGCGCGAGCCCGGGGCTCGCGGCCGCCATGGCCACGGAGCTCGACCTCGAGTAACCATGGTCGCAAGCTCGTTTTCAAGTGACTATGGCGGTCTGGAGGGGGAAGCTCTTGAGCTTGATTTTGCGGAAGCAAGGGGAGGACGATGGGTGGAGGTGGAGCGGGCGGGCTCGTCGGCGACGGGGATTTTTAGCGCGAGGTTCCCGACCGTGAGGCACACGAAGGGACAAGTATCCATCGGCGGTGAGCCCGTCGCCGGAGGCTCCGAGGGTCCTCTTCGCCGTGGCTGACAATGGCGGTGGCTAGGGCTCGAGGTCAGACAACGGAAAAAGGGCTGAAGCGGAGGAGAGAGAGAAGGGGAAAGAGAGAGATCGAGAGAAAAGAGGTGGGCTGGAAAATTTGGCTAACACAGGTGGGGCCGGCGACACTTTGTTCATCACTGAGTAGATTATGATTTTGCTGACATGACACCATTAGGGTAAGAAAAGTTGACATGGATGGTCAGTTTTATATTTCATATGAGGGGGAAAGATGGAGCAAACGCCAGGCAGAGCCAAGTGTTTGCCGGACACCGATTCACTTTCTACTTGTAAACTCTGTGTGAGATTTTTATAAAATTACTATAAATTATTTTAAAAGTTTTAAACTGTTAGATAAAATATTAATTTAATATTTAAATATTTTATTATTTTTCCTCACACTTAAAATATCACATGGTATTGAGCAAGAGATCACGAGTTCAGATCTTTTCCAATCCCCTATTTGTCTCTCCGATTACATATTTTCGCGCTTTCGGCTTAGGTCAAAGTCCAGCTACGTGTGAGGGGGAGTGTTCAAGTAATTAAATAATAAATCACGCATTCATCTAACAAGTTCTACACATCTTTGCATGTAGCTGCTTTATTCTCTATTTGTTTCGCGAAAAATGAATAATTTAGAAAAATATTTTTCTTAAAATGATCGCGTGTATCTCTTTCATCGTCCATAAAAATATTTAGGCATACATCGTTATTGATAATGAAAATATTTTCATTGACTAATTATTTTAAGCGATACAAATAATCATACCACCCGCCTGGGTGGCGCTGCTGGAGAGGGCACTCTTCCTCTCGCAAAAGGTTGAATGTTCGAATCCCGGGCGCCGCAGGGTGACTTAACCGGTGCACGTGTGTGGTGGCTAGCACGTGTCGCCCCCAGGGTTTACCTCCCGGCTGTCGGCCGTGCGGGAGTTCCCTGGGTTACCAAAAAAAAAAGCAATCATTATTAAAAAATATATTTTTTAAATTATTTATTTTTCGTGAAATAAATAAAACCTTAAGTAACGTACAACTCTCAATCACTGTGATCAGTTTATATACAGCCATGCGCTCTTTTGAATGATAAAGAGGAAAACTTCCACATAAGACAAGCGTAAGCGTTGAACTGGATTTTTCCAAAGTAGAATGATTGATGAATGGTTCCTTTTCACTAAATGGTAAGATGAAATCTTTAGTTGGTAGATGAAATCTTTAGTTGTTATCACAGTGACAATGCTAAGCTGACTTTTGAAAACGAATGAAACTGTGAAGAGCAGTCAGCAGACATGTTGTACGACCTGATTTGCCTTTAGAGCATACCTTTTTGTCTTGTAATGGTTGTCCAGTGATGCATCAGTATTTGCAGTTTCGTACTTCTCCGTTTAATAATCATTCAATTTTCGAAAATAATTTTTATTTAAAAATATTATTTTTATTCTGTTCCTGTAAATAATTTCTAAACATTTAAAAATATTTAGTAATAGCTCAAAATTTCCATTTCTAGAATAAAAAAAATAAAAATGTATTTGATAACTATACAGAATTTCTTTTTATTAATAATATTTTTAAATATTTTGATATTTCTTTTTTTTTTCTTGGCCAAGACCAACGACTGGCCATAGGTCAAGGCCGGCAAGGGCGTCACGGCCCTCGTCGGCCTTTTCCAGTTCTTGCCCGAGCCGACAAGGGCCGCCGTCGAGGCTCGTGGCCTAGGCGAGGATCGCCCTTGCCAAATCTGACGAGGACTAGACCTTCGCCGTTGCCCTCATCAGATCTTGTGAGGGCGGCCCTTGCCCAAGCCGCGAGCTTTGACGACGGCCCTTGCTAGCTTGGGCGAGGGCCGCGTAGGCTGCGAGGGTCCAGCTGTTGCTGGATCCAGCGAGGGTGGCCCTTGCCCAGGCCGCGAGGGCCGCAACGTCTTCGCTAGCCTTCGCCTGTGGCCAGTCGCCGACCAAGAAAGAAGAAAAAGAAAAAAAAATCTCTTCTATTTTTAATTTTTGTTCCCAAAATCAAGAATCAACCCTTTTTTTATTCTTGATTCTATTCCAAAACTGATTCTGGGAACAAATTTGTGTCCGGGAACAAAAAATTTACCAAATATATTTATGTTCTTTTTTGGTTACTGGGAATAAAAGAATAAAATCAGTAACTATTTGGCAAATTATCAAACACATTCTTAGCTGCAAGCAGCTTCCTAAAACGGTTGCTGTCAACGAAGAATTAGCATATACTCTTTTGAAGTCGGCCAAAAGATCCAGAATGGGAACAGTACGTCCCCAGAAATCTTATCAAGAACTGGGAAGGAGCATCCTAAGCTTGCCGGTACGGTTCATTGTTTTTTCTCCTACAGCAACTGTACTATGCGGTGGCAGTCCTGTACCAAGGGTGTCTTGGATTCATGCAGAGGACCGAAATCGACTTTCGCGTTCACGTGAAGTCAGAGAATGCTCGCTCATCCATTTACTTGTTACGTGGTCGATCCTCAGAGAATGCATGCAATGTCCCAAGGTGTTTCAGAAGAGGAGTGTCTTATTGCTCTGTATTCTTAGCCAAGCGGAGAGTTGCTTCGAGAATGCTCATAAGCACGAGCCTGCATATTTTTCCAGGACAGTAGTGGATTCTAAACAATTTTCTGAGCAGCTTGAGAGGTTCCCATTCCACTTTCTCGCGGTAAATTCGAGGGATCTCAACCGGTGGAGCCGAGGATCCATCATATACCCTGAAATTGTAAAAGATAGCAGCACTTCTTCCTTAAGAATTTGTGCAGACTCATTCGCTTGAGACTGCCCAATGACGATGCTTTCAATCACTTTCCAAAGATGGCGTAACTTGTTAGCATGTGCCGCGGAGAGATTAGCGGCCGGTGTTTATTTGGCTTAAGTTTAAATTACCAAGTCTCTTTAAAAAAGAAGCAACTTTTCTTATCTTTTGAAAACTTTTATTTACCTTTCTCACCAACACCTTAAATTTATTATCTGTCATACGAAATCACCAACTATTTTAGTATGATTTACTAACTTTTCTCCGACTAATTTTTCAACTATAGTTTTGCGTCACCGGCCCTTATTTGAGTTTGTACAGAATTTTATTTGGTTCTTTTCGATTTATTGGTTTTTTCATTGAGTTGCCACTTTAATTTGCTAATTTTATTTGGGAGAGCCGGTTCCAACTTGGAATAGAAGAGACGGGATTGAGAGTCGTGCTAGGGCTTACCTATTAGCTTTATGAATTGTAAGTCTTGTTGTCTGGCGGTGGGGATGTGGGCTGGGAGTGGCATGAGTTTAAGTGTGGGCCTAGGGCCTTTTGCTATTTTATTTTATTTTTTACAGTTTTAGATTGTTAACTTGTAATTTAATAGAGTGATTTTCTTTTTCTCAATGTGTTGACCGGTTTCGAAGCCGGTTCAAACCCAATTCTACCCAAGAACCGGCTTGGTTAGTTTGGTTCTCAAGTAGAACCGGCGAGTTCAAGGCTCAAAACTGGGAAATGAACTGAATTTGACCAATTCCCAGGTTTTTAATCCGTGAATCTACGCGATTCTCTTGAGAATCGGCCTTGAACCGGACCGACCAAGTCAGTTTGGGGGGGTTCCCAGGTTGAACCTGAAGCGTTACTCCCTTATAACTTACTTGGACAAAAGTCATCAGTAATATTTGATCTATTCACAGTTTATTTACACTCATCAACATTTATAGAAGTTTACCTGCACATATACAAATCATTATAGTTTAGCTCGAAAGAGTAGAATCATTCGATAACCTTGCGCCGATTTGAGACGGCCGAAAAACACATTCTTCCTTATGTCTTGGTAATACAAGAAGACAAATATATATATAAAGGAAATGACCCTCAAACTCTTGATTTGAAACTAGGAAGGACGTTAGATGATTCTTATGACTAGCAAAAGAAAGTTGATAAAATTGCAAGAAATTCTTAGACAGCCTACCATTAGTAGAAAAACCACATGTCACTTTCAACAAGCGGTGGCGACAAACTACCTTGAATCATGTAACTTACCCATTTTTGGCAGTGAGATGTAATCAACTCATTGACCATAGCTATACTCGACAGTTGTACTGATAGCTACCGTTTGCGAAAATTTTTCCACTGCCAATAAATGAAATTAAAACTCGATTCCCAATTATTTTTTTTTATTTTGTTAAATCTAAGTTCTGCTAATTCTTTCAAGCTCAGAAGTATACAAACCTTGAAGTTGACGAGATATCACCATGCATAAAGTTTTGGCCACCTAATAAAGTTTGTTCCTCGACTCTTTTCCTTCTACCAGATCAAAAATCTTCTTGATAATGCATTGAAGAAGAAGACAGAGAGGAAGAAGAAGCAGCAGCTTAAGCTTGCACAAGAGCGCTAGTAGTTCAGACGAACTAGAAACGACACAAGGCACATGCATAAAGAACCGCAAAGCAAGACGAGCCCTAGGGAACTACTTGCTAGAATCACCAGCTCCATTGCTTCCACCAACATCGCCTTCTTCTTCTTCTTCTTCCTGTTCACTATTTGAGTATCGTAGCCATGGACATGAGGATGATAGTTCCAGCCGTTTTGGTGGCCCCGCGGATGATCTTTCAGTCTTTCCCTCTGCCTTACTTCATCTATCCGCCGTCTTAGAACGTCCAAGTTTGCGTCCACCATATTCGCTGCCTTCCCTGTAGAACCAAAGATTATTTACAGATTAATCCCATGAGAAACATAGCACAGGAATCCTAAACCATCTATATGCAAAGACTCGTCTTAGATTTCCTTAACAACAATTATGGCAGGGGAAATCACAGAGAGATCAAGGGAGGTATTCAACGTTTTCTGATTCAATATACGTGATTCACTAACAAAATTTCTTGCTCCGAAAACTTATCCAATATTATGCTTGATAGGACCCAGCCCTTGAAATCATGAACTAATCTGCTTTGATAAAATAATGGCCAGTTTACAAGAGAATTCGAACCTACCTTCGTCTTTAAAGCTTTGCGATATCACTCTTGGGTACATGATCGATGTCTTATGCCTGCAAGTGCAAGCCGGGCCTTTCACTCTGCAAAAGCTTGGTGGAGACGATGAACAGGCCATTGTGTGGAGGGTACTTACTTTGAAGGGCTTGTAAGTTTCCAGATTCAACTACTCTCACTTGGCCCTTTAACTTATTTATAGCAAAGAGATAAGGTTAATAAGAAGTAGTCGTACTTGACAGATGTACACTTGTACAGTTGTCCTAAGATACATGCATGTTACTGCATCATATGAATATGATGTATCACTTTGTTATATATTCATAAGGTCTTTGTACTTCATCCTTTGTATATGCACTATGTTTTTGCTTCTGGTAATTTACTAAATCACACATATGCTTAATATTTTGGCTTTCTATAAGAAAAAAAAAGTTATGCATGAAAGTTACAACACAGAGTGATATTAATTTGAGTTCTAGTGAACATATCATGTCTGATGTATTGTTCCTTATAGCATAAGATTATTGATTAGAGCTGCAGGATTTATTCTATTACATGTATATCAACATCAAACCAAGCTAAATTAATGTCAAAACCTCGTTGATACTCCTAAATGTGCGCTTAATATGTTCTTATTCTTGACATTACACTTGTACAGTTGTCCTAGGATACATGCGTACATACTACATCATGCATGAACTTTACAGCACAGTGATATTAATTTGAGTTCTTGTTAACACATGATGTCTGATATATATAATATTTATTTATTATATGATAAGATTTGATTAGAGTCGCAAGATTTTATGCCGTTAGGTGAAATATAAATATGAAGATATATCCAATACATTAATATCAACATCAAATTAAGCTTAACTAATGGCAAAACCTTCTTAATACCCCTAAATGTGTGCTTAATATATTTCTTATTCTAGACATTTTTAATGAGCGAGCTTTACCCAGTGATGTGCTTTTGATGGTTATTTTAGCAAATTTCTAATTCTTATGCTCATATTATTTATGTATATATAGATTCTATTTTAGGTTTTACCCAGTTTCTAATTCTTGTCATATATTGTTTGTCCATATATAGATTCTAATTAAAACTTTATCTAACGATTTGTCTTGAATGGACATTTTAACATATATAATTGTTATGCATATATTGTTTATGTATAGTCCATGGTAAAAGTTACTTTCCATGATCGCACATATTTTGGTAATAACTATTTCAGAATAATTGTTTACATGTGTGTATATGTTCTATCTAGAAATATGTATATACAAATAAGGCTTTCCTGCATCTATGTCATAAAAAGAAAAGGACAAATTAAAGAGAATAAAGAGTACTATTGAAAGAAAAAAATAGCGAAAGTTTTAAATATAGATTTTTTTTTGTTATTTACAACAAGTACATCCATGGTACACTTAGGAGCAACATTGCACATCGTCTGGAGACTTGCTGAAGGAAGGAAATGTATACCCTAATGAAGAATTTTCAGTTGTTACTGAATAGGATGTTTATAGTGTTATTAGTGACGACAAACTCAAATTTATTAATGACGTGGCCTTGCTTATGAGATAGAAAATGATGCGTGATGCCAATACGACGCCAAACGAGCAAAAATCAAATGGGAAAAACAAGAAAAAAGACATAATAATATGACATTATCAATTATAGTAGGTAAGCAAATATTGCTTTGGATCAGAGCTACCTGCACAAGTTGAAGAAAGTCTGGACTTAATTGGTTTGTGAGGCTTGTAGAGTGTTCCGTGAGCCTCCATGCAAGTAGCCGAGCCATTACGCTCCTGCCCTTGAGTTATAAAAAAATGGAATTATATTATGCTACGTATTGTCGATTAATATTGTCGACTAAAGCAATCATTATAATCCTTAAGTTAGCTTGAGTAGTCAGGTGATATTATAATATAAACATTAGGTTATCATTGCGTAACAAAGAAGTGGTTTGGCTTAGAATTATCAACATTTGTGAAAGAGATGGAGAAGTCATTGTCGCAATCTCTCTCTCTCTCTCTCTGAAGGAAGATTAATTCAAAGGACTGGCTCTGCACATTAACGTTAAATGTTAATTACTATGTCTAATCTTTGATTAAACTCTCCAGCCCTTATTGAAAATCCCCAAAAGGCGTTGAACATCACTAAAAAGTTAGGTCCCCAACCTATGCGCTTTATTTTTTAGTTGATTAACCAAGATTAAGGACCTGATTAACCCATTTAGTGGGTTTATGTAATCTCATTTTTTTTCCAAGTTACTTGGTGAAAAATTCAAACTAATGATTAGCAGCACATTACAACTCAAGCAGAAGAAACAAAGTGAGCTTGTTGTCTAGCATACACATAATAGCAAAGAGTGTCAAACCTCGCCCTTCTTGTCGTGACACGATTAATGACATATATATAATATCACTTCGCTATACATTTCCGTACATTTTTATCAATCTAAGAGGTATTTTAGTTGCAAATATGGCTGATAAAAACATCTAGCTAGCTAGCCTATAGAACAAGAAACATCAAATGAGCTGCTTAGGTACTTGTGATGATGGTGCATGTTCATTCTTTGCTTAATTGTATCTTATGAACATCTCCATCTAGCTACAGAAAGATGGGCATAGCAACACTAAGTCCCTACCCTTGGGAAACATATTCTACGTGAATTATTCTTCCAAACTTTTTCAGATGCCGCGGGAAATACTCTTTCTCCAATCACGCAAAACTTGGTGATTTAGGGCTTAGTGATGTCTCATGCCTAACCCGACATTAGTAGAAATTAAGGGAGATTCACCAAAACAACGGAAATTCCAGAGGGAATTTGATCATAGGCTTTGAGGGTTGCTCAGATAGCTTAAGATTTGACAAAATGTGACAGAGACAAGTGCGCGAAGATCCGGGATGATTCCCCCGGTCATCAGCAAGCAAATGGCGATGGAGTGGCTGGTGTTACAAAAGCAATAAAGAAATCTTTAACAATTTGATTTGGCCACGTATCCTCTGGACAACGTAACTCCTGCCTTCTTGGGAAGCGAGACACATCTGTCACACAACAGAGGACACTGCAATCTTTTGCTGTCTAGGTTTGTTTTTGTTAATGACATGCACCAAAGCTTCGAAACATAATGGGGAGTTATGCATGAATACTCTGTTGTTGAATCCGCATCGCTTGTGTTTTGTCATCCACCACACGAATGATCTGTGATTTTAGGACGCATGTGATCAATGATACTATTAGGGTATTATTCTCACTCCCCATCAATAAGAAGGTACAGAGGTATGAACCACAATCTAACAATCGAGAACGTCCGTAATTGCCACGTGTCTTGATTTTTCTTTCTCACTTTTACTCTCTATTTATTGTGTTTGTGCGTCTAGTTCTAATAAATACTAATCTCTCTATATCAATCATAGTCTCGTGACGACTGTTAATGGGTTTAGACGAACCCATGTGCTCATGTCGGATTGCGTGGTGGACCTGTATTCAAGAATGACAACAACTTTGATTATTCAAGTTTTCATTGGATAAATGACCGGTGAGTCTGCTTCAAATCCCCATTTTTGCGGGCTCCAAAGAAAGGAATAAAATTATATAAGGATAAAAGAAGAAGCGATTCAAGTATCCACATGTGTCGACACACATGATGCTAACTAATCTTTTAGTCCTAATCACGGATCAGTGAGGGATGCACTTAGTCACTTTTCGTCTTTATTAAAAGAAACCCATGTAACGTAGCACAAACGTCCAAACGACAAGCGGCGGATGGAGAGAGAGAGAGACGGCCATAGATATTAGTCATCTCGACATGATTGACCTTCTCTTTGACTTATTAAATCTGTTCAATCATGAGATGATGAACAGGTGTACCGTAATCAGCAGTGCCGTTTTCGTTAGTAGTTTATTAACTGATGGAGTTAGGCAGACTTTAAAAAAAGGTTGTAAATTAGGAAGGCCGAGCATCTCGATTCAATGATGGCCGACTTTAAGGGAGAAAATAATTGGAGGAGACTTCCATATTTATCAGGATTTTGACTTCAGTGCTTTTTCCAGATTTTTTTTTTGTCATAATTATTAGATTCAGATCGTCCATGAGATCACTCAGAACGATCTCAAGGAGAAAGTGTAACTCGCACGAGTATGGCCGCAGAAATCGAAAGCCGCACCCACAAATATACGTAAAAAAAAACCCCAAACGGGATTCGTATGGCGGGTTATCATAAACTCAAGACACTGGAGGATCGGAGGACCAGAGGAAACTTAGGCTCGATCTATTCTCAATGATGGCTCTCGTAGAGCACAATCGGTTTTATCAAATTTTAGGTAACTCCATAGAGGTAACTTTGGAGTAATCCGTCCGGGTGCAAATGTATTTTCAATGAGATTCCCAACACCCCGTACCGTACCGACATGATATCACCCATCCTTTTCAATGGCGCTCAAAATACCCGAAAATTAGACCCAACACTCGTCAACCACCAAACCACAATTCAAAAACCAGCATGGCCATCTACCATCGCAGAGTCCGAACATAGAAGAATAAACGGGGGCATGCCTCCATAGTCTTTGCTTTTTAACTTGTTCGGCCAAAGCCTCTCAACAGAAGCTCCAAAAATCAACAAGTCTGGACATGATCCTCCAGTCTTCAAGCATTACAAACAACTTTTTACACGCATAAATCCCATTGAATTGACATTTGCAACTGCACGCTGAAAAGCTAAACTAGCTAGACCTACTATTGAGTTATCCGAATACAGCTTCACACGAGACATGTACAGCTGGAAGTCTAAAAGTCTCTACTCTGGACAGTATACACATAACAACTAAGCGTTGTATTTACATGTCCATGTCGTCGAAGATTTCCTCGTCTTCACCGTAGCCTAATTCATTTGGAAGCAGTCCCTCCACCACCAAGTTACTGCCAAAGTAATGGTGAAAACATATAAGTTTCATCAAAGAAGGAATGAGATGAGTAAACTGAAACTTAACCCACCTTAAGCATAAAAATCGGAAGCTAACAATGCGCTTTAGTTTCCGGTTATAGAAGAAGAAACTGAAAGACCATCTGAAGGAGCCCAAAAAAGAGAGTTAATAATTAACATAAAAAATGGGAACCACTTGCACAAGTGAGGAGATGATGAGCAGACAATTACATTGCTCCTCTCTCTGAAAACGGGTCTGCATCTGAATTGGGATTATAGCTGTATATTTCACATTCGGATAGCTTAACAACCTGCACAGCTATGAGTTAGGAGAAAAAACACTTGCTGATGGAACATGCAGTTATATTCTTGTAAAAGTCACCTCATCCAGAGCCTCTTTTAAGGTTTCAATAAGGGAACCATCACCATTTGCCTGTACCCATTCCTGGAATTTTAACAGCTAGACAATTACGACTTCTTCAAAGTCAAATACAAGGAACAAAAGGTAGAAATAGTATACTTTGTTGGATAAAAAATTTATGGAATAAGCAGGAGAACTCAGAAGGGTAAAGAACCTTAAACCAAGTTTCTCCTCCTCATTCATAGCTATGTAGATAGAAAAACCGGAACCTCTTGACATTAAAGGAGATCCTCTGCTCTCTCAATAGTAGAGATAAACAATAACAATAGCAATGACAGTAACTATCGACTATAACCAACTACATGTAAATGGCCCCCATAGAGAGGACTGATTAAAAACACTGGAACTTGCAACAACAATAAAGGGGAAAAGGAATAAGATGGAAAGATAGGTCACACCACACATTTGAATGTCAAATTGATAAAAACCAACATTAATGCATTCAGATATGAGTGAACCAAGATTATTCACAAGGAATTACCTTGGATGCTTCAAACATGTACGTATCAAAGATCTGCTTAAAACTGTCCCAGCTTTCCTCAGTAAAGAACTGATGAGCTTTCACCACACTGGAAAACCAACAGACAGGTAAACCTGATACCATTGCTAGAACATGAATTGCTACAATCAATATCCCGATAAAGACTCTGCTTAGTCATATGTTATGACCAAATGTCATCGGTTTACAAGTTCATTGTGAGAGAAGCAATATCAGCTTGGGAAATGGAGAGACTTGAACTCTCAGCTCCTCCTAGAGCAACAGTTCTCTGAACTGTCTGTCAACCTTTGACAACACTCCCAACATGATCAAGAAAGGATTATACAACGGGTTGCCATGTCGCCTAGTCAGCTGACGAAGTCATTACCCATAATCCTCCCTTCTATTGCAGTTACAAAGTAGAAACAAACATACAGATGTACCTGAAGTCATAATCCGGACACATGTGATAAAGTGTAAGAACCAGATAGATCAATGTCTTTCGGCTGCATTGACCATAAGCAAAAATCCAGTCAAACAAACACAACAAGTGAAAACAACGTATATGTGAAGTCAAGAACTCTTTTGCACCTGGATCTGCTCAACAAGTGATCAACTGGTGAAGAAGAGTCAGTGTCTGAAGATCTTCCGAGATAATCAAGCATCTGAAATTGAATAGGACAATTTTTTAAGGAAAGGACATAAATTGTAAAACGCGATCAAGCGCTACACACGCATTCAAAATACCAAAGGCCACTGTCCACATAAGGAGAGACAAGGGAAATGGGATTGGGAGTGAGAAAGTAAAGGCCCAACCTGACAAAATGAACCAAAAGCACACAAAAGAGTGCTAGTATGGCGATAACCAGTCCACTAACACAGGTCTCGAATCTCTTGATGCATTTTTTAGCATTTTTTTAATCATTATCAATGAAATGTGGGAAGTACATAGCATAGGGAATAGAAATTATTCTGTTAGGATCGTGGGAATGAAACACATCTTAAACAGAATAAAATGGGACTAAGAACATCTTTCATCCAATACATTTTTACAATTTCAAATGTTCAAGATAACTCTAACACGAGCCACGATTGACTCTAAGCTTCGCAACTAAATATGTAACTAAAGAGTTAGCAGGATTCTTTTGAAAATCCATCTCATAACAGTACCAGAAACAACGTCGACAGAAAGGTATAGTTATACTAGTAGCGATGCTCAGCCAATATGAACATTTCTCATTAAAAGATTCTTTACTATAATCTTCTCAGCAGCAATTACATGAACTTTCACCATGCACGCCATTTAAACAACTGCATCTGGATTAGAAAACAAACGAAACATATCGTGATAACAAGCCCAGACTGTGACATAGAAACTCGGCTGTTGATTTAATTGAAATCGATCCCATCTGTACGACAAATGTTATATGGGAGAAAAGGAGAAGGTTATGTAACCAACAAAGCAATTCCTTTCAACAATTATAAAGTCGTATTCAAATTAAACGACATGTTCAATTGTCCTTGATTTACCTCATGCTCCAAACTGATGGAGAGTTTCTTATCTGTTCCCGTATGCTTGCCTACAAGGAACAGCGCGGGAGCTCACAGTCAACAACTGAATATGAAGTAAACCAAAAAAAAAAAAAAGGAAAAAAAAATGCAAATAATACGTACAAGAGTAAGCTTCAAGGCACCCTTCAATGGTACATTCGCCAAGACTCAAATGATCCAAGAAATCATTTATTCTGCAATATTTCGATTAGGAAGCTTCACTTAACCGTTCCAGAAAAGCTTCTGAGATTCTGAAAAGACTACCTAGGAGATTACCGTTCCAGAGGGGTGTATTCTAGGAACTTCATTGCTCAGGCAGTACGATGAGTTCAACAGCCTTCTCAGAGGTCCTGTTGTATATGGTCACAGCTCAATATTACTCTTCCATATAAATTCCAGAGGAGAAAAATAAGGAATAAATGACAGCACATTTGATAAAAAAGATTCCTAGCCAACTAGAAGGAGGAGACCAAGCATAAATATTCTCCTAGCCAAATGCAAGGAGGAGATCAAGCAATCCCCAAGAAGAGTTTAGCTCTCCATTATGACACAATCAGATTTGCTTAATTCATGCTAGATTTTCCCCTGATAATTACTATTATGACCTCGAATACATGTACATCGAGCAATCAATACCCTCATTTTAGTGGAAACGGTAAAGCGGGCAGCAATTAACATGATGAAAAGGGGAAAACAGCGTCCAGGTTGCTCCTTCCAATCTACAAATGATATATTAGGCGTCTACCCACATTTCACCAAGCAGGTTAAATATAGTTTACATCAATCATTGGACTACTAAAACAATCGTGTTCTCTCCGAAAATCTCCCAATGGCCGATCGATAAAAGAATTCCCCTTCTCCCCTCAGCTCTCGTCTTCTAGGTTTTATTTAACCTGCGAGTATAGTCATCTTATCATAGCTCTACCTGGGCGACTTAAAACTCAATCATAAGTGCGTTTAAGGACAGAGTAGCAATGATTTCAACTCCGATACTTAAACCAAGAAGTCCAAATCAGTCCCAACACATAGTGAATTTAATCCATCTACCAGCTCAGTCAGCGCCCGCAGCGCTTAAAGCGCAAGGCTACGGCACGCGCACGAGTCCCGTCTCCCGTGAGAAAGAACAACGCAAGATCGATCCTAAAGTACCGCAAAAACTCGACACAGCAGCCGCACGCATCTCCTCCGTACACAAACCATCAAGCCGTAAGGACGATCCGACGCATCCGAGGGGGGCGATCTATGAGCAGCGCGCCCCGCTCGGCTCAAGACCCCTGAGCGCATTCCCAGCACCGTCCCACAAAGCCACCCCCACCAAAGAGCCACAGAGGAGCACGCTCAACAAGCCACACGGCGCGGTCGAAGTCCCGCGCAACCCCCGGGCCCAACCGAGGCCTAACGAGGTGGAAGGAAAACGGCGGGCGATTCCGGCCAGAAACCGCGACGGGAAAGGCAAGGGAGCGGCGACCGCGGCACGGACGATTCATCCGGCAACGGATCGGAAACAGCAGAAGAAGAAGAAGAAGAGGAGAGAGCGAGAGAGCGAGTGAGAATGGAGATCGGAAGATCAAACTCACTTCCTCCGGGATCGGCGTCGACGAGACGGGGGGGTGCAATCGTTCAGAACACGGGAGGAGGGGGAAGAAGAAGAGGGGATCGACGAGCTTCTTCGGCTTCGGTGGTGTTGGGAGGAATCAGGGGATCCAGGATGGAACCCTAATTCGAATGTTCCGAACTGAAGCTCCGCGTGCTCGGTTATCGATAAGACCATTGCGTTTGGCTTGGCCCGGCGTTTCGGTTCGGTTCGGGTCGGGTCGGGTCGGAGGTTCGGTTCGGGGGAGGCGAGTTCCGACACGTGGCGATTGAGCTACCGCGGTTCGGGCGGGGGCTGGATCGGATTCATGAAATCGATGTGCCTAAAACAATCGCGACACTTTCCGTAATGGTATCGAACTGGAATGTCCCGCTAATGATCTGTGGCGTTACTAGGTACATCAATTTTCCAAGTCGATTTTAGTAAGTACCTAGCATTGCTTTTTTCTTCGAAAGAACTTTGTTGTTCACGAGTGAGCTCGAGGTACTGCTTAACTATACTCAATATCACAGCCGCCCTATTGCGATGGTGATAGGAATTTTATGATTTTGACTGATCAATTAATCCGACCTGAAGATCGAGTTATAAGCTCTCCGGCATCGAGAGGAAATCACGGGGACCAAATCTTTTGACGAGTGTTCAAAAGGGTTTTCTGCGAGCTTGATGCCTTTTTCGAAGATTGAATCCACATCGAGGTAAAATTGAGCGGGGGAGGGGTTGGCCGGGGGTGTCTTGCCGGCCCGACGTGACTGGCAAGGCCCTTGCCACAAAGATGATCGAGCACGGCGAGAAGCGCGCGGAATTCTTCATCAATCTCAACATGCCGCGGGACTATTTTCTGTAGCATTTTTAACAACCTTGGTGTTTTTGCTCTTCTCAAGACGAAAGCCGGACAGTTTATGCCAGAATTCAATGGAGATAACTTTGCATAATTGGCTGCGCACAGCAGTGCTGCTTCTTGTGTATACACATATAAATATATATATATATATATATATATATATATATATATGTACATTGTGATACTTTCCTTTCGACTGTACAATTTTCCCCACGAGATGAAAATGAAAAAAACCAGTAGAAATGATCTGGTGACCTGTGCTGTAATTAATCGCTCTGAAGACTGAACAAACACTCCATTTTCAAGGCCTAGCCTCTTTCTTCATCTGCCGTCGCGCGAAACCGGAGAAGGCTGCTGGGTAGGATTCTCGGTCTCCTCGTCTGATGAAGCGAGCGGCGAGCTCGGAGACACCTGTGGGTCGCTCCCGATATCAGTAACATTATAACAATCCTGTCGCCTATTGTTAAGCGCTCGTGGTGAGGAAAAGAAAAGAAACGAAGCGCAATGCGTCGAGTTTGGGGAAAATCAGCAGCACTAAGGACGTGCCCTGTACCTGTACCTGTTGACGCCGGTGTCGCTGGACGGCAGTTAGCACCCTTATTATGATGTAAATCGGCAGGACTATGCCCACGGTTCGTAAAGACAGTAGCTGTCTCGCAAAGAAATCATACATTAGCCGCGAGTCTCGTTGCTGTAGAGCTAAAAATGTTTGTGCCAGTTTTCTTCGGCTTACCATTAACAATGGGAACGAGTATTCATGAGTGCCGCTCAGCAAGACCGGAAGAGCGTGCCTTAAGACCAGAAGAACCATGAACTGCATCAAAGTGTGGCAGGTTTAGTATCTGAAATATCCCTGAACTATCCATTGAATGAGCAGAGCATCTCAAGGCGAACTTATAACCGAGTCTATGCAAGAGACGGGCATTTTCGGGTAGTAACATGTGTGCGCGATTGTGTTTTCAGAGTGGAGGGGGGGAGAGAGAGAGATTACGATGCAAGCCATGGAACGGCAGCACATTAAGCTTCTTGATACCGAGTGGGAGTGCTCGTTGTATGCCGGTTCAGAGAAACTATGATCAGGTGCAACCATTGCTATAATGTGCGGCCCGTTCAAGTCTCCTGGGTAGACCTCCCAGTTTCCCCTAAAACACAGAAAAAGAAAGAACATGCTGAAATTGGAGCAATCACAGTAACCAATTTTCTTCAGCAACCTGATAAGAGAGCTTAAACGGGATAGATTTGCGGTTAGATTACCGGAAGTTCATTGGAACCCGACCAAACTGAAATAGCGGAGGCGGGGCTGTGTAACCAGGCTTGAATTGCTGAAATGCAGAAAAACCAGCCAAGCAATGTAACATAGAGATAGAGTTTAAGTTAAGGATCGATATACGTTGAAGTAATCATGCATGGTGAAAGAAAAGGCAGAAAACTTTACCTGGTGACAGATCTCGCACAAAGTGTTACCCTTCTCATTACACCACCTCTGTACGCATCTGCGGTGAGCGTACTGAAGGATTCAAGAAAGAGGAAAGAACGATTAAAAAGAATTCAGTCAGAGGACTAAAACTATCCGGCGAAACCATATAATCGGAAGACAGAATTGATTTGTTAGCTGGCTAGAGTTTTGGATATGCAAATTCTGGCAACAGGACACATCATCTGCTGCTGCAGGACAAGCATGACATCAACAATAAAGTTCATTAACAACTTTGTGATTGCACCAGAGCAATTGGTGATCAAAGCAACCATGCCACCTAAACATGACCAAAAGGGGCCTTTTGCATATAGAGTAAACAAAACTGAAAACGGTCTCTTTCCATGAGAGGAAATACATCCCATCCGCATTCTTGGTACATTCTCTACGCCTTATGGCATTGCTACTCAGGCTTAATAATGTTAAAGACCTTAAAAGTCTCTAATGAGACTATCCTAATATAAGGGCCCACTTAGGGTGCAGGATTCAAGCTCATGTTTGATACAAGGAAGAATTACATAAGCAGATCATTTACAAAATCATCCCGGGTACTTTTTCTGGTAGACCGGTTAAAGCAGATGGACACAGGTTGGTGGTGCATGATACTTGTGCAGACAAATGATGTCGATCTCCGTGGAACTTACAAAGAAGTTGATCGATAAAAATCACCATTGAACAAAAGCAAATGAACAACATCTTACTAAACGTAGAAAGGACGACTCGACTGACCTTCAAGCTGCCGCAACAAGAGCATGGTGTCTCCATATTTCTGTCATCATCTTCGTCCTGGCATATACGGCACTCAACCAATTTCCCCGTAGAAGATACATTGCCTAAGTCAACCTTGTGCGAGGCGCTCTCAGCTGGTTTTAAGCCTGAAGCCAGTTCCATAGCTTCAAGATACCGGTTCTGGCTCTCGATTGCAGCTCCCAAAGTCGACTCGGTGAGCAAGCGATCCACCAACAACACGAAGTGATCCCCCATTTACTTCAACCAACAAGCAAATTGCTTCCTTCGCAAGAAACTCGTATTAATGATGGCCAAAACAACTCAATCCGATGCCTTCTCTTTTAGCAAGCTTCTGTAACAGAAGACCAATCAACTGTTACCATAAGGATGATTAATAGCTAGCAACAGCAAAGCCAAGGACACAGAAAAGGCCAAGGAGACATCCAAAGAGAAAACGATGGAAGCCAATCGCAGAGACAGAGGTGGCAACAAAACAACGAATAGACCATTTCAAAAATTGACACTGGTTTCCTAAATCAATATAGAGCTAAAGAAAAGCTGTACTCTTGAAATTAACGTGCTGAAGGTAAAGTGCAATCACAGAAAGGAAGACTATCAACAGAAGACAAATAGCCTCTGCTCATAATATCAACAAATGAGTTCAGAAATGGATTGGAATGCAATAGTCATATCGTGATGATCAGAAACGAACAGTTTCCAACTTTACATCGAAAAATTGAGATCATCAAACAAGAACGGGGATGAGGAAGAACTAAAAGATGCAAAAGATAGCATCCTCCCTTGACAGCAAAACAGAAAGCCATTCTTGATAGTTCCTAATTACAGAACAAAACGAACAACCGAGGGAAAGGGGCGTTCTCAAAAGACATCATTTTTTTTCTAGGTACAAAAGCGGGGTACAGAGAGAGCGAGAAACAGAGCACCCGGTGTCAGAGAAACCAACCAGAGAACAAAGTATGAGGGAAAAGGAAAGAGACCCAGATGCCAAAAAAAGAAAAGCCGAACACTTTTCCTTCCCTTGTTTCATCAATCCAAAAGCCTTGAACGGTGAATATTGAATAGCTTTTGGCTTATGAAAAGGGAAAAAGATTCCAGGGAGAAAAGGGAAGGAAGCCAAAAGGGAAGGAGAGACTTACAAGAAGAGCACGGCATATCTTCAAGCTTAGACAAAAACAAAGTCTCTCTCTGAATGAAAACCTCTCTCCAGTTTCTTTCTTCTTTGAAGCAAGGGGAAGAGAGAATGGAGTGTTGCCAATGACTTGGGGACATGGGACTCGTGAAGAAGCTCTAAAAATAGTTATACAGAGGAAACCAGATAGAGACACATACAGAGAGAGAGAGAGAGAGAGAGAGAGAGAGAGGCTAAAAGCTTGTGGATTAAAATAAACAGGGACAGAAATCAAGTCGCCATCTCAGCTCAAAACAACCCCTCTTTCAGGGATTGTGTTACGAGTTAGTTTACAGTTGAAAGAATAGAAAAGATAAAAAAGCAAAGAGATTCCAACGGTAAAGGCAAAGAACAACCTGCGATCGACACGAATTCAACGATCCCTCGAATTCTTTTATCTTGCCTTTTTTGAGATATATTTTTGTTTTTCCGCTGAATCTCTTCTTGTTCAGTACTTTTCTGTCCACAATAGGTGGAAAAAGATTTCCCGGGCATGGACTTCGAATTCGATAATTTCTGCAATCGGCATCTACAAAACGCGATCATATATGATAAACGAGATTAATTTACCTCTTTTTATTGATGGTATATCCCGGTTCCCTCTTTTTATCTTACTCTTTTTCTCCTGTCAATTCTCCATATATTTCGTGCACTCGTTAATTAGTGAGATTGTTTATGAGCAAATAAATATGAATATATCAATGAAGGGTTTCGGAATGGATGAGGATCTTGCCCCTGTTTTGTAACTTGGCTTGTACTACTAACACGAACAAAGCGCAAATCCTTGCGTTTCGGACTTAATCTGTCACATTGTCTCGAAAGCAATGGAACACCACAAATGCAAGCTACACACGCATATATAAATATGAGTGAAATCGATATATATCATATTAAATCCTTGCTTAGCTATCATTAGAGATAATGGAAGCCTGCATGAGATCACACTGATGATTCTCCAATAGACACGCGTGAACGTAATGTAACGCAAGCGGGTGAAGAGCCAAATGCCACGAGTCGTTGAGCTAGGAAGGTCAACGGGATTATAATCAATTCCACAAGTCGCGGTGCTCATAAACTGGAATTAAGGATTATCTTCATGAAATTCATTTCCTTAGGTAAAAATGTCGTAACTCTTTTACCTAAACTAGAAGGTCAAAGCTTGACTTCTTTTGAAATTGTCCGTTTGTCAGCTAGATAACGAGAAAGATTAATCAATCGGTCAATTCATACTTTGAGATTAATTTAAGCCAATAAGAAGTGGCGCATTACATGTCTAGATAATTCTCAAGGACAACCCCGTAGAACAACCGAAAGAACGGACGATTCTGCCAAACGTAAGATGCATAGAGGAAACAAACTTTGGTTTCGTTATTGATTAGGTGAAGGAATGCACGGGCGGTTCTTCTAGAATTACAAACGTTATTGACGGTGGGTCAATTTTCATATCCTAGCAAGATAATTAATCGATATGTGAAGATGTTGATCGCTTCAAACGCTTCGTTTGATATGAGGAGTGAAGTTTAGGATGGTATTTGTAATTTCCTTTCTTTTGTTCTCGTGGACTCCTCGAATCCGGCTACCATTACTGGGAATTTTCCAAGGTGATCGGTCTTTCATTAATTTGATAGAAATCGACAACATTCAAGACCTCGAAACTCTGTACAAATAGCTAGGACTACCCCAAAGTTCGTGCAATTGAGATTTCTTTCGAACTCCAATCTCAGCTTAAAAGAGAAATAATACATTTCTTACTTTCATGGGACTAAGCTTTGAACTTTGATTCACTAGGAAGGTGGACACCTTTGACCACGAGCATTTCTAGATGGTCGTAGGTCGGAGAAGGGTTTGGTTGACCCGATTAGGTGGCGATCTCATCCATCCTCTCCTCATCAAAACTCAGGTTTGCGTGTCGAATTTAAACACAATTTGGTCTCCGGTCGAAGTGCTTCGTGGTCGACGCTCGATAATGACATAAGGGGAAAGAAATTGCATGCATGATCTCATGCAAAATCATTTGATTGGTTTGGTTGGCAACCGTACCAAAAAGCGAAGGAACCCTAATCCTCCTTCATGTTATGCTCCAAAAGGGGCTATGAAACCACTCGTCACCCTTCGATTTCAATGCAATTATTATTCCTTGAGGATGATCGTGTATGTGCTTTAGAAAAAGCGGTGGACGGCGTGGTTGACCTACCATATTAGCCGGATGTTGACTTGCTTGACGAGAAGATAGCAAAGACAAAACCAACCTAAAGCAAACTCCAAGTCATTATTAGGGTTTACGAATTCTAGGGTTTTCTTGTGAGGTTTGCACGTGTGGGATATGGCGGCTATTGGTTTTCTTGAACAATTCTTGAGCCGAGTAGATAGATTATTGGATGGTAGGGGTTTAGCTTTAGGGTATGTTATCAGAGTTGCTTTTCTTAGATTTGTTGTTTAAGTTAACATGATTATAATTAAACCTACGCAACCAAGCGGGGAAGCGGACAAGACATTGCTTCTTTTCGTAGGTTTCGATATCGATCGTGCAAAAAACCGTTAGGATGGGTTGACAACCCTAATGTTCTCGTACTCGAGATTTCTAGTTGTGGAATTAGGTTTTCCCCTTTATTTCGTTAACGAAACCAGTCGCCTAAAGCTGAATGATTGCGTTAGCTTCTACATATTAAATTGAGGTGGCTATTCCGTAGCTTCTAACTTTAATCGTTTGCTCAAGGTTTTAAGGACCTTTGGATAACCGGTCTCTTAAGTATAATGAAGTAAGGAGTTGCAACAAATATAAGAAAATGTAAGGGATAAGTGCACTAGAAGTCTTAAAACTTGTTAGGAAAGTGCAATTGAGTCCTAAAACTTTCAAAAAATGCTATCAAGTCCTAAAACTTTCAAAAAGTGCAATCAAGTCCTAAAACTTATCACGAAGGTGTAATCAAGTCTTAAAACTTATCACAAAGGTGTAATCAAGTCCTAAAATTTTTAAAAAATGCAATCAATGAAAGGACTTGATTGAACCAATTTGACAAGTTTTAGGACTTATTTGCACTTTTTGAAAGTTTTAGGACTCAATTGCACTTTCCTAATAAGTCTTAGGACTTAATTGTACAATATAAAAGTTTTAGGACTCAATTGCACTATCGTGACAAGTTTTAAGACTTTGAATGCACTTATCCCAAAATGCAATGATTAGACCTATCAAATATGTGGGTCGGATCGGGTTTGAGTAGAGTCGAAAATGGTTTGGCCCAAATTGACCCATTTCCATATAAAATAAATCTAATGACTATTATTCGACCCAATTCATATTGCTAAATTACGCACATATTTAACCTAATATGGGAAAACTTATACCCAAATTAAGGTGAGTGCGGAGTGAGCGATACGAAATCGAGTGAGGGCAAGAGAGAGTCATAAAGGTGGATTTAGTTTAAGTAAGTTGTGAATTCATTTAGCACCCATGTTGTTTGGGCTTTACCCTTATTAACTCATTTATGACTCAATTACTGAATATAACTAACCTAAATATATAACAATTCAACCTATCAAATATGGGTCAAGAAATTTATTCATGACTTATTTTGACAAGTCTATTAATGACATTACGTAGCAAGTAGGATTACTAAGAACCCTTAAACGCATCATCTGCGCTCTTTGTTGCCTTAGACTACCTCTTAGGCAACGCATTATAACGGCGTTGGCATACGTCCTCTCGAGCGACAAAATACTGTAGTGTCGCAATTACAATCTTGCCTAAGGTCGTTTTTGTCGTAGCGAGGTCCGTGGATTGTCAAACCTGTGATCAGGTCTTGTCATGGCTCGTAAGAACTTTGTCTCTAAACTTTAGCATTCCTTCAATGGAACTAAGCGCTTGATAACAACTGGCAGAGTTTAAGGAAACACTGAGACAAGGACCGAGAAGGAAGGGGGGAGAAGAATAATGAGAGAAGAAGGCATGCATGTTTGTTGTGGTGAGATGCATAGAATGGAAGTGTCTTGAGTTCTAGGGTTTACGTAGAAGAAAGGGCAACTCTTCATCACCAAGAAAGGAGATTTGGAAGTTTCCATATAGAAAAAAAGCCTTTGCTTTCGCTTGAGCACTTGATATGGAGGTGAGCACATGACGAAAAAGGCATGATCTTCAATGTATTTACACTGCTCCTTTCTTGTTCATGGACTCTTCTTAAAAAAGGACAAAGTTTCTTAAACTTCATCGATTCACACCAATTGAGGCCCAGTAGCTTAGGTGTTTTTTTATTGAGTGGTTTAACTTTAATCCCCGGCATAGTAAATAAAATTGGGACCTTTTAAGATAATGAGAAGGTGTATTATGTAGCCGATTTGCAGATATCCTAATTTGCTATATCAACAATCGATGAGATATTCGGTCTTATTACATTCTTCAAGCATGAGATGGTAAAAAGAATCATCCAGCGCAAACATGTACATGTGATTGGTTGAATATTATTGCGGATGACAGTCAATCGTCTGATATTATCCTTCCGTGAGATAGCTAGTTTGTGACTAAATTTTTCTATGCATATATACCTTAATTAGTGCCTCTAATGGCCTTTAGGAAGTAAGTGGTCAAGCTTAAAATTTGGATGCAATAGATTCCATATTCTAATTACAATATCTCGCGCTCGTTATAACTCAAGAGGTCATGTTTCCCGTGGGCAAAATCTTGTCCAAAGGACATGAGTTGATCAATTTGCATGCAGGAGATTCGTTGATTTACCGTGTTTCGGAATATTTAAAATAATGGATGATCCAAATTGATCTCTAATCCATTAAGCCTTAAGTCGGGACGGGGTTACTGGTCCTTTGTGTCTACAGTGAAGAAGTGCTCGTGATCTTTGAATGATACAGAGCGGCCCCGTTTTCTTGTTTACTTGTGCGTCAACGTACTTCCCAAGGCATTGTTCAGGAGGAAGAAAACAAAGTCAGCCAAGCCACCCCATGCAATTGACCTTCCTTGTTTCCTGTACGTCTCAAATTGTGATAATTGGTTCTTGGGCAGAAATCTAAATGGTGATCGGGTCAACCATCTTCCTCCCCGCAGAAGTTTCAAGGCTCGCCGAGTCATCTCGGCTACTCTCTCGGCCCATTCTGCCATGAAGACCTTTGGATTGTAATAAATGCCTTAGAGATCGCCGGTGAATGGCGGAAGTTGGCCTTTGAGTTTGAAAAAAAAAAAAAAAAGTCGGCCTTCGATGTTCGTTGGTCAGAACAACGATGATGAGCATTGACCTCGGATGGTTGCCGGTGGAGACAACCTTCAATCTCTAGATATAAAGGGCTGATCAAAACGATCCCCACGGTTAGGATAACATCATCGACGGCATCTCCCGGGAGAGCACGACATCTATCGAGCACACGCGATAGAGTCCCGACATGGCGGCACTTGGGCAACACCTATCTCTATGGTCGAAACTCAGAAGAGAGACGAGAGAGATTTAGTTTTAATTGGACCTTTTGGAGGATGAGGTTGCATAGCCATACACCACTGTTGTACATGTCTGTGATTACTTAGTCACTGAATAATAAACAAAAAGATGCGCAGAATTTGCTTCTGTTCTGATTAATAAGAAAATAAAATCCTAGAAGGGCTTTTGTGTCATTCTGTTCTACACCGGACATTCCCACTTCCCGCCAAAACTTTCCCCAGGCTAGATAACGGTTAACGACCTCCTCAGCGAAACACAAACAGAAGAAAAGAAACTTCTTTCCCTCTCTCTCTGCAACAACTTCAAGCAAGAGCCTTTTCGAAAGTGAAAAACTCCATTTTCAGAGCTCCGACAATGGCGACTCCGGCCTCTGCCGTCGCCCTCGTGCTCCTCTCTCTCCTCCCTCTATGCTTTCCGCTCCCTCTCGAGTCCCTCAGAGAAGCCACCCATGTTCTCTCGAACTCGGGCTTCGTGTCCATGTCCTTAACTCTCAATCTCATCTCCAAAACCCTGATTTCCCCTCAAATCCCCTCCCTCACCATCTTCTCTCCCTCGGATGACTCCTTCGCAAGGTTCGGCCAGCCGCCACTGTCTCTCCTCCGACTCCACTTCTCACCCCATGCGCTCTCTCTTGATACCTTGAGGTTGCTTCCTCGTGGGGCCAAGATCTCCACCATGAACACCAATCATTCTCTGATGGTCACCACCTCGCCATCTGATTATCAGGTTGAGATAAACGGTGTCAAGATTGTCGGCTCGCCAGTGTTCAACGACGGGAACTTGGTGGTCTTTGGGATTGAGATGTTCTTCGATCCAGAGTTCCAAACTTCGGCTCCGGTTCAGAGTCCAAGCCCTGGCCTTGAATGTGTAGCACCAAGATATGGTGGTTTGGAGGATCTTTCGGGTGGGAATGTGTTTGGTGAGGCTTGTGGGGCGATGAGATCAAAAGGGTACTCTGTGATGGCTTCTTTTCTTGGTTTGCAATTGATGAAACTGAAGGGTGATAATCAGATGTTGACAGTTTTCACTCCATCGGACGAATCGATGGTGAATCACACAGGGAGTTTCAGCGAGTACCCCTCAATCTTTCTGCGGCATGTCGTTCCGTGCAAGCTCTCGGCCAGTGATATACTGGACTTCAACAATGGGACATTGGTGCATACTCATCTGGAGGGATTTGATATCGAGGTCACGAGAATTGGCGACGCTTTGATGCTTAACGGAGTTCCGATGACTTCGCTGGACATTTACACAAGCGAGTGGCTCAGTGTTCATGGCGTTCTTGATGTCATCGAAGCAAGAGAAGGCGGACAGCCCGGGATGGAAGTTTCATCTGAAAGTGGCAGAGTCTAGTAATGATTTCTTGATGAATCTTCTTTTTCAATCCTCTTTTCCTTTTGCTTTCGGAGATAAGTCTCTTTTATTGTGATCACACATCAGTTCATGCTTTTTCACTAGTCAGTCTGTTTAGCAGTCCTCAAAATCTATACAGACAATAATAGCTCACACTTGCGATTTTCTTCATTGTCGGTCCATGATTGCTCTGGCTCCGTGGATTTCTGTCCGTGTCTGATTCTGAACTAGAAAATGTTCAGTAGGCTGGGATGAATGGCTAGTCTGTGAGATTCAGACTTCTAGATTGAATCAAATATATTGGAGTGATTTCCATATTTCTTCACTATATGCGAGATATGATGTCTGTGGTTTCACTTTCCTCCACATGGCCACCATCTTTTCATCTCGGAATGCCATACTTTTACGTCTATTTCTTTGCAATCATAGTAAAGCAGCAGTCTTTATTGGCGAGTTCAAGTTCAGTTGCATTTCTTTAAGACCAGACCGCAAGCGATACATCTTATTGTGGACAGATTACATCAGCACCGGCTCATGGAGGTTCTTCTGTGCTTCGTGAATTTGCATACTCATCAGAGCACCCGGGGAATCTGAAACCCGATTCTACACCCAAATTCATCCTAGCCAGTACATAGCAGCCCAGTGAGCAAAACCTGCTAGAGTTCGGTCATATTCTTGGTCTGCCATCATCATTCATTCTACCAAATTTATTCAACTTACCGAAAAACAATCCAGACTCTGACAAGGTCTTTTTCTGCCATCTGTTTGTTGATGCTCTCTTGTACTGTCGATCGACACTCCATCGCTATTCATTGTAATCCAGTTACCACCTGGGTTCTTCCTCTTCTTGTCTTCATCAGCTTTAGTTGCTCCTTTCCTGCTGTTACATGCTTCACTCGAACCATGACCTGAAGTCGGAAGAATTCTTCTAGAGCTACTTTGAACTCTCTTTCCAATTCTGAAATTTCAAGAAATCAATTCTTAGATTGGGGTTAGAAAGGACGAGGAGACGTTTGACCAATGGTCGCACTCAAATACTGGATCAAAATGTCTCGCGTAAAGGTTGGTCACCGTAGCCACAGAAATCAAACATGCTTTCCACGAGAAACTTCATTTTCAGGGACCTAATCGCATTTCAAAACTTTCTTGTCAATGGCAACAGAGCTGGAAGGGATACTAGCCGACACCTAGAGAGCTTCTGCTTTTGTAAACTTGTGAGTTGATTTAGTAGGTCTGATTGTTCTTCACCCTCTGTAATTTAAAAGACGTACGTCAGAACTCTCTAATTGGGCATTTGAGCTGCGTCTAGTCCTCTCTTGGCCATGCTAAGGGAAGGAATCCCAAAAATAAGAGAAGATTAACAAATTCAAAGACAGCCAAAGAAGATTGATGAAGACTCACCCTACAAGAGATGAAACGGCCCAGCACTCATTGCGTTGCCCAAAACTCAAACGACTGTTATTCAACCAAAACATTCTTGAGCACGTTTTATCTCTCTGTATCGTCCCTTCCCTGTTTCTTCACTCTCTTCCTACGAAGAGCTTGAACCAGGCAGGTCCATTCAGCAAGTCTCGTGTGAGGTTCACTAATGTGATGGCCCTGCTAAGCCGTTTTAGCTGTACAGACAGCAACCGTAAGGTTGCAGACCAGATTACAGAAGAAGAACAGGACGGTTGAGAGGATTAGGAGTAATTGCCGTTGTCTTGGCGACCTGATGAGTGAATAAGAAACCAAAGTAGCAACAGAACTCCACAAGATGTTCAATTCGTTAGATGATACCCTGCTGTGGCTGAGCTTCCTCATTATGCATATGCAAACACGCGCACACAAAAAGAGCTGGTGAGAGGAGTTTCTATTTCGATTGTCTCTTCGGCAAAACAAACGGAGACAAACGGAGACGCGACATTTGCGCTCTTCGTTGCCTTAAGACTACCTCTTAGGCAACGCACTATAAGAGCGTTGACATATGTCTTCTCAAGCAACCAAACATTGTAGTGTTGCAATCACAGTCCTGCCTAAGGTCGTTTTTGTCGTAGCGAGGTCCATGGATTGTCAATCCCGCGATCAGGTTTAGTCATGGCTCGTGAGAACTGTCTCTAATCTCTAGCATTCCTTCGATTGAACTAAGAGCTTGATAACTATGGCAGAGTTTAAGGAAACACTGAGACAGGACCGAGAAGGAAGGGGGAGAAGAATAATGAGAGACGAAGGCATGTTTGTCGTGGGAGATGCATAGAATGGATGTCTTGAGTTATAGGGCTTCCGGAGAAGAAAGGGCAACTCTTCATCACCAAGAAAGGGTATGTGGAAGTTTCCTTAGAGAAAAGCCAATTAAATTTATGTGGTTCTTTTACTTTGAAGAACGCGTTTGACTTCGCTTGAGCGATTGATGGAGGTGAGCACATGAGGAAAAGGCACTATAATCAGCATAAACATTTCTCCAGTTCAGGTTCATTTAGATTTCTTTATCACAATAAATCTCTTAGATAACTCAACTAGAGGTGATTATTAGGCGGATTTGGGTGATATCGGGCTTTTGGATCGGGCATAAATTTTTGCTCGAGCCTTCATCATAGCTAGGTCTTTTCATTAAATGCCCTTATCCGAGCCTGCCCAAAAAATTACCTAGTTGCCATGTTGGATTAGCCACACGCCCTCGCCCTTCCACCTCCACCTCCACCTCCACCTCCAGTGACCCCCACAGTTACTACACCTCTTATTATGTATAGGCATGTGAATTTTTGTGGCTGATCCTGCATCATTCATATCCCAGGTCCCTGACCTCCATGAATACCTTAGAGATCCCTGACGAGTGGCGGAAGTTTATTTTTGATGTTTGTAGATGAGGATAACGATGATGGGCATCATCCATCATCATGGACGACGTGACATCCGCGTAATCTATCCACATTATATTTCGGTGTCACCCGATGGTTTCTTGAATTCGATCGAATTCGATGTCCAAAGAACTTAATCAGATTAAGTTTGTGAAAGTAAATTGATTAGACAGATTAAAAGCACAAGAACTTCATACCAAAAAAAAGGTATAAGTACAGGGACCAAAAGTAAAAACAAAGTCAGTTCACTAAATGGGCTTTCCACAGCAATATTACATATGGACTTAGCTATTCAGTGAATGGGCTTTAGTTTGTGGGACCCTTCCTCTAAATTGGTAAGTGAAGACATCTCAATTAGTTAGTGCTGTGTTTGATTCAAGCTGGATCGGGTTAATCACATCGACCCAACTCAATTCATTGATCATATATATGTCCGTAAGAAGGAGATCGCAAGCCATGCACTTATACAAGTAGTTACTTTCTCATATCGACGAGAGATTTACAAGCACAATGCAACCATCTAATAAAAGATAGAAGGACACTGGGACCTTCTAAATTGCAACCATGTAATAAAAGATACAAGCACAATGCAACCATCTAATAAAAGATAGGAGGACACTGGGACCCTCACCTTCAAACAAGTCAAAGATTAGAATCTTGTCTGAAACAATTCCATCCCCATTTTTTGTTCTTATTACAGGCGACGGAACGAAACGATATCTTTGTCGCTTGCTAAAGAAATCCCCATTTTCTTCTTTTATTTTATTAAAGGCGATGGAACGATTATCTTTGTCACTTACAAAGAAATCCTCATTTTCTTCTTTTGTTTTATTACAGGCGATGGTATTTTACTAGAGGCGATGTCATCAGAAATTACGGTGAGTGTAAAGCGAATTCATGACTTTCAGTTTTAATACTATGTTAGAAAATCCAACTCAGATGTTTAAACCGATAAATAGAATGAGACAATATGAATATAAAGAATATTTATGACTCATTATCAAGCGATGTGGGATAATATTTTCAATACTATTCATCGTAACAACGCTGGCATATGTATTCTTAAACAGTGAATTATTTTTGGTCTAAGGTCGTTCTTGTCGATAAGGTCTTGTCATGACTCCCAACGACCCGAAGCCATCGCATGGTGCAGGGTTGCCAAAGCGAAAGATCAAGTCTCGCGACGCGAATTTGTTTCTCGTTCTCTGCTTTCCACAGTAATGGACAAACAGTTGGAAGGGGGGTTGGTGAAGATTTCTTTCCCCAAATTTCATTTTTTATTTGTAACTTCTGTTGACCTTCCCGGCGCTCACGCGGGCGAGCATGTGTCGTTTCGATTAGTCTATTGAATTGGCTAAGTCGAAGGCAATGGAATATTCATGTTCATTTTCGCTAAGATCCCTGTTTTTCAACAATTCTGATCGACGGTCCATTAATAAAAATCACTCACGTGGTAGAGACCCATAAATGTTATATAAATTCGTCCGACATAGCTAATATTTCTATAAGAAATAGTGAGAATTATGCTGGTTTCGCGGCAACACAAGTTTTCAATGATTTTTTTTTTCAGAGATAGGTTCATGAATTCGTTCGATTCTTTTTGCTTCTGGGTTATGGTGGATATCGGAAATCTTCAGTTTTGGGTGTTTCTGTTGTAATATAACGCAGTAACTAATTGAATCTTGCAATTAAATCAATGCTAAAAAACACCAGATATTTACAAATGAGGAACCACATAGTTTGGTCCGAGTATCGATTCCTATCTTACGAGATGAGCCAACAATAAATAATCCAATAATAATCAAAGAATCGCAAAGTTACGATTGCTCGCATACAAAGTATTTCTCAGCCTTAGATTATGCCCAAATCCATAATGTTTAACTTCGCATAATTGCTCAATAAATAAATCACCTAAAATTACCGCACGACTTGAAACACTCACGTCTTCACGAAGAAATCGCCTCAATTGGGATCTAAATTCTCCGCGCAACAAGGATCACCACCGTGTGTTCCTCTTCTCTGCGTGGTTCGAAAGAGAAACTCTTACCTTTTTCTTTCCTTTCCTACAGTCGCAACGGCCGAAAGGTATTGAGTCCACAGTCAAGCCTCTTCTATCTTTCAGAGCCCTAGGTTTCCGTGCTTTCTTCTTGTTGTTGTATGTATATCGATAAGGCAAGAGTCAACAACACCTTTCTATTTTTTTTTGGTCGAACAACAGCACCTTTCACGAGCTCAAATTTAATCAAAATAGGCAAGGTGCGTGATTTCTTTCCCCACATCTGACCAACACCGATTTCTCCAGTAAATCGTTCTTATATTACGAATTCAGGCCGGTTTCGCTCGAGCTTAAACTCAAGATATAATATAATAATTCTTCACCTTAACTCAACATTTGAAATCGCATCTCCAATAAATGATATCAAAGTCAATAGTAAATTGGTGGTTTCCAATCTGTTCCGATATTTAGTAAATATCTCAAGGAAGGCACCTAATGACTAATGTGATTTTCGGGTGGTGGACGTTGTGGTGTAGCACTACCATCTTAATGGAAACCTTTATGGTTCAGTATGAAGAAAGAGATCAGAATGAATGTGAGCATTGGAAATTTAAGTTGATATAAGTTAATGCAAAATGATACCTAAATTAAGGGGAGCAAACCTAACGTTAGATCACACGTGAGAGGAAGATTATTGAGTTACACATGAGAATTATGTTAGAAAATCCCACATAATAAAATTATTGTGGTGTTGAGTAGTTAATATATCATAATTGACTCATAATTTATAAATTTAAACTTTTAAGTAAATATTAATCTAATTGGATATGTTAACGGACTCGAAATTGAATTTTATACGTCTTCTATTACTCGCTCCCAACACTTTCATCCCCATTTGAGTGTGAATCTATGGTGGTCAATGGCCTCCTTTGGTCGGAGTTTCTTGATTTTACTTGCTTTTCAAATCCAACGTTATGGTAATCGTGACATCTACATATGATGTTGCTCAACAGTCGCATCAATTAAATTTGATTGGTGTTGAAATGACTCGATTAGTGAATTTAAGAAAATAGAAATTAAATTAAAAGTGCGAAAACTTCGTTAGGAAAAAAGTGCAAGTATTGGTAGCCAAAGTCTTTAGTCGTCTTCTTACCAAAAAAAAAAAAGTCTTTAATCGTCTTAATTAGTGACAGCTGTGTTCGATTCAAGCTGGACCGAGTCAATAGCATCGACCCAACTCAATTCATTGGTCTTATATGAGAGAGATACAAATCATCAGGATTACCCTTATTGATGTTGAGTGCCACTTCGAAAAATTTCTGCTCTTTTCTTTTTTTTCATTTGCAGTTTTGAACCTAGATTAAGTTTGTACCTTCTTTCGTTGTTTTGTTCAGTCCTTAGATGATTTTTCATTTTCAGTTATCTCCTGCCACTCCGATATTTGAAGTGCTCGTTCAGAATTCTTTTTAACTTTCAGTTTAAATCTTTAGAATGTAGATAAATAAGTAAAAAAAAGGAGGATATTTCTTTCTGTATGTTGCAATTATTGACATTACCTCTCAATGTTTTTTCGCGAAAAGAAAAAAAAAGGGCAGGCCGATCTCATCGAATCGAATATCGATATGATTTTGACTATATAACTACACACCACTTACAGTAATCGGTTCAATTTTCCATACTCCTTGTTGCAATTAGAATGGAGAGACTTTAGGTTCGGTATAATTTTTGTCGTAGGTCGAAATTTAGATTTTTACTGCTCGCAAAAATCATAGGCAATTTGCGAAAGGACCACACAGAAGATCATTTGACATACAGCACAGACATTACACCATTTCACTCCATGAAACAAATGGCATATCATGTATCTATTCTCAAATGAGATGGCTACTTACTCGGACAATGCATGCTCATTCAAGGCTAGTGAAGGACAAGAAATGTCCAATTTAGGGACAGTAGACTGACCACCCGCTATGCTGTTAAAAATTCATCTTATATGCTGCTTTCGTGAAATGGCCCATCGGAATCGCATAATGCCAATGAGTTATAATTGTGGGTTCCTCCTGGTGCTCCTTCGCAGCATGCTCTTAAGTTTTCCGCCACCAAAATACGACCGATGTGTGTTGGTTGGTATGCTATTGACTGGCAAACCATGGACACAATTAAGTTGACAGAATATATTTTTGTACGTTAGTGAATGTCCGTTATCAATTTGAAAGACCAAATGAGATTCCATTCGCAAGGGTGAAACGTCGAAAAATACCAAGGGCCGGTGGCTGGGCCCTGGCAAAAGGGAAGAAGAAAGAAAAAAAATTAAGAATCACAAAAAATAAAGAAAAATATTAAGAGAAATATGTTATTTAAATTAGCTCGTCCATTATTAACTGAGATCTATTTCCTATTCTTTTCAAATCTACTCGATATAAGCTTTATAATAAAACTGGAAAAAGGAAACATACAGGCTATTTTAATAGATAAAATGAAGGATAAAAGATTAATAGTGTATGACTTATGCATAAAAGATATATAACTCGAAATCCAACTCGTTTCATTCTTTGGAAAAATTAAAAAATAATTATAAGAAAAACCTAAAATGTACACATTCACTTTCTAATTTAATTTTGCTAGGACAAAAGCCATTTTAGATACTTTATACTAAACAATACGATAACTACAACTATTTTTATATATCCAATTTGGAAATGTCCCTTTCAACTCAACGCCGGGTGGAACCATGTCTCATTTCTCTAATCATCAACAGTGCTCCCCACCTTCTTTTGTGGCGAGGGCTTCAAGCTGAACACTGCTGGAATGCCAAAAACACACAGAGAGAGCCTGAGAGAGGGAGCGAAAATGGCGGATGAACAAATTCATCAACTCACAGAGGAGCTGTACGAAGTAGGAAGGAGAATAAGGACTCTCCAACAGCGGCTGCGCCACAACAGAACGCTTTTGTCGCGTCATATTTGGGAAGGGAATGTCCAACGCGCGGATGTGGTGAGAGTGAGAGTACAGGCGATCCGAGAAGAACTTGGTTGGGCTATGGAAGAGCAAAACGGGCTGATAGTTGAAATGGCTCAGCTATACGGCATGGATGATGCTTTTTCAATTTTTTTCTTTTTTTTTGTCCGAAGAAAAGATGAAGTCGTGAGAATTGCACATGTTGAATGTTCAGGCAATGGTTTTCTCGAGCCATTGCAGAGCTGAGTAGTTAGTAGTTCTGTTTAGCTTAAGGGTATGTTATCAGGATGGCTTTGCTAAAGAAGCCCAGCTGAGAAGCAGATTGAGACTATAAGCAATTGATAGTAAAGTTTCTTATTATTAAACCTACCCAACATGGTGCAACCTCCCTATGCTGATGGTGCCGCAGGGCGGTGCAGCCGCCGGGGCCGGGAACTGCACCGCGACAGGTCACGCAGCGGACCTGAACGCAGCATGCCTGCCCGCAGGAGCTGGAGCTGCGGTGACGAGCATAGGGAGCGAGGGCGGGGTGGAGTGCAGAAGCGCGTGCGGTGCATTCGGAGACCCGCAGTTCTGCTGCCTCTGGGGCTGCACCTTCTGCTCGTGGGCACCCCGTCACCGGCAAGTTTGCTAGCCTCACCGGCAACCGCAACTCCTGCACCCTCGAGTGCTCCAGCAGCGGTGCCACCCCTCCCACCACCCTCGCCGAGTTCACACCTCCGGCAGGCTCCACTTCTATGACGTCAGCCTTGTTGATGGGTGCAACCTCCCGACGCTGGTGGTGCCGCAGGGCGGCGCAGCCACCGGGGCCAGGAACTGCGCCGCGACAGGTCACGCAGCGGACCTGAACGCAGCGTGCCCGCAGGAGCTGAAGGTGACCAGCATGGGGAGCGAGGGTGGGGTGGAGTGCAGGAGCGTGTGCGGTGCGTTCCGAGACCACTCCCCCCCCCCTCCCTCACCGGCGACTGCGGCTCCTGCACCCTCGAGTGCTCCAGCAGCAGCGCCACCCCTCCGGCCACCCTCGCCGAGTTCACACCTCCGGCGGGCTCCACTTCTATGACGTCAGCCTTGTTGACGGGTGCAACCTCCCGATGCTGGTGGTGCCGCAGGGCGGTGCAGCCACCGGGGCTGGGAACTGCACCGCGACTGGTCACGCAGCGGACCTGAACGCAGCGTGACCGCAGGAGCTGAAGCTAAGGGGACGAGCATGGGGAGCGAAAGCGGGGTGGAGTGCGGGAGCGAAAGCGGGGTGCGGTGCATTCGGAGACCCGCAGTACTGCTGCCTCTGGGGCTGCACCTTCTGCTCGCGGGCACCCCGTCACCGGCAAGTTTGCTAGCCTCACCGGCGACCGCGGTTCCTGCACCCTCGAGTGCTCCAGCAGAGGCGCCACCCCTCCCGCCACCCTAGCCGAGTTGACACCTCCGGCGGGCTCCACTTCTATGACGTCAGCCTTGTTGATGGGTGCAACCTCCCGATGCTGGTGGTGCCGCAGGGCGGCACAGCCACCAGGGCCGGGAACTGCACCGCGACAGGTCACGCAGCAGACCTGAACGCGGCGTGCCCGCACGAGCTGAAGGTGACGAGCATGGGGCTCGAGGGCGGGGTGGAGTGCAGGAGCATGTGCGGTGCGTTCCGAGACCACACCCCCCCCCCCCCCCCCCCCCCCCCCACCGGCGACTGCCGTTCCTGCACCCTCGAGTCCTCCAGCAGCGGTGCCACCCCTCCCGCCACCCTCGCCGAGTTGACACCTCCGGCAGGCTCCACTTCAATGACGTCAGCCTTGTTGACGGGTGCAACCTCCCGATGCTGGTGGTGCCGCAGGGCGGCGCAGCCACCGTGGCCTGGAACTGCACCACGACAGGTCACGAAGCGGACCTGAACGCAGCGTGCCCGCAGGAGCTGCAGGTGACGAGCATGGGGAGCGAGGGCGGGGTGGAGTGCAGGAGCGTGTGCGGTTCGTTCCGAGACCCCCCCACACCCCCCCCCCCTCACCGGCGACAGCGGCTCCTGCACCCTCGAGAGCTCCAGCAGCGGCGCCACCCCTCCCGCCACCCTCGCCGAGTTCACACCTCCGACGGGCTCCACTTCTATGATGTCAACCTTGTTGATGGGTGCAACCTCCCGATGCTGGTGGTGCCGCAGGTCGGCACAGCCACCAGGGCCGGGAACTGCACCGCGACAGGTCACGCAGCGTGCCCGCAGGAGCTGAAGGTGACGAGCATGGGGAGTGAGGGCCGGGTGGAGCGTGTGCGGTGCGTTCCGAGCCGCCCCTCCCCTCACCGGCGACTGCAACTCCTGCACCCTCGAGTGCTCCAGCAGCGGCGCCACCCTTCCCGCCACCCTCGCCGAGTTCACACCTCCGGTGGGCTCGACTTCTACGATGTCAGCCCTGTTGATGGGTACAACCTCCCGATGCTGGTGGTGCCACAGGGCAGCGCACCCACCGGGACCAGGAACTGCACCGCAACAGGTCACGCAGCGGACCTGAACGCAGCGTGCCCGCAGGAGCTGAAGGTGGCCAGCATGGGGAGCGAGGGTGGGGTGGAGTGCAGGAGCGTGTGCGGTGCGTTCCGAGACCACTCCCCCCCCCCCTCCCTCACCGGCGACTGCGGCTCCTGCACCCTCGAGTGCTCCAGCAGCAGCGCCACCCCTCCGGCCACCCTCGCCGAGTTCACACCTCCGGCGGGCTCCACTTCTATGACGTCAGCCTTGTCGACGGGTCCAACCTCCCAATGCTGGTGGTGCCGCAGGGCGGTGCAGCCACCGGGGCTGGGAACTGCACCGCGACTGGTCACGCAGCGGACCTGAACGCAGCGTGACCGCAGGAGCTGAAGCTAAGGGGACGAGCATGGGGAGCGAAAGCGGGGTGGAGTGCAGGAGAGCGTGCGGTGCATTCGGAGACCCGCAGTACTGCTGCCTCTGGGGCTGCACCTTCTGCTCGCGGGCACCCCGTCACCGGCAAGTTTGCTAGCCTCACCGGCGACCGCGGCTCCTGCACCCTCGAGTGCTCCAGCAGAGGCGCCACCCCTCCCGCCACCCTAGCCGAGTTGACACCTCCGGCGGGCTCCACTTCTATGACGTCAGCCTTGTTGATGGGTGCAACCTCCCGATGCTGGTGGTGCCGCAGGGCGGCACAGCCACCAGGGCCGGGAACTGCACCGCGACAGGTCACGCAGCAGACCTGAACGCGGCGTGCCCGCACGAGCTGAAGGTGACGAGCATGGGGCTCGAGGGCGGGGTGGAGTGCAGGAGCATGTGCGGTGCGTTCCGAGACCACACCCCCCCCCCCCCCCCCCCCCCCCCCACCGGCGACTGCCGTTCCTGCACCCTCGAGTCCTCCAGCAGCGGTGCCACCCCTCCCGCCACCCTCGCCGAGTTGACACCTCCGGCAGGCTCCACTTCAATGACGTCAGCCTTGTTGACGGGTGCAACCTCCCGATGCTGGTGGTGCCGCAGGGCGGCGCAGCCACCGTGGCCTGGAACTGCACCACGACAGGTCACGAAGCGGACCTGAACGCAGCGTGCCCGCAGGAGCTGCAGGTGACGAGCATGGGGAGCGAGGGCGGGGTGGAGTGCAGGAGCGTGTGCGGTGCGTTCCGAGACCACCCCCCCCCCCCCCCTCCCTCACCGGCGACTGCGGCTCCTGCACCCTCGAGTGCTCCAGCAGCAGCGCCACCCCTCCGGCCACCCTCGCCGAGTTCACACCTCCGGCGGGCTCCACTTCTATGACGTCAGCCTTGTCGACGGGTCCAACCTCCCGATGCTGGTGGTGCCGCAGGGCGGTGCAGCCACCAGGGCCGGGAACTGCACCGCGACTGGTCACGCAGCGGACCTGAACGCAGCGTGACCGCAGGAGCTGAAGCTAAGGGGACGAGCATGGGGAGCGAAAGCGGGGTGGAGTGCAGGAGCGCGTGCGGTGCATTCGGAGACCCGCAGTACTGCTGCCTCTGGGGCTGCACCTTCTGCTCGCGGGCACCCCGTCACCGGCAAGTTTGCTAGCCTCACCGGCGACCGCGGCTCCTGCACCCTCGAGTGCTCCAGCAGAGGCGCCACCCCTCCCGCCACCCTAGCCGAGTTGACACCTCCGGCGGGCTCCACTTCTATGACGTCAGCCTTGTTGATGGGTGCAACCTCCCGATGCTGGTGGTGCCGCAGGGCGGCACAGCCACCAGGGCCGGGAACTGCACCGCGACAGGTCACGCAGCAGACCTGAACGCGGCGTGCCCGCACGAGCTGAAGGTGACGAGCATGGGGCTCGAGGGCGGGGTGGAGTGCAGGAGCATGTGCGGTGCGTTCCGAGACCACACCCCCCCCCCCCCCCCCCCCCCCCCCACCGGCGACTGCCGTTCCTGCACCCTCGAGTCCTCCAGCAGCGGTGCCACCCCTCCCGCCACCCTCGCCGAGTTGACACCTCCGGCAGGCTCCACTTCAATGACGTCAGCCTTGTTGACGGGTGCAACCTCCCGATGCTGGTGGTGCCGCAGGGCGGCGCAGCCACCGTGGCCTGGAACTGCACCACGACAGGTCACGAAGCGGACCTGAACGCAGCGTGCCCGCAGGAGCTGCAGGTGACGAGCATGGGGAGCGAGGGCGGGGTGGAGTGCAGGAGCGTGTGCGGTTCGTTCCGAGACCCCCCCACACCCCCCCCCCTCACCGGCGACAGCGGCTCCTGCACCCTCGAGAGCTCCAGCAGCGGCGCCACCCCTCCCGCCACCCTCGCCGAGTTCACACCTCCGACGGGCTCCACTTCTATGATGTCAACCTTGTTGATGGGTGCAACCTCCCGATGCTGGTGGTGCCGCAGGTCGGCACAGCCACCAGGGCCGGGAACTGCACCGCGACAGGTCACGCAGCGTGCCCGCAGGAGCTGAAGGTGACGAGCATGGGGAGTGAGGGCCGGGTGGAGCGTGTGCGGTGCGTTCCGAGCCGCCCCTCCCCTCACCGGCGACTGCAACTCCTGCACCCTCGAGTGCTCCAGCAGCGGCGCCACCCCTCCCGCCACCCTCGCCGAGTTCACACCTCCGGTGGGCTCGACTTCTACGATGTCAGCCCTGTTGATGGGTACAACCTCCCGATGCTGGTGGTGCCACAGGGCAGCGCACCCACCGGGACCAGGAACTGCACCGCAACAGGTCACGCAGCGGACCTGAACGCAGCGTGCCCGCAGGAGCTGAAGGTGACCAGCATGGGGAGCGAGGGTGGGGTGGAGTGCAGGAGCGTGTGCGGTGCGTTCCGAGACCACTCCCCCCCCCCCCCTCCCTCACCGGCGACTGCGGCTCCTGCACCCTCGAGTGCTCCAGCAGCAGCGCCACCCCTCCGGCCACCCTCGCCGAGTTCACACCTCCGGCGGGCTCCACTTCTATGACGTCAGCCTTGTCGACGGGTCCAACCTCCCAATGCTGGTGGTGCCGCAGGGCGGTGCAGCCACCGGGGCTGGGAACTGCACCGCGACTGGTCACGCAGCGGACCTGAACGCAGCGTGACCGCAGGAGCTGAAGCTAAGGGGACGAGCATGGGGAGCGAAAGCGGGGTGGAGTGCAGGAGCGCGTGCGGTGCATTCGGAGACCCGCAGTACTGCTGCCTCTGGGGCTGCACCTTCTGCTCGCGGGCACCCCGTCACCGGCAAGTTTGCTAGCCTCACCGGCGACCGCGGTTCCTGCACCCTCGAGTGCTCCAGCAGAGGCGCCACCCCTCCCGCCACCCTAGCCGAGTTGACACCTCCGGCGGGCTCCACTTCTATGACGTCAGCCTTGTTGATGGGTGCAACCTCCCGATGCTGGTGGTGCCGCAGGGCGGCACAGCCACCAGGGCCGGGAACTGCACCGCGACAGGTCACGCAGCAGACCTGAACGCGGCGTGCCCGCACGAGCTGAAGGTGACGAGCATGGGGCTCGAGGGCGGGGTGGAGTGCAGGAGCATGTGCGGTGCGTTCCGAGACCACACCCCCCCCCCCCCCCCCCCCCCCCCCACCGGCGACTGCCGTTCCTGCACCCTCGAGTCCTCCAGCAGCGGTGCCACCCCTCCCGCCACCCTCGCCGAGTTGACACCTCCGGCAGGCTCCACTTCAATGACGTCAGCCTTGTTGACGGGTGCAACCTCCCGATGCTGGTGGTGCCGCAGGGCGGCGCAGCCACCGTGGCCTGGAACTGCACCACGACAGGTCACGAAGCGGACCTGAACGCAGCGTGCCCGCAGGAGCTGCAGGTGACGAGCATGGGGAGCGAGGGCGGGGTGGAGTGCAGGAGCGTGTGCGGTTCGTTCCGAGACCCCCCCACACCCCCCCCTCACCGGCGACAGCGGCTCCTGCACCCTCGAGAGCTCCAGCAGCGGCGCCACCCCTCCCGCCACCCTCGCCGAGTTCACACCTCCGACGGGCTCCACTTCTATGATGTCAGCCTTGTTGATGGGTGCAACCTCCCGATGCTGGTGGTGCCGCAGGTCGGCACAGCCACCAGGGCCGGGAACTGCACCGCGACAGGTCACGCAGCGTGCCCGCAGGAGCTGAAGGTGACGAGCATGGGGAGTGAGGGCCGGGTGGAGCGTGTGCGGTGCGTTCCGAGCCGCCCCTCCCCTCACCGGCGACTGCAACTCCTGCACCCTCGAGTGCTCCAGCAGCGGCGCCACCCCTCCCGCCACCCTCGCCGAGTTCACACCTCCGGTGGGCTCGACTTCTACGATGTCAGCCCTGTTGATGGGTACAACCTCCCGATGCTGGTGGTGCCACAGGGCAGCGCACCCACCGGGACCAGGAACTGCACCGCAACAGGTCACGCAGCGGACCTGAACGCAGCGTGCCCGCAGGAGCTGGAGCTGAAGGTGACGAGCATGGGAAGCGAGGGCGGGGTGGAAAGCAGGAGCGCGTGCGGCGCCTTCGGAGACCCGCAGTACTGCTGCACCAGCGCGTACGGGATGCCGGATGCGTGCAAGCCGAGCCAGTACTCGGAGTTCTTCAAGAGCGCGTGCCCGAAGGCCTATAGTTATGCTTACGACGGTGGCACGAACACCTTCACCTGCGCTTCGGCAAATTACGAGATCACGTTTTGCCCGACACCTTCTACTGGTGTCAAGGCGGCGGGCGGTGAATATGCGGTGGCAGCTGGGGGCGTCGGGCGGCATCACCATGTCGTCGACGCCGCTTTCTGTTGTTGCTGTTGTGGTTTCGGTGACAGTTTGGCAGTTGCGGCAGCTATCCTGATCAAAAAATTTCTAGTTGTTAAATTAGTAAGATATTCCCCTTCATTTCGTCAATGGAAACAGTCGGCTAGAGCTGAAGGATTGCGTTAGTTTCTACATATCAAATAATGCTTTAATCGTTTGCTTATGGAATTGAAGGACGTTTGACTAACCAGTCTCTGGGGTGAAACAAAGTAAAGAGTGGCAACAAAATGTTCACTGCAATTTATAAATCAAGTCGGATTACTGAGATCGCTTTTTCTGGAGAATGGCAATTTCTACTTGATTGAAGTTGGAAACCCTAGTTTTCCATACAATTTTGGGGTTCTTCAAATTCTTAACATTTCAAAAAAAGTGCATGCTTAGATTGCAAGACTTTTTTGCAAAATAGAAGATTATAACACTCGGAGAAAAACTACAATGGTTTATCTTATAGCTTATTTGCGTCGCATCATAAAATGTTCACAAGAAAATAAATCTATTTGAGGGAAAAATAAGTGGGTGTCGAGGTTCGTCCAAAGATCATGGTTAGATATGATTATTGGGAAGGCCCGTCCGAGCAAGGCGAGTCCTTAGATTAAGCCTAACTTTTTCCGCATACCTTCATCATTAAAAAGAAAAAATGATGCATAATATCTTCATTTACCGACGCTTTTTCAATGTGAGATGACAATTCCAACATTGTTGGGTAAATTTTAAAGCAACACTCCATAAAACATTGCATGAATCATATAACTAAGCGAAAGTAGAGAATGCGACAATTTGGAAATTCAAAACTAGGACAATTAATTAATTAGAGAGGGAAATAACTAGCGCGGTTACCTACTCGGCCATAAATACTCTTTTTAGTCAATCTTGCAAATTCTAATGTATAATTGAAAGTAGAACGACGCTGGGACCCTTAATTTTTAACAAATCAAGGATTTCTTCTATCCACGTTTTCTTCTTTTATTTATTACAAGCAATGAAATGATATTTTTTGTCACTTGCAAAAAATCATTAAAAAAGTAACGCTTCGAGAAATTTTTACCTAAATTTGCAAAAATAATGTTTCGAGACTAGTATTACTGTGGAATATTAAAATTTCCAAAAGCAACCCTTTCCAAGCGAGTGTTATTTTTTACCGTAATTAGGGTTACGCTCTTGGTTGTCATGCCAAGAAGAAACCTGGTTCTTATCTTGATCCAATTTCGTTTGATTTATCCAATCCTGTCATGGCTCTTTAGAACTGTCTTTAAACTTTGGGATTCCTTCCATCGAACTAAGCAGCTGTAGGGATTATCTCTTAAGTTGGGTTTTGATGTAATTCTCCGGTAATTATCCCCCCATTAATATGTCCTTCGGTGAAGCTTTGGACTTGGAGTAGGACAGGTACCTCCAAAGTTTTCTCCCTTATCCACAAGAAAAGGGAAAATAAGTGTGTATTATGGTAGATGAATTACATAGCTAGTCATGCCTTGCTTGGCATTCTCCTAGTATCAAATAAAATAATATGACATCATCATTTTAGTCCTTATTACATGAGCTTGATGGTTATGGCAGAATTTAGGGAACCCTGAGGCATGAACGAGAAGAAAGGGAGAGAACAATGAGAGATGAAGGGCGTTTTTTTCTGGACATGCATGTCATGGATGTCTGAAATAGGGTTTACTTTGAAGAAAAGGCAACTCTCCAGCACATGCGGAAAAGGCATCGCGGATGATAACACCAGACTTTTCTCCCAATTTTGGACCGTCTTTTCCCCGACTCCTTTCTTGCTCACGACTCTTCCTAAAAGGACAAAGTAACTATCTTAATCAATTTTCTGACCAAAAAAAAAACTATCTTAATCAATTTAGGTTTGCCTATAGGGGCCAGTAGTTTAAAATAATGAGAAAGTGTATTGTGTAGCCATATACCCTAAATTAAGATATCAACAACCAATGAGGTATTTGGCCTTATTACAATCATCAAGCATGAGATTATAAAAAAAAAATCATGCGATGGGAACATATACTAGCGACTGGTTGGAAATTATTGTGGATGACATGCCGACATGAACGTATCATGCGGTATCATCGTTGCACGAGATTGCCTAGTTTGGAACTAAATTTTCCCGTATATACCTCAATTAGTGCCTTCGATGGCCTCTAGACAAGAGGGCTGAGAGAAGCAAAAGAGGGGTAGCCCCTTCACAGAGGAGAGACATTATATTATATTTACTAACTTTGTCCATGACATAGCCAGTGGGAGAGCGACTCGCTACAAACTCCAAAACCGGTGGTTCGGGTTTATTTAGATTTTCTTAATCACAATAAGCCTCTTACCTAACTTAACTAGAGGTGATAATTAGGTGGACCGAGGTCATGTTAAGCTTAAATTTTTTCTCGAGCCTCCGCAATTAAATTTCATATGAATTTTCTGGGTGAACCAGGTTTTCTCATAAAATGCCATTGCCTCGGCCTGCACAAAAAAATGAGCTATAGTCACTTCGTTGTCTTGGCCACACACCTGGGTCCCTCCACCCCCGGCGAACACCACAATTAGGACGCCTCTCCTTTTGGGCACATGCATGTGGATGTTTGTTGCCGATCGCACATCATTCGACCTAGACAGTTGCGGCTGGCGATGACCTTCAATCTCTAGAAATGAAGGGTTAATTAAAATAATCACTGCAATTGGGATAATATTGTTGACCGCATCTCGTGTTAGAGCTTAATAGGGGTGTACAAAACGGATCGCCCAAATCGAAAACCGTCCAAACCGAACCGAACCGGCCGGTTTGATCCGATTCCCAGGAGTGTCGATCCGGTTCCCAATTCCTAAAAGTAAAACCAGTATCCAGGCGGTCCGGTTTTCAATTCCCGGTTCCAAAGGGAACCGGACCGGACCGACTATATATACTTTTTTATTTTTTTATTTCTTCAAAAAAATTAGTAAAATGTGAAGTAAATCCTAAATGAAGCACTTTTTTTACTCATCTTTTCAATTTGAGGATCATTGTATACATATTACTTAATTCAACATGAAAAGATGGCATCAAATAGTGGAAAAAAAAAGTGACCGGTTCCATTGAATCGGACCGGACCACCAGTTCTAGGACCAACCGGTCCGATCCCCGATTTCCAATTTTGGGAACCGATCCTCCCAGTCCAGTTCCCAATTTTACCTTGGAACCAGACCGGACTGGGAACCAATCACCCTTAGAGCTCAACACCTGTTAGGACACGCGATAGAGCTCCGCTAATAGCACCATTTGGGCAACACCTATCTGTACTTGACACTTGCCTTTGTTTTGCCAAATCCCAAAAGAAAAGTATATGAACTCATACTCACCGAACCACAGTATCTCAACTTTTCAAACTGTCCAAAAATGCTCCGATTTTTACTTGAGAGATAAAGATATTCACAGTTAAGTTTTCCGGAGGAGTTCGCATTTTTTAACTGAATTCTATTCGCCCCAATGCTTTTGTACCTCACAAAAAAAGGTCTAGGAATTTTTTTGGTTTACTTGAGGGAGAGGTCGACATTTTTTGTCTCGTTGTTATAAGCTGATTTATTTTGTTTTTCTAGAATTGGCCCTTTTTTTAATGTTAATCAAATTGGATAGAAGTGGCCCAACGGTGCTAACGTGAAATTGGAAAGTGGTTTCGAATTTTCCGGGACGACTACATCTTTGTCGCTTTAGACTTTCGACAACGTGCGGTGTGAAATTCAACACATTTGGTCCTTCACCCTTTAGAAAATATCTCATTTAAATTAGCTCATCCATTATTTACCAAAATCTGTTTCTGTTCTTTTCAAATCTACTCAACATAAATAGTGAAATAAAACTGAAAAAAAAAAAAGAAGAGGAAACGTAGCTTTTCTGATCTAATTTAAGTAATATTTGGGTGAAAACAAAGCTTTGGACCCAAACGATTTCTGATCTAATTTAAATAATATTTGGGTAAAAACAAAGCTTTGGACCCAAACGACGTTGTTTTGGTCTATACTCAATGCTTTCAAGTTATCACCACGTAGGAGAGAAAAAATAAAAAAAATTGACATGTCGGCTTTTTCACAAGTCAAATTGACAGAATTAACGAAAGGACTTGATTGCGCTGATTTTACAAGTTTTTGGATTTTATTACGCTATTTAAAAATTTTAGGAATAGTACTGCACACCCATATTTATTGATATTTTATATTGTTCTAAGACTTGTGTGAAATCATGAGGAGTCTAGTCGGACACTAAAGTTAGAAGTGAACAGTGCCCTCTTTTTAAAATGAAAATAGCCATGAGTCTGTCCTTTTCACTTGTCATCTAGCTCTGGATCCTCATGCATTTGACACGGCCCAAGGAAGCGAAGGGCTCCGAGCCAGTTTGAACAAGGGCCATGGACAGGCTGTGACCCTTCCGTTCATGGGATGTGGCCCATCCGTGATTAGGCACAAGCACCATCCGCGACCGTTCGGTTCCCTTTGACACACGACGCTGCAACTTCCCTTGGCAAGCATCTCTTGAGCTTCCCCACCCATTTAGGGCCTTTGGAACTTCTTGTATAGCTATGTAATGATTGTATCAGTTCAAACACCACCGTTAGATCATGAGGGGATCAACGAATCATATTAGACCCGCACTTGTATATATAGGGGACCTCCCCCTTAAGTCGTATATGCTCATTTGCAAGAAATATAACTACGATGCTTTCTCTCAATTCTTGTGAATCGAGTGTGTGTATGTGCAAGACTGACTTGAGAGTGATCCTAAGGCTACATAGGTGTGGGATCGTTGTGAATCAACATACCCGTGACAAGTGGTATCAGAGCCTTCGTTCCTAGCGCAATGGCTGACCCACATTCCAATGCCGCGAATGTCCAAGGAGAGGACCGCAAGGATCGTGGAAGGACAATCGAGAGAGTCAGCGTCCAAACCAACAGGAGGCAGCGGCTTGAAGGATCCAATGGATGACTTGGAATGTCGAATGATGACATTAGAGGGAGCGACGGCGTTAGAGGTAGCCTTCATGGACGTCTAAGGGATGGTCGATGACCTACAACAGACCGTCGAAGGAGTGGAGGCCGGAAGGGAGGAGCTCTTGGCCGAGATGCAAGAACTCAAAGCTAGCATGGGAGAGCTCCATGACGAGGTGTTGAGGCCCATGACTTACGAGCTGCAGCAACGAGATGAGACCTAAGAGGCCACGATGGCGGCCATGCACCCTGAGATCGCCGAGCTCAAGGAGAAGCTCGCGGAGGTAAAAGAAGCACGTGTGAATAGGGTGATTATCGTGCATCCACGTATGGACGCACCTAAGCCGAGAGAGTTCAAAGGCTTGCGGGTGGCCAAAGATGTGAACAAGTTCCTGTGGTACATGAAGCGGTACTTCCAGACCATGGGGATAAATGATGACACGACCCGGGTAAATACAACAGCAATGTATTTAGCTGATAATGCTTTGCTGTGGTGGCGTCACAGGTCAGATGATAGGAGTGGCGACCCTATCACGACCTAGGCCAAGTTCGTTGAGGAATTTCGGCGGAACTATTATCCCGCCTATGCAGAGGAGGAAGCTCGCAACGAGATCAAGCGCCTTGAACAAAAGGGCACCGTTCGTGAGTATGTGAAGCGGTTCTCGGAGTTGCTACTCCATATCCCGTCAATAAATGATACGGAGGCGTATCACCAGTTCATGAGTGGCCTCAAGCCGTAGACCAAACAAGAGCTCAAATGGTGAAAGATCTCACGACGGCTACTTCCGTGGCGAAATCCCTAGAGGAACCTAAAGCTTTGTCACAGCCAAGCCTGACTTTCGTTCGAGAGATAGGGCCAATGGTGGGGGAGACCGGAACAAACACAAATGCCCGAATGGAGGCAAGCCAATACCGGTACCACCTAAGGCCCAACCGGAGTCGAGCGGTTAGGGACAACGGAAGATACGCACCTTTAAGTGCTTCTTTTGCGACGGGCTACACATGGCTCGAGAGTGTCCTAAGAGAGGTAAGTTGGCGGCTCTATGCAAAAAAGATGACCCGTGAGAGGAGGTGTGGTTGGGTTCGCTGTAAATCCTTAGTTCCATTAAGGCCAAGAAGGCCAAGGAGTCCAAAAGAATGATGTTTATGAATGTAAAGATCGAGAGCACTACGATGAGTGCGCTTGTGGATATTAGTGCGTCCGACCCTTTCATATCCCAAGAGGCCGCGAAGAAGCTAAATCTTCAGGTTGAGAAAGGAGGAGCCGATTGGCTCAAAACGGTGAACTCCAAGGAGGTCCCGACTAGCGGTGTGGCTAGGGACGTGGAGCTTCATCTTGGTTTATGGACCAGTAAGGAAGACATTGAAGTAATCTCCCTTGATGATTATGATCTTTTGCTGAGTTTGGGATTTCTTGACTATATAAATGCAGGCGTAATGCGCTTTGCGGATTGTATATGTATTCTGGACATGCGATGCAAATACACAGTCCCAATCCATTGCGAGTCGGGACGCGACCGAAAGATGCTCTCAGCTATGCAGTTTAAGAAGGGAGCGAACAAGGGCAATGTGACCTTATTGGCAACCATGAAGGTCAAGGATAATAAAGGCAAGGGCAAGGAGAGTGAAGTTCCAACCGAGGTGGCCCAAGTCCTCGATTCGTTCCAAGATGTGATGCCGTCTGAGCTGTCCAAGAAACTGCCGCCTCGAAGAGAGGTGGATCATAAGATTGAGCTAATGCCCGATGCTCGACCACCAGCCATGGCACCCTATCGCATGGTCCCGCCCGAGTTTGGGGAATTACGGAAGCAACTCAAGAAGCTGCTTGATGTGGGGTACATTCGGCTGTCCAAAGCTCCGTTCGTCGCTCCGGTACTATTTTAAAAGAGGCACAACGGGTCCCTCCGTATGTGCATCGATTACTAGGCATTGAACAAGCTTACCATAAAGAACAAGTATCCGATCCCCCTCATTGCAGACTTATTTGATTAGCTTGGGGAAGCTCGTTGGTTCACCAAATTTGATCTTTAATCGGATTACTACCGAGTATGGATCATCGAATGAGATAAGTCGAAGACCGCATGCATAACACAATATGGGTCATATGAGTTCCTCGTCATGCCATTTGGCTTGACCAACGTGCCGGCCACATTCTGCACCTTAATGAACAAGGTACTTCACCCGTTCCTTGGTCGGTTTGTTGTGGTTTACCTTGACAACATTGTTGTCTATAGCCGGACGCTCAAGGAGCACGTCGAGCACTTGAAGCGAGTCTTTCAGGTCTTGCATGAGAACAATCTGTTCATTAAACACGAGAAATGCACATTTGCCCAACGAGAGGTACCATTCCTAGAGCATCTCATCTGGGATGGACAAGTACGGATGGACGTGGTTAAGATCCGTACCATTGTCGAATGGGAGCCTCCAACCAAGGTGACTAAGCCGAGGTCGTTTCTCGGCCTCACAAATTACTATCGACGCTTTGTTCGGGGATATTCAAGTATCACCATGCCACTCACGGACATGTTGAAGAAAGAAAGGCCATGGGAGTGGACGGATCGATACCAAGAAGCGTTCGATCGGCTAAAGTGGGCCATGACCAAGGAGCCAATGCTCGTGTTGTCCAATCATGCCAAGCCATACGAGGTTGAGATTGACGCTTCCGATTTTGCGATAGGTGGTGTTTTCATGCAGGATGAACACCCAGTGACGTTCGAGTCTCGGAAGTTGAATGGGACCGAGAGACATTACACGCTCCAAGAAAAGGAGATGACCGCGGTGGTGTACTGCCTTTGTACGTGGAGGCACTATCTCCCGGGATCGAAGTTCGTCGTGCGGATGGATAACATGACTCCGAGCTACTTTTGGACCCAAAAGAAGTTGAGTCCAAAACAAGCTTGGTGGCAGGACTTCCTGATCAAATTCGACTATGTGCTGGAGTATAAACCGGGAAAGGCCAATTCAATGACCAATGCCTTGAGCCGAAAGATGGAATTCGCTAATCTCATAAGTCGACCCAATTGCCCATGAATCAACTGTATCAAGGAGGGGCTCAAGCATGATCTAACAGCCTGGCAACTCCTTGAGTATGCATGGGAAGGCAAAACCCATTAATTCTGGTGGGAGGACAATATCTTCTATACTAAGAGACGGCGACTATATGTACTGCTCTACAAGAAACTAAGGAAGGAAGTGTTGCGAGCGTGTCACGATTCCAAATGGACGGGACATCCAGGGATCCACCGCACCATGGCGCTCGTTGAGGATCAATACTACTAGCCTCACATGTGGGATAACGTTGAGTCATATGTGAAAACATGCCTCGTGTGCTAACAAGATAAGATCGAACAACGTTCGCCGTCAGAGCTCCTTGAGCCACTTCCTATCCCTAAACGTCTGTGGGAGAGTGTCTCCATGGACTTCATTATGATTTTACCCAAGTCCGAAGAATGTCGGATCCTCATGATCGTAGTGGACGGTTCTCTAAGTACACGACGTTCATGCCATAACAAAGGATTGTCCAGCAGAGGAGGCGGCCAAACTATTTGTCAAGCACGTTGTCAAATACCGGGGAGTCCCACGGACAATCGTGAGCGACTGCGATGTTGGCCACGAAAATGGCACGCCCAGGATCACCATAATCAGAAACCGAAACACGTTAATGGAGAATTGTCGATTTGCGTACCTGGTTTAGAATCCATCGAACTTGACGCGGAATTTGTGACGGTTTCCAAGCACGAACTCAAGTTCTTCTCCCCTATACCTTTCGTTAGAACACTAGCCTAATGAGATTGCCACTCACGAGAAGAAAGTTTTTTCTAAATCCGTATGTGAGTCAAATTGTGCATTATCATGTTAGGGGAGGGACTTGAGCGCTATTTTTAGAGTCTTTGACCGCGGGCCCTCTCATTACGGGCCGGGCCCTCTCATTACGGGCCGGGCCATACTCGGCCCACATCAGCCAGCCTCATATTAGACTTATTAAGACCCCATATATCTTACTTTTAATAGACCAAACTAATTCAGTTAATTTCAATTAATGAAGCCCACATTAGGAAATTCTTATATTCTTTCACTTGGGCGATATTAATTGAAACAGAACTGTATGCGCACTCTTATATTGATCTAAAAATTATTCTTAATAGTCAATCCGATTCCATAAAGTCTCAAACACCGAATCATGGCAGTAACTGCATGTACTCACGCAGAACCTTCTATGGTCACAAGTACTTTTAACTTTACTGATATGAATTCAATATGATAGTGTGTCAAATGGACAATACCTCATAATGAGTGATAACTTCATGTGTTGTCCATTTGGTTAGTTCAAATTCTCTCTCCTTAAGTGTCACAACCTAGTGTGTCACCAGAGAATATCCTTCATGATTCCAACGAACCTTCATATGTCTTACCTTGATAGTTAATTGTACTTTATGTGTAACAAGACATATCGTTAAGGCTAATATCAAGAATTTCCCATAGCCTGTACTCAAGGTTTACACAATGTCTCGAGATTTTCATCAAATATATATACTCAACTTGATAAATATACATTCACAAATACCTCATTGAATGCAAAAGAGTTGATACATATTCAAATATTACAAAATGTAACAAATTATATACAAACTTCATAAGAACAACATAAAACTAAATAGCTCCCACTAATTAACAGTATCCCATGATACTCCTAAGCTCATGTTAATGACATATCGATCAAACACACAAGGGCGAAGGCCTTTAGTTAGCGGATCTGCAATCATATCATTTGTTGAAATGTGCTCTATTGCAATGTCACCATCATAAACTTTTTCTTTTATAGTCAGGTACTTGACCTCCATATGCTTAGACCCCTTGAGACCTCTGTTGTTATTAACAAACAACACTGCAAAGTTATTATCACAATACAACTGTATGGGCCTATCCACAAAATCAAATACGGTCAACTCCTTAATGAGGTTCTGGAGCCAAATTGTCTGAGTAGCGGCCGAAAAGCATGCTACAAACTCCGCTTGCATAGTAGAGGATGTCATTGATTTCTGTTTCTCACTTTTCCATGATACTGCACCTCCTGCTAACTTAAAGGTGTAACCTGTTATTGACTTCTTTTCATCCTGACAACTAGCAAAGTCTGAATCCGAATATCCAACTAGATGTAGGTCTTGAACATGTTTGTAAATCAGCATATAGTCTTTTGTCCTCTTTAAGTACCTCAAAACCTTCTTGGCAACAACCCAATGATCGTGTCCTAGATTTGACTGATATCTACCTAGAAGTCCTGTTGCAAAAGCAATATCTGATCTAGTATATACTTGAGCATACATAATACTCCCAAGTGCACTAGCATAAAGTACATTTTTCATTTGGGCTTTCTCAAAATCTGAATGAGGACATTGTGACAGATTCAACTTATTACCTTTACTGACAGGAGCAATTCCTAGCTTGTATTGCTACATGTTGAATCTTTCTAAGATATGATCAACATATGCCCTCTGAGATAAACCCAATAGTTGACGAGAACGATTCCTATGAATCTCAATGCCAAGGACAAAAGACCCCTCACCAAGGTCCTTCATATCAAAGTTCTTTGACAACATCCACTTTGTCTCATACAGTAAACCAAGGTCACTGCTCGCAAGCAGGATATCATCCACATAGAGTATAAGGAAAATGAATTTCCTCCCACTAACCTTGCAATATATACATTGATCTATTTTGTTCTCAACAAAATCAAATGAAGCGACAACACTATGAAATTTCAAGTACCATTGTCTAGAAGCTTGCTTGAGACCATAAATAGACTTTTCAGTCTACATACAAGCGTACCTGAATCATCTGCTGTAAAGCCTTCGCGTTGCATCATATAGACTTCTTCATTAAAGTCTCCATTGAGAAAGGTAGTTTTAACATCCATCTGGTGTAACTCCATATCGAAATGAGCTACCAATGCCACAATCACTTTGAAAGAATCTTTAGAAGAGACTGGAGAAAAAGTTACTTCATAGTCTATTCCTTCTCTCTAAGTGAAACCCTTAGCTACCAATCTGGCTTTAAACTTCTCAATCTTTCCTTTGGAGTCTCTTTTAGTTTTATACGCCCATTTGCAGCCAATGGGTATATGACCTTCAAGTAATTCAACAAGTTCCCAAACTCCATTATGCTTCATGGACTGTATTTCATCTCTCATTGCATCCAACCACAGTTTTGACTGAGGACAAGAAACAGCTTCCGCATAAGTCACTGGATTAGCCACAGAACCGATATCGTAGTCTTACTCTCCTATATAAACTAAATAGTCTAGTGGTATAGCTGATCGTCTCTCCCTAATGGATCTCCTTACTGGAGCAACAACAACCTCATCATGCACCTGAGAGCCTTGAGGAACTTCATTAGGAACTGTCTCGACAACAGGATCCTGAGCCTCGATAGGTTCAGTCTGTGATGTGAGAGTCTCCACAGTTATCTGTATGAAAAGAGATAAACATACAACATTACCCACCATACTATTATCCTCAATAGTCTGTGAGCAGCTACTTTCTTCGGCCACATCAAACTCCAGAAATTTGGCTGTCTGTGATTCCACAATTCTTGTGCCTCCATTGGGATTATAGAACTGATATCCCTTCGAATGATCCGGGTAAGATACAAAGTAACACCGAGTGGTTCTGGAGTCCAACTTACTTAATGTTGGATTATATAACTTCACTTCTGCAGGACATCCCCAAACATTAAGATGGTTTAAGCTAGGCTTACGTCCAGTCCATAACTCAAAAGGAGTCAATGGAACAGCTTTAGTAGGTACACGATTCAGAATGTACAAAACTGTTTTCAAAGTTTCATCCCACAAAAAAACAGGTAAATTTGTCCTACTTATCATACTCCTCACCATTTCCATAAGGGTGCGATTGCGTCTTTCGGCTACACAATTTTGCTCAGGACTTCCAGGCATAGTAAACTGAGCTACTACCTCAGAATCCTTTAAGTATTTGGCAAATGGCCCTTTAAGCTGTCCGACATCCCCATGTTTGCCATAATACTCTCCACCTTAGTTAGATCTAACAACCTTTATGACCTTTCCCAACTGTTTCTCGACTTAAGTCCGAAAAATTTTGAACTTGTCAAGAGACTTAGACTTTTCTTTAATCAAGTACAGATAGCCATATCGAGAATAGTCATCAATAAATGTAATGAAATAAACATTTCTACATAAAGTTGCCGTATAGGGTCCACTTATATCAGTGTGAATGACCTCTAACAGGTCAGAACTTTGAACTGCAGTTTTCTTCCTTATCTTGGTCATTTTACCTTTACAATAAGTCTACGCATGTCTCTAGGTCATTCTTAAGAGTAGGCAGGATATTAGTCTTTATCAACATTTCTACTCTATCCTTAGAGATATGACCTAGTTGTTTATGCCACAATGCATAAGACTGTTCCTTAAATAGTGGTCTTTTGGAAACAACCTTTTCGGCCGTATAAGTGACGTATATGTCATTGGGAGACAAACACAATCTGTACAATCCATTGGACATATAACAGCACCCAACCTTATTTGAATTAAGAAACAAAGAAATAACATTGTTCTTGATTTCAAAAGAGTAGCCATACATGTCCAAACACGATACGGAAACTAAGTTTCGTCTAAAAGAAGGTACATAAAAAGTGTCTTTTAACATTAATCTAAAACCAGAGTCTAGAATCAAGATTACATCTCCCACAAACACAACATCAGCTTTCTCGTTATTTCCCACAGTGAGTTTTAACTCATCCTGATTTGGCTTCTTCCGGTTTATGAATCCCTATATGGTAAATGCAACATGATTAGTTGCACCGCTATCGAGCCACCAAGAACTGAATGGTGCTTCTGATAGGTTGGATTCATAAATAAGTGCTAAAAAATCATTACCTGTAGGCTCACGTTTGGACAACCAAGTTTTGAACTTTCCACAGTCCTTCTTTATGTGACCTTTCTTCTTACAAAAGAAGTAGCGGTCACCATTCCTTTTAAAGGATGTTTTCTTTGGACCTATATTGTCAGATTGACTGGTAGTGTCATGAGTACCTTTATGAGTACGATTTCTGGACTTCTTATCCTTCCTTTTGTGGGAACTAGAAACATATAAGGCTAGATGCCGTTTTTCCTTTTTAAGTTTCTCTTCCTCTACCACCACCCCTGCTATCAAGTTATTAACTGACCAAGTCTCATATTGGGAATTATAATTTGTCTTTATAATCCCAAAATTAGGTGGAAGGGTGTTCAAGGCTTGATGCACAATACAAGCATCAGGAATGAAAACATTAAGAGCTTGAAGCTTCGTCTTTAGGTCTACCATCCTAAGGACATAATTTCTAACCCCAGCAATACCATCATATTTCATATTGAAGAGCTTTTGAAGAAGTGTACCAACCTCAACATTAGATGAAATGCGGTTTCTAGCCTCTAAGGCTACCATCATTTCCTTAGCAGTACAGTCAGCTGGCAAACCACTTTTCAAGTGTTGTTGAATGGATTTCTTCATTATCAATAAGCAAATCCGATTGCTCTTTTCCCAAACAGCATAGTCCGTTTTCTCAGCTTCAGTACTGATGGCCATGATATCTACCGGCTTATCCTTTGTAAGAGTAATGTGAACATCCGCCAGCTCCATTCCAAATAGAAAATCCTCTTTCCATTTCTTAAAGTTTAACCCAGTAAGGACCTCAATTGAAATGGAATTGCCGTTTACAGAAAAGGTGATTGGAAAACAGACAAACAATACAATCAACATCATGTGAGTACTTATCCAAAGAGTTACATACATCATCACATAATCACCTTTAGGCAGAAAATATGACATGCAGTTGTATACTCTCCACATGACAGTGGCCATGAGAACATATTCTAATCTTTCGTGAAATCACCACCTTTGGGTGTATGAACCACTAAGATTAGTCATTTCTCAAGCACATGCTATACATGTACCCCTCCATGAACCAATACAAGATCACCTCCTTTGGGAGTACGATCATGCAATAGCACAGGAGACATCCCACCACAATATAAGACCGATATTTCTCCAACCTAGTCAAGTGTGCCACTTTAGCGGTCACTACCCAACTGAATCCTTGAAAATCTCTCATACCAGAGATATGTACTTTATGTATCACATTCACTATATACATGTAATGCTAGACGTAAAGACAGGGCGTATATCTCTGAAATTACATGACATGCTAATTATATTGTTCCATTCATTGATAGACAATGAATTACACTCTACACAGTCATTATGTGGTGATGTACATGTGAGCTAACATATGTATTTCCGAAACCATAGAGAAATACAAGAAAATACGGAAAAATACCCTTAAAATACGCGTATATAGGGTTCTATATGTATTTTCACATCTGTAAAAGCTTCAAATATGTAAAAAAAAAATACACCACGATGTAGAGAATCTCAATACGAGCGTGTCGATACCAAGAATGTCCAAAACGGACGTCGGACACGCCCTCACGCACCGCCGGAAGGTGCGGCACGTGCGCGCGTGTTTAGCCGGTTAAACCGGTCTGAACAGCCGGTCTGAACAACCGGTCTGAACAGCCGATCCGACCAGTTGACCGATCCAACAGGTCAATGGTCAACGGACCGGTCCGACCGGTTGGGTCAACAATCGGGTCGGGTCGGGTCGGGTCAACGTTCGGGTCGGGTCAGGATCCGGATTGGGTCAGGATCCGGGTCAACCGGATCCGTGTCCTCGCTGACATCATGCTAACATCAGCATGCGGTTACCGGCAAAAAATGCGCTAGTTCGGCATTACCGCGCGTGGCCGTCACGCACCGCATTGCGCCTTAGGCGCGTGTAGGCGCGTGGCCGTCACGCACCGCATCGCGCCTTAGGCACGTGTAGGCGCGTGACGACGCGTCCGACGTCCTCTAGCGACGTGCCGCCCACCATTCTTCTCGTCTCGACGAATAGATTCCAAATATGTAATAAAATTTAACTTTCATCCAACAAAAAATTTCGAAACTAGGCAAAAACCTCTCGGACAAAACGAAAACGGTCCTAATCCACATGTTTCAGTTCTAATCTATGGCAGGCTTTGATACCAAATGTTGGCCACGAAAATGGTACGCCCAGGATAACCATAATCAGAAATCGAAACACGTTAATGGAGAATTGTCGATTCGCGTACCTAGTTTGGAATACATCGAACTTGACGCGAAATTTGCGACGGTTTCCGAACACGAACTCAAGTTCTTCTCCCCTATACCTTTCATTAGAACACTGGCCTAATGAGATTGCCACTCACGAGAAGAAAGTTCTCTCTAAATCCGTATGTGAGTCAAATTGTGCATCATCAGGTTAGAGGAGGGACTTAAGCGCTATTTATAGAGTATTCGACCGCAGGCCCTCTCATTACGGGCCGGGCCGTACTCGGCCCACACAAGCCAGCCCCATATTAATCTTATTAAGAACCCATATATCTTACTTTTATTAGACCAAACTAATTCAGTTAATTTCAATTAATGAAACCCACATTAGGAAATTCTTAAACACGATCCTCGATTCACTGGGCGGTTTTGGACCAAGCTCTTCAAGTTGCTCGGGTCGAACCTCAACTTCTCCACGAGCTTGCACCCCCAAACCGACGGACAGATGGAGAGGGTGAATGCACTTCTCGAAATATATCTCTGGCACTATGTGAACACAACGCAAGCAAATTGGGCGAAACTAATTGATGTAGCTCAATTCTCGTACAACTTACAACGAAACGAGTCCACAAACCAAAGTCCGTTCGAGATCATGACAGGGTGGCAGTTGCTCACTCCGAGCGCAGTTGCCTCAGGCTATTGGGGGAATAGCCTATCCACATACAATTTCGCTAAAGAATGACATGATCAAGCAAACTTAGCGCGGACGTGCCTACACAAGGCCTCCAAATGCATGAAGAAATGGGCCAACAAGAAGCGACGGCACGTGGAATTCCAGGTCATGGACCTAGTGTTGGCCAAGGTACACGCGATCCTTCGATACAGGGATATGCACAAAGGCCTGATCCATTGCTACAAATGGCCCTTTCAAGTGCTCAAACGGGTTGGGAATGTTGCATACAAACTGGACTTGCCATCGAAGCTCAAGCTACACTCGGTATTCCATGTAAGTATGCTCAAGCCTTTCCATGCAGATGAGGGAGATCAAGACCAAGGGGAATCGCAGCGGGCACCGCTTGGGGCAAAAACCTTGTATGACCGAGACGTCGAGTGTATCATAGCTGATCGGATCATACGAAAGAATTATCGGGCGTCGAGGCAAGAATACTTAGTCCGATGGAGAGGTCTTCAGAGAGTGAAGCAAGCTGGGAATCCTTCGAAGCTCTTTGGCAGTTCCGGAAGCACATTAACGCATTTCATGCTGAAGACACGACAAAGGCGTCGCCCGATTAGGTGGGAGAGAATGACACGACCCAAGAAAGCGAAGGGCTCTGAGCCGGTTCGAACAAGGGCTACGGATGGGCCGTGGCCTTCCGTACATAGGGTGTGACCCATTCGTGCATGGGACGTGACCTATCCGCACATGGGACGTGACCCATCCACAACTAGGCGGGAGCTCCGTCCGCGACCTTTCAGTTCCTTTTGACACACGACCCTGCAACTTCCCTTGACAGGCGTCCCTTGAGCTTCCCTACACCCCTAGGGCCTCTGAAACTTCTTGTATAGCTATGTAATGATTGTGTCAGTTCAAACAGCACCGTTAAATCATAAGGGTATCAATGGATTAGATTAGACCCGCACTTGTATATATAGGAGACTCTCCCCCTTCATTTGTATATGTTCATTTGCAAAAAATATAACTACGCTACTTTTTCTCCATTCTTGTGAATCGAGTGTGTGTGTGCAAGGCTAACTTGAGAGTGATCCTAAGGCCGCGCGGGTGTGGGATCGTTGTGAATCGACCGACCCGTGACACATCTATAAGCTCTAAAGCTTCTCCCCGCATCTCAAAAGCAAAGAGAGTGCTCGAGAGAGGAAGCAAAAAATGGCAGACGGACGACTTCAAGAACTCACAGAAGAGCTAGATGAAGTGCTAACAGAAATAAGTGATCTCAGAAGATGGCTGGGCAATGCCAGAAGGGATTTATTGCATCATATTTGGGAAGGAAATGTCCCACGCGCAGATGCAGAGAGAGTCAGAGCACAGTTGATCCAAAGCGACCTTGGTTGGGCTATAGAGATGCAGAACAGACTGATAGTCGCAATGGCTCAGCTGATACGATAAGAATGAGCTTTTTTCAAGCTTTTTTGTCTGAAGAAATGATGAAAGTCGTGAGATCCGTACATGCTAAATCTATTGGCTTTCTGGAGCCACTATAGAGCTGAGTTTAGCTTAGATTATGTCCCGAAAGGTTTTTCTCAGGAAGCCCGTTTGCGAGCAAGTGTTTCAATGAAGATCAGCTTGTAAAGTTAAAGTTATTTTTAAACCTATGCAACATGGTGCAGAAGCGGACAAGAGATTCTTCGTTTTGCAGGGTTCCATATCTAGCTTGCAAAAACGACTAATAAAGAGCTGATAAACCGATACGTGCTTCTTGCTAAAGATTTCTAGTCATTTCTGAATGATTGCGTTAGTTTCTACGTATCAGATTCAAGTGTCTTTTCTGTGGCTTCTATTGCTTTAATTGTTTGCTCATGGAACCAAAGGACCTTTGACTAACCAATCTCTGGGGTGAAATAAAGTAAAGATTGGCAACAAATTGTTCACTGCAATTTATATATCAAGTAGGATTACTGAGATCGCTTTTCCTGGAAAATGGCAATTGGTACTCAGAATGTATTGACAGAAGTTGGAAACCGTAGTTTTCCATACAATCTGGGGGTTTTTCAAAGTATCAACATTTCAAAAAAGGTGCATGCTTTTTAGCTTTGCAACTGTTCCACTCAGAGAAAAACTTTAATGGTTGATCTTATATCTTATTTGCGTTGGCACATCTACTCTCGTAATGAGGTCCATGGATTGCGAAACCCATGAGCAGGTCTTGTCGTGGCTCGTAAGAACTCTATCTTTGAACTTCAGCATTCCTTCCATTGAACTGAACAGCTCTAGGGTTTTATCTCTTGAATTGAGTTTTGATGTAACTTTCTTCGGTAACCATTTCCCACTTGATATGACCTTCTGTCAAGCTTTGGACTTGGAGAGGAGGAGTGGTCCCTCCAAACTTTCTTACTTATCCACAGAAACAGGAAAAACAACAAAATAAATGTGTATTATGTTAGATGAATGACATAGCTCTTCATGCCTTGCTTGGCATTCTCCTGGCATCAAATAAAACAATATGATAACTTCAAATGAGATTGATAATCCTGTCAGAATTAAGAAAACCCTGAGACATGCCGAGAAGAAAGGGATAGAATACTGAGATGATGGCATTTGTTCTGAATGCATATAATAAATGTCTGAGTTAGGGTTTACTTCGAAATAAAGACACACTTCAATACCATGAAAGGAAAAATGGAAGTGTCCTTTGAGTAGAGCCAATTGCATTTACATAGCTTTTTTTTCCGAAGAAAAAAAAAACGTGTTTGGTTTCGCTTGAGGAATTGACGGAGGTGAGAACATGAGCAAAAGGCATCGCACACAAAGATCAGCATAAACGTTTCTCCTGATCTTCATTATGATTTATCTGCTCCTTTCTTGTTCAGGTACTCTTCTTAAACGGATAGAGCCGCTAACTTCATCAACAACCAACGAGGTATTTGGTCTTGTTACAATCTTCAAGCATGAGATGGTAAAAAGAAATCATGTGATGTGAACATATATAGATGATTGGTTGGATTGGTTGATGGCATGCTGATGTGGACATATCGGGCGGCATTATCTTTGCATGAGATATCTAGTTTGGGATTAAATCTTTTTGCATAAACCCTTAATTAGTGCCTTCAATGGCCTCCAAATCATAGGGAGGAGAGAAGTGAAAGATAGTAGCCCTTCGAGATCATAGAGAGACATTTAATTACCTTTACTAATTTTGTTCGTGATATAGTCACATGGATTTGGGATTCCCTATAAACTCCAAATCCATTGGTTCAAGTTCATTTAGATTTCTTGATCATAATAAACCCCTTAAATAACTCAACTAGAGGTGATCATTAGAAGGACCCGAGAGACATCAAGCCTTAAGATCAAGCCTACATTTTTGCTCAGGCATCAGTCATAAAAATTCATACGAATTTTCGCGCTAGTTTGAGTATTTTCATCAAATGCCCTTCCCTAAGCCCGCCTAAAAAATGACCCAGTCACCACGTTACCTTAGCCACACACCCCATGCCTCCACCTCCAGCGACCCCCACAATCAGTACGCCTGTCGTTTCGTACATAGGCTTGTGAATGTTTGAGTCCGATCCTACATAATTCAGAACCGAGGTCATTGACCTCCATGAATATCTTAGAGACCTTCGGTGAGTGGTGGGAGTTGACCTTTGATGCTCGCCGACGAGGACAACGGTGATGGGCATCGACTTCCGGTGGTTGCCGATGGAGACAACCTTAAATCTCTAGAAATAATGGGCTACTTAAAATGACCCCCACGGTTGGGATAACATCGCTAACAGCATCCCCAGGTAGAGCTCAACATCTATCAGGGCACGCGAGTTTCGATATGACAGTTGTTTCGCCGGAATATCTCCCTTGACGAAATATCTTTCGCCGAAAACAGTTCATCAGCTTTTAATGGAAAGAGGTTGGTTATGTGGTAATTCCGGACAGGAAATATCCAAGTGAATACAGAAATCGAACACTTTACTCACAACGGAATTATAAAAACACAAATCGTGCCGGAATTCAATCGATGGCAAAACTTGGAAAATACAATCGATTCAAACGAACCAAACGTTGACGAGCCCTGCCAAAATTTAATTGACAGCAAAGCTTGACAACACAATGATACTACGCCAGAATTTAATCGACGACACAGCATCAAACATGAGATACACGCCGGAATTAAATCGATTACGTTTAAAAGCAACGACTGTGAAAAGTAAATTGCAATACAGGAAAGTAAAGATAAAGATAAATTTATCCAATTTGTGCGGAGGTTTTCGGTTATATGGTTTGTGGTATTTATAATGATCCAAAAGTAACTGTTTCCCGACAGTTGCATTCTCTTGGAGCAGTTCCCTTCATTGTTCTTCACGTTCCTTCATTTCCGAGCCACTTCTCGACGGTTCGCGACGGTTGAATTCTCTTAAGCGGTTCCCATCATTGACCTTCCACACCCTTTCCTTTCTGAGAATTCGATGCCCATAACCTGCTATTAAACCAACGCTTAAATTTCGTTGCACGATGACTACTCCACGATCTATCTTCGGCGACTTTTCAAACTTTCAAGCAGAAACCTTTCCATCCGAAAGTGTTAATTCGTTCCTCCTCGATTTCAACTACTTTGCCGGTTCCCTACTCTATGGTCATACTCTAATGTTATCAGCATTTGCTGGTGGCTCATGCTGGTGGCTCTATCACCCTGATTAATTTGCCTCGACTAATAGCTATGCTTCCATGTCCGTGTGCCTTCTAAAAACTTTGCTGATTTCCTGTCTCTCTTCAATCACCGCATATTGACAGCCGAATGCGGATGTTTGCCGATATCAATGATGAGTTTCTACGATTGTCGACAAGATACCGATCACCTCCGTCGATAAAATATCGCATGTATGCTCACGTGTTTCTTACATGATTGCTTATGCTCGTGCCGAAAGCACATGCATGTCCATGTCGACGCTCAGCTATTTTTGTTGTAAACAGCGGTATTTGGGCAATACCTATCTGTGTTGACACTTAGAAGGGAAAAGGAGAGATTGAACTTTAGTTGGAGCTTTTGGAGGATGAGGTCGCACACGCCACTGTTGAACATGTATATTATTACTTCAATCACTAAATAATGAACAAAAAGTATGTGCAGAATATGCTTCTGTTATGGTCAATAAGAAAAGAAAATGCAAGAGGGGCTTTTGTGTCGTTCTGGCCCTACTGCCAAACGCTCCCACATCCCGCCATAATTTGGCCCAGGGTTGATGACGGTTAGCGACCTCCTCAGCGAAACACAAACAGAAGGCAAGAACACCCCGCCCCCGCAAGAACCTTACACAAGCGCCTTCTCAAAAGGGAAAAAAAAAACATCAAAACTCCATTTTCGGAGCTCCAAAAATGGCGACTCCGCTCTCTGCCTGTCGCCCTCGTGCTCATCTCTCTCCTCCCACAGAGAAGCCTCTCGATCTCGGGCTTTCGTGTCCACGTCCCTAACTCTCATTCTCATCTCCAACACCCTGATTTCCCCTTCAAGTCCCCTCCCTCACCATCTTCTCTCCCTCTGATGACTCCTTTGCACGGTTCGGCCAGCCGCCACTCTCTCCTCCGATTCCACTTCCGGCCCCATGCGCTCTCTTTCTCTCTCTCGATACCTTGAGGTCGCTTCCTCATGGGGCCACGATCTCCACCATTAACGCCAATCATTCTCTGTTGCTAAGCACCTCGCCGTCTGATTATCAGGTTGAGATAAACAGCGTCAAGATTGTTGGCTTGCCGGTGTTCAACGACGGGAACTTGGTGGTCTTCTTGGGATTGAGATGTTCTTCGATCCAGAGTTCCAAACTTTGGGCCCCGCGTCAGAGTCCAAGCCGTGGCCTTGAATGTGTAGCACCGAGATATGGCAGTTTCGAGGATCTTTCGGGTGGGAATATATTTACCGAGGCTTGTGGGCCAATGAGGTCAAAAGGGTACTCTGTGATGGCTTCTTTTCTTGGTTTACAATTGATGAAACTGATGGGTGAAAATCAGATGCTGATGGTTTTCACTCTGTCAGACGAATCTGATAGTGAATCACACGGAGTTTCAGCGAGTACCCTTCGATCTTTCTGTGGCATGTCGTTCCATGCAAGCTCTTGGCCAGTGATCTACTGGACTTCAACAATGGGACATTGGTGCATACTCGTCTGGAAGGATTTGTTATCGAGACCACGAGAATTGGTGACGCTTTGATGCTTAACGGAGATCTGATGACTTTGCCGGACATTTACACAAGCGAGTGGCTCAGCGTCCATGGTGTTCTTGATGTCATCGCAGCAAGAGAAGGCAGACAGCCTGGGATGGAAGTTTCATCTAAAAGTGGCAGAGTCTAGTAATGATTTCTAGAGGAATCCTTTGTTTCAATCCTCTTATTTTCCTTTTGCTTTCGGAGGCGAGTCTCTTTTATTGTGACCACACATCAGTTCATGCTTTTTCACTAGTCTGTCTGTTTAGCAGTCCTCAAAGCCTATACAGATAATAATAGCTCACACTAGCGATTTTCTTCATTGTCGGTCCATGATTGCTCTGGCTCCGTGAATTTCTGTCCGCATCTGATTCTGAACTAGAAAATGTTCAGTAGGCTGGGATGAATGGCTAGTCTGTGAGATTCAGACTTCTAGATTGAATCAAATATATTGGAGTGATCTTCATGTTTCTTCACTATATGTGAGATATGATGTCTGTGGTTTCACTTTCCTCCACATGGCCACCATCTTTTCATCTCGGAATGCCGCACTTTTACGTCCACTTCTTTGCAGTCATGGTAAAGCAGCAGTCTTTATTGGCAAGTTCAAGTTCAGTTGCATTTCTTTAAGACCGCAAGCGATACATCTTATTGTGGACAGATTACACCAGCACCTTCTAATGGAGGTTCTTCTGTGCTTCGTGAATTTGCATACTCATCAGAGAACCCGGGGTTTCTGAAACCCCATTCTACACCCAAATTCATCCTAGCCAATGCATAGCAGCCCGGTGAGCAAAACCCGTTAAGAGTTTCATCGTGTTTTCAGTCTGTGATCAGCATTCATTCTACCAAACATATCCAACTTACTGAAACACAATCCCGACTCTGACAAGGTCTTTTTCTGCCATCCGTTTCCTGATGCTCACTTGTACTGTTGATTGACCGTCCATCGCTATTCGCTAGTCATTGTAATCCGGTTACCACCTGGGTTCTTCCTCTTCTTTTCTTCATCAGCTTTAGTTGCTCCTTTCTTGCTGTTACATGCTTCACTCGAAACTTGAAGTCTGAAAAATTCTTCTAGAGCTACTTTGAACTCTCTGCAAGGCCACTTTTTGGAAGATGTCCTCGCATCTTCCTTTTAAAAGATACCAGAATAAAGATGCTATTTTCGTAGTTACCATGTTCCTATCGTTCTCTTTCCAATTCTGAAATTTCAACCAATCAAGTCTTGGGTTGGGGCAAGAAGGACGAGGTGACGTTGTTTGACCAATGGTCGCAGTCAAATGTCTCACGTAAAGGTTGGTGATTGTAGCCACAGTTATCAAACATGTTTTCCTCAAGAGAAATTTCATTTTCAGGGAACCAAATCGCATTTCAAAACTTTCTTGTCAACAGCATCAGAGCTGGAAGGGATACTCGCCAACACAACGAGAGCTTCTGCTTTTGAAAACTTGTAAGTTGATTTAGTAGGTCTGATTGTTCTTCACCCTTTGTAATTTCAAAGACACGTCAGAACTCTCGACTTAGGCATTTGAGCTGCATCGAGTCCTCTCTGCGTCATGCGAAGGAAAGGAATCCCAACAATCAGAGAAGAGTAACAAATTCAGAGACAGCCAAAGAAGATTGATGAAGACTCGCCCTATAAGAGATCAAACGGCCCAGCACTCATTGGGTTGCCCAAAACTCAAATGACTGTCATTCAACCAAAAACGTTCTTCAGCCGTTTTCCTTCCTGCATCTTTCCTTCCCTGTTTCACTCTCTTCCTCACAGACCCGAAGAACTTGAACAAGGCAGATAAGGTTACAGACCAGGTTACAGAACAGGACAGCTGAGAGGAGTAATTGCCGTTGTCTGGGCGACCCGATGAGTGAATAAGGGAACCAAAGTAGCAATAGAACTCCACAAGATGTCAAATCCCAGATTGTAAACCAGTTTTCGCTAGACAATACCCTGCTGCAGCTAAGCTTCCTCATTATGCATATGCAAACAAGCATACGCAAAAAGAGCTGGTGAGAGGAGGATCGCTTTTGAATACCTGGCTCTAACAGGAAGCCTCAAATAAACGAAATATCTTTGAGTCCCCTTAAACGCCGACCAACAGTGGCACACAGCCACAACAGTTTTTAAGTCCACAATCGATTGAATCATACTTAAAAAGGGAGTACACCATTGCTTCCACAGATTAACGATTCGAGACTTTGCAAAATCAATTCCCGCTGCTTGATTTCCACCATCACTTGAAAATGTCGAATTATGTAAGTAGCACATCTATTAGCAATCCAGAGAAGGAGCAAGATGACAGCGTTCTCAATTGCCTAAAACACTTCCTAAGAAAGCACATATTCCTCTCAACTGGTTGACAGTGCTCATGAAAAATTTGCTAACAGATCCACTTAATCACAGGTGACCTCAATAACAGGGCGATACCATAAACCAACAAGCACATGCGTATCATTATACAAGGAGTCCAAAGATTTTGAGCAAAGCTTGGATGCTAAAAAGCACACTGGTTCCCAAAATGCCCTGATTACACTTCAGATGGAGTAGGCTATCCACAAAAGAATATATGCGAACCAAGAATATGTAGGGCTCATACATATAACGGGTCGATTCATTCCGACGTAAACTCTCAACCATTAATAGACCGAAAAAACTATCAACTCAAACTAAAGGGACAAATTAGTTGAATAGGAGAAATATTGAAGAGATCCAGAAGAAGGAAATAAAGCAGAACTTATACTAGAAAGAGCATGTTTCCGGTATAAAGAAGACGACAGTAAAATTTGAGTGCACTCCTGCCACATACTGTTCTTCCTAACATCATATTGGAAGAAAAGACGGAAATTAAAGAAACATGCCCTCACCAATAACCACTGGGAATGGCTAGCAGCGGAAAAAAAACACATGCAACCAGCACAATTTCAATTAGCTCGCATAAGCGAAAGATAACTAGTATCTTGACCTTTCGACATTACCACCCCAGCGCAGACACTTGGCATCCCAATTGTTAGCAGGCAATCAGTAAAGACATTACTCTATAGTAACAACAAAGATGACGACACTACTACAATAATAGAAGGAAAACATGACAGAAAACAAACCCAGTAAGATAGGATTGAAACCCAACATTTGTGCCTCTGTCTAAGAAGGAGGAAACACAGACCCAAAGCTGAGGATCACTTCCAAATACCTGGCTCTGATATGACTCCTCTGTAAATGCAGAAGGATGCAACAGGCAAGTGAATTGGGAGCAAGTATTGGAAAGGTTAAACGTCAACTAAAAAACATCTCTCGTCTAGATAATTACCCTTAACTCCCTTTAAATGCTAATCAGCAATAGAATATATAAACAGATCGGCAAAGTGGAGTATCTCAATGCACCAAAATGACATTTCAATCAATACCTCATGTAGAGGTGGGAATTCACATCCTGTCATCATATTCATGTCAATTATTATATTGTAACATTGCTAAATTAAGTTCAAATTTGATTAGTATGAAGAAGACTTGATTTTCATAAGAACCTGTTCAAAACATATCAATAAATTCTTGTAATGTAATGTTCTCATCTTGTGTCAGAACTTGCCGACCCCTCAAGGACATCCAAGGCTATTCACAAATCAATTCAAAGTGGTACTCCACCACCTTCGAAAATTTGAAATCACTTAGGGCATAAATTAACAATCAACAGAAGGAGAGACACAATGACCTACCGGATATGATGGCAAAATTCTCAGAGAATAGAGGGCAGAGCAGTATAACCTGTTTCAAAAAAAAAAAACTTTCCATAAAGAGTAGAGGACCTGCATTCCTCTCAACAGGACGAGAGAATTGAAAATGTTATATTGAATCTGCTCAACATGGACGTCCACTAAATCAAATATGACCTCGATAATAGAAGGCACAATGCCATAACCATAAGAACTAGGCTTACATGGCCCTGTATGCATACATATACATATTTGCAGTCTTGAAATGAACACGAAGATATCCGACAACCCTAAACAGCACACAGGTTTTGCAATATGCCAATTTTTTTAACTTGGATGGACTATAGACCAAATACACATAAAAATCGGAAGCATCCAAAAGGAAAAAAATTTCAATGCTCCCTTATTTCGCACAGCCACAAGAGAACTAAAACCCTCCAATCAAACTAAAGGAATGATAAAGTTGAATGGAAAGAAAACTGAAAAGATCTCAAGTAAATAAAGCAGAACTTGCATTTAAAAGAGCATGATTTAAGGTATACAGAAGCTTGTCAATCAGCTTTCCTAAGAAAGCCTTAAATGTTCCAATGTCCCCCCCCAAAGTTTCTCTCCAGAAAACAGCAAAATTTGAGTGGACTCCTGCCACATACTGTTCTTTCTAGCGTCCTATAGAAAAGAAAGGGAAAAAGGTGAAACAAAAAAGCTTGCCCTTCCCAATGATCGCCGGCCAAAACTTCCGGCCAGCTCGCCTAAACAATCCCGTAATTCAGGTTCTCAAACTAATAAATTTGTTAGGAATAGCCACTTCATTGTGGCGAACCAATCAAAACTACTTCATTGTTTGTTCAGCACCTCAACCCCGTGCTTCCCCGCCACGATCACCGTGGTCGCCATGTCGAGAAACATCCCGTGCTCGACGACACCGGCCAGCCGCAGTATGGCGTCACTTGCCGCCTTCAAGTCGCCAATGTCCTTCTTGAAGTACAAGTCCACAATGTAATTCGCATTGTCGGTCACAAAGGGCTTCCCAGTCTCCGGGAAAGTCCGCAGCTTGGCGGCGCACCCCGCGTCCTCGAAGAGCCGCCGCAGCCTCTCGGCGGTGAACTTCCAGCAGAAGGGCACGACCTCGACCGGCATGGCGAGGCCGCTGCCGCCCAGATACTCGACGAGCTTGCTCTCGTCGACGATGACGACGAACTTCCGGCAAGCCCCCTCGACCATCTTCTCCCGGAGCAGCGACCCGCCCCGGCCCTTGACGAGGTTGAGGCCGGGGTCGACCTCGTCGGCGCCGTCGATGGCCAAGTCGAGGGAGGGGCAGGAGTCGAGGTCGGAGAGCGGGATGCCGAGGGAGAGGGCCTGCTGGTGGGTCTGGGTGGAGGTGGGGACGCCGACGATGCCGGACAGCTCGCCGCGGCGGAGGAGGTCGGCGATGCGGTCGACGGCGTGGCGGGCGGTGGAGCCGGTGCCGAGGCCGACGACCATGCCGGACCGGACGTAGTCGACGGCCCTGTAGGCGGCGATCCGCTTGAGGTCGTCCTGGGTGAGGGCGACGGCGGGAGGCAAGGAGGAAGAGGCGGAGGAAGAGGGGGGGGACTGAGGGGGACCCAACAAGCCAGGCTCCATGGCAGGACTCTCGGAGCCGAGGAAATGGGGATAGGAGGGAATCGCCATGGTCCTCATGCTTTTTTTATATACCCCAAGAAAACGAACGGGAACGAGGGGTGGTCAGAAGAATCAAGAAAATGCCCCAGAAAGGAAGCAAGAAACCGGATAAGGGGCTGGGGGAGGGGCCGGTCACGAGAGGGAGATGGGAGTGAAACTGAATCCCATGGTGAATCGCGGGGGGAAGGCTCCGGGTAAAAAAAAGGAGAGATCTTTTTTGATGGGAAAGGAAGGAAATTTGGGTGGGAATCTGGGGAGGAGGGAAGAAAGGGAAGTCGGGGGGGTCAGATCGTGTGGCGCTGGAGGGGAGAGAGGGGCGAGGGCGAGGAGGCGATAGGGGTTTTTTTGGGCGTTTTCGGTGAAGAGGGAGGGAGGGAGGAAGGAAAGGGAAGGATACGTTTGGATCTAGGGAGGGGGAAAAAGCTGAAAAAAGGCGGAATTTTTCAGAGTGGCTTCTGCGGAGGAAAAGCAAGAGACGCTGCTCCCTTTTATATTAAGAGGCGAGGGAGAGAGAGAGAGAGAGGGAGGGAGGCGTTTCCCGCGGTGGGCAGCGGCAGATTCCTCGAAAGAAGTGGAAGCCAAGCCAATCTCTCTCTCTCTCTCTCTCTCTCTCTCTCTCTCTCCATCTCTGCCTTTCTTCGCCGGTGGCTGTGGGTGGTGGGGCCGCGCCGCGCCTGGTCTAGTCAGCGTGCGAGGAAGATGCCCTTCTTTATCTTTTCCCTTTTCGTGAACGTGGGGTTGCCCGGTGAAATCTTCCGATCTTGCAGTTCAGGATTTTTAAGATTGGTTTTTGATTAGTGTCTCCGGCGAACGGACCTAGGTCTTTTTTAGATGTGTCGCCGGTTCTCCGAGCTGCTCGCTCGGCCTCGCGGCGGGCTAGCAAAAGTTGCGGTCTTGGATTGAATATTTCTCCTGTAGAGATAATCTATAGCTTGCCAACTCACATCGCTGTTCTTCCCTTGTGCGAAAAAGGTTAGGATCCGTGTGATCGCCAATACCGGGCGTTGACCCACCGTCCTCCTTGTCAATCAAAACATGATCCGTATGTTGCCTGATGAATAAGATGACAATACCGTGTAGATAAAAAGAAAGAAATCGATTCCTAATGCATACACTCTCTCCCTCTCTCTCGACATCCCGACTCAAGCCCGTTGCTGCCGTCACGTCTCCAACCATCACTACCACCGACGACTTTGCAAAGCGGGCGACGGTACCACCCTCCTCCTCAAGATCGAATGTAAGGAATGTGTGAAGGGGACAAGACAGGGAAGCGATGGCGCGACCTACAAACAAAGAAGACGCCTGGCAACGAGTGTAGTGACGAGGGACGAGGATGCGACGACGTATGCGTGTTAGGGACAGAGCGAGGGTTGGCAAGTATGTGTGCGATAAGATTTGGTGGGGTTGATTGAATGTATAGAAAATCGAAGTAAAATGGATGCTTGCCGCGATCATGTGAAGGAAATAGCAAAAGAGGATCAGTGTAGAAGATTGCAGATCCCACATTCGCCAATGTCGATAGGCTCGAACGATGTCCTAGTCCTAATAAGCTGGGTGCAATGGCATAATTAGAATTAATAAGCTAGGTGCAATGGCATAATTAGAATTGAAACTCGAATGTTAAGCATGTTCAGATAAAATTTTTGCCAAAATAGATACATTCTCGATAAAATTACTCATTTATGTACCAAAACACAAAATCACAAGGCCGCAAAGCTCGTCAGAATAGCAGTCTAACGTGTCAAGTTTGAGCCGTGCTCCTTATCCGTCCATATTTACACATTTCTTGATTCCCAATTCAATAATTTTCTTTGTACTTTTAATTTTCTGATGTAGTGTGATTACCAACGGAAGCTGATGCCTTCAATGCTTGAATACTGTTCCTCGTTTTACTAAACCTTTCTTCTCCTTATTAGCTCTAATCAGCCATTTTACCATCGAATGTCTTTTCTTCTCCCCAAAATGACACTGAGGTCTGAACCCATTGATGCTCTTATTGTCCCTTTCTCCCACTTATGTCATTTCCATGGCTTCTTTAGGAAACAAAAACATTATTTTATGAGTTATTAACTTATGAATTGATTTTGTAGGAGACGTAATACACCCCCGAATAACATAAAAAAAAATACCCTCTTTTTTGTTTTTTGGAAAGTTCAACCCTTGGTTATTATTCTGTTGATTGACATGTCAATTTCCTAGACCCTCACGCCTATTCCGGTGTCAACTTTAAAGCGTGTTCAGAGCTCCATCGATGGTGGTCGTCTTCCAATTTTTAAACCCAAATGTAGAATTTCTCGGTGCGCCAAATTCTAAAGAAAATCATACGTTGGAATGCCCTTTTCGAGCAAAGCTTCGGTGCAGGTTCCATCCGAGAAAAAAAGAATGGTCAGGACAAAAAGAATGGTCAGGACAGGAGGAGTCTCTCTCTCTCTCTCTGTGCTCGGACCCTGTCGTTGTTCCTTTCGAACTGGGGCCCGTGTAAACGGAATCCAAATCGATGCAAATCTCGATCTTTTTTAATAGGGCAAAAGGTCGGGAACAAGGCATGGAGAATCGCACTGATGACGATTCTCCGCATATGCTCTGCCTCGGCCCTCCCTCTATTTTTTCCTCACCTCCCGATCAACATCATTACATGCTGTTCTTTCATAAAATTATGTGATCACAAAGCAGAATCCTGTGTCCGTGGACGTTATCTCGACGGGTGATGGGGACGTCTATGAACGATGTGCGAAGCACAAAGATTGCGGGAAGATCTCTGCCTGTCCTGTTTGGCATCTTTTTCTTGGGAAAGTCAAATTTTGCTTGGCACCCTCGTACCAAAGAAGCAAAATGCCCCTAGGATTGGAATGGATGGTGTCACTGTCTGCCTTGTCGTGATTGTCGTGGTTGTCGTGTTGGTGGGATTAGATAGCCACGGTCGTGACGCATATGCCAAACTCAACTGCGTTTAGAGCAAGGCCGTCCGAGCAGAAAGGTTTTTACCTTGGACCGAAGGAAAGCCTGCGTTTCTTGGTCTCGTGCTGAGTTTCAAAGATGACCTTGGATACATTACCATCGAGTGACTTGACTAACCCAATCGAGGAAACAAGTGAAATTTCCAATGGTTTTTGAGAAATAGTGCAGTCCGTGTCTTGAAAATTGAAACTTATTGCTCATGGAATATTGCCTAGCCGTGTGTCAAGGGCGCCCATTAAAAAGACCCAGATTGTAATTTCGAGTTAACAATCGAGGCACGATAAAGATAGAACGAGCACGAGGGTTGGAATGGGGTCGAGGGTAGAATGTGAATTTCTATCTCTAGCGAGATGCGAAAGACAAGCGAGGCAGAAATTTTCTACTTGGCGCTTGTGGAGATACATGTCTTGTCATTCTCACTCCATGACATTGGTGATTTATATGAATCTACCTTAGGAGGACAAAAGAATATATCTCCATCTAAAAGTTCTTTGAAAATGTTCCAAGTGTTTGTGTGGTACGATGTTTCGTGTGGAAAGTGCGACGAAATATACTAGGATATAACATATTCCAAACGGTAGATCGATCCCTCGAGGAGCCATAAAAACCCCAAATGATAATTCAAGGATGTAGATCATCTCATCAGTGTGTTTGATTTAGCATTTTGAAAACCCATTAAAGAAATTTGGAGTGTTTGACACCCATTCCCAAGTGGCTTCACTCTAAATGCTAACATTGAAAAGGTTGAAAACTCAAGATAAATGGGAACCTCTTTTGAGCTTTCAACATTTTTGAAATGCTAAAACAAGGGTCAAACGATTTTTTTTCTTCCAAAATTACCATCACCAATTCTTCAGTTTTTTTTTATTTTGCCCCTCGTTACTAATGTTCATCTTCTTTGTGCGAGGGCGCTCGGCGAGGGTCAAAAAGAAAGATCTAACTGGCGAGGTTGCAGACCCATGCAATTGTTGCCAGAGATCAAAAAACACTAGGCACCCCTCGCTCAAGTTGCACGATCCTCGCATAGTTTGCGTGACCCTGGGGGTCGCTCAAGGCCGTGCAACATCGGCCGACAGCTGCATGGCGCCAAATCTGGCTTGTCAGCAGCTTGAGCCCTTTGCAAACCAAATACTACTTAACCCAAAGTTGCTTTACAAAGGATTCTTTATCAAACACAAGTTGCATTTTCCCAAAGCTCTATAAACTAAAGGCCTTTGCATTTTCCCAAAACCGAAAATCATGGCCAACCCATCTAATAAGCACAATAATCCACGTTTGATACATTAAAATTGATAGGTCCACGCAGTGCTACTCTCATCTTTACCTACTCCTACTTTCTACTTTCACTTCTAAACTTTTTTTTAAAAAATTTATATGCATTTTTTATGCATGGTTTTCTTCATTTTGTGCATTTATTTTAAAAACTATAAACTGTTAAGCACTTCACTTTTAAAACCACAAGATACACTCACAATGTACCGCATGAGAATACAACTTGAGTCGACACGACTATACTCACACTCAATTTAACTTTTATCTAATGTGCATGTATAGTTAATTTCTTAACGTGAAATTAACAAAAGGTTTAGGACTAAAATGATACGATGTAAAGTTTAAAATTAAATTAACCGTCGTAAAATAAGTTTAGAACTTTTTAGATAATTATCCCATAAAAACCCCACCACTACAACAGAGAACAAGCAATTAAGCTTCACAAAAAGATCTTATGGCTTCGTTTACAAGCAAAATGCATCAACCGGAGTAACTTTTCCATCCTTCAATTTCGAGTTTCAACCTGAACATATGCACGTCGAGGGTTCTTCTCACGGTCGAGGGTTCTTCTCACGGTCATGACGACCTAAACGCGATGAAATCACTTTCATCAGCGGCATAGATGAACAAAAAAAATCCAATACTAGTCTTGGATTGAATCACTTGAAGGAGGGGAAGAGAAGTGCTTTTCCAATTTTCTAACATAAGCGTTCTATTGGGCTTGAACTCCTGGGCTAGTTCAAACTGACTGGCAGACCCTCAGAAACCGAGATGACTAGTGCAGATTGGACAACTTCAGCACATGGACAGGCAACAAATTCAAAATATACATGTTGCCCTGTGTTTCCAGAGCTACAGTATATTTCTAGATCCACCGAATACGCCAGAAAATGCAATCAATTTGACAATTGCATAGTCCTTTCTGTCCAACACGGAAAAGAAATATCTCACGGTAGACGTTACCTTCTACCGGAAGTTTCAAGATCAAGAACATATTCATACACAATTGGTGAGTCAAACTTTATGAAGTTAACAATTGCGAGATCAATTTACACAAACGGGTCATCACGCAATGACTACAATACTGCCAAACAACAGCACATGGTACAGACAAAGGATTATTTACAAAGGTTCAATAAACTTCACCATCAGAAAGGTCCAAAAGAATTTCACCATCCAAAGTCCAAAATACACAGACCATCTTGCCGTTATTGCCTTTTCACTGGCTTTCTTTTTGAACAATAAAAAGGTTGTCGAATAGCTTAAAGTACATAAGGCTTAAGTAGAAGCAAGCTGAAGATCAACATCTGATCCTTCCTAAAGGATCTAAAGATGTAACATTTCACTGATCAAAATGATGTGAAAAAGAAAACGGAATCATCTCCACATTCAAATTTCACCCATGAGCAAAATCTACTGAAAGATTATATAAGATAACAACCTTACTTCATTAGAATGCTAATAAGAATATTGTCACCTGCATCATCACTTAACAGCATTAATTGAGCACAGACTACATATCTAAATACAAAATGTGGCACAAATACCGATCATTAACCAGATGGACCTACGGTTGCCTGATTCATATGTATGAAAGAAGCCTAAAGTAGATGACAATATACAGAGAAAGGGAAAATAGAGCAAACACATGCTGCCAAAACAGAAGCGCTGAAGCCTCTTGAACTGCATAACCTCTCAAGCTGGCTATTGCTCCCAAAAGAATGGCACTTGGAGTCGTGTATTGCAACAAGAGAACGAACTTATACATTGCATCTCCATGGACAAGTAGATTTAGCTTATCAGCCAACGTCACAATACCTATCCCCAGGACTGGAAGCACCAAGAGCCTCGCAACAGATATACCGATGGTAGTTCGGAGACCAAGAGTAGAATCATTTGGACCCTCCGCAAGCATACCACCCAGAATAAGCATCACTGATGGCACCATTGCCCCCGCTAAAATTTCTAAGCTATCAGTGACAAAAGATAAAGGAGCATCATATCCAAAGACAAAAGCTTTTATCTGAGGCACCGTCCCAACAATAATTGCCAATAGTGAAGCGATAGTTGGGGGTTGTAGTATGTGCTGTATTGGTGTCTGTTCTGCGACAATTCTGACCCTCCTGACCATTTTTGGCTCAGCCAAACACCTGATTGACCTGGGACTACTATTGCCACCAGTTTCGCCACTGAGATCAATATCAGAAAGAGTGCCCTGTGAGACACTAGATATGCTGTTGAAAATCCTAGCAATGAAGGGTGTCTTTGAATGCTCAGTTTCCTTATCCTCGATGCCCGGCCATTCAGCGTCCACGAGCAGAGGCCTGCTGGCATCATTAACAGGTGGCTGTTCCTCAATCTCTGTCTCTTCCTCAACAATCTCATAGAACTCCATTGGAGGCTCCATCATGTGGTAAACAAGAGTATAAACAAGGATAACTGCAACCCACTGAGCAAATGAGACATAAGCTACCCCCCTTGAGTGGCAATGAGCTCCAAAAGGGTTGTCTTTAGTATGACAGACAGATCCAACCACAGCAAGAGGTAGATTTCCCGTATTGCCAAAAGCAGTCATGATTATGGTGAATCTATTGAGCTGTGGGGGAGGTCGACATATAATGACCACTATGTAACCCAGAATGCAACCAGCAAAGGTAGTCACCAACACATTAACAGGGATGAACCACCATTGCATAATATTCTCAAGTGTCATGCTTTCACCCAGTTCGGTGAAGATAAGGCATGGCAAGAAAAGAGCAAATACAAGTTTGCTGAGAAGCTTAAACGTTGCCCTTGGAATAATTTGCTTTTTTGGATGTGCAAGAATCAGTCCTATAACCGTGAGGGACAGAAGTTTCATTAAGGGGATTATTGCACTCAGCACATCTTGGCCACTGGATTTCATACTGTCTTGGTATACTTCAGCCAGAACTCGAAACATCTTTTCTTTGAGCACCCTCCGGCCACGTCAAAATCAATGTTGCAGTATGGATGAATCACCAGAACTCCCCCTGAAATGCATCAAAGAAGAGATTCGTTAAAAAAAGAATCAGAAAGTCTCTTGAAAGGAGCTGTTTCTAAGCTTTCGAAAGGATATTCAAACTCCAAAAAAGAAATCAATCAGACAATGGGAGGGTCAAGGATTACTCCAAATACAAAGGCAAATATACTGAAATGCAGGGCCTTTTGTAAAGCTAAAGAACCTTCTGCAGATCAAAAACAGAGGGGCTAAAGGAAAACCCGTTCACGTGTAAGATTAAAGATGTCATTGAATCAACACTAACTAATAACCACAGCTTGAATTGCAACAACCGACCACTATCGGATTCGGGGTGTATTACAATCTCACAAACGAATTGAAGCATAAATAAAAAATTACGTGGATGGCATGACTTTGGGTAATTCTAAACTTAAGCGTATGAAATTCATACATCCCCTACAAAATCTTTCATTCTCGCCACACTGATAAAAGATTTTGCGTCCGACCACCGAACAATTAATAAATCCTGCGTAAGTAGCAAACAACAGAACGACCCAAATCGAGGGTACACAGGACAAAAGAACTTAGATATATCATTTCCACTACTCGAGAAGTGCGAGCAGAATGTTGATTCTTGATCCATTCGTAAATCACAGAACGACCACGAGCTGCGTCACAGCAATCGACCACGGTCGATTTCCAGAAAAACACGAATGGAAACAAGAGACCATCTTCCTCCCCGGACCGCGAATTGAAAAAATGCGAGAACATTCAAACGAAATCGACCTGCTTGAGACGAAAGCTACCGCGATCGTCACCAAAGAACCGGAAAAGAAGCAGCTTGATCCTGCCCGCAACACACAATACACAACGCCATCCACAGAGAGAGAGAGAGAGAGAGAGAGAGAGAGAGAGAGAGAGCTCACAATACAGATCGAGCAAGGAAAACCCAGAGAAGCCCGCGAGCGGAATTCAGCTCTGCTCCGTCAAAGTTATCTTCTTTATCGCAAATTCGCCGAGAGGGAGGAAGAAGAAGAGGCTCACGAGATTCTTGTTTCAGGGGGAGGAGAAGCAGAAGAAAAGAGAAAAAAAAACCAACTTTATTTGATAGTGAGAGACAAAAATTAAATTTTTTTGTTTTGATTGGTCCGAAACTTTTGATCATAGCCGATAAATAACTTCGCTTGTCCTTTTTCCAATGAGTAGGAGGCTCTCGGTAATTGTGCCCTGGAAATTAATTTTTTGTCAAAAAATAGAAATTAAAAAAATTTATTTTGGAGTAGAAAAATGTCAATTGGAATTGGACAAGGAATTTGCGAGCTGGAGGATCCGATGATGAACCTGGGAGATACGGAAGCGAGAGCAGCGCATGTGCATAGGTTCATTCTTTATACGATGCGTGTGCATTCATTTTAAAAATAACCATGTCGCAAGTTACAATTAATATAATTTAAGATTTTAATAGAAGCAAAGGGTGACGTGTGCCGTGGCACTAAATAGATTTTTAATTAATTTTAACCTATAAGTACTGCATTTACATTCTGAAATGTAAAGCGGGTAGTTAATGTTGTGCACCATAATCACGTGTTTAGGGCATTAGTTTTTATTTTCACCCCTCCCCTTTGAAGTCTACAATTTTTTTTTAAAAATTGTTTCGACTTACTCTCCAAAACTTCATACCAACACAAGAAAATGTGTTATCGCCTCATTGTGAGTAGGCCCGTCAAATGGGCGGAGCGGATCGGATCGGATCAAGTTTGGATAGGTCGAAAATGGTCCAATCCAAATTAGGCAACTTTATCCATTTTTATGCGGTATAATTTCAAAGACTTGCACCTGATTCGGACCTAACCCGCCCCAACCTAACTCAGGCTCTAATTTATAGCAATTTTCTGCTTAAATTGCAGCATTTTGAAAATGGGCGACTTTATCGACTAGTTTGCCGAGTCAATAAGAGAACTCGAGTGCTTGGGGTGGGCCTGTTGACTAATTCTTCACGTGGCATATGAGCAACGAGGAGCTATGGGTAGGCGCCGTGCTGATGGACAAGGATATCTATGTGGATGGGTTCCGATGTTGGGTTATGGATAGGGTTGGGTTCGGATTAGAAATCTTCATATTATCTTGGTGCAAAAAATTTGATCTAATTTAGTAGAAAAGAACATGTTTCAAAGGTATATATATATATGATATAAACTTCTACTCAAATAAACACCAGAGATCTTAATGTTCTTAAAGATTTAAAAATACTCAGACTTATAAAAGATTTGTAATGTTAAGAAAGAAAATAGGGAAATGTACTGAATACCAACTATATAAGTCGAAAATGACAAATCAAAACGAAACAAGAAAGTTCGAAAAAGGAAGAAGTTTCATAGTTGCAAATGTTCTTGAGGGTGGCAGCTTAGCTCTAGAAACTAGGGGCGAGCATGGGATTTAGGATATAATCGGGAATTGTGAACTAGATCGAACCGAACCGACCATAGGATTCTATCCATTTTTAGGTTCCCGTGGTTACTGTTTCCAATAAAAAGTAGAGCAAAAAATGTGTGATTCGATTCCTAATTCCTAGGTAAGAACCAAGCCGAAAATTGGGAACCGATGGAACGCAATTACATTGTTTGAACTTTTTATTATTTATTTTATTTTGCATGTTCATGATTGTTGCTATTGACAAGTAGGGTTTTTTTGTTGTTGTGTTCACTTTGATTTTGCTCAACTAAAAATAAAAAAACAATAAGGAAGGAAAACATGAAATGAAAAAAAAGAAATTGACCGGTTCGCCAGTAGACCTCGAAACCAATTGACGGGATACGTTTCAGGTTACGGGGTACGTAGATTAGGTTTCAAGTATTATATGATCACATACGTACATGATGACTAAAAATGTGGGGACGAAATCAAGCATCACGAGAAAGAATGGAAAGCCCATCATCATGTATTGCAAATTCGAACCAAATTGATTGACTATAAAACTCATCGACGCACCGCAACTTAACAAGACCACAATGATAGGGAGTGCGGCTTTGCATTGACCGAAGCAGCAAAACCAACGCCTCGTAATGCGGTGCGAGCGTGTAATTCTTCGAGCACTTGGGGGCCATTCATCCTCCGCGATGGATCCGGACCATTCTTGTCAAAGATCTGATTTTTAATTCCAAACTCGGATCGGGACAAGCTTCGGGATCCATCGCCGACATCATCAGGTCAAGAACACGAACATTGGCCGAGAAAGAAAGCCCACGGACATGGATGGTCGTTCGCGCAGGCGAACGATCCCTTCGAGTAAATTTATTCGCTTTCCATCGTTCTCCACACCTCCTTTCCCCCCACTCGAGAAACCCTTTTGTCCTCTCTCGCTCTCGTTTCTCGTTTCTTCCTCCTCCTCCTCCTCTCCTTCTTCTTCCGCCTCCCACTACCGGCAAGTGCGGCCGAGGGCATCCAGTGCCTGGCCACTCGCCTTCCGACATGTGGGCAGGAGGTGGTGGGTCCCGCCCCGGTCGTCTCGGATTCCCATCACCAGCTTGATTGAACCGGACGGAGGAGGGGCGAGCGGTGCTGCGACGTCGTCGTCGTCGTCTGGATCTTCGCCCGCCGACGCGGAAGAGCGAGAAGGAAGAATATGGCCAAGGACAGGGACGAGCCCAGGACGGCTCCGCAGCCCGATCGCTGGTACAATCTGACCCTCGGCCCCTCGTTCAAGCACGATTCTTCCAACAAGTATTGTACTCTCCGATGTAAGTGTTTTGGACTTAACCCATTTCGTCACGTGGCCTGTCTCGTTTGCCTGAGATGATCGTGGCGTGTTGGCATTGTCGTGATTGGTCGAAGAGATGATCGGTGTGCCCGGAAATTCGAAGGATCAGAGATTGGTGGAGGAGATGGAGAAGAGATGATTGCTCTGTACTTGTAATGAAGCTTGGGGACGTTGTTTCTTGAATTCTAAATGGCTGGATTGATTCTTTTTTTTTTTATGTATGTTGGTTTGAAAAAGGTGTTCTTTTAAATGCATTTAGTACTTTTTTCCACTTTATATAAAACATTCAAAGCGATTGTGAATTCCCCTATTTCATACTTGTCTGATTTGTTCTTGTCAAGAATCGTTGGATTGCAGGAACTAGGAAGTTGATGTAGTGTGTGAAGCTCTGAATTAATACGTTTATGTGATAAGTTGTAGTGATGCAATGTATTCGTTGCTAGTACCTTACCTCTTTCTTGAACTTTTGTTCGATATGGATTTCTCCAGATGAATTTAAACCCGCTTCTATCGATAAGACGAAGCTGGGTACGCTGCAAAAGAATAAGGAGAATCGGGTTTCTGTGGAGTTTCAAAATAATCAACTAGGAAAGCCCAAAGTGGCATTTGAGGGCAGCAGCGAAGATTACAAGGAGAACGATGCTGTGTTGTTCTTCGATGGTGAGACATTCCGATTGGAACGACTCCATCGAGCTGTGAAGCAGCTGCGTCACGTTCGCCTTCCTGGTGAATCTGCGGTGGCTGCTTCTTCTGCCACTTCTGCAGCCGTTCATTCTGTGCCAGCAGTAGAGCCTCGGTTATCTCCGGCGGCGAAGGTTGGAAAACCATTGCATTCGTCTCGGAATACAATTCCAGCCGTTCCGGTGAGTCCAATTGCTAAGCTAAGTTAGTCAGTCACTAATCATTTGGCTTGTTCAAAAGAGTGATCTATCTCCTAAAACATATGGAATGGGGATTAGAGATAAGTAAACTGTTGTTTTTTTTTTGGTAAGGGATAAGTAACTGTTGTTTTTTTTTTGTTTTATTTTTTTTTGGTAAGGAGGATTCAAAACTGTTGTGTTTTTTGGTAAGGTAAGATGGATTCAAAACTGTTGTTTTTTTTTTGTCTTTGCTGATTCTAATTATTCTGTATAATAATCAAAATCATTATGCTTAGGGAGAGATTGATCCATTATGATTATGTTGTGTAATTACAAGGACCGGTAGTTAACAAAGGATAGATGAAGAGACTCCAGGGGTCCCAAGTTTTGTTTATAGCAGGAATGCTGTACATCTTGCTGTCTATGATTCATTGAATAGGTATATTGCTGTACGAACCCTTTATCTCGTTGAACCTACTCAAGTAGGCCTCCCACGTGAATGAAGTTTTGTGAAAGTTTGACTGCTTATGATGGATTGGATGCATTTGTGTGCTAGTATTCAATTTCTTATTGTTATCCTCTGCTTTTCAGTTTTTGTTCCTTCCAGTACTTCATGTCCGATCCTTTAATTGTTATTCTCTTGTTGGCTATTTGACTTCATCTGACTGAATGAGATGCTAGATTGATGTGATGTCTCACTTTGCCCTTGAGCACTTGTATTTCTTTGTTCTGACAGAAAGTGAAGTGGCCCTTGAGTTGCACATCGTATGACATTATAAGCACAGTTGGAAAATCATATGTGATCAACAGTGTATCATCTTCTACCTTTCTGGGTGAATTGGTAGCTTTGGAAATGAAGTCCAGTCATAATAGTCTGATTTCTTTAGTAAAAACTTCATATTATAGGTCATGCTTTTCTCACATATTGTCTCTAGTAGTATTGACTTTTATGGTTTGGAAACTAAGATATTATCATGATCTTAAGTAGGTTATGGTCAATGAGGATTTGCGTTCTTTCTGCATGTGAAGTTTAAATAGCTCGCCAGGTGGCATTTTTGGTTCATGGGTCAGGGCCAAAATCCTGGATAGAATCCAGGAGAAAGCCTAAAAAGAAAAACAGCATTAATTGTGTATTTGTTTGTGAGATAAATCAAGTAGGCTCTCTTACTTTCGAAATAAAATCTAGTTTGAAAGTTCTTATTAATTCAAGAAACTTTTATGCTTAGTTATGATACTTATCTGCTAAAGATTTAGACTCCCTTCTCTGAAGGTTTGTCGTCTCTATCTTATATAACTATATGTATTGCCGATTCTACTTGATTTCCTAGATTTGATCTTAACAAAGTGTGTTGAAATGATCTTTTCATGATTTTTCCCTCCATCAGTTTTATTGAGATTCGGTTACCTTGATGTTGAATAGATGTTTAGAATAACTTATCAAAACATTTATGCATTTAAGATCTGCTCATTGGATAGGGATAACAAATCGTTCTTTAGTTATAGTGACGGATTGAGATGGATTGAGAGTCTCGAGAGGCTCGATATGAGAAATAGGCAAATTCAACAATCATTAATCTTTTAAATTCAGATACATGATGCTGCTTTTTCATTGATTCAATCTAGCACTTGATCATGTAGGCTATAAATCAATCATGAGTGGGATCTCCATTTTAGTAGTGTCAGTCTCTCCAAAAAATCCTTAAAGGAAAAAGTTCTAGGCCTTAGCAATAGTAGAAAGTTCTAATTGTTAACTTGAGTTGGCTTGCATTGTGTGTCTATGGGTTTATACTCTTGATTCTGGCGGTGTAAAATCTGACAGTGGAGTGTGTACTATTGTTGTTAATTATATAGGGCATGTGGTAATTTCAAGAATATAAAGTAAATGGGGGAAAACAGGCACAAGTTGTGTATGCTGAGTTTCAAAAGTACTATTAGCTTGGGCTTGATATCTAGTACTTCACATGGAGAAGAAGTTGACAGTACCTTGATAAACAGCAAAACTTGAATGATGTTGGCCTGATATGGATACGGTATCTTTGGTAGAACTGAGTGGTTGGATGTGAGGATCATCTTTAGAATATAACCAACATTGCCTGACTAAGTTGAAAACCTTCAACTTAGTTTCTCAGACGACAAGTATAGCAATATTGGTACAACGCTTTTTAGTATTTCATACGTGGGATGCTATCTAATCAGCAATCTGCATTTGGATCACTTCTCTGGTTGTGTGCTACATTGCAGCCTGGAATGGCAAAATTAATATCCTGACAACTCTGATATCGAAACAGTCACCAGACCAGCATTTGTATACTCCATATTCTATCTACCATTAGCAATTATTTTTTCCTCTTTTTGTTTAGAGTCTTCTTATTTGTACGCCCGTGCTTAGGGCATACTGCAACTTCCAATGGAGAAGGACATTACATTCAAGTAATTATATCCTATCAATCACATTCTCAACTTTGTTTAATCCATTTTCTACATAAACAACTTAATGTGGATTACATTCCTTCATTCATTCACTGCGTTCATTCCACCGGGGCGAGCAAAGCACACCAATGCGAGAGAAGTCTTTGCTCCTAATGACTTTACAATTAATATATCCTTACTTCAAAGGCCTGGTGTCTGTCCTATCAATGAGAGCTGCTACCCAACTGTTGTCTCAGTTAGCTATGCTTCCAAAGTCACCATGCCTCTCTTGTATATGACCAAACCCTAAATCGGTGGGTTACATCCCATCTAGCTCAGGAGTCATTGAATCTGTGGTGTTCTTTTGGTTTTTCTTCTTCCTGTTTTTCTTTGGAATGGCATCATGTCTGAAACTGACTGAACTCAATTTCATCAAGCTTTCTTCCGTTGACAACTACTACCACTCTCATTCCAAATCCAACCTCTTCCCTACGACACACTAGGAAAGCCATTTTATGTTTGAGTTCTGCCTGTACCAGATCTCCATTCTCCTGTCTTCCTATATGAAATTGAATTCATGTCATTGCTGGGGCTGGTAGTACTAGATGTCTAGAGTACATTTTTTTTTTGTCTGTGTGCTTCTCTCAGTCATTGCTCTCTTCTGGTACCTGTGCAGGTTGAGGTGGAACGGATTGATATTGGTGAGCCCCATAATCCAGGTATGTTGTATTTAGAGGCTTCTTTGTATTTTGAGTGTTACTTTTTGTTTCTTTGGTATTTTCTTTCCAGCTTTATGTCATCATGTGGATTGAAGTGAGTGATTGCTACGGAAGCTGTGTTATATCATTGGCAAAAGCTAGTTCCTGTCAAATGAAATCCAGGAAACTTATTATTGATTTTGAATGGAGGCCATTCCCTGGCACTCCTTAGTATTAATTTTTGGTTAGTTATTAGAAGATTAAATTTTCACATTTTGTTTGAAAATCTATTTCTTTTGCCATTTTTTTACTGTCATTTCTTGTTCTTCACTTGCAAGAAATCTGAAACCTGTAACTCACTTCAATATGGGATAAAGAGTCTAAGTTCCTATAAAACTGCATAAAGAAGTGAAACATGAGATCTTTCTTTATTGGGTACTTGTTTAGGCCTTCTCTTGATTCTCTAATGCTAATTTGCTATTCATTGTTTGAAAGGTCCAAAACCTGCAGTGAAGGGAGCTGCTACTCATTCACCCTATCCATCAGGTGCCCCTGCTGCCTCTCCAGGCCCCAGAAATTACGAGGCTGAGGAAAATCAAGACATAGACATCGACGAACTCTTCGGCATCGGATCGCCGGACAACGAAAACAATGCCGAGCAAAAGGTTGAGTTTGGATCTGATGCCAATGAACCACGTCACAATGATTCAGATGACGAGATCGCTGATGTGGACGATAGTGGCGACGAAGGGCATAAGGGCCAGAATGCAGCGGATGCCCTGAGAGCTCAACTCAATGCAGAGGGCAGGGACCGTCAGACATCTTCGTCCGGCAGTAGCAGTGGGAGCGGAAGTGGTAGCGGGAGTAGCAGCAGCAGCGACAGCGATGCGAGCGATGACGACTCGGTTAACTCTGTCTGAGAGGCACCAGGTAACAAATTTTAAGGCATAAAGGAATACAGTCATATAATAGCAATATCTCAATAAGCCATCCCGGTGTTTGACGGGGTTGGAACATGATTTTTATAAATTTTTCTTTTCTGTGGTGGGACAAAGTTTGTCTTTCCGTCAATGCCGCCCCCTTCTCAGTTGCATTAGCTAAAGCATGAACTTCAAAAACTGAGATGATTTGAAAGAATGTTCACTTGCATTTAGTTGTCTCATTAGGGCAAGTGATCAACCTCCTGCTGCTTTTTGGATTGAGGTGTATCACACAGAATTCAATCAATAGATGGAAAAGCAGCCGCTTCTGCTGTTTGCACAGATTGAGTGGTGAGGGCAATCTGAGAGGGCATCATAGAGAAAGCTAATTTCGGAAAACTTTTGGTTGAAAAGTATATGCAGGGAGCGTTTACAATCCATTCATGTGGGTGTTGGATGTTTAACTTGCAAACGGGGTTCCGGTATCTAGCATCGTTTTTCTCTTGGCATAAGGTTTGAATTTGGTGAAGACAAAGAATTCGCTTGTACCTACAAAAAAATCAAAAGCTTGGTCAATGATTCATTGGTTCTGTGCTTTGAATTATTGGCGTTCTAGATTAATAGATCATTAGGTTGCATCATCAATGTTTAAAAGATGAAAGCTCCATGAACAGATGACGCGGGATTTGACGTAGTGCTTGAATCCAGATGTTCTCGATAGTCAATGGTCGACTATGGTACGGATGACGTCGTTGGTGCTACTATTCCCAAAAGTCTCCTATTATTGAGCAAGCGATCTCCATTATTGGTTCTCCTATCTCCTAATGCAACTTTAATGGAAGAGAAGAAGAATTAAATTGACTAATATGAAGTTGGTCATCAAACACCTTCCAGAAAAGAATGGTAGTTGGCTTAGACAATCCGAATATTGTGTTTTCAAAGTTTTTGTACGATCCTATCATGTAGATTGAATTATTGAGAGACGAGGCACGAATGAAAGATCACGTTTTTAAGATGCTAGTCGACGCCTATTTCCTAGTTGCTTGACTTGCCTATCTGAGTACATGGTCCGATGGCTTTGTGTACAAATTGCTGTTCTCAGACCCTAGCTAAGCTGCAGACTTGGAATCTGGACATGGGACTTAGGACCTCGATCTTAGGCTCGGGATGTCTTCAAAGGAGTAGGTCGTCGATCCTAAGACTCAATTACCGCTTCAACCAGATATTTCGATGTAGTTATACTGGATTCATGGCCCAGCGCCTGAAGTTGGGTCCTTTGACCGGCGAATCTCAGGCGATCGACGCTCAAAATGCAGGTCTGTTTTGGCAAAGAAGTGCCTGAGTTTCATACTAATGAATACAGGAAAAATTCATGGACACATGTTGAAAACTAAACTCTAAACGAAAATTCTTCAAGACTGACATAACCTTGAACGCCTCGCACCCAAAGGATCAAGCACTTCAACACGATTTCCTTTTCAAATGAATCGATGGGATGAGCATGCATTTCACCTCTTAGAATTAAGCTAATCATGTGATCACAGAAAACCTCAAATTTTTCGACAGAACAAATTTAGCTGCAGCGCGCGCGGCGAGCACGCCTCACGAACCGGAATGACCCAGGACGTGAGCCCCCACATCCCAAGGAGGACAAATGTCCTCCGTGTACCTACAGTTCAATTAACACTCATTTAGAAAATATGTGGCAAAGGACAGGGTAATAAACAACTAAAAGACACCATGGCGGTCGCTTGTGGGCGGTACAGTACAATCTTCCCCCTGCTCAATCCGAAGAAAGCCTTTAAACAAGAACAAACCTTTCTTAAAGATCCCAAATCAAAATCCCATTTTTTTGGTTTGTCCGCACCGAAATCGCATCCGTAGAGAGAGACAGAGCGAGTCCCACGAACAACAGTGTCTCCTTTTCCTCTCCTCTTCGCCATCATCACCATCGCCATCCTGCTGACAAATCCGACCTGAAAACCCTAATCCCACCCTCTCGGAATCAAATCCTCTCAGCCTTCATCTCTTGCCTTTTTTGGGCATAGAATCTGGTCATCGTAGTGGGGTTGGCTGAAGTAAATAGTGACGGTTGATACTGCTTCTGTTTTCTCCCCGTTATCCCATTTTTGACCCCATCTTCAGCTTCGATTTACTCCGCCTTCACTTTCTTCCACCCCTTGCCTCTCCAAGAACTGCACCAGCGCCGAGATCGGTGCATACCCATTTCCACAAATCCGCTCCAGGCCCTGAATTCGACGCAAAGTTCCGTCCTTTGATGCGATACCCGTATGCCCATCTTCGCTCTCGAGCTCCATAACCGACCCAGATTGCGAAGAGGCAGAGAGATTATTATTCAATGATGGGAGCTGAGAAAAAATGGATGTTCACGCTTTTCTCAGCCACATTCCTCTCCCTCTTCCTCCTGCTCGTCTTCTCAATCTCCGCCTTCAGCTCGCCCAAGCCCCTCCCTTCGATAATCCTCCGCGGCCCGCACCACCCGCCCGCCTTCGCTTACTACATATCGGGCGGGCGGGGCCAGAAGGACCGGATCCTCCGGCTGCTGCTCGCGGTGTACCACCCGCGGAACCGGTACTTGCTGCATCTCGGGAAGGAGGCCTCGGATGACGAGAGGAGCAGATTGGCGGCCGCGGTGGAGGCGGTGCCCGCGATTCGGAGCTTCGGCAATGTGGATGTGGTGGGCAACCCGGATCCCTTCACGTACATGGGATCGTCGAATATTGCCGCGACCCTGAGGGCCGCGGCAATTTTGTTGAAGGTGGACAGCGGTTGGGATTGGTTCATTACTCTGAGCGCGTTCGATTATCCGCTGATCACGCAAGATGGTAAGCACTTTCGGAGAAAATATCCAGTTTTGTTTGTTTGTGTCCTGTGGTTGGGGAATATGTTGGATTTTGTGATAGAGCTGTTCTTCTTTGCCCAGTATGTGAATGAGTTGTTATTGGCGTCTCTTTTGTCGGTGATTTCATGATATTAGTTGAGCCAGATGCTGCGTTGGAAAAATTCTCTGTTACTGGGAAGTTCCATTTCTGGGTTACTTCTTGATATGGAAAAACCAATTACCGATTTGCGAGGGTAGAAAAAATAACGTGCCTTCACATGTCAATTGTATAACAAAAAAGGGAAATTCTTCGCCTTATTTGGTATGTTATTGATGAGGCAAACTGCTATTTTGGCCTGTTATTATAGGATCTGTTCTGTGTTCTGTCGATCAGTAATCCTCTAGGGACCAAGAGGTCTTTGGTATGCTTACCCGCACTTGAGAGATAATATCAAAGCAAATTTGACGTGATCGGAATCTGAAACATATCCAGTGAGGGTCTATTTTACATGGTGCAACAGAAAGGGCTGGGTTCCTCCTTTTTGGCTTAGGTTGCTTATGACTGGGATGTAAACCTGTGGCTTTTGTAAGGCCGATGTTGATTTTTGCAACTAGTTGCCCAAATTGTACTTTTCCTTCTATTTTGAGAGTAAGCAGGAACTTTGTTTTGGGGGATCTGGCTGGTGCAGCTGCAGGCCCCTGCTTATTCCGCCATTTAGAGATCATGGTGTTATCCTTTTGTGATCCTTTAATGTGTTTTATCCATCAGGTGCCTTGTGGTGTTTGAGCAATGTATTGCATGTACATGATCCTCTTGGAGTCGTGTTTTGCGTAATTCTTGTCATATTACCTGGAGCCCATGACCTTTGCTCTAAGCAATCTTCACATTCTTGCCATATGGTTGCTTTCAGAGAGATCCAGTGACCCATTTGAGTTGGCTGATGTGGATCCACCATGATGGTATCATCAAGTCAGATTGAACTGTTGCTGAGTGAGAGGCAATGTCCATCAACAATTTAGATTACTAAATTCCTTGCTAACATTTACTTACTCCTTTTGCCACTCATTCCCTATAGAAATATGCTGAAATAGCTCCAAACAATTTCGAGTGTACTTCTGACTATCCCCAGCATTAACTACATACAAAACTGAGACCCAAATGCCAGTTAAACTTGCGCAAGTATTTCTTGTTAGTTTTCACCTGGGGTGTGAAAGTGGAAGCCAAGGATTGATCTCTTCTTCAGTGAGGTTGTTTCGGTGCAGCATTACATCAGGTTTTCGGCAAAGATTTTTCTGTTGTGATTGGGCATAAAACCTGTGTCAATATGTTTCAGCTCTGCCTGTATTTTGGCCTAGTATTAACTTAATCAAATATGGACATTTGATTTCATGGAGTTCGCTAATGCTGGATTGGTGCATGCTAGAGAACATTCAAAGAAGATTCAGAAATTAGACGTTGAAATTATGTCATTTGATACTGTGATAGTGTGCTTTTGTAGCGAACCAGTGCAAGAAGGCTTTAGTTTGGTTGTTGTCAATGGTGTTGTTGATGGGTATAGCTCAGGCTGCTATGATTCCAGTTGTCTACCCCTGAGACAAGAGACCCACCCAATTTTTATGCAAGATGTCTTTATTAACTTACAAGTTGCGAGTGGCATTGTATTTTCACTTTGAGGGATTAGCCCTGATTATAAGAGAGAAGGGCGAACTTTTGGGGGAGTATGGGGGGTAAACTCGACATGAGAAACCTTTGGCATAAGTCTTGATTACCTCTTTCCTATGACACAGGAGATGTATGGACTTTGTTTGTGCATGTCCAGAAGTTGGTACGTCTGGATGGCTACCATGTGCTCTGACTGCTGCGGTACATCTTGATGGTCTAAGATGTTCACTGAGTCTTGCATAGAAAATTTGGTGCAGGATCTTCCCTTCATGCAGACTGCTCTCAGATTCTTTAGTTTCTTCCTTTTGCTTTGCTTGACATACTTTCTTTGAATGTTTCCCCTATGACCTGGACACTTTTCCTTCTGTCAAGTTTCATCTACCAAAATCGCGATTTATATTCTCAAATTTTTTTGAACTCCAATGCTAGAAACTAATTAGTAGTCTAAAATCCTTCTCGAGTTTGCCATCATGACATGTGCCCTTTAATCTTTCACACTGTTCTAGCAATACATAGGCATTTCTTTCTTTCATTTTCATTGCAGCTTGCTTTAACTTATTGGGCTGCTGGGAAGTCCCTTGATCCTCTGGTTTCCCCTTGCAGATCTCTCCCACGTTTTCTCCTCAGTTAGCAGGGATCTCAATTTTATTGATCACACCAGTGATCTTGGATGGAAAGAGTAATTTCCTCTCTCTCTCTCTCTCTCTCTCTCTCTCTCTCCCGCGCACACATGCATGTACACAAGAAAAGCTCTTCCAAGATGTTATTTTGAAAGGATTGTCTTAACATATCCTGATTGCTTTCTTATTCTGGTGCAGACAGCAAAGGATCCAACCTATTGTGGTTGATCCTGGGCTATATTTAGCCAGGAGAACTCAAATTTTTCAAGCAACAGAGAAACGACCAACCCCCGAAGCATTTAAAGTCTTCACTGGTAAAGATTTCTCAATGGCCATCACCTATTAAAGTATCAAGTCAGAAGCAGATTGCTCTCTAAGCAGACTCACGTTGAGCATCTCTTGATAGGTATAATAACTAGTGTTTGTGCCTCCATGCAGGTTCTCCTTGGGTCATGCTGAGCCGACCCTTTCTTGAATTTTGTGTTTTTGGTTGGGATAACTTGCCTCGAACACTTCTTATGTACTTCAACAACGTGATGTTGTCGCAAGAAGCATATTTTCACTCGGTCATCTGCAATTCCCCCGAGTTCAAGAACACCACTGTCAACAGCGACTTGAGATTCATGATCTGGGACAATCCACCTAAGATGGATCCCCTGTTTCTCAACAGTACCGACTATGATCAGATGGTCCAAAGTGGGGCTGCTTTCGCAAGACAGTTCAAAAAGGATGATCCCATTCTGAACATGGTCGATGAACATATTCTCAAACGTGGGCCCAGCCGAGCTGCCCCTGGACCATGGTGCACGGGCCGCAAGGGCTGGTTGATGGATCCATGCTCTCAGTGGGGTGATGCTAACGTCTTGAAGCCTGGTCCGCAGGCAAAGAAACTTGAAGATTCTATCATGAATCTTGTCGATGACACGAAGTCACAGTTGAATCAGTGCAAGTGAAGCTATAGTAGTTCAAGAAGGAATGAATCATTTCCCTGACAGCGGTGCAGTCACATAGGCGATTTAAAAGGGTAGCCGTCAGTGGATATACATTCTTTCAGGTTGAATGAAACCGATTCTTTTGAGAGTTCCTCTCATGATCTCTTAACGGGCTCCTGTTCTGTGGATAATAGGAGGGGCGGAGAAGGTAAAACAGAGCAAATTCACTTCAAAGCGTGGGCTGGCATTGTGTTTTGGGGAAAGGAGATTGTATGGTGAGCCTCTCTATTATGAAAGAGGATCTCTCTCTCTCTCTCTCTCTCTCTCTCTCTCTCTCTGGGCTTGCAATTTGCATGCTCTTTTTCTGCATTTGTATTGTGTAGGTTCTGCCTCTGCTTTTCATTGATCACGGTTTATTGGAGGAAAGTGCATTCTTTAACCTGCTGATGGTGCTCTCTCTCTCTGTCTCTCTCTCACTCATATTTTTTGAAAACTGAATCCTGGAAACAAGATCTACTGACATGAAACGGTTCGGGTCGTTAACATTTTCTTCAAAAGACTAAATCAGGGTAATCAGATGCTGACTTGCTCTGTGTTAGCATGTCCATTGGAATCGCAAATTAGCGATGTGGGATAATTTGAATACCCCATCTCACGTCCCAATCGGACCGAGTACCACATGTGGTATTGTCATACGACATAAATCTTATCTGAACGGAAATTGACGTGGATACCATATTAGGGTATGAAACGGCATAGGATTATATGAACAATTACTACATACAAATCACAGATACAGAATTAAGTAGTTTTAAACATGTCTTTGTATGTCCAGTATTACGTGGCTCGTATCTTTAATAGACCCGACCATTGACAATGGGTGCAAACGACCAATTTTTCTGATTTCCAAGAACGTCACGTAATTATCAGAGCGCTACGTACTTTCTAGGTTAAACCCCAACAATTGGCCTAAAACTTTTGCCTGTGTGGAGGAAAAAAATAGCTCAATATTTTTCTCCACAAACTTTCGTGCCAGGGGCGAGAATACCTACCCTTAAAATTTTCAGTCTAAGCAAGATGATGTATAAGAAAAAGACGCCGATTTTCTAAAAGAAACCGGTACCGTTTGGCTCTTGCTGACGTGTCATCGGCATCTTTCACCTCAGCTCAGCTCTTTCAATATATGAATAGTGACAAATAATTTCTGAATTTTGGCCCAACGTGTAATTTAACTTTTAAATTTTTAATTTATTCAATATAGTCCTTGAACTTTAAGTCTAATGTTCAATATGATTCATGAATTTTTAATTTATTTAATGTGATCCCTAGATTTTTTGTACATATTTAATTTAGTCCGTAAATTATATGAAAATGTTCAATATAGTCCCTAAATTTGAATTAATGGAAGGATTACATTAAATATTTTCATATAGTTCAGGGATTAAATTGAATATGAACCAAAAATTTAGAGACCATATTGAACAAATTAAAAGTTTAGGGATCATATTGAATATCATGCTAAAGTTCATGAATTATATTAAATAAATTAAAAATTCAGGGATCAAATTGCATATTGAGCTAAAGTTACGATACTATTTATGTCTTTTTCCCTGTATCAGCTCGCCGGACGCTGCCGCCGGAACCAGGGCGAAGGGTCACCTCTTCCCCGCCGCTCTGCACAAGACCTTCTCTCTCTGCTTTCTCTCTCTTCGGCCATCGCCGTTTCGTTTCCCCTCTCTCTCTCTCTCTCTCTCTCTCTCTCTACCTACCCACCCACATGGACCGGCGTCGTTTCCTCCGGCGTTCGTCGGCGCAAGCCCGCTCCTTCTTCGCCACCGCCTCCCCTCCCGGAGCGCCCGCCCCTTCACCTCGAATCCGGCCAGCGTCCCCGTTCGGCCACCGTCTCGGCCTCAGCAGATCGATCCGCGGCGGCTCGGGGCGTACCCATGACGGCCCGCGTTCGGACGGGACCGCCCGGGACGCGGATGAGCTAGTGAGGATCCTGTCGAGCGCCGCCGGCTCCGGTTCCTCCGTCGAGTCGTCCCTGAATGGCGCCGCGGCGGCGATGCCGCCGGCTCTGGTCGCGGAGGTGCTGAGGAAGCTGAGCAATGCGGGTGCTCTCGCGCTCTCCTTCTTCAGATGGGCCGAGAAGAAGAGAGCGTTCGAGTATAGCACCGAGAGCTACCATGCTCTCATCGAAGCTTTAGGAAAGATCAAGCAGTTCGGCTTGGTGTGGAAAGTGGTCGATGAGATGAAGCAGAGAGGGTTGTTGACTAAAGAGACCTTCGGGTTGATCTCGCGCAGATACGCGAGAGCCAGGAAGGTTAAAGAAGCGATCGATGCCTTTGAGAGGATGGGGAAGTTTGGATTGAGCTTGGATTCGTCTGATTTCAATAGGTTGTTGGATACTTTGTGCAAGTCGAGAAATGTGGCGAAAGCACAGGAGGTGTTTGATAAAATGAAGGGGCGGTTCAAGCTGGATCTCAAGTCGTACAGTATTCTGCTGGAAGGTTGGGGTCAAGAAATGAACTTGTTGAGGATGATGGAAGTTTACAGGGAGATGAAGGACGAGGGGTTTGAGCTGGATGTCGTGGCTTACGGGATCATGATCAATGCGCATAGCAAGATTAAGAAGTACGATGATGCCGTTGGGTTGTATCATGAAATGCTAGCCAAGAACTGCAAGCCTACTCCTCATATATTTTGTACATTGATTAATGGGTTGGGGTCTGAGAAGAGGTTAAGTGAAGCATTGAAATTTTTTGAGCAATCCAAGGCTTTTGGGTTTGCTCCGGAGGCTCCAACTTACAATGCTCTGGTGGGAGCTTATTGCTGGTCGATGCGGATGGACGATGCGTATAGAGTTCTCGATGAGATGAGAAAATGTGGAGTCGGACCAAACTCCAGGACTTATGACATAATCCTTCACCACTTGGTAAAAGCTAGGAGATCGAAAGAAGCTTACTCGGTCTTCCAGAAGATGAGCAATGAACCAGGGTGCCAGCCAGCTCTGAGTACATATGAGATCATAGTGAGGATGTTTTGCAATGAGGACAGGACGGATATGGCATTGAGAGTTTGGAAACAAATGAAGGACAAGGGTGTCCTTCCTGGAATGCACATGTTCTCTACTGTGATTGCCAGCCTTTGCCATGAAAATAAATTGGATGATGCTTGCAAGTACTTTCAGGAGATGATGGACGTGGGTATACGTCCTCCGGCTAATACGTTTAGCAAGTTGAAGCAATGTCTCCTGGACGAGGGACGGAAGGACGATGTTCTGTATTTTTCTAGGAAGATTGACAAATTGAGGAAAACACCACTCGTCTCATTGTAATACGCCAAAAGATTCTGGCCTCTTGATAATGCCTTGGGTTCTTATTTTTTTGGCCTTAGGGTATATTGACTCTTAGAGCCTCTGTCGGATGCATGTGCAACTGCGTAAGTAACTTAAGGACGGACAGTGGTACTGGAAAACCCATTTTGTAAGCATGGACTTGAACTAGGATCAGGTGGGAGATGGATGGAAATGCTCACTTCTCTGTCAAATCATTCCTAATTTCTCATCCTTTTCACCCTTCTCCATCTCTACCTTTACCATTCCCAAACTCAGCACGCCTTCTTTACCTGCTTTATCGTTACAGTGCTGCCTTCTGCTCAGCATTGGGAGAAGGACCAGAACCTCCCAGTTGATCCCTACTTCATATTTGTAACCTTCCCTGTCTTGTCTTGTCATTGATGCTCTGAGCGCGTTCGATTACCCATTGATCATGCCAGATGGTAAGCAATTTTGGGAAAAATAGCCAATTTTGTTTGCTTGTGTTCTGTGGTTAGGGAATATGTCGGATTAAGTGACATTGTTCTTTTTTTTGCCAGTTTGTGAAAGAGTTGTTATTGGTGTCTCTTTGTCTGTGATCTCATGATATTGGTGGAGCCAGATGCTGTGTTGGAAAATTTTTCTATTACTGGGAAGTTCCTTTTCTGGGTCATCTCTTGATATGGACAAACCAATTGCTGATTCACGAGAGTTGAAAAATTACACGCCTTCACATGTCAATTGTAGAAAAAATGATAAATTCTTCCCCTCATTTGGTCTGTTATTGATGAGGCAAACTGTTATTTTTGCCTGTTATTATAGGATCTGTGACATGTTCTGTTGATCAAATTGTAAGGTCGATGTTGATCATTGGCCAAATTGTACTTTGTAAGGCCAATGTTGATTATTGCAACTAGTTGCCCAAATTGTACTTTTCTCTCTATCCTAAGAGTAAGCAGGAACTGGATGTTGGGGGATCTGACTCGTGCAGTTATAGGCCCCTGCTTGTTCCATAACTTAGAGACCATGGTGTTGTTCATATCCTTTTGTGAGCATTTTTTGTGTTTTATCTATTTGGTGCCCTGTGGTGCTTGAGCAATGCATGACATGAACATGATCCTCTTGGTATTGTGCTTTACATAATTCTTCTCATATTACCTGGAGTCCATGACGTTTGCTTTAAGCATTCTTCACATTCTTGCCATATTCTTGCTTTCAGAGAGATCTAATTATACCCGTTTGAGTTGGTTGATGTGGATCCACCACGATGGTACCATCATGTCAGATTGAACTGTTGCTGAGTGAGAGCCATTGTGCATCAAGAATGTAGACTTATAATTTCCTTGCAAACATCTGCTTACTCCTTATCCACTCATATTCCCTGTAGAAATATGCTTAAATAGCTCCGAAAAATAATAAATGTTCTCCTGAATATGCTCAGCATTAACTACATCCAAAACTCAGACCCAAATACAGTTGAGCTTGCAAAAGTATTTCTTGTTAGTGTTCACCCGTGGTGTGATGGTGGAATGCAACAATCCGCCCAGATCTATCTGATCTGATTGTGCATAAAAACTGTGCCTATATATTTCAGCTCTGCCTGCCTTTTGGCATAGTATTAACATGATCAAATACGGACATTTGATTTTCTGGAGTTCTCTCATGCCAGAGTGGTGCATGCTAGAAAACATTCATTAAAGATTCAGAATTAGACTGTGTCATTTGATACTGTGATAACATGCCATTATAGCGAACTCCAATCTAGTGCAAGAAGGCTTTTGGTTGTTTTCAATGGTGTTGTTGATGGGTATAACCCAGGCTGCTTTAATTCCAGTTGTCTACCCCTGAGGAAAGAGACCAACACAATTTATATGCAAGGGGGACTCATATAAGGAGATGTCTTTATTAAGTTACAAGTTGTGAGTGCCATTGTATTTTCACAAAGAGGATTAGCCCTGATTGAAGGGCTAATTTTTGGAGGAGTCAGGGTGTAAACAAGAAATGAAAAAACTTAGTGATAAATCTTGATTACCTCTTTTTTATGACACAGGAGATGTATGGACTTTCTTTGTGCATGTCCAGAAGCTGGTACATCTAGATGGCTACTATGTGCTTTGACTGTTGCGGAACATCTTGATGCACTAAGATGTTCATTGAGTCTTGCATGGAAAATTTACTGCAGGATCTTCCCCTTCATACAGGCTGCCCTCAGATTCTTTAGTTTCTTCCTTGTGCTTTGTTCGACACACTTTCTTTTAATTTTTTCCTATGACCTGGATACTTTTCCCTGTCAAGTTTCATCTACCTCTGTCTTGATTTATATTCTCAATCTTTTTTGAACTCCAATACCAGAAACTAATCAGTACTCTAAGATCCTTCTCGAGTTTGCCATTGTGACATGTGCCATTTGGTCTTTCACACTGTTCAAGCGATCGGCATTTCTTGTCAATCATTTTCATTGCAACTTGCTTGTACTTATTTAGCAGCTGACCTTGATCTTCTGGTTTCCCTTGCAGATCCCCCCCATGTTTTCTCCTCAGTTAGCAGGGATCTCAATTTTATTGATCACACCAGTGGTCTTGGATGGAAAGTGTAATCTTCTCTCTCTCTCTCTCTCTCTCACACACACACACACACACAAAAAGAAAAAAAAAAGAGAAAAAAAAAGCTCTTTCAAGATGTTTTGGGAGGATTGTCTTAATATATCCTGATTATGTTCTTATTCTGGTGCAGACAGCAAAAAATCCAACCTTTGTAGTTGACCCGGGACTTTATTTAGCCAGGCGAACCCAGATATTTCAAGTGACAGAGAAACGACCAACCCCTGAAGCATTTAAAGTCTTCACCGGTAAAGATTTCTTCAATGGCTGTCGCCTATTAAAGTATTAAGGCAGAAGCAGAATTGGTCTTTAAGCAGACTCATGTTGAGCATCTCTCGATAGGTATAACTGGTATGTGTGCCTCCATGCAGGTTCTCCTTGGGTCATGTTGAGCCAACCATATCTTGAATTTTGTGTTTTTGGTTGGGATAACTTGCCTCGAACCCTTCTGATGTACTTAAACAACGTGATGTTGTCGCAAGAAGCATATTTTCACTCGATCATCTGCAATTCCCCCGAATTCACGAACACCACCGAAAACAGCGATTTAAGATTCATGATCTGGGACAATCCACCTAAGACGGATCCCCTCTTTCGATACAGTTCCGACCATGATCAAAAGGTCCAAAGTTGGGCTGCTTTCACAGGACAGTTAAAAAGGACGATCCTGCTCTGGACATGGTCGATGCACATACTCTCAAACGTGTGGGCCCAGCCAAGCTGCCCCTGAGGCTTGGTGCACGGGCCGCAAAGACTGGTTGATGGATCCATGTTCTCGGTGTGGTGATGTTAACATCTTGAAGGCTGGCCTGCAGGCAAAGAAGCTTGAAGGTTTTATCATGAATCTTCTCGATGACATGAAGTCACGGTTGGATCAGTGCAAGTGAAGCCTTGGTAGTTCAAGAAGGAATGAATCATTTCCGCAACAGTGGTGCAGTCACGTAGGCCAGCGTCAGAGGGTAGCTGTCAGTGGACATACATTCTTCCAGATTGAATGAAACCGATTCTTTTAAAGGTTCCTCTCATGATCTCATCACGGGCTCCGGTTCTGTGGATAATAGGAGGGGTGGAGAAGGTGAAAACAGAGCAAATTCACTTCAAAGTATGGGCTGGCATTGTGTTTTTGGGAAAGGAGTTTGTATGGTGAGCCTCTCTATTAGGAAAGAGGATCTCTCTCTCTCTCTCTCTCTGGGCTTGCGGTCTGCATGCCCTTTATCTGTATTGGTATTCTGTAGGTTCTGCCACTGCTTGTCATTGATCACTGTTTATTGTAGGGAAGTAAATTCTTTTTCCTGCTGGTGTGCTCTCTCTCTCTCTCTCTCGCGCTCTCGTCTTTCGAAAACTGAATCATGAAAACAAGATCTACAAAAGAGAAACAGTGCAGCTCATTGACATTTTCTTCAAAAGTTCACATCAGGATGCTGAGTTGCTATCTGTTAGAATGTCCTTTGTAATTTCAAATAAGCGGTGTGGGATAATTTTAATATGCCATCTCACATACCGATTGGAATGAGATGTGAAATTGACAAAGCTTCACACGCAACATAAATTTGGACGGAACTTGACCCTGATGCCATGTCAGTACCTGTAGTATTACTTTTAACACTATTAATGCATATAAATAAAAAAAAATACAACGAGATGTGAAACAATATTTTGTCCCGATTTTGATCTCCCATCAACTTTTTGAGTAATGTTTTAAATGAATTAAGCACTCTCATGGAATGTCCGATTCTCCTTCTTAGAGCATTCTTTTTAATGTCCACCAAAGAGATTACATTCTATACCTAAAATATAAGCACTCCCTATATGTCAGTTGGAGGAAAATGCGACGCTTCATTATCGAATAATGCTGACTAGGTTAATATCAGTTTACAAATTGATGTGCTAAATGATAAGATATTCGAAATTCACATCTATAGACGGCCATTATCACTTGGTACACGAACTCTTGCGATCTGGGGTTAGCTAGCAGTTGAAGTGCATACTCGAATTCACAGAAGAACCGAAGTTACGGAAGTTCATCTTATGCAGCTATCACGTTGACCTTTTATCGGTGCAGAAATACATGCATCAAAGACAATGATGTATAATGGAACACCAAGAACTTGTATCCTTGCACTCACAAAAGAACCAAAGTTATGGAAACCCATTACGACATACGACAATGCGTCGAGAAAGCTAGATCTTTTCTAGCCATTCTACGCCAAAAACGACGTTCATAGTGATCGCAAACACTTACTATCGGCTATCGAATCAGGACTCGAAACAGTATTCACTCAATCATAAACTTCAAAAACGACCTATAGTAAATATAGAGGGAATGCATCAGTGTGGCTAGGGTTTGCGCGGTTCACTCAGAATCGAGCCAATCCTGCTTAGCCACTGTGGCGACCGAGCATCTTAATTTCGCAGTGTATACGGCAGATTCTTCGGCTTAGGGTCTTGATATGCGTGCGACGGACCTTAATCTTCATGTCTTCAAGCTGAATAGTTTCTGATGACTTGGAAATGCCTGGAACAATGGCACTTGTGTTAGAACTTACGTATCTTACAATAATGTGCAATCGCATGATTTTCCCTTCATTGAAACAGCAAAAGAAGATTAATAGAGTTTCGGAATGTTATATAGAACAGTATGATGCTAGCACTTTTCTGCTACTGCCACTCATATACACGTACGATGCACATACATGTCGCCCGCGCATATACGAAGGTGAGGAAAAATATCTATTGATATATTGTCGTGCAAGAAATTCATTTTCTCGACGAAGATGAGAAGGGTTAGGCTTACCTATTTTAGCCAAAGCCGGGGCCGACTCCCTCTTTGAAGATGGAACCGAAGCTGTTTCTAAGGACGGCATGGAAGCCGGATGGGAAACTGGTTTTGGACCCCAGTGCGACTTTGGCGGCGGATGTGGAGACTGAAATGCAAACGGGATCGCATACGGACACGGGAACGGCGGCGGCGGCGGCGGTGGCGGCGGCGGCTGGGGCGGCCGGGCAATATGAGCCTTGGCTCTGCTCTCTGGTTTCGAGTGATGACCGCCCATCTTCCTCCACAAAACCAAAAGCTTCATGTGGAAATAATCGAGGAGGTTTTGTCGCCAAAGGTTGAGTTGTTGATGCAAAGTCTCGTATTCCTTAATGTCTCTTCTTTCTTTTAAAGCAGCTGCACAACTTATTATATGGTCGTGTCCATTAATACTGCATGCAAATATTGGATTTCCTTCACAAAATAGGGTTTCGGAGATCTTGTTCTAGGGAAAGAGCATCCAGTTTTCATTTGCAAGATATTCACTTGCCATGCACAAAACAGATGTTTTTACCAAAATATAATTGTTTTTAATCAAGAATATATAGCTAATGACTGCCCTATGGAAAATATATATATATATATATTCTACCCTCCAAGCATATCTTTTTCGAAAAGATATTTTCAAAATAAAATCTCTCTCGAAATTATTTACCATAATAGCCGCCTTTATCTCTTCCTCCTTAAATTATTGAAACGATTTCTAATACTCTGCACAATCTCTTCCGCTGTCAATGTCCGGCGTGAAGGGTTGAGAGGATCATTTGGCACACTAATTTCTCCGATATATATATTCATTAATTGTTGAAGGTATCAATTCTCGTTACTAATTAAATTTATCAAGCATTGTTATCGGATGCTTACCTTAAATTCGATATAATGTACATTATTGCTATTTCAGGAATAAAAGAATATATATATATATATATATATATATTGATACCTTCAACAATTAATGAAAATAAGCACATTTAATAACAATAATTAGTTTTGACTCAAGGTGTTCAATTAAGTAAAAGAATTACTTAACTTTTTAAGTAAGGTTGGATTACCCTTGTCTTTTAACCAGAGGCTTCCCTTGGATCCTTGGTGTTTTGATGTAGAGGTAACCTCACTAAAGGAACTGAGTCGGAGCTCCTACGAGAACCTCCGTGGCCTGGCCCCATCTTGTGGGGCGGGCTCCACGAATGCGTTTCTTATTTTAATTTGTCAGTACCCCCCTCCCCCCGCGAATATTTGGTTTTCTCAAGGAGAGGGAATACTCTCTAGAGGTTTTACTTTCCAATGATCCCGAGGTCCGGTTAATTTGTCAGTACCCGCACGTCTCACATCCTTAATTCGGCAATCCCCCCCTCTCCCCCCCCACTCGAATATTTGGTTTTCTTAAGGAGAGGGAATACTCTCTAGAGGTTTTACTTTCTAATGATCCCGAGGTCCGGACAAGAGCCAAGATGAAGTCTTTTAAAACGTCCGAAGTTTTTAAATATGGTTGGGTTACTCAATCGATTCAATGGAGTGGACGCTAAAAAACAACTAAGTTCTTGCCTATTTGTATCGCTAATGGCATGAAAACCTACCAATAGTGCATAACATTCTAGATTTGGTGAGAAATTAATATTATTCTATGCTCGATATTCAGCTATTATCAAATAACATTATATTTTCATTTTTTTAGCTCTTTACGGATTATATAATAAAGCAAATTAAAAGACACTTTCTGCCTCAAACTTTGGCTAAATAGATTTCAACAATGTCCATGGTTTTTACTTACAAAAAAAAAAACAATGTCCATGGTTTTTTTTTTGGTCAGACAATAATGTCCATGGTTGATATGAAATAAATGGAAGAAAAAATATAAAATTGAGTAAAAGATGAAATGGTAATTGCAATGGACCGACAGATAATCGTGTTTATCCCATAAATCTCTCACTAATTGTAATTTCCTATTAAATATTTTCATACAATTATAATTCGCTCCTAAAGCAAACCAAATTATACTTCTCTTCTTTTGATAGCTTCTTTTTCTTTTTCTACACATACATGGTATATGTGCTCTATTTTGCTAGTAGTAACAAAAGGAAACCATCTTTGCATTTGGATTTTGATTTCAGATATATGCAAATTTCTTGTTTTAGTTCAGCTACAACATGTGTTGTCCATACACAACGTATGCGATGCATAAGATACTGTGTATCTCGCACAGATATAAAATCCGCATAAAATTCGACACTATTAGAATTTCTGTTTTCAGGTTTGAGAACTCCCACAAGCAATATACACAAACAACAATCATTAATATCAAGAGGTTTTTTCCCCAACCCACATTTTTTACAAACTGTTTTTCTAAAAAGAGGGCACTTTCAATCTTATTTATCTAACGAGGGTATTTTGTGATCTGTAAGCTTCTATATGGCTTTTTCTTGATTTTTCAATTTTTAGTATCTCAGTCAATCAAGAGAAATATAAAGATTTGCCTTTTTGATAGCATAAAAATAAACAGTTTTTCTAGAAAAAGTTAATTACTCGACTAAAATATCGTATGGATATATATATATGATATCTAATAATATCTTAATGATAGTACTATCCCTGATATAATTAGCATAATTGTTTATCACTAGACTAAAATATTATAGTTGGATGATTTTGGATTCTGAAGTTTTTAGGGATATCAATATTAATGAGATGAGATATTTAAAAATGATAATCCAATATACAAGAAGTGATTATAGATTTTGAACCATTTTTATTTTTGATGTTGTTTTTGTTTTGAATTCGAATGAACCATGTATTAAACCCGTTAAGTTTATGTACGTGTATATCATATAGCCACTATTATTAGTTAAGGATATTTCAAGGATTTTAAAAATACGAAATTACTTCCCTTTCTATGACATGTAGTTTATATTAATCTAACTGTCAATTTATTATATTATTTCGATAAAAAATATTATTATATTATGAATACTAATAATAATATTATACTAATTGCCATTACTATACTTGTAAGGTTAGTTGCTACTTTTCAAATAGAGTTTTTTCTCAGAAAATTTCATATAATCATATACAGTATTAAATTAAATAATCAATAATAATTTCAGTTAGTGTGATATTATAATCTTGAGAATATTATAGCATAATACACTATTAAATGAAATGATTAATAGTTATGCTAATTAGGCAATTTTAATATATCATACACTATATTCGATCTTTGCTAAAAGAGATTTTTTTTTGTGCTATCGAAAATGAAATTTCTTTTAGATTTTCTCTTAATTGATTGGGATATTAAATTCAAAGACAAAGGAGAACTGCATAGATGTTTTCTTTTTCCCCTAAACCACATACGTGGTTGCATGGCACAAAGTGACCTCTTTAGGTACATTAGATCAGATCAAAAGTGCCATTTTTTTCGGAAAATATAAAAAAAAATACGTAGAGTGTGGATTTGGGAAAAAACTTGTCGTATCAAAGGGTCAATTTTTCTCAATCTTCTGTGTATATATATATTAATTACCTCAAATCATTGGAACAAAAACATGACCAAGTAGATCTCATCACACAACCGTCGGTTCCTAAGGCCGAACACGTGCTTCAATTATGCTTGGAAGGAGGCTCTAGCTATTTTTCACACATTTACTTGTGAAATTGGTGGAAAATGAGTGGTCTAGATTAGAGAAATTGAATAATTTTTTGTTAATCCAAAGTTGCGTACACCCAAACTCCAAGTAACTCTGTATAGCTGGCCCCTTGGCCTTCAATGATTGATCAAATCATGTGTCGAAAAGGCCAATTTAATGAAGCCCTTTTCAAGTTAGAACATAGTCAAAAACAGGCATTTAATCAAGAAATTGACTTCTCTGATGGCCACCGTTCCCGAGGCAACGTCCAATTGATGGGAGCGGTCTCGGCGAATTCGCACCACAAGCAAGAAAAATCCATCTAATTACGTGATTTACACTCGTCACTTCCATTATTGGCAGAGTAAATAATAGATACACTAGATATATAATATTGATTTTTCTTGTCTTTTGGTTCCCCAATTTCAAGGTCCTATGGCCTCGTGCTCGGAGGTTGATGCACTCTTTCCTCCTTTGACTTACGTGTGGCCATTATTCAAGTAAACGTTGTTTGGTTACGGTTCGATTCATGGGGTATCCGTCACTGTTGCAGAGTTGTCATCCTCTTAGTCTTGATCATGTCACATCAGATGGATAGTAGTAGAGAAGAAATTAATTCCCATCATATTATATAATTCAGTTTTTTGCCCTCACAAGTCACGATAGTCATAACTATTTCTTTGAGAATCGATCGCAATTACAGACGATGAATCAATTTATTTCTGCTTTTGACGTAAATCGAAAGGATCTATACCCTTATAGAAAAACCAGTAGAAGGGTCTATGGCGCGAATCATCGCCCAAGAAACTCCTTCATCAGGTTATTATCTATAGTATTATTACTAGAAACTTCGGGAGTCCCTTCGAAATTTTGAAAGAAACATGAAATCATCCATATGTAGAAACCAAGGGTATCATTATTACTGGTTGCACCTACCATGCTTGACAAAATTCGTCCGTGATTTTATTGTGACAATTGATAATGTATATACCCATATATAGACGTTAAATTATGCTTTCATCCGGTACCATTTAAACTTTTATAAGGGTTTGCAGTGGTCCATAATTCGGATGCTGACATATTTCGAATGATTTGCGAACATGAGCATGGAATTAAATTTTGTGGGGTCACCATTGGAAAGATAGCATCCTGAACGATGCGATTCATTCGTTTCTCTCTGGGACCATATGTAAACGTTGCTGTTGAGCTATTGTGGCGTTTGTCTCTCTCGCCTTCCCACTTGCACCATCGTTCATCACATTCAAGAACATTTAACGACACGCATCACATTGAAGATCTCTCGTCAATGGCGGACCTAGAATTAAGGTTACTTCTAGCCTCCCTAAGTCCGCCGACGTCTCTCATCCAATGATAGGAAAGACTACTTAAAAAACTGTGCGTCTCTCTCTCTCGTCATCGGATTGAGGAGTGAAACTAATTCAAGTTACTTGCAAGTCACTAATCTCAACTCGATGACTATTCAACTCTTCTAATCGTGAGTCTAGCTCGAGTTTCAACTAAATATGGGAAAATTACCAAAAAAGTCTAAAACCTATCGGACGACGACCAATTCAGTTCTAAACCTTTTAATCTTATTATTTTAGTTCTGAACATTTTAACGATTTATCAATATAGTCATTCCGATCAATTTTGATTGTAAATTGTTAACATGGATGCTGGCCGTCTTAAATGGCACGTCCGATGCTAATGTTGACAGTTTTTAGATTTTTTTAATTTTCTTTTCCTTTTCTTTCTTCTTTTTTTTCCTTCTCTAGGCTAGCGAGGGTCACCAAGCGAGGGCTTTGTGGCCCTCGCCTCGCTTGGTGACCCTCGCCTACAGTCAGGTAGGGTTAGCTGGTGATTCTTGTTGGCCTAGAGTTAGAAAGAAAAGAAAAGAAAAGAAAAAAATGATAAAAAGTTTAGAAAAATTAAAAATTGCAAAAATTATCCACGTTAGCATCGACCATGCCACATAGGACAATCGGTGACGACATCAGCAATTTCCATTCAAAATTGATCGGACGGACTATATTGGCAAATTGTTGAAAGGTTTACGATTAAAATGGTCAAATTAAAAGGTTTAAGATTTAATTGGCCGCCGTACAATAGGTTTGAGACTTTTTAGTAATTTTCCCAACAAAATACTTGAGTATCTTTGTCTAGTTGAGGTTCGTGGATCTGAGCTTGAACTTGCCAATTCTCATCTCGAGAGGCTCGTGAGCCTAATTGATTTTTTAGCGATTTTTTTTCACATTAGATAAAAAATACACGTAGATTTCCTCAAAATTACACAATATATCCACCTTATTCGAGCTTTTCCAATATTGAGCGCAAGCACAAGCTCTATATCGTTCGTAAATTAACTGTCATCTAGTCAAGCTCGAGCGGAAATTTTAATACACGATCGAGCTCGAGTTGAGTTTTAAACATCGAATAGGCGAGTCGAGTTGAGCTCGAGATAGGCACCGTATCGGCTCGACTCCAATTCGATGACATTCCTTGGGAGCAAAGCAAGCAGCTCGATTGACAGCCAGGTGCTCATCAATCATTCCACATACTATAATCAGAAAACCCCAAAACATCTCAATTATTATAGTGTTAAGTGTAGTTTTTGTTCGGCTCATGAAGAAAACCGGTGCGTCGTGGCGAGTCCGAAGCCCCCACCTGCGTGGCATGATGTTTCGGGGAACGGCGAGATTACACTTAGAGACAGTTCATCCTACGTTGTTTCCATTATTACCATTTTTCTGCGCGTAACTTGCGTCACAGTTCATCCCCTATATATACGTGTGCGAATGAGAGAGAGAGAGAGGGCCAATTCACTCCAGACCTTCTATTGCGTTCTTCCTCGGCCTCTCTCTCTCTCTCTCGCTATAGCTAAGCTTGTTTTGTATATCAGTTCTTTGCTCTCAAGAAACAAGACAAAGCAAAGAAGAAGATGGGAGTGCTGGATCGTCTCTCTGACATCTTCGACTTCGATGTCTCAAGGCCACGGAAGAAACGCAAGCCCATGCAGGTTTCTTTCCTTCTTTCTACCACCCCTATATCCTTGCTTTGCTTTTCGGCGATCTTTTGGTTCTGGTACTTCCCGAGTATGCTGCTCAAGGTCTTGAACGCGCGCCTCTCTTCCTCGGATCACTTCAGTGCCATTCTCTAACTGTGTAGCCCCCGCCGGGGTTGTGAAATTTGCAGACGGTTGATATCAAGGTGAAGATGGATTGCGACGGCTGCGAAAGGAGAGTCCGGAATGCTGTTTCGTCCATGAAAGGTTCACTCTCTACCCCCCTCACGTCTACCACTTATCATCATGGGGCCAGCATCTCATATGGTTCATTCATGTATTCACCAATTATACGCCGCACCTATGATTTGTATCTCAAACCCGACGTTCATCTTATGTAATTATCTCGCGATGAATGAATTAAGAGATATCGCATCACCATATTGAGATGTTGTGTCATAGCTGGTTTATGTTGGACAAAATTTCATGCCATTTGGAGGCCACGGTCGCTCAGACGAAGTTAAAGTATTAGTTCTGTAAATCCGCGATAAACAGAACTTACGATAATACATGATATTAATATGGCTAATTTTTTAATTTTTCATTTTGCGACTAACCAACTGCCTATCTATTCACATATAGCTAGGTAAACAACTTTGTAAATATACTCAATTGGATCTAGCTGCTCATTAATGAGATTCAAGGTCCTTTTATACATCACATCCAAGTCCCACTTCCATGTCTTCATATCGCCTCCATTTCTTTCCTTACATATCATCCGCGCCACGAAAAGAAAAACGAACCTAAGGTTTCACTGATTAATTAAGCTGATTTCCTTGTTCATAGGTGTGAAAACAGTGGAAGTGAACAGGAAACAAAGCAAGGTGAGCGTGAGCGGCTACGTTGAAGCGGGCAAAGTACTGAACAAGGTGAAGAGCACGGGGAAGAAGGCGGAGCTGTGGCCGTATGTGCCGTACAACTTGGTGGCGTATCCGTACGCGCCTCAGGCCTACGACAAGAAGGCGCCTTCCGGCTACGTCAAGAATGTGCCGCAAGCGCTCCCGGGCCCTAACGCTCCCGACGAGCAGTTCACCACACTCTTCAGCGACGAAAACCCTAATGCATGTTCCATCATGTGAACAATATATGAGAGAAAAGAAAATAGAAGAGAAAGGTTAGTGCAGCTAAGTTTTTTTTTTCCATGTATAAAAGGGTTCTTTGGCTTGTGAGTTACTTCTTGTTGTAGTTCGAAGTTTTTCGGTTTAGGTTTTAGGAGCTTAATGTAATTTTGTGTTTTTTGGTACCATTTCATGGTTTTTAGCGTTGAAGGACAGATCAGTATCAATCTCTTTTTTTTCTTCTAAATCTTGAATTATAAAAGATATACATGTATTTTTCTGAGCACAGGCGTGGTTAATGATTTATGTCTAAATATTATCGTGGACGATGAAAAATATTTTTCTTTAATTCATTTTTCTAAGCGATATAAGCGATCATTTTTAGAAAAATATTTTTCAAACCATTTATTTTCGGCGAAACAAAAGCACCCTAAGTTTAGAACACAGAGAAATTTTTTCATAGAGACACTAGAGATATCTAAATATAGATCTAATATATTTACTGAGCTATAGGCACGACGGTCCTCCTTGTGCACGAAGAAATTGACTAGACATATCTCCCTTGCGATTATATAGTCATACAATTAATTAGTTCCCCCTAATCAACAACTAAAATTAACGTGCTTATCTAAAATGTTGACTGCATAAAGATCATCACGATCGATCTCTTCACAAGCTGTAAACGTAGTAAAAATGTATTCATTCGACATGTCTTTTCGAAATAAATAATCGATAATAAATTCGACATGTCTTTTCTACCGATCATCAAACGGCAACCTTCCAAACGACTGAAATGTTTAGGGCAAATGATTTTTTTAGAGAAACGGCATGATCGTGTGCTTATGGCTAATCAATACCAAAGTTGGGAAAAACGTGGAAGCCCGAGGGTTTTCCAGAAATGGCAGCACCATCCTCTTCTGTCCGTGATGTATAGATGTACTCGATTTGATTAACGGTGATTATGTTTCTAGCCCCATATCAATCAAGCATTCTTTAATCACCGTGCATGGAAGGGAGGATTAAGTTAATTGGATTGGATGGCAATTTTAGCAATCTTTTTTCGAATGGCGTATCAATTAGAATCCGTGCACTGCCACGTAGCTTATATGTGACATGTGTCACATTATTGCCCCGATTCAACAGGTGTAAAAATCGCCTTATGACGTAACTAATCAATTAATTAATTACATGGGTACTTATCCTTAAGAGTGGTTGAGTGATTCTAGCTTATTTAATTGGAGTTCCGATTTGGGAAGGCTTGAGAGCTAGAAAAGAAATAAGGAAAACGATTAAGTAACAATAATGCTTGCGGGGATAAGGCTCCATGTAGTTTTCACTTTCATATAAATAGCGAAGCACGTAACACGTTGCGAATCTTAGTTAGACCAATCTAGATATAAAAGAGAGAGAAATCATTACTTGGACCAATTATAAACATTTGGGATTTATATATATGTGTGACAGCACCAACTATGATTTTAATATAGTGGGACTCATATGTATAGATTTGACGGACTGCATCATATTCGATGGGTGCAATATATCCGAATGCTTGTATTTGGCGTGTGTAACAAGTTGGTCACATAAATTCATGATCGAGTAGTAATTAGGGGATTTTTACATTGATTGGATGAGCATTGTACATTTGGATGATTATTGATTTTTACTGGGGATGAAATGACGTGGTTTTGTTTTTTCAGCTCAGACAAAAAAAAAAGTTTATTGAGCTGAGCTAGCTTCTTAGGAATTATTAACAATTTGTTCGGCCCATTGGACTATATATCCTTTTGGACCGGCTCGCCTATTTGAGCAGGTCTAGACCAAAGAGTTAGGCCCATCTTCATTGCCACATTTCATGTTTTGGCCGATTAAGTTCATTAATTATTAATCACAAGTTAGGGTATAAAATTGAAAAATAAGTGCTGAATATATAAGTATTGAATGAATGCCGACGATATAATTGAAAAGGTATTTGATGATAATTGATTATCGATAGCTGAATATGATTAATTTCTTACCAAACATAGAACAATGATCATTACTTGTAAGTTCTACCAAAATATTTTGTAATATTGCAATTGTCATCAATTATTTTCAGGAAATATGTCAGAAAAGTTTTAAACCTATTGCATTTGTACCAATTTAGTTATAAACCTTTTTTTATGTTAATTCAATCCTAAACCGTTTATCTTTGTGCCAATTCAATCCTTTCGGCTAATTTTGACCGGATATTGCTGACTTGGATACCGAGCGGTCTACGTGGTATCACCGACGATGATGTGGACAACTTTTAATAATATTTTAATATTTTTCAAATATTTTTAAAATTTTTAAAATTTCTTTCTTTTTCTTTTTTTTTGCTTTTTCCTTTCTTCTTCCCTCCGGCCAATCGCCGAACAACTTTTAATAATATTTTAATATTTTTTAAAAATTTATTTATTTATTTTTTAAAAAATTTTTACTCTATTTTTTTTACTTTTCCTTTCTTCTTCCCTCCAGCCGATCGTTGGACATATTTTAATAATATTTTTTTATTTTTTTATTTTTTTATTTTTCTTTATTTTTCTTTATTTTTTACTTTTCCTTTCTTTTTCCCTCCAGCTGATTGCAGGACAACTTTTAATAATATTTTAATATTTTTCGAATTTTTTTTTATTTTTTTAGTTTTCTTTCTTCTTTTTTTTTTGTTTTTCCTTTTTTCTTCCCTCTAGCTAGTTGCCATTAAAAGTTGTTCATGTCATCGCTGGTGAAGCTACGTAGGTCGCCCACTGTCCAAGTCAGCAATATCCTGCCAAAATTAGCTAGAAAGACTGAATTGGCAAAAAAAAAAGGTTTGAAACTAAATTGACAAAAATGCAATAGGTTTATGACTTTTCTAACACTTTTCCCATTATTTTTCTATTGAAGAAATTAAGTATCCCCTCCCTTCCTTACCAAATTAAATGAATGCTTGAATTATTATCTGCTTGGTATGATTGTGACTTCACCAAAGCTTGATTTGCGACGTGGCCATGCTATGAAGTGCTAAAACTAGCATGTTTGGTAATGGTTGGTTGCGAAAATTTCAAATCAGTACTCAAAGTGGGGTCATTTTCTCAAGAAAGGGGTCCAAAGTGGATATAGTATTAAATAAGGGCATGAAGTACCCAATTAGTCTCAAATATGGGCCCGAAGTGCCCAATTAGTCTCAAGTAAGGGCCTAGGTTTGTCGGCCAGCGAGCACGTCATTGTTCTGGCAATCGGAACAAGGGCAATTTTGTTTTTTAATTTTTTTTCTCTTTTCCTTTTCTTCTTCTTCTTTTTTTCCTCTTTTCCCTCCGCTGACCAAAGTCGGGGCTGGCGGAGGTTGCAGCCCTCAGGCGGAGGCCGCCCTCGCCAACGACGGGCGAGGGCCGCTCGACGCCGGCGAGGGTTGACCCTCTCCTGCCCAGCCCAAGCGAGGGCAGCCCTCGCCCGACGCCGGCGAGGGAAACCCTAGGTCGGCCCTCATCGGTGTTGGGCGAGGGTCGCCCTTACCTTGGCTGGGCTGGGCCGGGCGGGCGAGGGCGAGGGTTGCCCTCGCCGAATCTGGCAAGGTGTTGCCCTCGCCAGATCTAGCGAGGGTTGACCCTCGCTTGCCCAGCCCAGCCCAAGCGTGGGCGACCTCGCCCGACACCAGCAAGGGAAACCTAGGGTAGCCCCTCGCCGGCGTTGAGCAACCCTCGCCCAACGCCGGCGAGGGCGGCCTTCGCCTGAGGCCAACAACCTCCGCCGACCCCGGTTATGGCCGACGGAGGGAAAAGAGCAAAAGAAGAAGAAGAAAAGGAAAAGAGGAAAAAAAAACAAAAGTAAAAGAGAAATTGCCTTTGTTCCATTCGCTGGAACAGTGACGTGCTCGCCTGCCGGTAAGCATTTGACCGGCCGGCGAACCCAGCGTCTTACTTGAGACTAATTGGGCACTTCGAGCCCCTATTTAAGACTGATTGGGCACTTCAGACCCTTATTTGATACCATGTCAATTTTGGACTCCTTTTTCAAAAAGTGACCCCATTTTGAGTACTGATTTGAAATTTTCTCTATTTGGTTTAAGACAACGGTACCTCAAAGCCAAGTGAGACGACCTTCGAAAAGCAGCTTTGACGGGAGAAAGTGTGCTAACCTATATTAGAAATTTTGAAATTTCATCACTTAATTGAGTTATCAAACATGTCCCAAGTGAACTTTTGACTTAATGGAGTCCTTCAAGTCCATGCTAAGTAAGGCTATCAAAAAGTTTAATCTCCTTGAGTGCGGAGTTTTCAATTTTCAGCACTTAGTTGAATTATCAAACATGCAGCACGAACAGTACACAACCACAAATTACAGTAGAAGATCATCACTTGCCTCATTTTTCTTGCCATAATCTTCTCACCATTAGCCCAAGATTCTTCATCATTAGTGACCATCTTTTCTTGACCCAACACACATACGATGCATTATGGTCTCATCAAGAATGGCACTAATTCTTTATCCGCATCCCCAAGTGCTTTCCACGGCTAGACCCACAAAGAGCAATCTTGATGAGCCACTTTGGGCCCTTTCTGCCAACGAAGCACATGAACAGAATAATATTAATTTCATCTCCTAACTCAGAAAGCTCTCACGCCCTCATCATCTCACCTGAACAGATGGAAGTGCAGTGGACATTCATCATCATGAGTTAGTCATAACAAGCACTGCAACGAAAACAAAATCAAGTGGCCAATGATGATAATGGACGAGTAGAGCAACTTTTTGAATCGACGGCTTCAGGACCAGTCCCAGTATGTGCAAAGAACATATATTCCGTCTACTGCTACATCTGGTGGTTGTAGATGAGTTTGGATTAAAGTACAATAAAGTTATGTACTGTGTCTATATTCAATTGCAACATGATAAGTGATAGTTTAGAAGACGGTGTGTACATATACGGTTTTCTAATGTATTGTACTCCGGATTATAGAAGATATGGGCGTAAGAGACGAACCGAAGGCGGGGGCTGGCAGTGGCCTCTGTGGCCGCTAGATGTGCCTTAAGATTTATTTCCTTGAAATTCTCTGTGTACATATCTTATTAGAAAAATTTAAGCCTAGTTTTCTATCTAAGCGAAGGGGAAAGCTTTTCTCGTCCAAGCAAGAAAAGAGGCAGGAAGTAGTGGAGAGGAGGACCCCATTTCCATGACTTTACTCTCAAGATGATAGGGATCATTTGACAGCAATCTTTTCTCTCTGCTTTCGGGGAAAAAATCTTCGTTCACATTTAAATGATTTGATCGATGGGCCACTTCTTTTGGGAGAAAGGATTTTCTCTTTGATGATTTGATTTTTTTTTTTAAATCATTGTTATCATTTGAAGACTTTTGTCTCTGCATTCTCGGCATCCTGTGCAAGAGATCAGACGCGAAGCATCTGCTAAGTACCACATGAAAGAAATTGAGGACTCTGGGGAGAAAAAGAAAACAATAACCGGAAGTCTTTTCAGACTAAAGTTATGGTCCACTTCCACAAGATTTCTTATCACGTTCGTGGCCACTCTGGTGTCACCTATTGTAATCGAGAAATATCTCGATTGGAATTTTCATTATTAGACAAGCGGTTCTTCTCAAAAATTTAAATTGTTAGATAAGCACGCTAGCAATACGCATGTATCACATTTCTTAACATTTGTTAGTCGTGCCGGAGTTTCGTGATTCAATTTATTTAAGCTGCATGCTGCTATGGACAGGTACGTACACTCAGCACCCATCTAAAGGATCAATCGGTTTCTTCTATGCGTTGATGCTTTTTGAAGCACATCGCTTTTAGAAAGACTCGAACATTTTCATTTTCATGATCTGTAACTTGCATCCGGTTGCATTCCCAGGTCACCACACCACCACCACCACCACCACCACCACCACTCACATGTTGTCTGGCAATATGTCCCCCCCTGTGGAGCCTAGTACATGATGAAGTAAAAGTCGAGCATGCCCATAGGTTTGGCGTTTACCGCGCAACGTTCGGGAGGGTGGCCCCACCCAACGAAACAACGCAAAGGCAAGTCCTCATCCTGACATGACTTTTCAACGCCTGAACTCCAGAAAGCAAGAAGGGTTTTTACCTCTAATCAGTAACATAAGAACCACATATTTTCGAAGTTCATCTTGTCATGTCCGAAGGCACATAAATGTTAAATTAGCTGCTCACACAGTTCAGTACCTTAGTTTCAAAAGGGTCCAATTTAAATGACTTATAAACCTATCGCAAGCCTCGGCATCAATCACATTGTCCAAGATTGATGAACATAGAGATTTCTATATGCTTACTAGATGATATGGACCCAGCTCGTAGCTAATAGTTTTGTTTACCTGAGAAGTCCAGAAACTCTCTCAAGTGATGACAAAGGGAGGGCTACAAACCAAAGATTCTCAACATATAGATTTCTGCAATTGCGAACAAGTCAAGGTAGGATTTGCTTTGACCCAAAAAAAAAAGGGAGGATTTGCGTTGGAAATGGGGTTTGAATAATAAAAATACTACAATGTATTTTGTCCTCGTCGAGAAGAAAAAGAACACTAATTTTACTGGTCTTCGGTTTCACCTACTTTCGTTTATTATGTTTCCGGCAATTCTTGTTCTTTCCTCTTCTTTCTGTTTGTTTGTGGAGGAGCAAATCATGAAATGCGACAAAGTATTTTATGTGATATTGTAATGTATCTCTCACCAATCTTAAGTCAACCTCGTAATTTACCGTTTGTTTCGCACTATTGCTTAACGCTCATCTCCCCATCTCTGTGGTACAAATGTCGAGTGATAGCAGCGGGTTCTTTTACCCTTTCCCTCACTGTCGCTATCGTTGACTAAGTAGTATTTAACCTCGCAAGGTGGTCCTCTCCCCTTCTCGACAAATTTCACGTGTTTAGGAAAGAGAGACTCAATTAGAATATAGGACTCTCAGCTTTTTTTAGCACGGCTTCCCAAACAGTTATCCTATGAGTAGCGTAGATAACTTTTATGATGATCACCCATTGGGCACGCAGCCTAGTAATAAGGGAATTGGGTAGGGTTGCGGCATTTAATTTCGAGTGTGATGTTTGATTCTCATACTTCATAAAGAGGTAGAGTAAAAGTTTGAGAGAGAGGAGGGGAGACTTAGAATAGTTTTCCTTTCCTCTAGCTACTAAGATGTTAAGTTTGCTAGTTATCCCGATGGCAAGACAACTTTGACTTGTGACGAGAATTGGCCTTGAGTTTGAATAACCGTCTTCGGTGCTTTAGTCGTCTTCAATAAAGGAAGCGATATGAAAATTACGGAGAAAAACACTTTCTAAAAATAGACTTTTGCTGGGAGGGGCAAGCTCATGACCAGTTCATTTCCCAAACCAATCCCGTCCGCCAGTTTCCTCATCAACTTGGAGGTGAAGGACAAGGAATGTTCTAAACGAACTTTTCCATTTGTTTTATGAACTAGTCAAGTTTCGAGACTTTTGTTTGGCACACCGATGATGTAAAATTATCATTGCACAAGCAAGATTCAATACTAACACTTATACAATTCTTAATTTTGGCATTTGCATTCATTTTATTAGTAGATGAGGATTTCCATTTCAGACCGCTTGCATAAAAAAGTATATTACGTTGACGGTGTACCTTACATAAATCTAAACTTAAACGGTATCGTCCACGTATAATTTTGATGGCTAGGTTGAATTTGCTCCATGCGCATAATTTGCACATATTTATGCATTCTCGGTCATTAAGCCTAACACAATCAGGGTTCTCTTTGTCCTTTGCTAGTCATCACTTTTTCCTAGTTGTATATTATAGTTTGAGTCTCACCTACCGACTTTTCACTCCTTTACATATGAAGGAAAAGGACATGATTGCACTAGCATACGCACATACTAATCAAGTACTAAAATTGGACCCAGTAAAGCTTCTTAAGTCAATCATGGATATCTCCAAACGCAAACCAACTAAAAACCTAAATTTTAATAGAGCATCAATGGGCTTATTACTTCAAAACCGAGCTGAAGTCTGTTGAAAAGTTGAAGTATGACGTCCCTCTTTGATTGTTCATAGTCATGTTTCTTTAGAATATCAGTCAATATATCAATTCGTTCAAAAAGTCTTAGTTCAATGCGCGAATCGACCGAACAAAGTCATTGCTAACGAAAATCGATAAAGTTTAGAGTCACATGTGATAGCATTTCCGGTCCCCTTGATCTGATTCACGACTCCATCGCCCCAAACTCTCCGATTAGCAGACAACCAACAAACAGAGCACACCTTACCCAAAAAAAAAAAACAAACAGAACATGACACCAACACTCAGACAAAGGAAGAAAAGGAAACACAAAAGAAAGGGCTGCACATGTAATATATAAAGAAGAGGAGGATCAATGCACACACACGAGTTCTTGAGCACGTCCTCATGTTCTCTTGCGGAGACATCCAAGCCCACCACCACACCATAACAAAAGAGAGCCAAAAATGAGAAGCACTACTTCCATTTTCACCATCATAAGAAGCTGATCCCCCCCAAAAAAGCTAAAGAATACCAACTTTTCTCACCACTTTTTCCTCTCTCTCTCTCTCTCTCTCTCTCTCTCTCTCTCTCTCTGAGAGGGCTGAGTTGGGTGCGTTTGCCTGATGCTCCAAATGGTCGATCCAGGGAAGAGGACAGTGCTTCTTGTGCTGCTCATCATGATGAGCAGTGTTTGGGCGGAGGACAGGCTCATAAACCCATCAAAGCTGGAGATGTTCGTGGACAAGCTTCCGGACATGCCCAAGGTCCAAGGTTTCGACGTCGTGGGTGGTGTTCCTAGGCCCAAATCCCTGATTATTGGCATGTACGAGACACGCTGGGTAAGAAAGAAAGACAATCTTTTACTTCCATCTTCTTCCCTGCATCTCTGTCTCTCTGCAACTCTCTCTCTCTCTCTCTCTCTCTCTTGGGTGTCAGATTATATTCTTCTCGAGTTCCCTCTGATTCATCACAATTCTATGTTGGCATCCCAGGATTCATAGAGTTGCGGATTTGCCCTGCATAGAGCAATCTTGTCTTTCTCCATTAGGAACCTATGATGCAGTTCATTCCATTCACATATTTTTACACTTACTTTCGATGGATTCGAGTTCATTTGGGTCAACCTGCAAGAAATCTCCATTTTCGCTGTAAACAAGGAAAAGAAACTAAGACACGCCATTTTTATATATTTTGCTAACTTTGGCTGCATGTTGATCCTGACACTTTCATCACACCCCCACGCAATCAGATGTCTGAATTCTCGAGCTATGGCTTGTGATTTTTGTTCTGTGAGCTCAACCTTGTATTTGCCAGCACAAATCCAGACCAGGCCAAGGCTCGTTCAGTGCACCGCATGTGACATCATTTTTTTTTAAAAAATTATTTTTTTATTTTTGTGGGGGTCAGCAAATAAAGATTTTTCATTTTACTATGGCTCTTCACATATATGAATTTCAATTCGCTTCTGGCCAGTGGCTGGTGAAACATTCTATTCCAGTTAAGATAAGATTAGGGCATATCTTTAAATTAAAAATCGCAGATCATAATCATGAATCAACTCAACTCATTTTACATTTTGTTGGAAGAGGGGGGAATAGATCGTGCACCAATCTTTGTTATTTAAAGTGACAAGATTCGCCGAATTATATAAAAGGAAGCGCACTTCCAAAAGAACTGCGATTAGTCAGTCCGTAGCAACTGGTTCTGGTTCGATTCGTCATTAACACTAGTCGCGTTTTTAGTCAAGATGATAACCATTCTTTCTGACTTCTGATATTTAATTTAATCATAGGGTTTGTCCCGCCTTTTTCTCGACATCTCCGCCGACCACCACTCTTCTAGTCGTTACTTTCCTAGCAACTGGAATTTTGTATTGCTATATACAATTGGGCCTCAATAAAGTTTAATCTAACTTAGATAATTAATGGGTTGGAAGCTTTTTAGGTGAATTAATTATTAATCAATTCGTGAAGAACAACAATGATATAAAGGACAATAATTTATGCTGTCGGGTTCTCATCCTATAATTATGTTATCCGTCGTTTTTTTTATATGTTTTTTTTGGTCATAGTCGTTTTGTTATACGAAGTCTGTGCTTTTTGCTTTTCTCAGAAATTCCATAGGGATGTCCCCTTGACCCCGGTCTTCGCCTACGGCACGTCCCCGGCCACCGCCACGGTTCCCGGCCCCACCATCGAGGCCCTCCACGGCGTCGACACTTACGTGACGTGGCGGAACTACCTCCCCCCGAAGCACATCCTCCCGTGGGACCCGACCATCCCGACCGCGGTGCCGCGCACCCGGAGGGGCATTCCCACCGTGGTTCACCTCCACGGCGGGATCGACGAGCCCGAGAGCGACGGGCACTCGCACGCGTGGTTCACCGCCGGGTTCCGAGAGCGGGGGCCCATGTGGACCAAGGAGAAATACCACTACCCCAACAAGCAGCATCCCGGGAACATGTGGTATCACGATCACGCCATGGGGTTGACCCGGGTCAACCTGTTGGCCGGCTTGATCGGGGCCTACATCGTCCGCCACCCGGCGGTGGAGTCGCCGCTCGGGCTCCCGGCCTGCGACGAGTTCGACCGCCCGCTGGTGGTGTTCGACCGGAGCTTCCGCGTGGACGGCTCCATATACATGAACTCCACCGGAAACAATCCCTCCATACACCCTCAGTGGCAGCCGGAGTACTTCGGCGACGCGATCATAGTGAACGGCAAGGCGTGGCCTTACATGGTGGTGCGGCGCCGCAAGTACCGGTTCCGCATCATCAACGCCAGCAACGCGAGGTTCTTCAGATTCTTCTTCACCAACGGGCTGGAGATCGTTCACGTGGCGGCCGACTCGGCGTACCTCGAGGAGCCCGTCGCGGCCAACGGGACCCTGGTGGCCCCGTCCGAGATCGTCGACGTGGTGGTCGACTTCTCCAAGTCGAAGTCCGACCACGCCGTCCTGGCCAACGACGCGGCGTACCCGTACCCGTCGGGGGATCCGGTCAACGAGGCCAACAGCAAGGTCATGAAGTTCATCATCAAGAAGGACCCGGAGGTCGACCCGACGAGGATACCGGAGAAGCTTATCGAGTACCCGGCGGCGGACCCATCGGCGGCTTCGCGCACCCGGTACATCGCCATGTACGAGTACACGAGCGACGCCGACGAGCCGACGCACCTCTACCTGAACGGCAAGCCGTTCGACGATCCGGCCACGGAGACGCCGGCGGCGGGGTCGACGGAGGTGTGGCACGTGATCAACCTCACGGAGGACAACCACCCGCTGCACATCCACCTGGGGCTGCTCAGGGCGCTGGATCAGACGGAGCTCCTCGACCTGGAGGAGTTCAAGGGGTGCATGATGAAAACGAACGACGCGGAGAGGTGCCACGTGGGCGAGCACGCGCGCGGCCGGAAGGTGGGCGTGCGCCCCCACGAGAAGGGGTGGAAGAACGTGTACAAGATGACCCCCGGGTACGTGACGACGGTGCTGGTCCGGTTTTCCTACATCCACTCCAACGCGTCGTACCCGTTCGACGCCACGGCCGAGCCCGGCTACGTCTACCATTGCCACGTAAGTACATCTGCGCAGCATCCCGTTCGTGTCTTTTTTTTTGTCGTCATTTGTTTCTTCTTTTCTCGTATATTTCCAAAATCATCCTGATTGAGAATTTCCAATACTACACACTTCAAGGACTACATAAACTTTTAGTCTAACGATTAGTTTCGCAAATGGCGGAAATTGCGCCAATTAAATTCTAAATCATATTACGTCCTGTCGATTGAACTGCACGTCCCTCGCCCAATGGCCGACGAGGGCACAGTAAGAAAAAAGTACAGAAGGAAAGAAAAGAAGAGAAAAGAAAAAATAATTATAAATTTTGAAAAAAAATATTAATAAAAATCGTTCACGTTAACGCCAATTGTACCATGTAGAATGACTAGTGTTCACGTTAGGATTTCCAATCAAAATTGTTCAGACGGATTCAATTGGCAAAACATGAAAATGTTTAGGATTTAAATGGAACGATTAAAAGGTTTATGATTGAATTGGTAAAAATTCAATAGGTCCAAACAATCCGGTCAAGAACCGTATCACTTAAGTCTGATGATTGCTTTCACAAAAGCGAAAAAAAAGGGAATGAAATCCGGCATCGAGAAAGACAGCAGAGGTGGGTCGTTCCAGAATCGGTGCGTCGGGCTCCGGAAGCCCTGCGCCGCATGCAATATGCGTGCTTCATGCGACCGTCGGCTTAAGAGAAATACATCTTCATCATTCATTACTGTGTGTATACATAAAATATTCAATTTATTAAGGAAGGAGGAATAAAAAGTGGAGGGTGAAAATTGTTCGGGGCAAATATGATTGAAATTCGGGTCGGATCGGGGCAGTGATAGAGTTGAGGCCGTTGGGTCACGGGGTGTATACCCAACGGCGAGTCTGACACGACGAGTGCATCAGAAACTTTTTCTGATTCTCTCACGTTTCTGGATGGACATGGGCTGAGGTTCACATGATGCCGAATTCAGACTGATTTTGTCCTGTCCAATTCTTAAAAATCGAATAGATTTTTAAACTCCGTTATTTCGAAAAAAAGGTAAATGATCTGAATTTTCTTTTTGCTAAAAACGATTTTTTTGTTTCGGTTGAAATGATTAGTCGAACATTATTGAGAACGATAATCTGTTTCTAAATATTTTCGCGAACGATGCATTCACCTTTTGTAAGCAATGCGAGCGATTGTCTTTACGAGTATAGTTTTTAAATCGTTCATTTTTTAAGAAAGAAGCCTTTTTGGTACTGTGAATGCTGGAACGAGGAACTAGAATAGCGCCTTTTTGTTTTGGGCCATGCTATGGTATGGTATGACGAGAAGTGCTTGAAATGGGCAGATCTTGGATCACGAGGACAACGTAATGATGAGGCCTCTGAAGTTCATCAAATGAAGAGAAAGGCCCAGTGCATGTTGCGCCGAAGAGGCCCCAAAACAAGGTCAGCACTTCGGCTAGAAGCCCAAAACAAGGCCCACTTCATCTTTCCTTTTTTGCAGCTTTCCAAAGGGGAAATTGACTGGCACGTCTTCTATTGCAAAATGCAGGATCAATCTTTTTGGGCGACGTGCATCGATGGAGAACGTGTGCATGGATCATGTCCGAGTAAAAATATAGAGTAGTGTCAGAAATTGATGCCAGAGATGTTGGCTATTTGTGTGTACGTGTTTTAGGGTCGTGGATGTTGGAATAACGAAGACAAAAGAGAGGTGATATATGTGAAATGGAGCAAGTCATATAAAGACTGAGATACGGAGCCATCTGATTTGATTCGTTGTTGATAGCAGCCATGAGCTGTGCATCTTAGGGTGATGTTTTTGTCGGCGGACTGTGGGGTCGCCTTTCATGCATCCCTAGGGTTGAAGAAGGGCGACCGCTCTTTCTTAAGATCATAAAGTTGGACCGGAAGACCATAAGAGTCGTGAGATCGAATGAGATTCCGACTCAGCCTCCCGTAAGATATTCCGTCGCATGTCAATGCGAGGAAGGAGCAGGTGATAAGCAAAACTTCTTATAGTTAAAGAAGAACGAAGATAGTATTTACTTTGCGATTGTACGTGCAATTCAAGTTAGCATTGAAAAATATCATTTAACTAGCCGATAATTACTTAACAATACAAAGCATCGTCATATACTTCATGGGCCGGATATTTCCAATTTCTCTCAATGACTTTCATATGAATGAACCATTATCGACAGGCAGAAATCCAATTTCACTGTTCAAAGAGGGATGGGAAAAGAAAACATAAGACTATGTAAACACATGTAAATTCAGAAATGTTTGCTAAAGGATATTCAAAATCAGAGAAATATTGATCTGATGGACTATATGGACAAATCGTGAAAAGATTTATGATTCAATCGAGATAATTGAAAAGTTTATGATCGAATTGGTACGAGTGAAATAAACCTTTGGACTCTCTTGGTTCTTTTCCCTTCAAAATCACATATTGCTCTTTCACTGGCAAGGCAGCGACATGGACCGGATTAGAGAACACAACATCCTCTCAAGATTACTCTGACCAAAAGACCTCCGACAGCAATTCAACAATTCGTTAGGACTAAATAGCAAAATCCCACTTTAGTCGGCATTGAGATGTAATTGGCTTAAACTCGAATTCAGCTAATCAAATTACTAAAATACCATTATTCTTTTAGAATATACTTAGTTATTATGGTTGCGGCAAGTAAGTGAGCCGCGTCTCTATTTGCACTCAGCTCTTATGGAGTAACCAAGCCGCATCGGCAAAATCACGCGACACGATAATTTATTCAGCAGTGACCCAACATCGATAGAAATATGAAAAGTTGAGATACTTGATCGAACAAAAGAGTCAACTCGCGGTGCGTTTGTTTCGCGAAAAGTAAGCGATTTAAAATGACCGATTGCATCTTTTACAATAATCAACGAACGAAAAATATTTTCGTCGTTCACGAAAATATGTCGATAATAAAAACATTTTCAATTAACTAATAATTTCACACGATATAAATGATCATTTTTATGAAAATATTTTCCAAATTATTTATCTTCCGCGAAATAAATTGAGGGTTTTAGGTTCATTTGATTCAATATGGATAATGACACAAATAATTCATGAACTTTGGCCTAATGTGTAATGTGGTCCCTGAACTTTTAATTTATGCAATATAGTCCCTGGACTCTTAATTCATGAAATATAATTCATGAAATTTTAATTTGTTCAATGTAGTCCCAAAACTTTAAATCAATGTGCAATATAGTCTCTGGACTCTTAATTTGTTCAATGTAGTCCCTAGTAAAAGTTTAGAGATCGTATTACATATTGGTTTAAAATTTTAGAATTATATTGAATAAATTAAAATTTCACGAATTATATTACATGTTGAGCTAAAGTTTGAGGACTACTTGCGCCATACTTTACCGATTTTAATAAATTTTCTCGCATTACTCACATTTATCTGGGGTTAATGTCTTTTTGGTTTTTTGTTCGAAGGTGTGGGGGGAGCAGGTTCGAGCTGCGCGAGAAATGGCGGCGCTGGTCGGCCGGCCATTTCCTTCAAGAGGCGGCGCCGGCAGTTTCCCGCCCAACGGCCGGCCATCTCCGACGAAGCCGCGCAAGTTCTGCATGGCTTCATACCGTCCATCAGTTAAGATGGGCTAAGATTTGGTGCTCTTGTTGTTGCGATTTTTGTTGATGGTGGCGGTTCGGTGCCGCAAATCGATTAACGGGAAGTGCCGCTACCGTGCAGTGGAAGAGGGATTACACGAGCGTGATGATAGTGCCCACGGGGGTCGGTGCGTCCATCGGAGGATATGCCGGCGATGCCCTGCCGGTTGCCCGCGCTCTCTCTTCGGTCGTCGATTGCCTCATCTCTCACCCCAATGTACGGCTCTTTGATTTCTTCTCCGTTTTTATGTTTCTCCTCGAGGGTATAGTTGCCATGTATCGTTTGATGGGGGTGTGTGAACGGCTCGTGGGTGCGCATGGTGATGCTCGGCATTCATGGTAGCTCTGTTCTTGGCTTTTAGTTCACTTCTCTGTTGCAAGATTGTGGATCGCTCAAGAACATTTTGATTAAGGAGAAGGCTGCAGAATTGCCAGGTTGAAATTCTTGTGTGGCTGGTTGTGTTCTGGTGGTAATCAATGGGAAACTTATGAAATTGGCAGAAGCGACTTTAAGTTACGCATCTGTTTTATCTCTGCTTTCAACGTCCCATGGAATGGACAAGGAGTTGAACTGAAGCTTGTGATCTTTGCTAAGACAACAAGACACCTTTTTTCCCTCCTTAAAGGATAATGAGTCTACTATGATCAAAAGTGCCATCTTTGCAACGTGGAGCTACTCTGAGATCTTGTTGCCTTATCGCAACCGTAATGTAAATCAACAAATGGGTTTAAGTGGATTGACTGTTTTGTATGTTCAGGTGCAGCTGAATCAACGATAAACTCCTAGAGTATGGTAGTAGCACCTGTTGTCTGGAACCAACTCTTGCCAAGTATGAATATGAGTCTGGGCACAATAGAAAGATAAGCATGGAAATTTAAAGAAAAAATGAAGGAAATGTAAAATTTGTGCTCATGTGTCTCCTCTACTTGTTGTTCGGGCAAATCTTTGAACTGCAATTCTGGATCCACTGGTTATTGTCAGATAAATGAATATAATTACGGATGAACAATATGGTGGAACAGTTCATGGGTGGAACAATTCTGAATATATTTGTTGGTTGCATGTTTCTTTTTTGACTCTGCAATGATCACACATGCCAATGCATAATTTAACATGTCATTGTTCAACAGGTTCTTAATGCAGCAATGCTCTACTGGCCAATGCCAAATGTCTTATATGTCGAAGGCCATGCTCTTGATCGGTTTGCAGAAGGCTTATGGGCACTGCAGCCTGTTCACCAGAATAAGGTTCTACTGTGCGCTTCATTTATCTTTAGAACATCAAACATCTTCTGTGTACTTCATGAATTGAATGCGTGGGACTTGTGGCACACCGAAGGTTGGTCTTGTTCTTGATGCTGCAATAGAAGAAGAGCTTCGAGTTCGTCATTTACAAGTCGCTGATGCAACAAGAGCTTCCCTTGGTTTGCCTGTTCTGGAATATATTGTAACAGATACCCCACTAGAGGTCCGACACTATACTTTCTCTGAAATCGCGGTGCCAAAAGATTGTTCACTCCCCCCTCTCCCCTCTTAAAGAGTCTTGTTCTTAGGGCACTCATTTAGCTTATTATGTATAGTGAATTTATATTTTTAAGACATTTTTTTTATAGGTAATACGAAATATAGAGAAAAGTTTAGTAACTTCACACATCACAAGACATTGGAACATGTGAACCTTACATTTTTTTTACATTTCGAATGCGCATTAAATGTAGCTTTGTCAATGCCTTAAGACCAGTTTTTAACAAAATCCATTGTTTTTTGAATGTGTGCCAATGGTACATTTGCTCTCATTGATCAGTAATTATATTTTGGTTTGACAGCTTGCTAGACTTTAACATTAATTTGTGTCAGTTTACTGCAGAGTGTTTCTTGCCCGGTCTCCTTAAACTGCTTTCATGTTGCTTCATTTTATGGTTTGAAGCATTATAAACCTTTTTGTAATGAGTACAAATTCTCATGAATTTTAAGGCTTGAATTCCTCTTCATAAATTGTACTTTCAGTTGGAGAAGTGGATCGATCCTGAGAATGGCCATTCTACTGGGAGGATCAAGCATCCTGGCGCACTATTGAGAGCTGTACAAACTTTAGTTAGCAGAGCAAAGGTAAATGCTGTTGCTGTTGTGGGACGCTTCCCAGATGATGATTTGGATGATACGGATGATTATCGACAAGGAATGGTATGCATATCATTTGATTTGGATTCCTCATTCCCTGTTTAATAATAAGTTTTCGCCAATTAGAGCTCTATGAGAAAGCCAACTTCATTTATAGATTATTTGTGTATGGAAATGATGCCCTTCTTAGCTTTGCGGGCTCTTAACAAAATACTTCTCCTCATCAATTGACTCCTCTGTTCAGGGAATAGATGATATAGCGGGACTTGAGGCACTCGTAAGTCATTTAGTGGTAAAGGAGTTTCAGATACCATGTGCACATGCTCCTGCTATGTCACCCCTGCCCCTGAGCCTATCTCTCTCCCCGAAATCGGCGGCAGAGGAGGTTAGTGCTTCTACAGAAACAATATTTCCCTATCTGTTGGTGTGTATGTGTATGTTAGTTGGTGCGGGCAGGTCGGTGGCTGTGTACCCTGTCATGCATGTGTCACGGGCCGACAGTTCCTTGGCCGCGGAATAGCCGTCCTAGCGCGTCGTTCACATCAGGCCAGCCCTCGTTCAATAGTCGTTCCAGAGAACAATATGGCAATTAGCTTCCTCGTATCGAATCGTACCACGCCTAGCTTGGCTTGGGCGTTTAGTCCATTGAGTGAGACACACAAAATACTTAGGTACGACAACTGGTTTTGCCTTCCATGGCCTCATTAGGGCAGCGGCATTAGCTCTCGACTAGTTTGTACATGGGAGGCTAACCCCGCCTTCAAAGCTCCTAAGGGTATATTTGTTCCATCCTAGAACTCCTAGCACCAACTGTCCTGACACCACTCCCACGACCTAGTTACATTTCATCCCTTATGCGTCCTCACTCTTCACCCGATAACCCTGAGCACCACTTACAAGGGTACATGAGTACGAGAGAATCACAGTCCGTGATATTCTCCCCCACTCAGTTCCGCAACGCCCTCGTCGCGGGCTGTTCTATCGCTTCCCTATGTCATTTCTCACCATCAATGCCGTTTCTTTTTTCGGGACTTACATGAGTGGTGGACGCTCACCCAACAAAACAATTTGTCTCCATTGGTAGCTTTTCTCGATTAGAGCTGTTTGGTCACTTGTGCTTTCCCTAACAAGTGTGGTATTTTTCGCCAACTGCACCAATTTTGGCAGCACCATTCTTCGCCTACTTTGGAATTCTCATGATCTCAGCAGACCAATAGAGATTTTTCTCCTTGTTGATAACGTGGTAGCATACCCATCTTGAGATTCGCCAAATCAATCAAGGAACATTTTCCCTATTCAGTGAGGAATCAATTCTTTTCTGTGCCCCCATTGTCATCCTAGAAGCTGGTGGAGAGCCGCACTTTGTTCGAGCATCTTTTGGCCCCGACGATTACTCTCTACCCTCGTAGGACTTGGTAGACCACAGGTTTTCTTCGACTCACTCACTTACTGGAGGGATCTTGCTTTAATACCATCTATCACGGGCCGACAGTTCCTTGGCCGCGGAGTAGCCTGTGCAATGCCTAGCGTGTCGTTCACAACAGGCCAGCCCTTGTTCAATAGTCATTCCAAAGAACAATACGGCGATTAGCTTCCTCGTATCGAATCGTATCATGCCCAGTTTGGCTCGACCGTTTAGTCCGTTGAGCAAGACACACAAAATACTTTGGGTACAACAATTGGTTTCGGCTTGCCATGGCCTCATCAGGAGAGCGGCATTAGCTCTCGACCAGTTTGTACACGGGAGGCCAACCCCGCCTTTAAAGTTCCTTAGGGTATATTTGTTTCATCTTAAAACTCTTAGTACCAACCGCCCTGACACTACTTCCACGACCCAGTTGGATTTCATCCCTTATGAGTCCTTACTCTTTACCCGATAATCCCAAGCACCATTCACAAGGGTACAAGAGTACGAGAGAATCATGGTTCGTGACACATGCGCATATGAAATTACCTCCACCTTATATGTCTGTTAGAAATATTGTGAATAATCAATTTCTTATGGACAAGCCAGAATATCTAAGTAGTGAAGTAAACGGCATTTAAAGTGCTGCCTCAGTGGATGTTGTAAATATGGCACTAGATCCACCAGAATAGAGCATGTCTATAAGTTGCTCTTATCAAGGTTTCATCCTTGCATTCTAACTTGTTGTTGCTTCTAGCTTGAGATAAAGGTTGAAATACTTCTCAGTGCTTTTTGTTGATTTCTATCTTTACATAGAACTTTCAAAATGCTACGTTTGTTAGATGTATTGTTGCATTCTTACAAGTTATAACCTTACTTTAGTTCGAATGAGTAGCTTCTGGAGACCATACTGGTCTTGGGCTGCAACTATATGGAACGCTCAACACCTTTTCAAACAATTATGAAATTTTGTGCATTCACTAGGGCTCATGCTTGTGTGATTCTTTGTGCTTAACGTGTGTCTTTATGTATATTTTTACTATCCTGAGTCATAATGTCTGGGTCTTGTAGATAGGATATACATTCCTTCCTTGCGTGCTTGCTGGGCTAAGCAATGCACCTCAGTACTTAGTCAACAAATCGGAGTTTATGGAGAACAGGTGCATATTAGGCAGTGATGTTGATAGTGTTGTTCTTCCTATAGATGCTTGTGGAGGTGATGGTGCTCTTGCTTTCGCAAGAAGGAAGAAGAAGGTAATTGTATGAATGCAATACTGCTTTCTACTAAAATTCTTTCTCCGAAGTCGTGCTAAAAGAAAAGACTTCATAGCATTACCCAAAGGAAAAAGCAACCGGGTTACCTTGAACATGGCCAAAAGAAGTGTTATTCAACATTTATCTCTCTTTACTTATTTCAGCCGCTGATAATTGTTGTGGAGGAGAATGAAACAGTTCTCAATGACACACCAGACGATCTGCAGATTGAAGTGGTATGAAACTGAAGCCTTGCTCACTCTTCTTCCATAATCTTTTGTGTTGAGATCCAATGAAACATTGGGAGAAGAGTTTGATGCCGGTGAGATTGTCAACCACCTTATTCTTGTTTCTTGAGAGATGCAATAACTGGATTAAAAGCTTCAAAAACACACAGTTGTGCCCTTCAATAAGGGCTTCCTTATTTAGGACTAAGTACTAGTTTTGAGACCCAGTAATATCAATAAAATCATATTTTGATTGCTTTAATTATTAAGGAATATAATGTTTGGGCCATCCAACACTTCCCCCTTTGCTGAAATTTAATTTAAAAGCTGTTGGAAACACTTGATCCGTGACTTTCCCAATATCTAATTTTATGCAATGATAAGTGGCGGAAACAAAGAAAAAATGGAAACTCTATGCAATAGCACGCTCTCTTCACGTCTTATGATTATATGTTGCCACTGAAAAGCACGAAACAACCTCATTTGTCTATACAGGTAAAGGTTTCTAATTACTGGGAAGCAATAGGTGTTATTGCCGCTCACAAGGCCGGCGTGCTCCCGGATGCACTAAGAAGGAACAGGATAGGCAACATCTGCAGTGTTTCAGTTGCGCCTCATAACGGTAGTGCAGTTGCTAGTTTTGCCTCTTCTGCTTGATCTGATGTATCGGCCTCATGCAAAAGACATTATTATGCGGCACGCATGAAAACTTTTTGATATGCGAAAGGGTTTTGTGGCAAGAGTCATGTAGAGGGCCCATTTGCGATATCAAGTACTTTAGATTGACAAATGTCTTCTTTTTCGATCTTTTCGGCGGTGTAACGAGCGCTGTACCTAATTAGATATAGGACCCGACGCATTTGTGGTTGATCTACTCTCTCTGTCTCTCTGTCTCTGTCTCTGTCTGTCTCTCTCTCTCTCTCTCTCTCTCTCTCTCTCTCTCTCTCTCTGTCTCTGTCTCTCTCTCTCTCTCTCTCTCTCTCTCTCTCTCTCTCTCTCGTGGGTCACTAAGCTGGCTGACATACTTACTCCGAAACAGGCCGTTGGTGTTTGATGTAACATAAAACAAATGGTCAAGAAATACCAGTGTACTACGTTGGTGATGGTCCTCACACCCTCAGTTAAATACCTCATCAACTTGTTTCCAGCGATTATTGGGTGTTGTAGCTATCATTCACTGTCTGAAAACTGTATATGATGCTCATTTCTGACTTTTGAGGACAGCTATGTATTACCCATAAGTTGTGTGGCCTCGCCGAATGGTGTGCTTGTCAAGGATGTCCCAAGGACTTGAACTCTATGTGGCGTCGTCGCTTAGCGGTTCTTCACTAGCTTAGGTATTTCCACAGGTGCTCGTGTTTATCGGGTTGCTACTTCGGAGGAGTAAGTGTTGCCAGCTGCGAATAGTACAGCGTGCCAAACAGGACGAGTTCCTTGAGTCACGGGGTCCATGTGAATAGCGCGACTTCCCTTGTTTGTGCTTGTGGTCTATCTTCGCAACGTGTACTAAAGGGTCAAGAAATTTTGCCTTCCCCCATGTGTTTAATGCAAAATTGCTGAAGCTAAAGTTTTATTAACTCCAAAGCATGCTTTGGTGAATCTGTCGTGCATATCCTCGTTTTGGACAGCAGAATCTCCATCTTTCACTGCTTTTAAGAAATGTCGAAAAGGGGAAAAAGGAAAAAGAAGCAATTTTACTTTACACGACTTCTTTTCTAGTTCTTTAACCTTTCATGATTGGAACATCATTCGTCTAACACCTTCGCAATCACCAGTTGGCTTTATTTGTTTATTTAATTATTGCCTTTTAATTTCAACTGAAATCACTGTCATAGTACATGGCTTGCTCTCTCACTGCTAAAGCCGGCTTTTTCCTCGCCTGCCTGCTGACAGGCAGAGACATTCTTGACTGCACCGGATACGTGTGAGCGCGGCGGACTCACTGAATTCAAGGACTCACATGCCGGGATCATTAAGAATTTGTTCCTGCTCTTGGAACCTATCAAATTCAAGAGCTTATATGCAGTCGGTTCGCATGTACCGGGTTCGTTTAGAACTTGTCCTCCCGGCAACACAGAGGACCACCGCGGAGAGAGCTAAGCGAGTTAATATCTGATACCACCGCGTATTGTGGGTCTAATTCTTGTAACTTGTTTGAAGCATGGTGACTTAAAACCTTGGCAGGTACAATCTCATTGCAACTTCTGATACCGAGAGTGAGTCCCAACCAATTTTGACAACTGGGGTGAATTACTATGACATCTCCTTGTTTTGGTAAAATCATGGAAAACTCTTGTAATTTCGAGAATAAATTAAAATTCATTGAGAACTCTGTCCACAGTTCTTGGAACACATTAAAATAGCCAAACAAGGCTATCTTGATGCATATTTTTATTAACCGAACAAACTAGAAAGCCGCGGAACATTAATATTTGCCTCAAAACCCGCACATGAGCTCTATATATCTGGTGCACTGTGATTTGCTGTTATGAAGCTGAAAACTACACGTGGGAGCAAAATGTCGCGAATTTTATTAGTAAATGTAAGTGATTGGCATATCTACAGAAGATCATAGCACGCAAGCCGGAACTTTTGCAAGAGGTAGAGGATTTGTTTAAAAGGTAACTTGGAAGGTTTAGTGGTTAATTAGTGCAGATAACCGTGGAATTGGTGAAGCTACTCAAATGAGATTATGGCAATCAAGAAAACTTCTCTTTTCAGCGGTAGCTTCGGGTCCCTTCAGTGGCATTCAACAACCAAATGGGGAGATTACTGAACCTCTAATATTAGTAAGAGATTGGAGAGAGGTTTAAACATGCTGATAACAGAGCATGATCATCTGGTTAACACCACTTGATTAAAAAAGAAAAGATAGGGACGGCAACGCTATAATAAGTCTTATCAGGTGTATCGACAGAGTTTCTCTTGTTTGGAAACATCACAAAACAAGAGGGACCGACAAAACAACCAATCAAGAACGGAGCAAGTAAAAGCAGATAAGATCCTTATCCATTAACACTCTATTTAATTTTATTCACTAACATATTGCACACGCATAATGACAAGATAAAAAAGAAAAGAAGAAGAAGAAGAAGGAAAATTCAAATGTTGGTGAGGTTAGTTACATCTGCCATTAGCACATGAGCAAGTCTCTCTTGCTTTGCCTTGATTTTTTTTCCTTTTTCTTACCTAGGCAGGTGAGGATTATATCAATAATCGGCAAACGAATATCGATTTCTAGGGACGATCACTCTAAATCAACCTAACAATCGTACTAGGACACGTAAATGCCGAGATCGAACTTGGCGCACCGGGAAGTCAAAGATGAACTTGATACGAACAGAATACGAACCGGAATGAATGTTCTCTCATTCTTAGCTTCCCCCCCTAGCACACAGTACTTCCCAATGTGACGATAAAATCAACAAAAGCCTGCCACAAAAGACTCGCAATAAGCAGACAGATTTCCTAGTCACCATTGAGATATGTTTGGTGGACAGACTAGACTTCACTTCCAAATATAATAAGATCAAACCAGAAATGGTAGTAGGTGGTACTTAGGTCATAGTAAATCGACAACATGCATCCTTAATTATTCCTTCCAGCTCGCACGGCAGCTCACAGGTTTCCCAGCGGACAGTCTCACGATTCGGATGCATATCCACTACCGAAATTCTCAGTCAACAAGAGACCACCCTAGTTTCGTTTCTTTGCCACACAATGACACAGATGTACACTGCGGCTAAGATATTCAAGAGCGTCCGTGAGTCATACGCGGCCTTTGATCGCATGGACATGCCATGCATGACAGGTTTTGTTGTTTTGCTTTCCTTTGTTTCTCATGCAAAAATGAGCAGATGGGGGCCCAACTCTGTCGGCCTGTAATGTGCAACCAATCCTCCTCCTAATTTCCCAAATCTCTCTCTCTCTCTCTCTCTCTCTGTTCCTTTCCCAAGCGGCCCAGTGCCACCGTTGTCGCCGCTGCTTCTGCTCCCGTCTTTGACCTCCGGCAATCATGTCGTCGCGCATCGCCTCTCTTGCCCTATCATCTCTCTGTCCCAACATCTCTCTCTGCGTTTTGCGGCTCTCTCTCTCCGAGCCTTAAAGACTTCTTCCTCGTAGAGAATCACATGTTTTTCACTGATGGAGATTGAAGACGATGGGGGCAACTTGCTTTCGCGTAGGTAACACGTGGCTTGGCTGTCAGCATACGAGACGAAAACATATGATGGACCTTTTTTCTGATCCTTTCCACGACGATCTACCGAAAAAGCTGCCAAGAAAAGTAGAAAAAGCCATGACGAGAAGAACCCTAACATATTTGAGAAGTAAAATAATTAAAACAAATTTGTCATCATTGCTTTTCCCGAGTATAATCAGCTAAAATACAGTGCTTATGAACTACTTTGCGCAGTTGGGCCCACTGAAAAAAAATTACTTCGTGGAAATTCTTCTTTGACTGGTTTTGGTGAGTAAAAGACACCAAATTTTGCTTTCTTTGATTAAAGGCGAGCAGTTTCAACCAAAACAGAGGAGGACGGTGACCTCACTTTGACGCTGAGTCGACGTGCATGTTTGCGCAATAACGGATGAATCTCTCAATTGTATCTTAGATATGGATGATATAAATCGTTCTCTGCTGAAATATTAGCTATTTGTACTGAAGAAACCCTAGGTAACGCTAATGGGCGAATAACATGCTAAATTAATTAGGAAATAAAGTAATATATGTTTTTATCTTTGTTTCTCTTTTAAGTTTTCTACTTACCCCAGCTTGGCTTATGCATCAAAACAGTTTTAAGTTCCCTGTTCAAATCCCACTAACTCCATGCAAATTGCTTTGGGTCAAAGCCACTTTACAGTCCAAGAACCCGTATTTAACTTGTTTACGGTGTTTGCAGGGTGCTTCGCGGATTTTCAAGTTCAAAAATAGAAGAGCCATCAAAGACCCATAAAAATGATTAATATTGAGGCCGAAACAACCTCAAGCGAGTTCTGAATGAACTTTTCGAGTGAATTCTATTCTTGCGAACCATTTTATGAATTTATACTTATTCGAACGCTCCAAAAAGCCTTTTAGCAGCTAGCTCCGGTCACAATCATCGAAATAACATTATTGATCCCTCTCTCTCTCTCTCTCTCTCTCTCTCTCTCTCTCTCTCTCTGTCTCCGCAGCATTGTAGCATGGCTGTTTTTATCTTTATTTGCTGTGAGAATGTGCGATACTGACCGCATTTACCACAGACTTTGCGTGGGAAGTGGATAAGTTTAACTTAAAAACCACATATGGTCGTGGTTTGGTTGAAATAATGGCAAGAAATGACCAGAGATTTCAAAGAGAAAGACCATCGTAGGGCATCATTAGCTGTCAACCATTCATTTTTCTCCTTCCATCACTAGCATTATTAGCAATTATCCTCTTTATTTGTTTTCCCTCATGAAAGTCAACTTCAGGTGGAGAGCCTTGTGACCCTCCAGTCAATACCCGTGCCCTACCACCTTCCCAAGTTCCAGCTAGCTTGGGCCTTTCAGATGTTATGGATGGGAATATTTGCCCAATGTGGTTCCTCCATGTATTAATAGGGATGGGACGGGTGAAAAGGAAATTAGTGTAGGAATTATCTCGAAACTCATGCATTTCATGTTCTAGACTTTTAGTGACTTATATAATTGTTTGCACGCGTTGATATTCCTGCATTTTCTAAGTTAGGTCTTTTCAGATATAAAGATTCATTAACTTTGTCAAACACGGTTAAATAGTCTATTAGACCAATGGAACTGGACCAAACTGGGAATTAGACTGAATAAGCCGGTTTTGGGAAGATCCTGGTTCCTAAAATTTGGAACTGGTGATTGTCAGTCCGGTTCCTGGTTCCAGGTATGGACTGAATATCCCGGATTGAGCCGATACTTTTTTTTATTAGCAAGTTAATGATACTCGATCATATTTTATCACACCTTTAATGTTTTTCCACCGAGATTTTCATTTAAAGATCCAAAAAACTAAAAAAATGAGAGTTTAGACTATGTAACAACGCTTGCAATCTTGCAAAGAATATGAAAAAAATGATATCACAATCGGTTCCTGGATCCACTTGGAAACTGGTTCCAAGGTGGGAACCGACCCCATCTTGGAACCAATCACCCCTAATTAGGTCTTACTATCCACGCTAGTGAATTCTTCCATCGCTGCCCGATTTGGTTCTCTGTATATTATATCAAAGTTTCAAACCAACCATTATTAATGATCTACCTGCATGGCTCGAGTTAATTTTCTTCTGGCACTGGTAGCTTGTCTAGAAAATCCATCTTGCATTGTTTATGCTCACTGGCTTCGTTCGGCGGTTTCAAGCTGTATTTTGTTCGAGACTAAACTGCTAGAGAGGAAGCGTGGTAACTGAGATTGACTGTTAATTGTTCTTGTTTTTGTTTTTTGGTCGAAGATTGTTAATTGTTCATTAGTAAGAAGATAGGTTTAATTCTAAAATGGTAGGTTTAAATTGTATTAGGTGACGGTAGATGGGCTGCAAGTTCAAATCTTGGTTCCGGAGAATGACATTAATTGCATTTTTCGTAATCCAAGAAAGAATCTAGCGATGGTGGTACGACATTAATTTATTTTAAAATGGATTTTTGTTAATAAGTGTCCTTAGGCTCTCCTTAAGAAGTCATTAAAAGGAAGTTTGCAATTCTGCGTACACTGTTTTTCCCTTGTCCTGTGTAATGAACACTTTAAAATCAACATATTCCGTGTTAATTATGTTTTACCAGTTTCTTGGCGCACTTTTTTATAAGACCCTTGGAACGTGAAAGACACTCGAGTCAATGAATGAGCAACCAATAAGCATTGACCCGGTGAATGGTAATAAAAATAATAATAATATGCGGCAGAGATGATTGTGGAATTTTTGTATAATTCGATTTATATTGAATAAGAATACATTGGCCTATGTATAGACTTTATTAGATGACTATCTTAGATAACATATCAATCAAGATATGCATAATCAAAGAGATATACACGCAATCTTAAAAAATATGGAGAATCAACAGAATTATCAAATTATCTCTGGCATAGGAATTTAGGGGATAAGTACTAAAAAATTCTTGAACCTATTGTATTTATACCAATTCAGTCTTAAACCTTTTTAAGGATCAATTTAGTCACATACGTTTTCATATAGTTTACCAATTCAGTCAATCCGGCTAATTTTGGCAAGAAATTACTGACGTGGATGCTAGTAGTCCTACGTGGCACATCCAACGCCGATGTTGACGTTTTTGTTTAAATTTTTCAATACTTTTTTTGAATTTTTTTTTGAATTTTTCTTCTCTTTTCCCTCCTTTCTTTTTTTTTTCTTTCCTTTCTCTTTTTTCTTTTTCCTTATTACCCTCTGCCAATTGCCAGCTGTTAGAGGTTGCCAGCCGCTAGTGAGGGTGTGGACCAGGATGCCCTCGTGATGCAGGCCAGCTTGATAATACCTTTCGCATCGAAGACGAGCTCACTCGACCAAGGAGATCAGCCCGCATCCGAGCTCGACAAGTCGCTCAACCAGTCTTGGAGATATCGAAGGGACGCAATTCGAAGACCAAGAGTCACATTCATGAATCCATGCCACAATAAAGTCCTTGTCTTTCCCTATACATTGGAAGCCTAAAAGATACTTTGGGAATGATCAAAAAGACGTTGGACATTTATCTAGTTTCTAGTTTCTAAGTTCTTTAATGTTTTATGCCTTCTAGGGTCTTTAATGCTCTTTAGTCTCTTCATTTGCTTAAGTCTTTTCATTTGTTTTCTTTGGTTATAAAAGACCATCAACTTTATGTATTCGGAGGAAAAATTTGATTAATGAAAATTTTGCATCAAGCAATTATCTTGAACCTTGAAGAGTTCATATCCCTGAAAACCTAGAAGAGTTTTCACTCCGTCCTTGAAGAGTCGGAGGTTTTCAAATCTGCATCCTTGAAGAGTTGCAGTCATCGATCTAGAAGAATTGGTGCCTATCTACTTCCTTGGAGGCCTAGAAGAGCAACCAAGGAAGTTCTATCTTTTCCTCTATTCTGTCCATTTACATCTGTCTACTTCCACCCCGATTTCGTCCTTCCTATAGTACTTATTTGAGAAAACTCAAAACAGAGAAATTGTTAATCCAGAAGTCTTTGTTCATTTGGCTTTGGAATCAAGTCATTCCGATCTGTATCGACGAAGTTACATCCATTTTCCCGAGCTTGCGCAGGACTGTAATTACTGTTCGTCCTGTTCCACGTGTGCAAGTCACTCTCCCGATCCTAACGTTCGAGTAGCCTACACCAAGGCTGCATAATTTGGTATCAGAGCTTTGGAGGAGAGAACCATGCCGCCAAGACAAGCTAGACGTCGTGGAGGCAGAACCATTCCACTGAATGAAGTGCATACGCTCGCTGACAATTTGCAGCAACATATGCAACAACAAATTGATGAGTTGACGCGAGAAGTTGAGCGTCTGAGGGCGGAAAGAAACAATTCACCACCTCATTCCAGGATCGAAGATTCCAATGGTGACTCTTCATCTTCGGAGAATGTTCGACCATTTCGCAATCGGAGGAATGTTCGACGTCACGAGCAAAACATTCGTGAACCAGAGTGGGAAAAAGAAGTTAAAAAGGATATCCCGGAATTCTCAGGTAATGATTCTCCTGAAGAAATTGTTGACTGGCTAACACTTGTTAATGAAGTGTTTGAGCATCGAAATGTTCCGGAGGACCGTCGAGTCGGGATCATTGCTATGCGATTCAGAGGTAAAGCCATCGCTTGGTGGAGGTGTGAGAAGCAAACTCGTCAATCCGTGGGCAAAGCACCAATTACCTCGTGGAGGAAGATGGAAGACAAGATCCGAAAGTATTTCCTACCTAAAGGATACAAGAGAGAGCTCTATCAACGATACCAAAATCTGAGACAAGGTACGCGAACGGTGGACCAATACACCAACGAATTCAATGAGTTGGTGATTCGTAACAACATTCAAGATCCGGAGGAGATGCTTGTGAACAAGTACTTGAATGGCCTTCAACTTCATATTCAAGATGCCCTGGAAGTCCTTGACATTTGGGACTTAGGAGATGCACACCAACGAGCACTTAAGGTGGAGCGTTCTCGCTCAAGGAGGCAACAATCCTCTATCATGACCAATCGAAACGCTAGGAGTACCCCCGGCACCACTAAAGTTACTGAAGCTACGACGCAAACTGCCAGTAAGTTTCCTAATCAGCGTAACATTTTGAAGCAACCAACTACGTCCGATTTTCGTTGCTATACTTGTGGTGAGTTGGGTCATCGTGCTAGCAATTGCCAAAAGAACAAGAGTCGACAAGCTGGCAAAGCCTTCTTAGTGGATAACGATTCTGATGAGCATGTGGAGGATCCACTCGAAGAAGAGGTGAATGATGTCGAAGAGTTCGCAGGTGACGAGCAAATAGTGCATGCTGATTCTGGTGAATTTCTAATGGTGAGAAAAATCTTTCTAGTTCCTCGTGATGAGACCGGAGATGGGTGGCTGCGCACCAACATTTTTCATTCCGCTTGCACGATTAAGGGGAAGGTATGTTAATTGATTATTGACTCTGGATGTTGTGAGAATATAATTTCTGAAATGGCAGCGAATAAACTAAAGTTGGAGTTAAAGGCGCACCCCACACCTTACAAGATGTCGTGGCTATCGAAAGGCACCGAGATAACCGTTTCCAAACGCTGCCTTGTTAATCTATCCATTGGTTCTGTTTATTTTGACAAGATATGGTGCGATGTTCTACCGATGGATGCTAGTCATGTTATTCTTGGGCGACCATGGCAATTCGATAGGCGGACTACTCATGATGGTTATCGAAATACGTATTCTTTTGAATTTGGAGGGAAGAAGATTATATTAGCACCTAGTAAGGAGCCTTTGAAAACTCCTGTTGTCGAAAAGTCTTCATCTCCTATATTGCTTTCGATGAAAGATATGAAAGGTGCTTTAAAAGGGGTTCGTATTGTATATGTTTTACTTCACAAATCAGGTGAAGTTGTTTCTTCCATACCTCTTGAAGTTCAACCACTTTTGGAAGAATTCAATGTTATTTTCCCGACGGACTTACCTGCAGGTCTCCCTCCTATGAGAGACATTCAGCACCAAATCGATTTGATGCCCGGTGCTTCTCTACCGAATTTGGCTCATTATCGGATGAGTCCAACGGAGCATGAAGAATTGCATCGACAGGTTGTCGAACTCTTGACTAAGGGTTTTATCCGAGAAAGCCTTAGTCCATGTGCCGTTCCAGCTCTTTTGGTACCTAAGAAAAATGGTACTTGGAGGATGTGTGTCGATAGTAGGGCGATCAACAAAATCACTGTCAAGTATCGATTCCCTATTCCTCGCCTTGATGACCTCTTGGATCAAATCTCTGGTGCAATTATTTTTTCGAAGCTGGATTTGAAAAGTGGATATCATCAAATCAGAATCAAGCCCGGAGATGAATGGAAGACAGCATTCAAAACGAAAGATGGGCTGTATGAGTGGCTAGTCATGCCATTCGGATTGTCGAATGCACCATCGACATTCATGAGGTTCATGACCCAAATTCTGAAACCTTTTTTGGGAAAATTTGTTGTGGTCTATTTCGATGATATTCTTATTTTTAGCAAATCTACTGACGAGCACCTACAGCATCTTCAAGAAGTACTTCACGTGTTGAGACAAGAGCGCTTGTATGTAGCTCTCGAGAAGTGCTATTTCATGGTACCGCAAATCCTTTTCTTGGGATTTCATATTTCAGCAAAGGGCATTTCAGTGGATGATGCCAAGATCAAAGTGATTCGAGAATGGCCAACTCCATCAAATGTGCATGAGGTACGAAGCTTTCATGGCCTCGCTTCTTTCTATCGACGATTTATTGCACACTTCAGCACTATTGCAGCCCCACTTACTTCTTGCATGAAGAAAGGAGTCTTTGAGTGGACGTGTACGGCTCAGAAAAGTTTTGAGCAGCTTAAAGAAAAGTTGAGCACGGCCCCGGTACTTGCATTGCCTAATTTTGATCTTGTTTTTGAAGTACATTGCGATGCGTCAGGTACTGGTATTGGAGGAGTTCTGAGTCAAGGAGGTCGACCCATTGCCTTCTTTAGCGAAAAATTGAATAGTGCTAAACTTCGTTATAGTACTTATGATCTGGAGTTCTATGCACTGTTTCGCACACTCGAACATTGGAGGCAATATCTTATTCATCGAGAGTTTGTTTTGTACACTGATCATGAAGCTCTCAAGTATATTTCAGGGCAGCAAAAGCTTAACTCCAGGCGTGCAAAATGGGCTGAATACGTTCAGGAGTTCACTTTCATCATTAAACATAAAGCTGGAGTTCAAAATCAGGTTGCTGATGCTCTTAGTAGAAAGAAGAGCTTACTCCACACAATGCGATCAATAGTTCTTGGATTCGAATCATTCCAAGAGTTGTATCATGAAGATCCTTACTTCTCCAAAATCTTGCTCGAAGCAAAAGAGAAGAAACTTGCTGATTTTACTGAGTGTGATGGGTTTCTTTTCAAAAGGAACCGTTTATGTTTACCTGATTGTTCACTTCGACAAAGGGTGATCGATGAAGTTCATCGAGACGGACATTTTGGGCGTGACAAGACCGTGCAACTTGTTTCAGCCAAGTACTTTTGGCCTCATTTGAAACGAGACATACATCGACATGTGATGAGGTGTCGACGCTGCCAAATTGGAAAAGGGCATACTACTAATGCTGGCCTTTATTTGCCCTTACCAATCTCTCAAGCACCTTGGGAAGATATCTCTATGGACTTTGTTCTCGGACTACCTCGCACTCTCAAAGGTATGGATTCCATCTTTGTTGTTGTAGATCGATTCTCAAAGATGGCGCATTTTATTCCTTGCCGCAAAACTATGGATGCTTCGCGTATTGCTGAATTATTCTTTAAGGAAGTCTATAAATTGCATGGCATTCCGAAGACTATTACTTCTGATCGGGACACAAAGTTTCTCAGTCATTTTTGGCGACAATTGTGGAAGAGTGTCGGTACTAAACTGCAATACAGTACTGTATTTCATCCCCAAACTGATGGGCAAACTGAAGTCGTCAATCGAACCTTGGGAAATCTATTGAGGACACTGATTGATGAAAATCCTCGCTCTTGGGAGACGCGATTGTCACATGGCGAATTTGCATATAATTGTGCTGTAAACCGTACGACTGGGTATAGTCCTTTCATGATTGTGTATGGACAACAACCGAACACTGCTCTTGATCTTGCACCCATTCCTTTTGCTGCAAAGTCGAGCGGCAATGTTGAAGATATTGTTTCTCAAATGAGAGCAATTCATGAAGCTGTGCGCCAAAGGTTAGAAAGCAAGACAGAGTCCTATAAAAAGGATGTCGATAAGCGGCGGCGTGAAGTTATCTTCGAACCAGGAGATTTTGTTTGGGCTTACTTGCCACCAGAGCGTCATCCGGTTGGAAGTTATAACAAGCTTAGTGATCGAAAGCTTGGTCCTCTTGAAGTTCTTGAGCGCATCAATCCCAATGCATATCGCTTAAGGCTTCCTTCTCATATGAAAACACATGATGTTTTCAACGTTCGGCATTTAACACCTTATGCTGGTGATTCCTCTGATGATGACATGAATTCGGGGACGAATTCTTTTAAAGAAGGGGAGGATGATGCAGGCCAGCTTGATAATACCTTTCGCATCGAAGACGAGCTCACTCGACCAAGGAGATCAGCCCGCATCCGAGCTCGACAAGTCGCTCAACCAGTCTTGGAGATATCGAAGGGACGCAATTCGAAGACCAAGAGTCACATTCATGAATCCATGCCACAATAAAGTCCTTGTCTTTCCCTATACATTGGAAGCCTAAAAGATACTTTGGGAATGATCAAAAAGACGTTGGACATTTATCTAGTTTCTAGTTTCTAAGTTCTTTAATGTTTTATGCCTTCTAGGGTCTTTAATGCTCTTTAGTCTCTTCATTTGCTTAAGTCTTTTCATTTGTTTTCTTTAGTTATAAAAGACCATCAACTTTATGTATTCGGAGGAAAAATTTGATTAATGAAAATTTTGCATCAAGCAATTATCTTGAACCTTGAAGAGTTCATATCCCTGAAAACCTAGAAGAGTTTTCACTCCGTCCTTGAAGAGTCGGAGGTTTTCAAATCTGCATCCTTGAAGAGTTGCAGTCATCGATCTAGAAGAATTGGTGCCTATCTACTTCCTTGGAGGCCTAGAAGAGCAACCAAGGAAGTTCTATCTTTTCCTCTATTCTGTCCATTTACATCTGTCTACTTCCACCCCGATTTCGTCCTTCCTATAGTACTTATTTGAGAAAACTCAAAACAGAGAAATTGTTAATCCAGAAGTCTTTGTTCATTTGGCTTTGGAATCAAGTCATTCCGATCTGTATCGACGAAGTTACATCCATTTTCCCGAGCTTGCGCAGGACTGTAATTACTGTTCGTCCTGTTCCACGTGTGCAAGTCACTCTCCCGATCCTAACGTTCGAGTAGCCTACACCAAGGCTGCATAACCTCGCCAGTCACAGGTGAGGCCCCTGGCGATGGTGGTGAGGGGACCCTCACCTAGCCCTTGACTGCCACAAGACAAGGGTTGGGACGAGGGTTCCCTCATTAGATCTGGTGAAAGGCAGCTTTGCCTAGATGGCAAGGGGCCTTACTACCATCGGCAGGGGCCTTGCTTGGGCTAGGCTTGCCCCCACCGGCCTCTGGTGAGGGTTGGGCGAGGGTCTCCTCATCGAATCTAGGGAGGGGTGGCCTCGCCCAGCCCTCGCCCAGCAACCTCTGTCGGCTGACGACTAGCGGAGGGTAACGAGAAAAAAAATAAAAAAAAAAGAAAGGAAAGAAAAAAAGAAAAGAAAAGAAGGAAAAGCGAAGAAAAAAAGAAAAGAAAAAAGATAAAAAAAATTAATAAAAAAATCGAAAAAAGTATTTAAAAGTTTTTAAAAAAATGTCCACTTCAGCATTGACCATGCCACATAAGATGTCTAGCATTCACGTCACCTATTTTCAGCCTAAATTGGTCGAATGAACTGAATTAGTACCAATGTGAAAACATTTAGGACTAAATTAATCCAATTGAAAGATTTAGAATTTAATTGATATCAATGCAATAGGTTTATAACTTTTTTGTTATTTTTTCTTAGGAAAATTATCTTAGAGAAAACCCTAATTATCTCTAACAAACCCAATTGGAAGATGGTTAAGACGTGGGTGATGAGCCCTTGACCAATGGGAAAGGAAACTTTCCAAGTTTGGCATTTGATGCTGATTTAGTAAAGAATGGCAAGCATAGTTGAATAAAGAGTCACTATGGTATCGTTCGTTCTTGGATATTCACTTCAACGGCTTTGGACGTGTCTTAAACACATTCATTATGCGAATTTCCATTTTCTTTGCTAAAACAAACTGTTTATTTCCAAAAAAACTCAAATCGTCATAAAATCAGCCAACAATATATACATGCGTCTTGTTAATAAGTGCCCTGAGGACACTATGCGATCACCATAAGTAGTAATAATACATATTGATACACTTCGAAATTTGAGAGAACTTTCCAGAAAACCATGGGATTTAAACTAGAAAATATTACAGTTTCAAAAACGAGCAACGACCCTTAACAAGTATCCAAGGGTGTTCTTCCGCTCCTTGCATCATAAGGTGGGACATACACGTGAAACAAGATCGGACGTTTACACATCAAATAACCAATGGAAAAGAGGTAAGTAAACATGAGGAGAATAACAAGAAGAATTACTGTACAAGAGAGATTGTCAAAATTGAACTCGCGACAGATACTCTCAACTGAGATACAATGTTAAATAAACTGTTTTTCCTCGACCTAAAAAAATACAAAAATGGGAGCCAACTATGCATATGTGATATAATATTTAAAGTTCTCTCTCCATGCAACAACTTTCTAGGTAAATAAACTTGAGGAGAATAACAAGAAGAATTACTGTACAAGAGAGATTGTCAAAATTGAACTCGCGACAGATACTCTCAACTGAGATACAATGTTAAATAAACCGTTTTTCCTGGACCTAAAAAAATACAAAAATAGGAGCCAACTGTGCATATGTGATATAATATTTAAAGTTCTCTCTCCATGCAACAACTTTCTATCTATCTCTCTCTCTCTCTCCTCAAATGGAAATGGATAACCTCAACATGAGGGAACAGATCTATCTAAGACGATCGCATACTGCTCAGAAAAAGAAGCGAATGATTGAGATGCCGGCTTTTCAAATGTAATAAATTCCAATTTGAATCGATCAATTTAGACAACTTGCCTTGTTCAATTGAAAGAGTCTCTACACATCTGGAAAATCTCTTTTGAGCTACCGTTCACCTATCGATTGGGGAATTTCGAGTCCTTTGTGGTACGATAGAAGTTGCAAGAGACCGCCATAGTCATGGGGTGTCAACGGTTCTGTTCAGTTCGGGTTTCCCGGAAACCCGAACCGAACCGTTTGGATGTGCAACACCATTGTGATTTGTCCACAATACCCAAATAATTGCTGGTTAGGATGACAATGATGACTCGATTGTTGTGGTGGTGATCAGCAATTTGACCTGTCGTTTAGAGAGAGAGAGAGAGAGAGAGAGAGAGAGAGAGAGAGAGTCTCTCCATATGGCTTCATCTATCTTTCTTTCATGGACAGGCCAGGCACGAGGAGCACGAGCTCATCAACAGGTCAAAGGTCGGACCATATTACTTTTTGGTACTCCGCTCGTGCATGGGCTTTATCGCTCTCGTACGTGTAGTTGCTGTGCATGGCCATCTCATGCAGCAGCTCCTCCTCCTCCGTTTAGGATAAACCCCCCATAAAGCGGATAGAAGTCTTGCGGGAGGTTGAGATATTAACGTACGCATCAAAACCCTTGGACACGTGTCCTCTGCTTAAAGAAGCTGCGTCTTAATCTATCTTGGGGAAATATTTTATATGCGTGAAAATAAAGTCAATTGTAGCGCAGGAAGCGTGTAAGTTTTTATGATATCGAATCATCTGATTGAACGAGCGGGGATAGTATTCACCGGATGCGAATTGAGTAGATTTATTGCGTAAGATATTAGTGTTCTGATTTTTCAGATGCGCTCTTTCGTGATAAGAGAGAAATCATGAAAATCCAAAACATATTTTTGTTGTCTAGACATGCTTAATGAATACTTGTATCGAAACAATTCACATTTTGCTTTTACGATTGGGAAAATGACACAAATAGTCCATGAATTGTAGCCTAATGTGCAATTTGGTCATTAAACTTTTTTTGTTCAATGTAATTTCTGAACTTTAACCCAATGTGCAATGTGGTTCTTGAATTTTTAATTTGTTCAATGTTATCCTTAAACTTTTGATACATATTCAATTCGGTCCGTAAATTATATGAAAATATTCGATGTAGTCATTCCATTAATTCAAGTTCAGGGACTACATTAAATATTTTCATATAATTATGGGACCGAATTGAATATGTACTGAAAATTCAAAAATTACATTAAACAAATTAAAAGTTTAAAGATAATATTGAATATTAAGTTAAAATTCATGAACTAAATAGAATAAATTAAAAGTTCATATATCAAATGGTATACTCAGCCTAAATTTAAAAACTGCTTGTGTCATTCGGATATCAACAAGCGAATCTCCAAGGGCTTGCGTGCTTCTTGGACGGCTAAGGCCTATCCTAGTAAAAGTCCTTGCTAGGTGACAAGTGATCATGGAAAAATCCATAGATGTGTCGGATTGATGCGAGCGCGGGTGAACCATAACTCCTAATGGATTTCAGATGGAGTGGTGCGATTTGACGATTGTGGTGTACCGAAAGGTTGTAAACCCAATCACGCAACAACTCCTAGCCAACTGCCAATTGCGTACGACAAGATTAGCATTTACAGTAGTAGTGTAGGGAGACTGGGACTAAGAACATACTTTCTCATGCACTTAACAATGTGAATACAAAAAGGATCAAATCCATCTACCACCAAAATGGGTCATCAATCGCTTATGAACGTTCTAAATTTCAAAGTTTCTTTTTCATCGTCAGATTTTAATTTCCCTACGCTGCCTATCTCGTTTTCAGTCATAATGAAAGTCATCTCAAATTAACACGTGCAAAGAAAGAAAAAAATCAATCAAACTTTGGCTAAAGCGACGGAAATCCAAAAGGAGGAAACAGAAAAACGTGCGTCCAAATGCTTCGGCTCATCTTTTCAATGATGGTGTCATCCTGATTTCTTATTATGTATAAGCTGCATCGACGTCATATAGCTGTTTTCTAAATATTGCTAAGATAGAGAACCTCTCTTCATATGACGATATTCAACTGGAGGTACCCTGTCAAAGACGCAAGGGCAATGATTTGGGACAAGCTGTCCTCGAGATGGGGTTCGATAGTCTTTCATGCTATTGCTAATCATGCAATTCTATGCATAAACCCAACGTTTACAAAATTAGCGTGTATAGCTAGTGATATGTGGGAGAGACCTGGAATCTGCTGTTGCAACGGAAAAAAGAAAGGTTTGACCAGTCGTTGAGATGTATTAAGCGAGCCTAGCACGGGTAACGATTCGAATCTGAACAGACAAAGAACCTGGTACAACTTTAGAAGTGGTACCTCCCTTGGCCTCTCTCCATGTGAAAGACCTTGACTAATCGTTGTTAAGATTTATTCAGTGAGCCCGGCACCCATCCCGAACCGAGTCTGGACCGTCCGATCCGGCCCTACCCATGGGGGACCCACATCTCGACGGTCCAGATTCCACATTCTGCTCAATGTATACACCACACACGTGCATTAATTTTCCTCCTCGCCGTCGTTATTTGCTAGGCCAGACAAATAACCTAGTACGAACTTCAAAAGCAGTTCAACCCTTGGCCTTTCTCTCCATGTTTTTAACTTACACTCCGGTGAGGAAGTGCGGATGGAAGAATTTTGGTCTAACCAAAAGTCACTATAAACTAAACCCGGGGGGTTTTTTGAATACAGCTAGAGACGAACAGGTGGTGGTGGAGTCGGATATCTAGGGTACATTTGGTAATTTGTCAAATAGTAACTGATTTTATTTTTTTATTCCGTGAAACAAAAAAAGAACAGAAATCCATTTGGTAAATTTTTTTGTTCTTGAGCACAAATTTGTTCCCAGAATGAATTTTGGAGCAGAATCAAAAATAAAAAAAAATTACTTCTTGATTTTGAGAACTAAAATAAAAAATAGAATAATTTTTTTTTTCTTCTTTCCTTTTTGGCCGTGGCCAGCGACTGGCACTGGCCACAGGCTAGGGCCGGCGAGGGTCCCCCTTGTGGCCCTCGCAATCCTTTTCCAACCCTCGCCTGAGTTGGCGAGAGTTGCCCTCGAGGCTCACGGCCTGGGCGAAGGCCACCCTCATCGGATCCAGCAAGGACAGCCCTCGTCGGCTAGGGCAAGGGCCAGAAAAGGCCGGCAAGGGCCGCCCAGGCCACGAGGGTCTAGCCCTTGCCTATGGCCGGTGACCCGGCCTTGGCCAAAAAAGAAAAGAAGATAAAAAGAAAAAGAAAAGAATATTATATTTTTTAAAAAATTATTAAAATATTAATAATAAAAAGAAATTTTGTGTAATTACCAAATGTATTTTTATTTTTTTATTTCAGAAATAAAAATTTTTAAATACTTAAAAATTATTTCTAAATAAAAATTATTTTCGAAAATAGAATAATTACGAAACTCATTCCTAGTGCTTCGCTTTCGTGGGTGTGTCAGCCAGTGTCCCAGGTTATCCAGTTCCCCAAGCATTTCGGCGTCAGTAAACTAATCCCCAAGGAAAAAAAGAAGATAATAATCGAGTCGATTAGGATTGTGGAGGGGGGAGATTTTTATGTTCTGATCATCTGCGGACTGGTGGTTCCATGGAGTTATCAAGTGCCCAGTCCTTAGGGGGCCAATTGAGGATCGGGGTCGGGTCTTCTTTATTCATTTTCGTCTTACTTTATTGCGTTTCTAATGTCGATAGCTACCCTCTCGGTTCATTGAATCATGGGGACCAACAGATACGAGAAATAAACAAAAAACACGTATAGCATGACAAATGCGGCAGAGGTGAAGAAACCCTAAAATGTGCTGTTACAACGTGTTGATTTCACGAGATTTACCATGCGTATTCATCCGTTTGCTTAAGCTACTAAATGGAAGTGTGATTTGATTTATATGTGCTCTTTTCGAAGGGGCATCGACGTCCGGTGTGAATCCGTTCATGTTAGAAACGGTGGGAGGTTCGCATGCACCGTCATGTGATTGTGTCGGCTTTTCGCCGGAAGACTGGTGGCGGGATCAAATTACCCCTTTCGTGGAGAAGAAAAAGTGTAGCGTATCGAGTCGTCAGAATCATTGTTTGATACCTAATTGCAAAGTCCATCAAAAGTTTAATGCCCGCGCAAGTGAAGGTGAACCCCCTTCTTTGCCATTTTGGTGGTTGAAAAGCCACGTGAGCTTTACTTTCTCCCCAACTAGTTTACTGTGAAGAATCTGCACGCTTTGTATCATACAATTAAGCCGCCGGTAATCATCGCCAGCCGCCACTGCCACCGTGTCAGCCAGCCAACGATGCCCTAACCAATCGACCTCCCCCTCCTCCCTCTCTATCTCTCAACTCCGGCCACCCCCACCCTGAGCCATTGCTACCCAAAGGTGGCCTCCACTCCGTCATTGTCGAGGACTCGAGGCCTCGACAGCGGCGATGAAAGGGACTCCAGATTTGGGGGACGACCTCTGGATCTGGAGGCAACGAAGGCTTGTCACCGTCAACGAGGGAGCTGCTCATCCAGCAGCAGCGACGAAGCGAGTTTGAAGCTGTTAGAAAATATCCATGAAAGGTTTTGATGATGATAAAACTTAAATGAAGTATTTAGTGAGTTGATTTAAGTGTGCAGAGGATCGTGTCTAAACCGTGCAGAGAAGTTAAATTCTGACTCTACAAGTACATGGGTCAAATTTCAATAAGTTTGAAAACTGCATAAGGAAGGGTATAGACCAAATTCTCGATTCTGCAAATGAGTCGAACCTGATCGTCGGGCACTTCCGCTATATAGACTAGACTTGATGACCGTTGTAGTTTCTAAATTGAACATCCAACTCATAGCAATAAAGCATGATATTCTAAGACTGTTTATGCAAATAATCATGGACTAATTCGCTGAGCAGGTTGTTGAGATGGCGGGATCAAAACCAGCTATCGATAGAAGATAACTTGCCATCAATATAGAAAATCTCATTGACAACCCAGATTGAAAGAATTTTTTGCACGTGTTTTACAAGAAACTTTTGCCGAGATTTTTTACATAGTGCAATGACAGCTACATCATCTAAGTGCAATGTTCGAATTTAGAGCTCTACAAATTGAAGAAAACTCGGCCAGAAGTCATATAGTCTGAAAGGGCAAAAACAAGAGAGATTCAGAATTTTTTTTAAAGAATTTTTAGTCCGTCAGTCTTTCATAGCTTGTAACACCCATTTCAGCGCTATTCTCAAGAGGTAGCAAGAGTGACAAACCCATTCGTAGACACGCAGGAAAATCGGTTGTACTTAGAGAGGTGTCGCGGAAGATTTGATTTTACCTAGCGTTTTTTGTAGGGAAACGTCCGGCTATCGATGGAACGTATACCATGGCAAGACCTAGAACAATACACGTATCGGTTTTTCTTTTAAAACTTGTCTGTACGCGAACAAACTCGTTTACACTGTCGGTGTATCGAATAAAAGTCAATACATCATCACAAAAACTATTTGATTTGCTTGAATGTCTTGTCGCATTATGTGCTCGTACCCAAAACCTGTTCTGCTAAGACCAAATATAATATTTTTCAGCTGCTCTTCTGCATATATTTTCAACTGCAGTCTTTTGTTGAATGTTGTGATTATTCTATATTATTTGCGTTAGACATTATGCCAGATACAATGCGCAGCTCCACTGCCATGGGTTTTTTTCTTCTTTCTCCCTAAGCGACTTTGTTGTCATTATAGTTCGGTATATGCAAATTTTCCAACAGGTGGAACACGGGATTTTGAATCAATCTCGATTCAAGGTCTATGCTTCAGTAGCAAATCGCATCCTTCTATGTAGCCTTGTGCGTGTCGCGAGGAAACTCTCACACGAAATTTATATTTCCTATAGCAAATTTTCGTTAGGGCTTACATTTTAATGCGTTTACCCCCAATTTTCTAAATGTGCACATGGTCCAGCGACATGGTGCGACCATTCACAAGCTCTACCTACTATGACTTCCGTTATGTTTGATGAGCTTTTGAAGTTCTTGGAGGAATTGAGATCCCGGAAGCTTGGGACCATTTTATAAAAATCATCCGCATGAACAATAATAATCTCTATTTTCTTTTTTAACTTTTGACAGGATTGCTTATATGGACAGGCGACTAGAAAATTAATTGGTTTTGCGAATTGAATGCTCCAATGATCTTTATTTACTGTAACAAGATGTCATGTCTAGAAAATACGAACAACCCATAAACTGTGTTTATTACTAAATGAAAATGCAATGAAATAACCTAGCGCACGAGTACATCGTAAAAGAAAGGGTTAATACCACGAAAAGCCTAAATTTGGAATACTTATGACAAATTAACCTCAAACTGGTGCACTAGTGATAAATTTACCCTCAGTTAGTTTCCATTAATTTTTACTATCAAATTGCTAAGTTGGATGACACATGGCAATTGACGGGTATACCAGTTTAGGATATTACCCCTCTGTTTGTCACGGATTTATCAATTTATGATTTTTTGTGGTATTAATCAAATTTAACGCAGGGTAAATTTGTCGCAAGTATACCGATTTGAGATTTTTTATGGTCAAATAAATTGGTTTGGAGTAAATTTGTCATGTATGTATCAATTTAAGGTTTTTTATGGTCAAAAAATTAGTTTGGAGTAAATTTGTCACAAGTATACCGTTTTAGGATTTTTCGTGGTATTAACCCTAAAAGAAAATGGAGTTAGCGATGTCTAATCCAAGATATTGCTACCATGATGTCTTGGAAGAACTTAGATACGAGAGTCCGGCTGTGGAGTGGTATAACTTAATATGGAGTAGCGGTGTTAGCAAACACAATTTTATTGGTTGGCTAGTATGTAGGGATAGGCTTCCGACAGCAGAGATTATATCACGGTGGATGACCTCAGTCGATGTCCAATGTACCTTCTGTAGGGCAAGTATAGAGAACAGGACTCGCCTTTTCTTCCAATGCAAATAGATAGGTAGCATCTGGCGCAATATTCTTGCGCAACATGGGATCAAGCGTAATGTATGGGGATGGAATGAGGAGCTTCAATGGATGGTTAGAGCAACAAGAGGCAAAGATTTGGTAGTGAAACTCCTCAAAGTATCTTTCCTAGCGACTGTATATTGCACTTGGATGGAGCGCAACCATAGGCGGTTTCAAAATAATCCAACTGACATTTAGATTATTTTGGCGAAGGTGCGGAAAAATGTAAGAGGAAGAGCTTCGCTATACCAAAAAATCAAACCTTCGCAAGCTAACTTTGTTTTAGCTACTTTATGGAGACTTCCTACCTTCATATTCTCGAATTATTAGTACTAGTTGTAATGCCGGGGAATGCCCCTAAGCTGCTGTACATCTTCTGTTATACTACTTACATTTTACACCAAAAAAACCCTAAAAGAAAATGCATAAATGATGCCGCCTTTTTCTTGATTAAAAGGAGAAAAGATTGACATTAGTTAAACTGACAGAAACGATATAGCTGCAGAAATTAATTGTATTTATATTCGTCAATATCTGCATTCATGATAGTAGTAGTAGTACCAAAAAATAATAACTTCAATTATAACAATAGTAAGAGTAACAACAATATGCGTGCGCACAGATTAATAAGAAACCCTACTTCACTGCACGTACATATTCATGTTACTGTGTTCTCTGTCTTGTTCATCTATACGGGTGACGACATATCCACCGTGTGCGAATGAGATGAGGAAACCGAAACAAGACCGTTCGTTACGCTGTTAAAGTCACAGGGCTGAGAGCATGGGGGAAACCGAAGGAACTATCAGTCAAACCATGGGAAGCATGTGATTGCTCCAACCCCTCCCCTCTCCCTCCTCCTGTTGCGTGTGGGGGTGTGTGTTCTTGGATCGTATATGATCATCTTCCTCATCTTCGCATCAGCTGCTGTGAATTCATGTTTTGTTGATCGTCTTCAGACGTTTTTTGTTTTGTCCTCTTTCACGCAAGGAGGCTTATATTCCCTACGGTTCTCGCTCGTTTTGGATGGTTTCTCATCTCCCATCCACCCTTTCAACTAAAGACCAAAAAGTTTTTGCTCAGAAGCGCAGAGAGAGAGAGAGAGACAGAGAGGGATGGTAGGGTTTGACAATGAATGTGTTGCTGTGGTAGTTAGTTGCCGTTAAGTATGAGTCCTTATCCTTCTCTCTCTCTCTCTCTCTCGCATGGCCAAAACCACCGGTCAAAGTCAACCTCCCGGCCTTACCATCCATATGACAGCACCTACCCTAGATATATACCTGCCTTGGCTCCTCTCTTTATCCCCTTGCCTTGTTCAACCCTATCCCTCTCTCTCCCTCTCTCTCTCTCTCTCTCTCTCTCTCTACTGTGAAAATCATATCCGAAGCTTTGCCTTCGACGACTGCCCACGGAAATTAGAGAACCATGAGGAAGCCTTGCTGTGACAAGCGAGACACCAACAAGGGTGCGTGGTCGAAGCAAGAGGACCAGAAGCTCATCGATTACATTCAAAAGCACGGCGAGGGTAGCTGGCGAACTCTTCCACATGCCGCCGGTATTGTTCTCCATTCTTTCTTACATCCCATTTGTAGCAAAGCATGGCACGACTAAACTGCAATCGGAAATTGAATAATAAAAAAAACAAAGAAGAGAATGATGGACTTTCGCTAGGGGGAATATATAACTGAGAATGTGAGTGCATTGGTCATCAGGTCTGCTCCGTTGCGGCAAAAGTTGCCGGCTGAGATGGATAAACTATCTGAGGCCGGACCTCAAGAGGGGCAACTTTGCCGAGGATGAAGAAGATCTCATCATCAAACTTCATGCACTCCTCGGCAACCGGTGCGTTTCTTTGATTTCACTCCATCTGTTCTCTCTTTTCTCGCCCTAATATTGCAAAAGAAATGCATTTTCCTACTCCATTTGAGGATATTGTCAAACTTGCATTAGTAATATAACAGGAACTATAACCAACACATTATTGCGGATGAATGAAATCGTAGTTAAAAAAAAAAAAAAGTCTTCCATGTCCATGAACTGAGTTTGGTATTTACCGTTCAAAAGTGCTATTTATCTTGCCTTCTTTTAGTAATGAAAGGAGCTTTGTATTTTTAAATTCACGTTTTGGAGAATAACGGTTTGTCTGATAATTTGGTCTGCGATTTATATTTCAGGTGGTCGCTTATAGCTGGAAGGTTGCCGGGACGTACTGATAACGAAGTCAAGAACTATTGGAACTCTCACTTAAGGAGGAAACTCCTAAAGATGGGGATTGACCCCAATAATCACCGGTTGAACCAAAATCTCCCTCGCTCTCAAACCTTGAATGCCTCCGGCAGCACTTCCTCGTCCAGATTGAAGACCAACACAACCCCGGCCGATAAGTCCTCCAAGAGCGCTGGTGATCATCACGAGGTATTCAAGGGGGAGAATGTTTCGGGGGATATCCCACATGGCTTGCCCGATTTGAACCTTGATCTCACAATTAGCGTCCCGTCTTCTTCGCTTACTAAAGTTGAGGAAGAGGTGCAAAATCCGTATGCCTCCACAGTAGCAAGGGACATCGGAAGCGCCGAATCCCCCACTTTGCTTCTCTTTGCATGATGACTCAATTGTCGCCCACCGATTTCTAGAAGATTGGAAAAGGAACAAAGTACAAAGGAGTATGCATGATGCGTGACTACGGTTAGTGCACAAGGAGACGATTAATCGAGTGAAGTTCATCGCCTTTTCCCAAGTGCTAGAAAATCAAAATCATCGGAGACTTAAAGCGACGATCTATGAAGAGGGATCGAGGAAACACGGGCTGAATCAGAGAAGCTAACCCGTGGCTTTTGCCATTCGAGAGGCAAAAACGGCATGTTTGTTGCTCAATTATTTGCAAACGGAGCCTCGTTAATCGTCACCATGCATAACGGGAGGAGATCAAACATGATGATTCAAAAATTGCTATATCTCAATCTAGTAAAGTTGAGGTCTGGATTTCCGAGCTTGAGAAATTCTATTTGTTGTAAATGTATTGTTTCACCACAGAAATATAGTTGAGAAACTGTAACCATCAGCATTTTTGTCACCTTCTTCTCCCCTGTACGATTTGCGGTTTCTGTTTTCACACAAAAACTGCAAGTCTTAGATCCTTTGAGTTTCTGGTGAAACTTCATTGGGACAACAAAAAAAGTACCACAAAGTTAAAGAAGATCAGTTCCAAAAAAAGTTTATCATTGGGGCAGATCTAATCCATATATATGCAGATGTACATAGCAGATGAACTGGCCAATTTCAGGTGAATCCACAGATTATACATATAACCTTAGTAGTCTTAATCATCAGTCAATGATGGAACACTGGGATTACTTTCTTGTTTTAATGATCAATTGGGATGGCTATCGTCACCGGCCGAAAAAGTAAAATTGGATCTATCATGAGATCCATGGAGGTTCTGGGTTTCATTGCCAGGAATACTTGCAGCCATTTCAGCTGACAAATTTGATCGTATGATTCTCAAACCTTGAATGGACGATGGGCCTCCTCGTCGTGAATTCAAAGAGGATGAAGCTGCTGCCGAGGATTCTTAGTTCATTCATGATTTTAGCCGCCCGAAAAAGTAGAAAAAAAAAGGGTTAAAAGTTAAAACCACGGTCCGTGATTCCCATTGTATCGTGAAACAGAAGTTGTGAGTCCTATGTATCAATATAGTACTGTTGCATTTGAAAGTTCTTATACTTGTGATTGGTAAATAATAACATATGTTTTCAACATAGGTGGTGTTTGGACCGTTTGGTCCCAAAAAGTTAAATTTTTAGGGTTTCGTCATTGAAGGGAGAAAATTTCAGGCGCTTCGATTCGGAGCATGGCGTCCCTATCCATTTGTGTCAATAACACATGTCGAGTGTCGAGTTGTCATATCCTATTTCCCCGAAAAAATGAAAAAAAAAATCTCATCGGGTAATTAGATTGGGTAACTGGAATATCGTGTTTGGAGCGAAATAATTGAATTTAAGTGAAATTGCTAGTACGACCTTTGTGAAAAGGTCGATCACTAACCTTTTGGCAAAACAAAAGAATGACATCAGTTTTTATACTTCCCAAATCTGTTAGATTAAATTCAAATACGCCATGATTACGTTAGAATATTTAGAACGCGTGAACCCAAGTCTTAATCTAATAACTTAAGTTTCAAGATGAACGACACCAAAGATCCACGTGCCACCACCGGCAATAACACAAGCAAATGCAATGCTGGTTTCTTGATTTGTTCCGTTTTACATTTGCGAGGCATTTCGGATGGAGTTGGCTAAAACGATGACGACGACGACAGCCTCGGTTAGGAAAGAAGGTTGGGTGTTGGCGTTCAATACCCGAGCTAACGTTGACCGCGACCTCGGCCTTCTTCCCTAGGGGCACCGAAAGAGGTACGACACTTGCATGCAGATGCCCTGAAGCAATTTTGCATGGGGGGGTTAGGTTTCGCGCAAATGCGGTTGTTGGGTAGGTGCTGGTGAACTTCATGTCACGAAGCGTAAGCTAGAAGAAACCTTTCCGTCCAAGATGACAAGGACTGTTAACTAGATGGACCGATATTGTCTTCAATCAGTTTCCGCACAGATCAAACCAAGCAAAATTCAAGGGAAAAAAAAGAGTAAAATAAAATAAAACCCTAGATTCAAATTCACTTTTAACCTTATGAGCAACCCAAGTAGATTAGTAATAATAACTTCTGTTTTCTACGCCATAAATCGATGAAACGACATGTTTGCTAATGGGGTTACACGATTCAACATGTTTAGTATGTTTAATGTATGAACTCTTACTCGTCGACGCATTAAGATATATTTCGACGAATCTAAATATGTCGGTATTCACTTACCGTCGCGATTTGACCTAGGTGTGAATCGCTGTTTCGTTCCGTGATTGCAGTAGTAGCACAGCAATGGGAATAGCGTCACGGAGAAGAACCTTGAGTTCACGTTCTAGAAAGAACACGAATCAACAACATGCATTGGCCGAACAGGACTTCTTCTAGGCCCTTTCTTACCTCCGAAGGTCACGGACGAGCCAGTGAATTCGTCGGCTTGAAAATAAACAAATGAAAAACGAGATCTCCTCCGCCAAAATGGGAAAAAACTGGGATCTCAGCCATGACACCGACTTAGGGTGTGTTTCGTAACTTGCCAAATAATAACTGATTATATTCTTTTGTTCCGGTGAACAAAAAAAGAATAGAAATCCGCTTGGTAAATTTTTTGTTCCCGTGCACAAATTTGTTCGCAAAATTAGTTTTGCCACAGAATCAATAATAAAAAAAGTTGATTCTTAATTATGGGAACAAAAATCAGAAATGGAAAAGAATTTTTTTTTCTTCTTCTTTCCTTCCTGGCTATGGCCAGTTCTTCTTTTTTCCTGGCCTATGGCCGGCGGCCGGCGAGGGCGTTGCTGCCCTTGCCGGCCACAGGCGAGGGTCCCCCTCGTTGGCCCTCACCTGTGGCCAGCGAGGGCCCTGGCGCCCTCGCCAATCCTAGCCTGTGGCCGATCACCGACCATGCCCAAGAAGGAAAAGAAAGAAAAAAAAAAGAACAAAAAAGAAATATTAAAAAATTTAAAATATTATTAATAAAAAGAATTTTTGTGCAGCTGCCAAAGGTATTTATATTCTTTTTCTATTTCAGAAATGGAAATTTTGGGCCGTTACCAAATACTTAAGAATTATTTCTAGGAACAGAATAAAAAAAATTATTTTTAAGCAGAAATTATTTTCGAAAATAAAATAATTACCGAGCGCATCCTAAAATGCATGCAGCAAAGTTCAATATGACGCCGCGTCAAGGTATTCTTGAGTTGACCGTGCCAGCCGCTCCCAGGAGACGCGCCATCCATCTGCGTTTCTTCACGAAGGTCAACGCTCGATTTGGAATTGTTTCTTCCTCGATATCTGCAAGTTCCATGGCAAGAATGGCTAATACGGAGTCAAATTTTTTTTTTTTTAATCAAGAAGAAGAAGAAGTGCCGTCAACTGTCAAGCAGCCAACCCTCAACGCTAGCTGTTAATGATTTGTTATCACCGCCCTTTTGTGCCCCGCAAAAGCTTTTAAAAGGGGATAACGAGAATTGCTTGTTAAAGCAAACGATGGATGGTGAATTCTCCTTTTCGATCTAGCGTTGTCGAAGTCGCTAGTTATACATAAAAAACCAAAAACCACCTTTCTTGTTGAACTAGTCACACCGCATCATGATTTCAACGTGATTGGAAGAATATTTGCGATATCGATGGCCAAATTCACCAACAATAAAGTGTTTTTTAGGAGCAATTTTGGATATCATATGTGCTCACATATGGGAAAATTGTCCAAACAGTTCTAAACATTTTAATTGAGCAAATTGAGTCCTTAATATTTTGCTGGAAACCGCTAACGTGGATGCCAGCCGTCTTACGTGGCACGGCTGACGCTGACGTGAATAATTTTTTATTAATATTTTTTCCAATTATTTTATTTATTTATTTGTTTGTTTATCTTCTTTCTCTTTCTTTTTTTTGTGTTCCCTCCTTTCTCTAGTTGGTCGCCAGGCCTTGGCGACTGGCCAGAGGCGAGGGCTAATGGGGGCAAGCCTCGCATGTCCTAGTGAGGCTCGATCTCACCGTCGTTGGGCGAGATCCACCTCACCCTATCACTAGTGAGGCTCGACCCTCACCAAATCCGGCAAGGGTGAGCCTCACCCAGCCACTGGCAAGGCCGACCTCACCTAGTGACGGCAAGGTCGAGTCTCACCAGATCTAACAAGGCCGGCCTCGCCCAGCCATGGCAAGGCCGACCTTGCCCAGCAATAACAAGGTCGAGCCTCGCCCAAGGTTGACCTTTCTGACTCTCCCCTCTGGCCGGTTGTTGGCCATCGTCAAGGCCCAGCAACTGGTTAGAGGAAGAAGGGAAGAATAAAAAGAAAGAAAAAGAAAAAGAAAAGAAAAAAATTAATTCCAAAACCTATTAAATATTATTAAAAATTGTCCATGCCAGTATGTGTAAGATGACACATGTCTATCTTAGTAATTTCCGGTCAAAATTATCCGAATGGACTCAATTGGTAAGACGTGAAAATATTTAGAATTAATTTAGCAAAATTAAAAGATTTAAGATTGGACAAGTAAAAGTGGAATAGGTTTATAACTTTTTGGACAATTTTCTAGCTAACAACTCCCTTATAAAACCTAATTACACACCGATTTTAATTTAGTTTACAAATACATACCATGAACTTGCATCTGGTACTAATTATTGCCCAATAGTATTTGGAATTCAGTAACTTATTATATTTAATCTTATTGATGTATGTTTAATTTTTGACAAAAAATGTATATTTAATTTTACATGTTTGTTCCATTCAATGAAAGAATTCCTTAATCCAAGATGTAGAAAGCGAATTTTGTGAAAAATAATTTAATTATCCGAGAAAGCGAATCAATTCGTGATACAAGAGAGTGAGTTTCCACCTTTTGAATGTATCGCTATATATAGTTTGATTCTGTCGACATTATTAATTTGAAAGGCCCATGCAAGGCATGGTCATGGTACATCTATAATGAGACAAACTCGTATAAAAAAGTAATGTTTCTTTTACAAACCATTTCTTTTATTGGATGAAAAGCCAGTGATATTGTACTTTTTTTTTGTAGGAGTAAATGTACTTTATTTTTAGAGATAATGACACAAACAGTCCCCGAACTTTGACTCAATATGCAATATTATCCCTGAACTTTTAATTTGTTCAATATGGTCTATAGACTTTTGTTATATGTTTAATGTAGCTACTGAACTTGAATTAATGGAAGGACTACATTAAACATTTTTATATAGTTCGGGGATTAAATTGAACATGTACTAAAAGTTCAGGGACGACATTGAATAAATAAACAAGTTCATAAATCATATTGTATATTGGATTAAAGCTCAGGGATCATATTAAATAAATTAAAAGATTATAGATCATATTGCATATTGAGTTAAAGTTCAAGAACTCTTTATATCATTTTCCCTTATTTTTACAAAAATATACTAGAAATGAATGCATTCCGGTCGGATCTCTGGTGGCGATGAGATGTGGTTCAGATTTCTCTTCTAGCTAGCAAAAGGTCAATCCTCAATGATTGATGCGTTTGTGAGTCTTTTTACTCCCTCTGTAACTTGTGAAGGATTTGTGAACGGTATTCAACTAAAGAGACGCTTGCTAATGATCGTGATGATGACGACGATGCTGATGATAAATTACGAACGGCTTCTTCGGAAAAACGCCTGTAGTTTCATTGTTTTCCAGGGCAAGTACGAGTGTTTATAGCTTTGTGTTCTTAATTGGATGATGATAAACTATAATGTTGATGCAATTGACAAGCAGATGGAAGATTCTTACACATCACGCGACACGGGTAGCCCGAGGCTGTGGATCAGAATACTCGAGGGTAGGTGTCTTAGGATTCTCAAATCCTAAGTTAACTTCCTAGGTGTGTTTATTGTAGGTTGGTTGTGTCCAATCATATGATTTTGTGTTTTATTAGACATCAAAGAGCAATCCACAACCTTCTCCAAAACCGTCTAAAAACTAGTTAAAAATAACTCTAGTTTAAACCTGAAGATAATATCGGTATCATATTTTCTGGAGAATTCGGAAGCAGACGAGGATGATCATTGTGAACAGGCAATTGATAATCGAGAAAATAATCACCGGTCAATTTTGGGTTCGTGAAGTTGATGTCAAGAAATCACGACAAGCTAAACTAATTGAACTGAACTGAACTAAATTGAACGAAGATACAGTGAAGGAAAATGTAAATCGCAGTAATAGCTAGAATTCACAAAGAGAAGTCCCATACGTCTGTTGTGTGTTTCTTGTTCCCTTCTGCTGTTACTTACAAGTACGGATGACTACATGACTGATCCTACACAGAATAGACTTTGAGATTCAAAACAACAATAACTACTCCGGCCTTTGCACAAATCTTCATATTCTACCTCGACGTTACTGAACTTAATATCATGCTGACTTATTCCCTGACTCTTTCAAGATACTGACTTACTGTAGAGTTCATAATTGGCAACATATAATATACAGATATGTCCGGCTTACATAAGAATCAGCCAAAATCCGACTTACATGGTAAGTCAATCGGATTAATTAAAGTGTGTTTTTTATTTTTTTGCTGGTCTGCTGCGATGCATAGTGTGAGTTTATTGGAGCACATAAAAATGGGTTGCAACTGGTCAATCATTGGACATGGAATCAAGATCGTACAACAATCCTTTGAGAGTACTTGTATCTTTTTCGGACGGCATGAACCGTCACCGGCCGGCACAGTCATGCCCTAGAAACCAAACTGCTATTTCTGTGGGTATTTGTTTGTAAATTCTATGTTCTGTCCTTTAAGCATGAACGGACTTTTCTTGAACGAAAACGGTCTAAACAGTAAGAAGAAAGTGTCCCTTAACCGCCCTTTTCACGCGAATCACTCATCCCCGTCGGTTCCAACAACAAGAACGTGATCGGAGAAAACAACTGCTCCTTCGGCTTTAGGTCAGGAAATAAAGAGGAACTCTAGATCCATCACCACAATACTAATATATAGCCAATCATGCATTGCTTCAAGAGAAAATTCAGACTTCCAATGAGAAATAGATCACCCTAGTGTTCACGATCCGATTGCTTCCGGATCACGAAAGCGAAAAAGCATATGATGCAGCGAGATCGAAGCCCCCTGGTCTCGCAGGTATAATTAAATCAAGCGTAGGAGTTGAAAAGTTGGATTGAAGGCGTAAGGAGCAAGTACGCATACGCGTGAGCTCTCGCGGTTGATGAGAAAGACAGAGAGAGTTTCTTTTTCTTGCCTATTCTTGAACCAAGTTTCCTCCTACTCAGTTTTCTTACCTGCAAGTCTTCCCTGGCCTAGCTTCGTGATGCGCGGGTGCTACTGTTTGGTGGGTGTTGCGCGTGCGTGCGTGCGTGCGCGCAATCTTGTGCGGTCTGTGGAGCGAGTGTCTCGTGTGGTTACGGCGTGGCCAGCTGTATGGGGAGACAGATCCACGTCCACACGCATCAGCAAAGACTCGTTCTGGTATATCAGACCCATCAAATTTTAGGAACACGATAGCAGTAGGACCTAACCGAACGCTGCGTGTCGTTTTTTGGGTTGTCCGCGATCTGCAGCATTCATAATGTCGGTGATGTCACCTTCTTTCCTTCTTCGTTCAAACGAGTAGCATCCCGCGAGTTACCGTACTTGAGGAATTATTTCTTAGACTTCATGCGCATTAGCTAAGCAATGAGCGGCGATAGGGCCGCGAGTGACGGCCCGAGGGAAATTGAGGCTATGGCCATCAAGAGAGAAAGAGAGAGTTCTGGTTCTTTCAGGGTTAATAAGTGTGATTTTTCTCAAAGTCTAAAAGTACCGTACGCGCTTCAACTTTTTTTATGCAAAATACTTCGAAACCTTTAACGAGGTCTTAAATGGAGATGTAGATGTTTAACCAGTAATTTCTTCTTAATCTTTTGAAGTTTCGATCACATTCTAGATCTTGGCGGGGTAGTTAGGAAAACCCTAATCGGGTACGGAGATTTATGGACATGTAACTTTTTCTAAATTTCGTAACAAGGGCAGGAGGAGGAGTATGTATAAATCTTAAAATTTTCTCGTACGACTAAACATGAGAGGATGAAAATGGCATCTTTCACATCTCTCATCTCCCCCTTATCCATCGCTGTCACACATTAATGGAATTTCTCTGCCCTTTTCCTGTTGAGGCTGGCTGGCCTATCTCTCTCTCTCTCTCGCACACATTCAAAAGTCGCAAACACTTCGTGAACGAGGAATCCACACATACAGGAAGATCCTTTTGAAATCTTGGTAGACGTTCATTCAAATGGAAGATGAGGTCGGTCCAAGTGACCCACGTCATTGCTTTCGCAGGCACAACTTTAGATGCGATGCACTCCATTGCTATTACTAAAATGGTGCCCGCGCGATATTCATACCGAAAATGAAATGTTGATTATGATATATTCTTTTAGGAAAAGACCATCTCGGGATCATTATTTTTCTTTAAGATTGAATGTGTTTGTTGAAACTTTACATCATCACGCACGAAACATTACTCGATGTTTACCACCCGCCTGGGTAGCGCTGCTGAAAAGGGCACTCTTCCTCTCGCAAAAGGTTGAGTGTTCGAATCCCGGGTGCCGCAGGGTGACTTAACCGGTGCACGTGTGTGGTGGCTAGCACGTGTCGCCCCCAGGGTTTACCTCCCGGCTGTCGGCCGTGCGGGGGTTCCCTGGGTTATCAAAAAAAAAAAACATTACTCGATGCCCTCTCCTAGTACACATGCTTTTGTTCATTTGTGTAAGTCGGTATCTCACGCTAAACTTTTAATCGTCTATTACAAAGGAAATTATCTAAAAAGTCATAAATCTATTTGCCAAATCAGCCTTAAACTTTTCAATTTTACCACGTCAATGAATTCTAACCAAAATTAATCGGATGGACTCAATTGATAAAATTAAAATGTTTATGACTGATTGACAAAAATGCAATAGATTTAGGATTTTTTGGACAATTTTCCCATCTATTACAACATATAAATTTTAACTTTTTTTTTCAAGTTACTTGATGATAGAATCGAAGAAAAATAATACTATAAAAGAAATTTTTAATTTCTACAGGAATGTGAGCCTTACTTTCGTGTTTAGACGAAATAATAAGAAAACATATATATATATATATAAATTGTTAGCGATCCTTGGACAAATAAAGCATTGACACGTGCTACAATAAGTGGCGGCCGTTGTCAGACACATTTTAGCGAAATACAAATTAATTAGGACAAGGATTTTTTTATATTAGTTATATCATTTGACAAATGTTATTAAGTTATACCGGCCACGTTTGACTTTCACATAATAAATAGATTCAAGTAAAATGGAACGAATTCTTCATATTTGAATTTTATTGCAAAAAATTTTAATGGCCTATCGAAAAAATAAAACCATTGTAACAAATAACGATATGAGCCCACTGCATATATGAATTTATTGATTTTGAAATGTATAAAAACAAAAAAAAAAAAACAATCCCATGGTGAAAAGATAAGTAGGGAAATACAAGACAGGGACAAAATACTTTTATCTTTGATTAGCTTGAAAAAGAAATAAAGATAAGAATAAAGAATAGAGAATGGAAAATCTTGTGTTTGCTCCCAAAAAAATGATTAGGAATAGACTTGGAAAAACATGAAAAACGAGAAAAAAGAATATTGCAAGCTAACAAATAACAACTACCTCCAGCAAAATCTTAAAATAAATTTGAAAAAAAAAAAGAGAGAAGAAAACACGGTGCCTCAAGGATATAAGTTGGGCCTCGGCGCTAGCCGGGCTATCGTATGAAAAACTAGTACGATCGGACCAGCCTATCGCGAAATCACGCGCGGTGAGTTGTGATGCAAGCTCGGGCCTTTCTCTCTTGGTACACCGCATTGATATATCAAGAGATGGGGCGACAAAAACGGACAAGGGGCGGGTTCTCGTCCCGGTCCGGGTTTGAAAACATGCTAGCAACTTAGGAAATATTGCAGCCATTTTCAAGAAACCAATATGGGCTTTGCCTTTGAGTTGATGAATGGGCTTCGACCCGAGGCTGCCACAGAGAGACAGAGAGAGAGAGAGAGATGTGCATCGCCGATCAAAGGCTTGCCCATGCTCACTATGCACCAACATCTAGATCCCCCCCTCCCCTCCCACACATCGTTTTCTGCCACTGCTTGGAATCTATTGAGAAATGTTGCCTGGATAGGATTTGGTTCTTCATCAACCTCAGCAGCTACTTGTGTCTGTTTTCTTGTGCAGGCAGGCTGATGGGCTAACTTAAGTTAGCCCAATTGCCTTTGCATTTCTCATTTTCACACAAGATCAAAACACAGATCAAAAATGAAAAGATGGATGAGATGGTCATAAAGCTTAGGGGTGAGTATGATTTCGGAGTAGAACCGAGAACCGGTCCGGTTCCAGGTTATGGGGAGACCTGGTCCGGTTCCCGATTCCCTATTTTTAGGAACTTGTTCTATGCGATTTGGTTCCCGGGGAAACGGAACTAGATTGGGAACCAAACCGGGAACCTATAAAACCCTTAAATAGAAATTGAGAGTTCACGCTCGTGAGGCTTGGCCACTTGAGTGAGCAAAAGAAAAGATCATGATCGTTTATGAAGTTAGACACGTTTGTCCTCGGTTCCTTTATGAGAACGACTCTCTCTTCATATTTTATGAAGCTCGACGCAATCTTCTTCCCAAATCTCTCTTTGCTTCTCTCTCTCCATCATCGTTGTCGTCGTGAATCGTCATCTCCTCCTCCTCCTCCTGCTTTTGTCAGATTAGAGAGAGAAGAGATCGCCGGTGATTTCTCATTGGGACAAAACTATAAGAACTCACTCTCCTTTGCCTTCTCTTTGGCATTTCCTTTTGTTGCATGATTCAGGTCGATTTCTTGCTTGGGTTGTTACTTGTTGTCGATTTCCGGTGATTCTCCCTAGCCGCGATTCGGCATTGCATCCGTGATTTCCGTTAAGTGCTCATCTTAGGGTGTTTTGTTTTCGTCCTAAATGCCCTTAGAGTATTTAGTCAAATTCCTCTACCAGTTTTCATCGGGTATTTCTGCTTTATACAACCGAAATGAAAAGTTAGGAGTACATAGCTCGCAAGTCTGAAATGTGACATGGTACTTAAACGAGGCCTCGGATTTTTGTAAAGCAAGAGAAGAGTATGAGGCTGGTTCCCCGACAGATCCTAGAACTTGTTATAGCTAAATTCCAGATTCCATAGTATACACGGTAGGTTTCGAATTTCAAGGGAACCCTTCCGACGGGCAGGTTCCACCACCTGGAAACCGACGAAATTCGGAACCGCTCATTCCTAATAAAGCCAATGGCCATCTAAGCCACCCACCGACACCTTTTTATTTTTTTCAAAATTCTTGTTCTTTTGGGTACAACTTCGTCGGTCGTTACTTTGTTTCTGTCTGATTGTTTGATGGAACCCGAGTAGATTCATCCTATGGCTCGTTCGATGTAAATCCAAGGCAATTCTTGACTTGTTCCCGCGGCATTCATGTAGCTATGCCTCTCTCTTGTCGGCCAAAACAATGTCATTCTGAAATCGTAAAGTTGGAACGGCATTGTTTTGTACAAATCAATCCTCCTAGTATTTGCTCCGATGACGCGCCATCCGTGCACTCATAACCCATTTGTCCCACCACACAAACTTGATCCGATAGCAAAAAGTCGACAGGCCGATATTCTCGTCCTACGAGCAAAGACCGATGCTCTTTCTACGATCGGTTTGAAAGTTGAGGGTATTTTTGCCCCCACGACATAAGCTAGGATGTCATTTTTATCTTTTAAGCATTTGGCCTTCGCTCGTAGCCATTCTTGAAGTCAGATTAGGCGTGATGACCGGCGAGTGTGAATACAACTCGCTACGCGTAACGGAATGTCAATAGGACACGACACGATTATTTCGCGTCAAGGTGGCAATCCCAATCGCAGCCCTCTAATGTTCGGGTTGTAATCAACGTGATGTAGCCACTTTGGACAACGACACCTTGATAAGGGACATCAGTTACCTAATACTCGACATAACTTGCAATCGATCTCATCGACGATGTCACATTCATGTTTCTGTTTCTGATAGTTTTATAGTATGCAGACGGTACGACCGTACATTCATGTCGCAACGAAAAGCTTTCCCAAACTGCCGTGTCGTTATACAGCCGAGAATACATGTTGTGTACGCAATCTTTGTTTGACATTTATAAGATCTTTTTTTGAAATGTTACGGTTCCTCTCTTAGTTGCCACCTCTAAACGATGTGCGATGGAAAATCCTATGTGGCACTTCGTGATCTTCTCAACCTTAGCCAGAGTCAGGGAAAATCGCCCAATCGACCCTAAATTTATTGTACGGAATGCCAATTCGGTTCTAAACTAAACCTTTACGTGAAATTCCAATTTAGTCATTCTGATCAATTTTTCATTGAAAGTCAGCTGACATGACAATGTGCCATGTAGGATGGCCGACGATGACTAGATCGCTACGTCAACGATTTCTAGCAAAAATTGACTCAAATGGCTATTGGAATTCCACGCACAGGTTGAGGATTAAATTGGCAAAATTAAAAAATTTAGGTTTTGAATTAGTATTTATACTCAGTAACTGATGAGTAGAGATATTTTCGGATATTTAAACTCTGATATCAATTGTTTCAGAATGAAGGCATCAACATCGACATGGACGCATAACTACCAAGTTGCGATATTTTTGGATATTTAAGCTCTTTTAGATAATTGTTACGAGATAAAGTTATCAACACCGAACATCAGTCATCTAGGATGAAGTCAACGACCCCCACAACGACTTGTAAGAGTTATCTAGAAATATTTTCAGATATTTAAGCTTGAGCTTCTTGTAAACATTAGAAAGTTATGTATTTATTTAAATTTTGTAACCTCCTTTTATAACCATCGGTTGCAGGCTTTAACTAACCACATCATACTCTTTGTAAAGGCCCAGATCAATCAACAAAAAACTTGTTATCTTGTATCAATGTTATCTTTCGTCGTAAATTCAATTCCGACGAATCAGAGTGTCATGATTGAAATGTCTTATATGTAGGGGTGTCAATGGGTCGGATCGGATCGGGCTTTCATGATACCCGACCCGACCCGAAACTAATAGGGTCACACTAGACCCGCCCAGACACGGCCCAAGACCCTGTTCAACATACACGCCAAGGCCCGGGTCGGGTCGGGTCGAGCCGGGCCGGGTCTTGGGTTTTTTTTTTTTGGTATAGGTTGGAATTCTGAGCCCACCGCAAATACAGATAATATAGAATTGTGAGCCCACCGCAAATTTTCCATATTATATTCATTTTGGAATTGTTAATTAGATTACAAAATCTTGTCTAATTGCACAGCAACCAATTATGTCGCTCTTTTTTCCTCTTTGCCAGGCAGAACATAAAATACTCGAGTTAACCCAGCAGACTCAGTGAAGAGGTTGACGGAAAACTTTCTCGAGAACAATCGATGTGCTCTGCTGGCTAAGCATACGCATCAAGCTGCATGATTCTTACAATGCTAACTAGACATAGCTGAGCACGAAACTGCAAGTAAGCAATTCAACTTCGATATAGAAAATGAATCGAGGTGATTCTTTACTCAATCACGTCATTGGTATGTTGCATGTGAGCTTTTACTGAAGTAAGTAAACATAAATCAGACTACGGAGCCCAAATTCGTTATCTACAACTTTCAAAAACTTTTCAGTGAAAATTCTTCTATAAATCAATCACGTATACACTTTGAGTTTCTTTGACTTACGACAGAGCCCCGAAGTTGTAAGCCAGATCAGATTGGATTTCCATAGCACCATCCAATACCTTGATGACTGCTGACACTGAAGGCCTCTTTGTGAAATCACTTTTCAAACGCCATTCGGCAATTTCTACCATGTTGGTAGCCTGTTGTCCATCTAATTACACATCCTCACTACACTGGTAAAAATGTCCAACCATCTTTCTTCTTCAGCCTGTACACATCCACCTTTTCAGTAATTACAGCACTCAGCCATTATGGGGCACAATAACCAAGAGTTCCTCTCATGGTAGTGATAATTTTGCTTTAGTCCCTATCAATCAACTTAGACAATTCAAAACGAATATCATCAGGAATTGAAGGCACCACATGAAAATAACACATAATATGGAAAATTTCAAAAGCAGCATCACAAATTTAATTTATTTGATTGGAAGATAGGGCCGGGTTACTAACAACACCCAACACATTCCAAAATCCAAAATTTCCTCGAAAAGAAAAATAGAACGAACACAGCAAAGTAAATAGGAAGAGCATTGGAGGAAATCTAGTAATGTATTTAATTATATTACCACTTGTGCAAGTAGATGGACAAACTGAAGCCCAAAGTTCACTTCATCAACATATAAATATCTAAAACAAGCTGAGCTCTAGTTGCTGCCTCCCAAACAGTGACTTATAAAGACAACTAGTAAAACTTTATGTGCACAGGTACTGTTCATCTGGTAAATTGAAAAAAATGAGGACATTAAAACTAACAAGTTACCTAAAATGGCAATCTCCAACTTTATCAATCATCTAGAGAAATTGATATCGAGTTTGGCTCCATGATTGTAGTTGGCAACTATGCATTAAATTCACGATGAAAATGAGAATTAACGTATCCATTGAAACATAGAAGGGTATTAATATTCTACAACCATATTTTTTCACCTGACTCAAAGATTTCGAGTTCTTCTAAGTCCTCTTCAATCGAACGTGAAGGTGGCGCGGATCGTAACCAATCTTGAGCACATATAAAGTAGGAAAGTCTTAGGTAAACCATCATCATAGCACTTTTATAGCACTTTCTGTTGTTAATTGAACAAAAAACTCACCACATTTTGGTGGAAAAAGATTAAATGTTCTGTTATTCCATGTCACTAAGTTGCTGATTGGTGTTGAAAATTCCTAGCAAACCCTTAATGCGGCCCAGTGCAACAAGATACAACCTAACAACACCACGCAAGACGATCCGTTAAAAAAATGCGCACATAATATCATAAACATGATTACCTAACGTGAAATCAATGATACATACTTATATAATCTTTGGCCGAGTTCATCAAAATACTCGGGAGCAAGCACGACAAGGAGAAATCACACGTCCAAGGAGACATCGAAATGCATTTCTAGGAATGGCAACGTGGATTGCATTAGCACATCGATTTTGCCTTACTCTTGAAGTTGTCCTCGACATAATTTAAGTGTGGCCTTTGGCTTCATCTTGGGAAAATTAATGATCATGTTCATGACAAGTAGACCAACCCAAACGGCAAAAGGAGGAGTATCATTTACTCTAATGACTTTGCTTAATCATAATTATCTCCTGCTTACCGAGGGCTTCCTCAATTAAGGTGATGTTGGTACTTCTTGGGAAGCGGAGTTGGTGACGGAGGGTAAGTGCGTGCTCAGGTCCATGATTATGACTACAGTCACCATTGACCAAATTCTTATGAAGAATTGAGATCTAATTTGTCACCCAAGTTTCATTTGCACGGGCGGATTGATCGAAGTAATGCTGGTTTTTTACTTAATTGCTTATTGTTAGGAATTGATGGGACAACATTATTATATGGCATTGGATGCTTAGATGAATGGGACATGCGCATGAGACAAAGTGGTTAGCTTATTTAAAAATGTACACATTGTAATCTTACCAGTTCAATCAGCAAATAGAATTTAGTAAAAGGATTTTAATATGTTTAGCATTGTTTTTTCATGATGTATGTCGGCAATTATGATGTGTCTAGGAGACCACTTAGAAGGACCTCCAAGAACGATGTGTCCAAATTAAAATGTAAGTCATAACATTGTCTATGTTGTGTTTTTTTTTTGTTTTTGGGCCGGAAGGAAAACTTTTATTTCGCATGAAAGAGAGGTACACAATTTCAAGATAAAATTGCAAATCCCACAAAATAAGTAAATCTGAAAAGTGAATCAACTTTGTACAGCCCGTAGAGACTCGCTCATTTCATAAAGACGGATCTGTCGTAACAGTAAAGAACAACCGACGGCCGACCACCGAAATCTTGCATCATCATTAGTGATGAGCACACGATGCGCGCTTGGGTTCAACGTCCCCAGCATCATCACCATATAGAGACAACAACAACAACACCAATAAGTTGAAAGAGCGCAAAAGATGCCTTGTGATTCCTAGACCTCTATCTAGATCGGGATAACTAGCACCCAAAATCTAGATCTAGCTATAGACCGGATGATAAGAATTGCAAAAGAAATACTAGCTGATCGCAAAATCACTTTAAAATAAGCCGACTACTGAAGGCAGCAGCAGAGGAGCCTCGGGGACTTGCGGAGCACTCGACTATCCGGAGCAACCACCCGAAGCCGGAGTGAGCGAGTAGGTCAGGAGAGAGCAGATTCTTCGAGGCGCTCGCGCTTTGATCTTCGGAGCTCGCAGAACACACCTCTCCACTTCCGTGGAGGATGTCGACCGCGTCGAAACCAACAAAGAGTTCTTGAAGATGAAGAGATAGAGACAGGAGAGGGAGAGGGGGAGGTAGAGACAGTGTCTCGCTCCGTTGGGGATGTAGCTTCCTAAGTAGAAGGTTGGGCGGTGGCTTAGAAGAGAGGAAACCCTAAGGGAGAGGGAGACCGGCGATTATGATGCCAAAGAAAATGCCTATGTTCCCTTGTGCGAGTGCCTTTTTTTTTTTTTTTTGTAATTGATGCGCTTCGATTCGAACTCAATCGATTCTTGACATAAAAATGCATATGAAGCGACCGCATGGCGATGACGCCGCTTCAAACCACTCAAGGTCAGCGTCGTGTGCTCAATACGTCAGGACCCATGTACGAAATCTCAGCGCGCCGCGAGGATTGCAATCACGATGAAGATCGCCCCTACCCCCCGTTCCTCATCTCACGCGGCATCGTCTCAACCATCCTCGCCCTCCTCGCCCACCGGACGCACGGAGCCCTACCATTCTTTACACGGATCGACGCGGCACCAAACGGGACCGCGAGCAAGGTGGGTCCTCGTCCGCAGAAATCGAAGGTTCGGCTACTCCCGATCTTCGCCGAATTTTTATCCATTTTCTTCCCATCAACAATGCGTCGCAAACAATCATTGACCGAATCGGTACATGATCCCCTCAATTTACGGTTGGTTGGAGGAAAAAAAAATCCAATGCCGTCGCCAACCCGAAAAGGCCCATGTTTTCCTCTCCTCTGTTGTCCACCCACGTCGGAACCCAGTCGGTCATGATTGGTTCGGCACCGAATCTCGCAAAAAAACCATGTCGATCGCGGACTTCGTCACGCGGACCGGAACCTGCGACGCAGACGGCGGTCGGGACCTGCCAAAAGAAAACCAGCTGTCACCACCCTAATCTCCCTCCCGATCCTCCTGCTAAAATCCTCCGATTCGTCACGGGAGGAGGGAGGGAGCGGGGCCGTCATGCTCGGATTCGATTCCTCTCGGTCCGGACAGCGACATGGAATCAAAGATAGAATAATTATGTTTGACTTTACCAAAGCACAGAGAGAGAGAGAGAGAGAGAGAGAGAGAGCGATTCGTAAGTTGGAACCAGAACGTAACATTTGCACGCGGTTGCTTTCCAACCCAGAATGGGAATGGATCAAGAGATCATTCATTCCGTCGGGCTGTGATGCGACCGCGGGCGGCGATTTCAGTTGGGGGGGAGGTCAACCCGTCGCAGCCCCCACGTCTCTCTTTTGCGGCCGCACTGCTGTCTCCCAAACTTTCTCTCGGACTTCTTTATTTCGCTTTTCGCATGATGAGGTCTACTCCTTCCTTCCTTCCCTCGCACCGAATCAACAGGTTCTTTTGTGGGGTTTTCCAATTGCCGACTTTTTCTTTATTCCGGAGGGGCACGAGCGTGGGTCTTCCTTTTCAATGGGAGACTCCCTCCCCGCCACAAGAAAAGAAAAGTCTCTTCTATATGTTTTTTTCTTTTGGGTTGGGTCATCCGGGGCTTTTCTTTTGGGAAAGTGACGCGAATTGTTCCTAAACTTTAACTCGATGTGCAGTGCGATCCCTTAAAATTTAGCTCAACGTGCAATGTCGTCCCTCGGCTTTGAACCTATTCAATGTGGTCCCTGGACTTCAATTAATCAAAAGAACAACATTTAACATTTTCATATAATTCATGAATTAAATCGAATGTAAACTAAAAGTCAGGGACCACATTGAATATTGGGTTAAAGTCCGGACCATTTATGTCATTATCCCATTTTTTTTTCTTTTTTATGTTCTTTGAATTGTGCACCCTACAGAGCTTTTTGCCCCGTAAAAAAAAATCCTATTTTTCTTGCAAAAATGCCGACTTTAGATCGGGTCTTGATTTTAGTCCGAACTTTTTTTTTTGTCTCGAAACAAAAATCAACTTAACGTTGGGTCTCAAATTCCGGGCCGAACATTTTTGTTTTTGGTCTCGTATAAGAGCGCCCGCGTTCAATAGGCACCCATAAGTTCGTTGCGGGTGCTTCTCTTCGCGAGGAAGGAGTTCTTTGGGGACCGAATCGGACATGAAGAAGGAGATGCGAAAAAAAAAATGGAAATGAAAAAACAGAGGAAATAATAAGGGACGACGTGAAATGACACTATCGAATCTTTTATCGATATTATTGGATAGAAACTTGACGATGGCAAATTTGCAAACAGACTGAAACTCGATGCTCTTCTATAAAGGCCCCCCCCCCCCCCCCTCCAAAAAAAAAAACAAACAGTTGAGGCCGGAGCTATTGGAATGACAAGTCAGGGTTACCTCGACTTCACTTCGGAACGAGGACGATCAATTGATCTTTCGGAGGTGAATTGTTTTCCAAAGCGTTAGGGCGGAAAGCAAGCATAGGTTCTTCCCAAAAACTTCGAAAGTACAAAGCTTCGTGAAGCTCCTCCTCTACTTTCCACTGCAAGGAACAGCAGCTGGACCAGGGGATTTTAGGTAACATTGCTCAGGCTCGAAATAAACTTGCAAAAGCAGTCGCGAGCAAAACACACGCGTGCTCGATATTTATCATTGTCCAATTTTCAGAAACGCCTCTTTTACAGCCTAGCACTGGCAATGGACCCCCCCTCCCCCTCCCTCCCTCCTCAACTTTGCTCTCGTGCCACTACCCTTTCAGAACTTGTCAATTGCAACAACAACAACAACGGAAAAAAAAAACCACATTTTGTGACGTTACTGCGTCTCGGTATCACGTGACGCCATCGATTAATTAAATTTTTATTTTTCTTTTGCGAGGGCGCTGTAAGGACTCGTTAGTTAGCATCGGGGTGATCGACGAGGCCGGGGACAGATCTCCTAACGGTCCCGATCCTCGTCGCCTAGCTGCAACGGACCTTATGTAGAGAGACTTGCCGACTGCCGGCGTCTCGGTGGGGGCAGCCAGGGTGACGGGCTCTCCAATCTCGTGAGTGCGTGCGCGAGTAATTACAACTCGAGTCGACATCCCGCAAACGCTCCGAGGTGAGACACCAACGCCCGATTTAAACTCCTTTTATTTTTTTTGAGGTAATAATAATAATAATAATAATAATAAAAGATAACGAGATTCTCTTTTATATTTTGCCGGGCAAACCTTTATTTTATTTGTTTTTGTTTGTTTTTGGGTGGGCAATAATCCAAAACCACGTTGATTTACAACTGTCATCCTCTGTGCTCGCCTCCTCCTTCATCATCTCCCTCGTCTTCTTCTCCGGCGTCCTCACTCTCTCTCTCTCTATCTCTCTCTCTCTCATCCTCATCGTCTCTGAAATCTTCGTCACTGGACTGCGCAATGTGAGTAGTTTCATCGGCCCCCCCCCCCCACTCCTCTCGCATTGTGAGCAGCGCAGAGCGCGCCGCGATCTCTCCTTGCCCCCCCCCCCCCCACCTCACCTCTTCTTTCTAGCGCCGCGGCTGGAGCCGGCGGCGGAGGAGGGAGCGCTCGCCGGAGCGGGAGGCCGCCGGCAGGGAGGGAGGGAGGGAGAGAGAGAGCGAGAGGGGAAAGAGTGAGGTCGTGAGTGGGGGAGCCATGGCCCGCTCCGCGGCCGGAGACCTGCTGGAGCTCGTGCGGGAGATCTCGCGGGGCTGCGCTTGCTGCAGCGGCGGCGGCGGCGGCGGCGGCTGCGGCGGGGAGGGGAAGGATCTGTTCAGGAAGGACTGCACCGATCTGGTCCGGAGGATCTCCCTGCTGACGCACCTCTTCAAAGAGATTCGGGACCTCAAGCCCTGCGAGTCGTCCGGCGGCGCGCGAGGTTGCTGGTCGTGCGATCTCGCGTTGGCGCTCCAGGCGGCGAAGCGGCTCCTCTCCGTCGTGCACGACTTCGTTAATTCCGCTTCCTGTTTCGTGAGTCGACGACGCTTCTCCTTGTTTTGATTTTTGTCGCGCTTGCATTTTCGACTTCGGGTTTGAAAATGTGATTGCTCGTGGGGAGGAATTGATGTGGGTGATAGCCTAGCGTTCGAATCGATAGATCACTTTCTGGTGTGGTACAGTAGCAATGCAGCATTTTGCGACATTGCTTGAAAGATGTGATTTCACTGAATTATGGGGATTGTTTGACTAATTGGGTCTGTTCTGAAGAAATTCGAGGATAAGGAGAGGCAAAAGTAGAGGAGAATCGAACCTTGGCCACCGCTTGATTATGTCTTGCCGCATAGCTCCGATTAGGGATGATTTAGTTGATTTCAAGAGAGGTGAAGATTTTGCATTCGTGTGTCGGAGGCTGTAACTGTGTGGTGAAAGAGTTTATGGAGGCAAAAATTTCAAGCTTCTGGTGGGCTCTATTGAAACGAAGAGGATTAGTTTCGAATCGCCAAGCGTTCTGTATTGACATAGGGAGATATTCCAGCTGGTGTTTTGTATAATCAAGAGCTTATGTAGGATTAGTTTTTTTATTTGATTCGATGATGGAGTAAAGGTGGTTGTCTGTATTCAATGCCTTTGCTGCGAATCCTCGTGGATGAACCTTTTCGATATTTCCAAGTTTTCCTTGGCATAATTTCAAATTGGAATGCTGCTCTGCAAAAGCTGGATCTCATCTGATCGATGACAAGTTACTCAATTTGTGCAGTCTGATTCCTTTCCCTCTGCTAATTTTGTTGTGGGTTTGTATTGTTTTAATTGCAAACTGTTGTTCGACTGGCTTGGCTCTTGCTAAGCTGGTATCATACCATTCATCTCTGAAAATGTGGCACTTCCTGATTTTAAGGAGGGGGAAGCGAAGAAAATTGCATTCCAGTTTCACTGTGTGACATGGAAATTGGAGAAAGCCCTAGGAAGCCTGCCATATCATCAGTTTGATATCTCCGAGGAAGTTCGAGAACAGGTATCACTCGGGAAATATGCGGTGCGTCAGCTTTATCCTAATCTACCTTTTTTCCCTGAAGTTAGTTTCTTTTGATAGGTTGAATTGGTCAGAGCTCAGTTGAGAAGAGCTGCAGAAAGGCATGGGCCTCTGAGTTCAAAAATGTTGTCCCGGGCCTTATCTGAGCCATTGGAGATGGAGTCTGATCAGATAAGAGTGCAATCAGGCAGCCGCACAATAGGAACACTGCACATTGAGAATATTGGTAACATTGATCATACAGTCATGGCAAACACGAGCATTGCCCAAGCGAGTGACCTTTCCAAAGATGATTGTACAGTCATCATGGAAGGGCTCACGATTTCTTCCTCATCATTGGAGGTTTGTCCATCAAATGCTCAAGATGAAGATAGGAGGGACCAATTGGGCACTGATCGGAGCAACCAATCAGAAGAGATAAAAAAGTCCAACGTAACTTCTATGCCCGAGGATTTTCTCTGCCCAATATCATTGGAATTGATGAGAGATCCTGTGATCGTAGCCACTGGACAGGTTTTCTTCTCATCTTTTTGTGAACTTTACCTCACTGATTTTATCAACAGAATTTCTGAGTCGCTTTTTTCTGCAGACGTATGAAAGATCTTACATACAAAGATGGATAGACAGTGGCAACCTTACATGTCCAAAGACTCAACAGAAGCTCCAAAATCTAACACTGACTACAAATTACGTCCTGAGAAGTCTAATCAGCCAGTGGTGCTTGAACAACAATACTGAGCAGCCGACAGCTTTAATCAATGGAAAAATAAAAAACAGCGACGGCTCTTTCCGTGACATCAGCGGTGATATAGCAAACATCGAGTCTCTAGTCCGGAAGCTCTCTGGCCGGTGCATTGAGGAGTGTCGAACTGCAGTAACAGAAATCCGATCGCTGTCCAAGAGAAGCACTGATAATAGAATTCTGATAGCAGAAGCAGGTGCCATTCCTGCTCTGGTCAATCTGTTAACATCCGAAGACACAACAGTACAGGAAAATGCAGTCACTTCCATCCTCAACCTCTCGATATACGAAAACAACAAAGGGTTGATAATGCTTGCGGATGCTGTTCCTTCTATCGTCCAAGTCCTAAGAGCCGGGACCATGGAAGCTAGAGAGAACGCAGCAGCGACCCTCTTCAGCTTGTCACTTGGAGATGAGAACAAGATAATAATTGGCGCATCTGGGGCTATTCCTGCTTTGGTTGAGTTGCTTCGGACAGGTAGCTCCAGGGGGAAGAAAGATGCTGCAACTGCCCTATTCAACTTGTGTATCTACCAAGGAAACAAAGGTAGGGCCGTGAGAGCAGGGATCATCTCAGCACTGTTGAAGATGCTCACAGATTCAAGTCACTACATGGTCGATGAAGCTCTGACCATATTGTCCGTTCTTGCTAGCTGCCAGGATGCTAAGGTTAGCATGGTAAAGTCTAGCACGATCCCCGTTCTCATAGATCTTCTGAGAACCGGTTTACCAAGGAGCAAAGAGAATGCAGCTGCGATACTGCTATCCTTGTGCAAGAGAGATAGCGAGAATCTCGCATGTATAGGGAGGCTCGGCGCCCTCATACCGCTGACCGAGCTTGCCAAGAGCGGCACAGAGAGGGCTAAAAGGAAGGCCACTTCGTTATTGGAGCTCCTCCAGAGACTCGACAAGCTCTGACGGTGTGGGTGCTACTTGATACTGACAAGTTGTTACTTTCGAGATTTGGAATTCTTTTTCTTCTTTCATTTTCCGTCGAACCGGGCTTGAACTGACAAGAGGGGCATTGAGGTGACATTTTCAATCCCACTGCTCTCCGTCTCGTTTCTTACCGCGCGAAATGCGCAGGAAGTGTTCATTCAATGTGTTGGTTGTTATGAAATTATTTTGCTTCGGATGTCTCCCCCAAGTCCTAATCTTTCGATGTACTCCCAAGTGTGCACCAAATAAATCTTGATCTGGCCGTAAATACAGGCCAATGAATGCGAAGTGCTGCATTGTCAAAGTGTCGCCACGACGTCGAGTTTGAGACATCGAAATTACATTCGATTACCGTGTGTGGGTTGAGATTAAGATAATGAAAAGGTCCGTTGATTGCGAAAATCCCCACCTAAGCTCGAGACTTCACGCGTTGTGTTCGCCAGTTTATGCTGGCTCCCTTCAACTCAGTGAGTCAGTACCTACTTCCGTTGAAAACGAACCAAATTGCATGAATATTTCTATATATATGTCGACCGAGTCTGAAATTTTTATCTGGGGAAGTATCTCGCGATCTTTCGTGTTGATGGACGCTCCATGTTAGACCGAGCTAGCGAAGCGAATTCTTCATTTTTCTATTCATCTTCAGGCTTCACCAATCTTGGACTCGGTCCCTTGCGGTCTCCCTTACTCGGCACGGTTTCAGATTTGAACACCATTCTATATATGATTTTCCCCACTTCTTTATAGCCATAATCAGTGAAGAAATCGCGCGTGTTTTTTTTTTTATTTTGGACGCCAATGACTCGACGTAAAAACATGCTCGACTATGCCTGAATTAATTAAGTCGACGGCTTTGGTTGTCCGATGTCGTCCCATGTCGTTGAAAGTTGGAATTCTAATGCCTCCTTACTAGATACTGAGTTGGTGATGGTCAGCCCACGTTTCGGTGACTTGACAATTTGGCTTCCACATGGTATCCTTCTTGATGCTTTATCCTCACATGGTTGTATACGACTCTGCGCTCTCTCTCGATCTCGATCTCAATCCCCTTCGTTTGCTCTCGAGCAATCTACCGAATCGAGGGATCATCCATTTCTTCGAGCGCAGCTTTTCTTCTCGGATATGGAGCAACGAACTGTTACTCAGCTGCTAGGTAGGGCTCCTGATGAATGGAGTCCTGAGACGGCTTAGCTTGAAAGATGCTGCCAAGGGTGCTAGTTTCCAGAGCTCTTAGGCTAGGGTTGGCATGGTATTGCTGTATCTATATGATGCTTTGAAAGCAAGAAGTGAGGTGTTCCGTTCTCAACTTGCTCTCGGTGTCTCTCAGGTTGCTGTCTTTGATCACCACCATTATAATTATGTAAAAACAGGAGAAGAAAAAACAAACTTCGTATGTGAAAAAACCCTCTTCATTAGTCAGAAATTGGTTATACTTAAAGACACGGAGGGTTGGTAAAACCCTACCCTTGGACCAACCAAGCGGCAAGGGCGTTCTCACGGTTGCAGCTCGGCTTCGGGTCCTAGGGACACAAATTAAGTAGGGGCTATGACGATAGGTTGTTGTATTTACTTTTCTTCGGATAGTCTGTAAATGAAAAAATTGTACAAAAAGTCTTGAACTTATTTGTACGACCACCAATTTGTCAATGTAGTCATTCGGGCTAATTTTGGCCGGAAATCGTTGTTGTAGCGATCCAATCAGTGTCGGCCATCTTAAATGACACGACCAGCACTAATGTGGACGATTTTTCCATTATTTTAAAAAAATTGAATTTTCCCTCTTTTTTTCATTTCTTTTCTCCCTATATCCCTCCATTGGTTGTCAAGGCCTCGACGATGGCCGGCGGAGGGAAATGGAAAAAAACAAGGATAAAATTCAAAAAACTAAAAAAATTCGAAAAAAAAATCGTCCACGTCAACATCGGCCGTGCTACGTATTGAATGCCCAAATTGGTCGAAAGTACTAAGTAGGCATATTGTCAAAAGGTTTACGACTAAATTGGTCAAGTTAAAAAGTTAATGACCAAATTAGTCCTCGCACAGTAGAATTTGCGACATTTCGGACAGTTAGCCCGTCCGCCGAGCATGTTCGCTTCCTTGGTTTCATGAAAAGAATCTGGCATGCATCGAACCAATCACTTTCTTCCCTTGACAAATCTACAAGAAACATCACATCATGCAAGTTCGACAGAGTCCTCCAAGATTGAAGAAGTCGATACGAACCACATGGTCGTTCGCAATCTTTCGCAACATTTTTTTCCTCGAACACACGAGTCCACGCCGTGATTTCCGTTTGATTGCTTCCTAAACCACCGAAACCGACGAAAGCGATGCGTTGCCCTTTCTTGAATTTATTATCATTCCTCCTCTTTTGCACGTTAAATCATGGTCGATTTCGGATCTAAACTTCATGTTATAAATTCTTCCTCAACAGTCTCCTCGCGATCGGGCAACAACATCCATGGTTGTTGAACTTTGGAGAAATTTCGTCACGGCAGCGAAATCTCATCACGGGGGAAACAGTCAGCTTGCCACGTACATCGCGAAAACCAAGCCATAATCACGTGGGAAGCCGCAGATAATGCTACGCCGATTGTCCTTGCGCGCGACGTACGTAAACTCTCAGGAGAAATCGGCTCGTCTAACATGGCATCAGAGAACAAATCAAGCATTCGGATCCTGACCTTTTCTTATATCTTGTTTGACTTTAAATCTTTAAGCAAAACGATTAATCTAAGTAACCGTAAAATGTTAATCGTCGATTCAAAAGGCGATAAAGCCACGTTTGCGGTTTTTCGTCAAACATTCTTCCCCTATTTTCAAAATTGGCTTCTCTGTTTGACCAGTGAGCCTAAGCAAACAGAAACCAACCATACAATATACATAAACAAAGACTCTCTCCACTACACCAACCGTGAACATTTGGAGCTTTTATAGCCCAAGACAAAACGCGAAACATCTCTCATCATTAGTGTACTTTGCTGCTGTTGTTGTTGTTCTTCTTCTTCTTCTACTGCTTCCCATTTTGAAAACCAAAGCTCGAGCTTTCACTACAATGGGCAACACCATTGGAGCCAAGAAGAACAAAACGGCCAAGGTGATGAAGATATCCGGCGAGACCTTGAAGCTGAGGACGCCGGTGCTCGCGGGGGATGTCCTTAGGGGCTACCCGGGGTACGTCTTGCTGGAATCCGAGGCGGTGAAGTACTTCGGCGTCCGGGCGAGGCCGTTGGAGGCAGACCAAAATCTGGAGCCCAAGAGGCTATATTTCCTAGTGGAGTTGCCCGAGAGCTCTCAGGAGAGGATGCCGAGAAGGGTGAGGTCGGGCATAAGCATGAGCGCCAGGGACCGGCTCGAGAGCCTAATGCTGGCACGGAGGTCGGTCTCGGACCTATACATTGTGAACCCGACAAGCATCGGGGGGGCAACTAAGAACGCCAAAGATGGCGATGGCGGCTGTACGAGGCTGAGGATGAGGCTTCCGAAGGGAGAGGTGGAGAGGCTGATGAAGGAGAGTAGAGACGAGGCTGAGGTGGCCGAGAAGATCATCAACCTCTACATTGCAAACGACCGCAAAGTCGATGTTGGGTTGGGAAGCAAACCGAGAGGCGATGAGAGCGGCTTGTTTGACCAGCATGGACCATGGAAAGTGAGGAGCCATGGAAGAGCTGGTGAACGTATCAAAACTCGTGAGGTATGTCCAGTTCCTCCACTACACTCATGTTTGGTGGGTTTGGCCATTCATGGGAGTCTGCAATGCTCTAAACATGTACACAAAGTTCGAATTTTTTTCCCCGTAAAGTTAGGTTTTTCTTTTTTTTTTTAATCCGTTTCATCAATAAGAGGGGTCAAAATGACATTTCACGAGTGGGCTCGGCTTTGGTTTAATTGACGGGGGTATATCGCTACGTCGTTCCGTTCAGTGTAAGATTAGGAATAGGTGTTATTGGACCCGCTTTTTAAATATCTCTCCTTTTGAGCAAACTTGATCAATGTTCAGTGCCTGTCTTTTGCAGAAACGGGTGAGCTTCCTACCAGTGGATGGAGGAGATAAGCACATCGCTGTGGCTTCTTGATTTTGATTAAGGAGAACGATTAGCAGTGCTCGAGCCACGTTAACTTATGTCCTTTCACATTTTAGGTAGTCAGGTTTATTTGCAACCAGCTGTGAAGACATGGTGCTTCTCACTCTTGCCTAGTGATGGACCCAATGAAAGAAATAAAATACGAAGAAGCTGTAATTACTTTGACTATCTATTTGTCTATATGTTGGAGACAATAGTGAGGTTTCTCTCATTTTTCAGATGTCCCGCCATTGTTTTTGCATCGGAATGATATAGAAATGAAATTAACCCCTACTCTCTTTTCACTAAATTAACATCCAATTCCTAACTACTCGCTACATCTTACTTAGATGAATACTCATCCAATTTTTCTCCCAAAGAGTGATGCTTTTCTCTTCATACATGAACCATCCACGATCATCTCGCGCGCATACCTCGATACTAGTTTATTCTTTTAAATGAATTCGCTCCCTTAAAGTATGGGTGATTACACATTTAAGGATCAAGAGAGCATAAGAATATTGTCTTCTCGAACAATATTGTCAATGTATAATATTGATAGACAAAAATATGCACCATAGATCCTAAACGAGAAAGTGCGATTGTATCTTAAAACTTTCAAAAAGTGTAATGAAATCCTAAAATTATCAATTAAAGGGCTAAAATGCATGTTTGTCTAAATGGAACGACGTGTGTTGCATTTAAGAGCTAGCACTAGGTCAAAATGAGAGAGGCATATGCTAACTCGAGGCCCAAAATCTAGGCACTAACATAAAGAAGCTAATGCCCTAAACTAGGCCATGACAATGCATTTAACTTATAAGGCGCTATCTATGGAATGCCTAACAAGACCATTGATCATAAAAGTTATACAAATATGATTGGCCCAAGAAGCTCATCGATGGAATATCTAACGAGCTCATCAATCATGAGTTTTCAATGGATAAAATATAAGTCAAGTTTATGATGTGGCAATGAATTACCTCGAAACTTGAAAGGGGTCGGAAACTGAGTCAAGAAAGATCTCCCGACCAATCAATAATTGTAGTTAAGGGATTTGGATCAATTACAAATCATCTCTAGAGTAGTGCGCAAGCCGAGAGGCAGTCAGCGATTCTTCCGGATAAAGATCAGGATGCCTCACGGAATGGCACATTAAAGATACAAGAGGAGTCAAAGTAAAGGTGACGTCCAGGACATTCAACACTGACAACGCACAACACCGTCAATCAAGAAAACAGAGATCACAAAAGAGCACATTAGATTTTGAAGATGAGAAGGCTACTTGTAGCATATCAATTTGGATTAGATTTAGTCTGAGTTTGAATTCCAAACTCGAATTGGATTAGGTTTCCTTATTCCAGCCCTTGTCTTTAGTTATAAAAGCTTTTTTAGTCAAGTGGGGCTTTTACCTTTTCTGCGCACTTCCATTTATCTCCATTAAAAACAGTGGAGTTCAATTTCAGTCATTGAACAAGCATAACATCTATGAATGTACGCCATCCACGCAATTTCCTTATTGATGTCCACTTTATTGCCTACGCATTACTTCAGTAGTTCGAGTTTTACAAAGTCTGAGTCTTCGAGGCATATTAGAATGCATTCGCTTCTCATTTGAAGTCCAATTTGATACTTTAATTGGACGATGATCATCCATGATTAGACTTTTAATCATTGAAACCACATTCCACTAGTTGTGCAAGCTTTCAGCTTTCCACCAAAAAGCTATGGGAAGCTCCAAACAGTCTTGCGAGTAGAGCATTTCGATGCCTGATTTGAGTTCGAATTTGATTTGAGCTGTGACTGCAACTTATCGGCTAATTAAATCGAGTCAGGTCAAGCTCCGAAGTCGTGGCTAGACGGGCTCGAGCTCATTCAAATTACATTTGGCTAGAGCTCAAGCTTGTAAAATCAAACTAGATCGAAACGGAGACGAGTATCGAGTCTTGAATTAGAATCGAGCGGGGCTCTCGAGTATTGAACCGCGTCGCTGACTCAATCATGTCCCAACTAGACTCAAGGGGAAAATAGCTCAAAATGACAATGACTTCATGCCAAACACATAACAGAACTTTCTGAAGCCACCAGTCATCATGAAAGCTATCAAAGGAAAGAACACTGGCAATTCAAGGAGTAAAGATTCTCGAAGGAAAAAGAATGTACAGAGACATGTTTTGCCAAAAGAATTCCTCCCCTTCATTATGTTAAGACCTGGTCGTGGGCTAATTCTACCCGTATACAAGATGTCGCGGCAAAAGAGAAATTAAAGAGCCTATTTTTCTCTGCATTTGCATTGTGGCTGTAGCTTTCTCGACATTTTCTTATTAATGAATAAATACATTTTCAGTGAAAAGGAGAAAAAGGAAGAAGAAAGAATGCGTACATTCTGTTCAAGGCGACCACTGATCCGGTACAGTAAGAAAATACGTAGTCATGGCTTTTCGGAACCTCTTCTTGTATTGCTTGGGAGATATAATGGTTGGTGAAGCGTTCTTCGGACCTCCGAGAATTCCCGACGCCTTGACCCACGTTTCCAGATGCTTATCCCAGGTGTATTGCCTCATGAAGTCAATGATCCCCAAAACCAGCTCCTTGCGTTCGTCGTCCACGCCAACGAGGAGCGAGTAGTCCATTACATCGACAGACTGCATTCACAAAGATAACAATAATAATCATAAACCACATTCTTAAGATTGCAGAGGAAATGCTTGGAGGCAGACAGTTCACAGTAAAATAAATTGCAAAAGAACCGGTGTAAACCTTAACAGACAGCATCGGTGTCTCTGTCCAATTATAAGGTTTCATTGTCAGATTATTCAAGAGCCTTTCAAGTTATCAGATCACACTTAGTGCAGTGCTGCTCTTGGGGAAAATGTCACAAATGGTGCATGAACTTCGACCAAATGTCAAGTTTAAATGATGGACAAAAAGAAAAGTTACACACGGATTCTCCACGAAAGTTTTTTTTTTTTTTTTGTAACCGAGGTGTCCGGGCCAGCTTGCGCGCATCTCGACTATTCCTCGGGGGAGACTAGCATAGCAACCTACCGCCATGGCCCCCCACTTAAATCACAAGTGCTCAGCCGGGGAATCGAACTTGGGACCAGTGCGCCTAACTACACAATCCCAAGTACGCCCTAACCAACTGAGCTACCCATGGGTGGGTCCACGAAAGATATTCATCTCCAATTAGGACAAGAAATTTCCACGTGGAATATTATCACAAAAGAACTCAATAAAACTCCAACAGAGGCCACCAACCAAATAAAAAACAGATACCAATCTCTTTTCTTCTTTCTCTTAGACAATGTTTACAGCTTATAATAATCCACATCATCAACGTTTGATTTGTCGTTAGAGTAAACGGAAGAACCACATTGAATGTTTACCAATAATTCAAGAACCACATTGAACAAAACTAAAGTTCAGGGATGATATTGTACATCGGGTCAAAGTTCAAGGACCACTTGTGCCGTTTTCTACTGCTCTTGCAATGGCATCTCAAACAAGTGTCAAAACTACGAATCAACATGTCTAGAAGATTCAGCTTACCGCTAAGAAGGCCGTATCATTCCAGATGGCCCTCTCCAGACTTCTCTTTGCCTTGCTTCCTAGGAAAATGGGCTTTGTGCGCAAAGTCTCCAAAAGATTCAGATCGAGCAGTACTTTGTCCTTTCCCGACGTATCTGGATTGTAACGAGCTCTTGCTGACCCTTTAAGATCATAGACCCTTGAGATGCTTCTCTTAAAAAAGAGATTCTCCATCACCATCAAATCCATTTTCATCTCCTTCCCACCTCTCAGGCTTTTCACAGTGACCTACTCAACCAAATGCAGACACAGACCATAGGGAAAAAAAGAGATCAGTCATTTTCCTGAAAGGAATAGGTCATCTAAACACCTGCACGCAAAGAAAGAAGAAGAAGGTAAGGACAGAACAAGAAGAATAAACTAACCTGATAAAGTCCAAGAACTTTAGCAAGGCATGTTGGGCTTCCTGAGCTGATAGATTCTGTCAGGTACTTAAAATAGTCAGGAGCAAATTCCTCAAAGGACTCCAACTCTGTCTTTGTAACTTGCTTAATAATGAATCTTTCATCCATAGATTTAGCGAAATAAACATTGCTTTTTCCTCCCTGTGCACTCCATCTCCGACATCGGCTCAGTGAGCGAACGAAGTCTACTTCACTCGGGCAACATTTCCTTCGCAGAGAGTCGAACTGCTTCGCAAAGTAACATGTGACTGAAAACTTCACTTTGCCACCAGCTGTAGAGGACTCGTCCCCAAAAGAAATCCGCAAATGTGGAGATTTGTTCGAGTCCTTGAAAATTGTCGCCATGGACGACGATGCGTCCTCTGATCCATAACTCCCATAATTGGCATGGTCAAAGTCGAGAGCGCCAAAAGATTGCCAAGTGGTAAAGCTAGAAGCCACGACATCATCCTTGTCGACATCATCACCACTCCAGTCCCCTCCATGCTCACGTGACATACTAGAGACCCAGTCTTCATGCTCTTTAGAACAAAGTGCATATGATATAATGCTAGTAGGCTCCTCGTCATAAACAGCAATTACTATGTCATTATGGCCTGTTTGTGGAAGCAACAAGCGGGCTCCCCCCGCCAAAAGAGGTGCAGAGCTAACAGTCAAGTTTAACTTCTGAGCCTCCAATGGCAACAATGGTGAGTAAGTCCTAATTACATTAGAAACCGGGTCTCTCAACATATTTCTATAATCTCCAGAAGCATGGAATGATCCCAGGGTTGACAAGTGCAACAAAGAAGGGGGCAAACCTTTCCGAATTCTGTCACGCACTCTCATTGCTGAGTCGAAAGACTGAACCCTCAGAGGTGACATTAACCTCCTAAAAGGGGGGCTATTACTTTCATTAATATGTCCAGAAGAAGCTGTGGCTCCATCAGCCAGCAAACTATGGAAAGGTTGATTTTCTGTCGTGAGATGATCGCTACCGGTCCATGCGGAATCTATCCTCTCAGAAAGATTAGGTTCTTCAGTGGGAATAGTTTCAGAGAAGGTGTTAGTATAACTGATCTCTCCATTTGAGAGCACATCCTCCTCTGTGTTATGACGGGTAGAAGTCAGTGCTGAATTTTCAGGGACACAAGGACCCGGTGATGACAAATTTGTGTCCGCTTGCTCTAAGAAAAATCCACTGGCAGACGCGGCAGTCAATTCCGAGGAATCAGAGACGTTACCGCTTCCATCCTTGTACGGGAGATCATTTCTCAACTCTTTCAGTTGGGCATATAAAGCATCCCCTCGCTTTGTCTTAGGAGAGTCTCTCTCAAGAAGCAAATCTAGAGAATAGAGCCGGCGACCCCAAACACAGGAACCAATTATGAGAGATCGCAGCACGCGATTCATTTCCAAAATGTCTATGGTCATCTGACCTTGTTGCGACGACTCCATCATAGCTAATTCAAGCAGCTCCTGCATGAAAAAACAGAGGAAGGTCATGGGAGAGCCAACTACGTAGGGAATAGACTAGACCAATACTTTTAAGGTTCTGCTATTATAGACCCAGCGATGTTAAAGCAACAAAAGAATAGCTGCAAGTAACTTGAATCTCACATCGTAATCACTTCTTTCCTTCTTTAGAAGATCTTTCAGGTCCTTGATGTAGTTCCGGAGCTCACTTGTATCTAAAGATTCATGTCCAAGAAACATACTTTTCTGTTCAACATTGTCAAGTACATCTGACATCCCCAGATACAAATTTTCCACCTTGTCTGTCAACTGCGAATATAGACACAAGTACAATCACTACCAAATGATACGGCCGGTATCAGAATACATCTATGTGAAGCACTAAATAAAGAATAGAGATGTGAAAGTACAACTGCTGCTTCTTTTCTTAACCATTCTTGTTGAAGACCATTGAATTCAAGCTTTGAAGGAGGTAGATGGACAGAAAGAATGTCAATAGGAGAATATCGGAAAAAAGCAACCATGCTTCCAAAGCTGCCAAATGGAAAGTATAAGAAATTTAACAATCAATAGTTCGAGTAAATGCGACTATTTGCTACAAGAAATTCAAAGCCAATACAACCCACCCATAGTAACGGAGGCAATCTCTCTGCAAGGAATGGCCACATGTAGCAACACGATTAGCAGTTGCATGGTTCGAAAAACTAAGTTCCAAGAATTTTCCAAAAGAAAGACCCCATGCAGCATCTGACATGACCACTCTTGGAGTAGCCGGTGGAACTCCATCCACGTGTGCACACTTTAAGCACCGATGCCACATCCATATCCTCCCATCCTGTTCACCAGGTAGTTTTAAAGAAGGAACCTGCTTTACATTAACTGTAAGATTACCCTGCTGGTGGGTGTAGCACAGGACATGGGCTTCAGCAGGCTTATTACAAGATCGACAGTAACATGTCTGGCAATAAAAAATGCTGGTTAGTTCATAGATCCCATCCAACATAAAATCAGGAACTATTATAAACTAAAAATAAAGAGAAAGAATGATGAAGCACTAACCTGATCAAAAAGGTCATCACAAAGATATCTCCCAAGAGGCTTATCAAAACACCCGTAAAACTTGATGCGTAAAAGCCGAGATCGTTCACACACAGTTCCCTTAAGGACACATCGACTTGAAAAGGAAACCAATATGCTCTGGTTAGTGTCAGTGGCTGAAAAGTACTCACCAGCCACTTCATTTTCCTCATTCCCCAAAGACTTTTCCACTTCAGCAGCCGCACCGGCCTGCAACGCTTCCTGATGTGTACCTCCAGGTAATTGAGGCAGGGGTATATTTCCAGTCTTACAAGGAAATTCAGCAGATCTCTGGAAGTCTTTGGACTGGCTTAAGCCACACGATTGAAGACCATCAATTAGAGCTGAATCGTCATTGTATGCATCAGAGAGTGCAATTTGGCCACTGAGTTCCATTTGTGGAGATGGAGAACCATGAGCAAGATGATTACAAAGGGTTTCCATTCCTCCAATTTCTGAACCAATATCCACAATTTTATCTAGACTGCAGCCATCAGTTAAAACTTCATAATTAGCTTTATTAGAAGCTGAAAGTGGCGAAAGGGCACCATAGGCAGCTTTTTCGTTCGGTAAAGATCGTTTTAGAGCTATCTTGGGCAACGTAGCACCCTCATCAGCGAGAAAGGAAGTTTCGAGCGATAGATGGTAGGCAGCAAACACTGCATACTGAACAACGTGCTTAACCTTCTTTAGCTCTTCACGACACGTGCCCCTCAAAAGAACCTGAAGAAAAGAATAATCGGTACATTAGAGAGGAAATATAACATGGTACTGCCTGTTCCCTTGAACTAGATCAAGGGAACAGGCATATTACGGTTACATTACCCACAAAAACGCAATGTCTTTGTACTAAACTAATAAATAGATCAACTTGATGATTCCCCACGAAATACCGGCCAGATATGAACATGCATCATCCAACAAATAATGACAAATCAACTACTGGACTAAATTGTGCAATATGTAGCTTCCAGAAAGCATGAGAAACATACCGTGCAACCCAAGCGTCTAGGACAACCTTCAAAATACATCAAAGTTTTAGAGGGTTTCCTGTTTGAGTGGGTGGAAGTCTCATGTTCTTCAGACACTCTTGCCAGTCGGAAGAGGTCACAATGCCCCAACCTTGTCGTAGAAATATTATCAGTCGACGGAGTAATTAGAGCACCGGTGCATCTGGATATACGCTCCAGCAACGGTCTTTTCACATTTAACACCAAAGATATTTCCTTTTCCAGCAGATACTCTTGAGCATAAGAGGAAACACTTTTCTCTACCAGCAGAACATTTGGATGAAGAGCCTCTATTCTTGAAATAATCATCTTGAGATGATCAATTCCCTGATCCATCAGAAAGCTCAAACGTTAGTGTATTATCTTGGCAACCAGCCCCAAGCAAAAAAGCATGATAGGAGAGAGGAAACAACCAAGTCTCAAGAACCTAAACCAATCATTCATGGGGAAGCTAATAATCGGAATGAAATGCTACTGTCAAGTACTATTTTGATAGTACAAAGTAAAAATTCCATTATTGGGAACCAGCCCATGCGCAAAAAGAGATTTAAAGAGAAAAAGAAATGATCAAGAAGACGCAATTTCCTCATATGAATTGCCTTATGTACATCAAAATCAATCTGTGTACAACCAAGTACAGAGCACGACCAGTGTCCGAAAAAGTATCTGACAATATTAGAATTGCTCTCTATTTCTTAACAATACTTCTTGTCCTCTCCTTCAGTATCAGGGAAAAGCTAGTTAGTAGTCTGCCCAGTATAAGACTACGAGTAAGTTGAAAGACCACCTGCTGCAATAGTGTGTCAAAAGAAGCCAGCTGATTTGAAGCTCTCTGATATTCAAGCGATCCTCCTAAAATCAGTATTCTAGGATTTTTGTACTGTGATGTCATGCGCTTGTGCTTTATGTTTTTTGTACAAACTACCCCCTTAATGAGGGTGCTGCAGAAACAGAAACTCCCGTTGTTAAAAATCAACAAATCAGGCGCAATAAACCATCCAGCATTAACCCAGCCCAATATTGAGCAGAGAGAGCGAAGGAGAAAAGAAGAAAAAGAGTTGAAAAGAAGAGATACCTCTCACTTGGACTTCCTGTTGCTACACACTTAACCTTAACATAATTGCAAGGATCCATACTACCCCCCCTGCTGGTATCTGGCTTCACATAATTTGCAGCTTCCCATGATATGTTTGCCACCACATCAATCCACTCCTCAGCTCTATCCTCTCCGCCCACCTTGATTCCCTCTCCATGTAATAGCTGTGATACAAGAGCCCTAAAATGAGCTCGGACCACAGCCCTTAAAGGCTCCTTATTTCCCTCATGTTGTCTCTCCTTAGTTGAAAACATACTAGAAAGGCTACTGCAGGACGAAAATATTGCTCCTGAATCTCCAACATTGTCATCTTCATCGTCATATTCAAAGAAATTGCCCTCCACCTCGTCATCTTCATCATTAGGTGGAGGAGGAAACCAGATACGGCCATTGTTTTCAAAATCCAATGGCTCTTGAGATGTTTCATACTGGCTTCTGAAGATGGACAAATCATCCGAGCAGTAATCACTACTCTCTGCATCCTCAGTCCCTACCTCAGGCTTTCTTAAAACAGCCATGCCTTCTGGATCAAAGGGACCATCACGAGACATCGGGCTTCCCTCTTGCTCGTGCTGTGCAAACTGTCCACGTCTATAGGAAGTATAATTAATCCTAGAGGGACTGTCTGAAGGAGTGGAAAACACAGACCTATAACTGTAGAAATCATGTCCGGAGCTAAAACTACGTGAACCTATATCCGTAATCCCATGAGAATAATCACTCAAGGGACTTACTGAGTGCTTCCCAGAATCATCCGCTTCTTCATCACTTTTGTATCTGCAAAATTTACCAAAACGGTAACCGTTTCACATCCATTTCAGGTACTTCAGGAATAGATTCACACCAAATTCATTAAAGTTTATGACTACTACAAAGGCAATTTCAATCAATGCACTCAACACATGAATCTTGTCAAATTACACTACGCGAGAAGGTATCAACAATCATTAAGGGGTGATTGTGTCACATATCATGCTCTTCAGGTACTCGAGCATACCCCGACCCATAAAATTTTCAATCAAGAACTCAATATTAAAAACAATTAATACAATACATCAGCAGAAACAACTCTAAACACAAGCTAAATGCCTCTCAAATACCAACCAAAATGGCCCTTCCATATTCGGCATGCCTCTGTCACAAATTGCCTTATCTTCAATGCAAAATATAACAAACGATGCCGACACTAACTGTTATCTAAATACTGATGTAAGGAGACTTCCTCAAGCTACCTGCTCGGGGAGCAACGAACAGATACCGGTGCTAAATGAGCAGTAACTGAAGCCATGCCGCTGGCGATCACGCCACGTGGGGAATATGAATTCTCTTGAGAATCCAGGAATTGGGCCAAATCGCTTGGAATAGACTCACTATTCACCGAAGTATCCATTTTCTCCGAACTGAAGCAAGGCGATGGCGGCTCCGGACTATCTCGAGGGTGTACTTTCTCACAGTACATCTTCCGACCTTCTGCTCTGACCTTACTCTCAGCACAAAGTTTGCAGTGCTTAATGCCGACCACACCACCAGCTTCCCTGTGTTTCGACCCACCTGAATCTAGAACAAGGGCGGGTTCGGATCCCCGAGTACATCTTCCGCACAGATACCTGCCGCAACTTTGGCAATGGCATCTACGCGAATCGCCCGTCGAGTCCATGTGACCCTCACAGCACCTCTCACGGCTGCAATTACCAGACATCGCGCGTTCGACAGAATCAAGACCCCCAGATATCCAAAACCTAAACTTCTGTATCAGATCTAAGAATGGAGTATCGGGTAATCTCATAGGACCCAATAACTCCAATTAATCAAAGAACGAACCAAGTGCCCTTCTGCAATCCCCTCTAAATTAGTGTCACGCTTCAGAGATTCGAAAATACACTTGACATGAACTGAATCCACAAGCCCCAGGAGAAGGAAAAAAAAAAAGAACAGAAGAAAAAAACCTGTTATATCCAAACTATTACAAGAACCCACTGTAAAAATGTTGGGCTTGTCCGGGTATTAAATCTTTTTTTTTTCTCTTTTTTGTTCTTAAAGGCGGGGTTTTTCTCTAAACCCACAAGAAAAAAAAAGGATAACGATCAGAAGGAATCCTCCGAGAATCACAAAATACTTCCAATGGAGGACTCGGACTGCTCTCACCAATGAATCAACGCAAGTTAACTATGTACACCACTAGAATCTCGGTCTCCAAGCACCGCCAAAGTAGCACGACAAGACCCCCACCCCCTAAAATCCAACCGATCCCAGAATCAACAAAAGCCCCCGAATCCACGGACCGGCGGGAGGAGGAGGAGCAGCACCGACCAAAAAGAAGACGCCTTTTCGACCCCAAGAAACGCGCGCGCGCTCTTTCTCGACCTCGGGAATCGCCACGGGACCGCCAGACCCGAATGACAACCGCGGGTATTCGGTTCTTCAAAGAAGAGAAACGGAGGGGCAAGCGGGGGCGCGTTCTTTTTCCCCTCTGCTCTGTCGGGTGTTTCTTCGCTTTCGGGGGAGGAGGAGGGGGAGGGGGGGAAGAGAGAGAATGGCTTTAGATGCGAGGGAGGAAGACGAGGAGGATGAGGAGGAGGAAGAGGAGGAGGGTGGAGGAGGAGGAGCTGTTGGCCTTGCGGTGGGAATCGGCTCGCGTCTCGGAGAAGGAGAGGGAGAGGAGAGGCAACCGGGAGCGGAGCAGCACCACCACCATCGTCTTTCCCCTTCTTCTTGCTCTTGCTTCACCTGCGTTCATTTCCCTTCCCTTCCCTTCCCTTCCCTTCTCTCTCTTTTCTGCTTTTTCTCTCTCTCTCTCTCTCTCTCTCTCTCTCTAGCCCTTCTCTCTGTGCAAATTTTTAAATATTGTTTTCCAAAAAGCAAACCCCCCACATACACACTCCCCCCCCCCCTCTCTCTCTCTCTCTACATGTTTCTTTAATGGGTCGTCGTCGTCATCATCCCCCCGCCCCCTCCTTTTACCTTCTCTCTCTAGTTTCTCTCTCTTCTGGGAGTACCCCATCCATTGCCATGGTGCGGTCAAATTTGTTAGGTTTACACGAGCCGTTTTCGTCGACGGAATGGAATGGAATGCTTCCCCTTCTCTTGAGCCCCGGTTCTGTACTCGCGCGTTCGATTTTGTCCCTCGGAAGGTTGTTTTGCTCGAGTCAGTCGACCGTTATCTACACGTAAGAAAGGAGAATTTAAGGAACGCCGAATTTTCTGTCGTGCTTTTTTTCATTTCCTCTGTCGAAGCGTGAAAAAGAGCGCGGAAATTGAACGGGCGTCGCGAAGGATGCTCGCCGCCGATGAAGTCAATTTGCCTGACGGAACCCGAAAAATGGGAAAGGGGTTCGTATTGGTAGATATAAGAACGGACGACCCCCCCCTCGCTAGGTAACAATTAGCTTTGAGGTTAGGAAGCACTCGATCGACCGACAGAGATTTCAAATTCACGACGACGATTCAGTGATCACGATAGTAATATTGGTGGCCAAAAAAATATAGGCTCGCGCGGCTAAAATAACGCTCCGGAATGTAAAAATTCAACTCGCTCGACCTCGTGTTGAGAAAGGTGGTGACGTGATCCTAGCGACAAAAATTTAATTAAAAAAGAATTAGATCTTGATGAAGTTTGGGACGGAATGGAGGCTGATCCCGTTCTTTTCCCACCGGCTGGCTTCAAAGTTATACATAAATTAAATAAAAAATAATCTAGAGGAGAGCTTTGGGTCCGCCCTTCTGTCAATTAACAAAAAGAAGGATTAATGATTTTTTTTCCTGGCAATCTTTGATTAAAATTTGGGAATCTTACTCGGCAAATTGGAATTCGATTCGCCCAACGTCTCGAGCAAGCAACCCATTGGCCCGCATCGGCGGTTCGGTTGGGTATAAAAAATACGTTTGGAATGACGGGGGTCACCATCCGTACATGGATTTTTGTGGGGGGATTAGATTATATTGATTAATTAATCGCGTCATTCGCGATTAATTTAATTTCTCTCCTCCTCCCCCCCCGTCGTTCTACGCATCGGCACGCCTTTTCTTGACCAGCGCGCGCGTGCTTCACGCCCCCCGCCTTTGGGAAAAAAATGAAAATTCCGTCCCCCCCCCTTCCTTCCTTGAGCGGGGTATCTAATTTTACTTAGCACGACGGTAACGCAAAAATAGACCGATTGATATAAGTTTTGTCGAGATTTAACTACCGGGCTCATTGTAATTCATAAGTTAGATCATGCCGTGTAATTTTTTTCTTTTTGGGATAAGTGTGCTGGAAGCCGTAAAACTTGTCACGAAAGTATAACTGAGTCCTAAAACTTTCAAAAAGTGCAATCAAGTCCTGGAACCTATCGCGAAAGAGCAATCAAAGTCTTAAAACTTTCGAAATGTATAATCGAGCCGTAAAACTCATCGTTAAAGTGCAATCGAGTTTTAAAGTTTTCATAGAGTGCAATCCAAATAAAAAAGCTCGACTAGATCAATTTGACGAGTTTTATGATTCGATTGCACCTTTTTAAAATTTTTAGAACTCAACTGTAGTTTCGCGATAAATTTCAGAGCTTTCAATGCAGAGATTTCATTTTTTTATTTTTTTCTTGGGCGGAAATAGAAGCTGGTCCGAATTGGAATTTGCCCCGACGGGTGGGGGGCGCGGGAAGCTTTCTGGGTTAGCCCCCGGGCTTTAATTGCGTTGACTTTTGGCGGGCTAGGGTCGGGACCAATTTTTGGCAAAAGGGAGTCCGCGGAGGACGGGAGCTTGAAGTGCTTTAATTGCATCCATGTGGTTTGGCGGTTATTGAAGGTTGCAACGACGTGCGGGACGGCACTTGCGCGAACGCTCCTTTCATTAAAGAAAGCGAAGTATGCGTGAGATTGATAAAGGAGGGCCTTCGTATAAACGCTTGGAGTTTGGTCTCCCGTCATGTGTAGTCGGCACCGTGAAGAGTGCAAACGAACAAAAGCACTGTGAATGGTGCAACTTCCCCGTCATTTTTTTTTTTCATCTTTTTGGGTCAAGAACTTCCCATCGCTTAGTTAATGCAAAGTTGGATCTGTGCATGACAGTTCTCCTGGTAATGTTTTGATGTACTATCTTTAGTTTTGTTTTTCCGTTGGAAATCCATATACACGGGTCGAGAAGTTGGTACATTTGAATATCGCGTTCGCTCAATTGCACCCCCTCTCCCCCCCCCCTCTTCCCCTCTAGGATTTTGTTCTCTTTTTCGTTTTCTCTTTTGTTTCGTTTTATCGTTTTTCTAACGCGGCACTTATTTAGCACTACATGCCCTTTACATGCCACATTAGCGGTGTCAGATTATCAATTCGACGATATCGGCAATAAGATTAATGGAAGGGCTTGATTAAAAATAAATGAAGTTAGAGGATCAAATGTCTCGAATAATAAAAACTAGAGCACCAAAATTATGCTTCATCGGCCTTATTATTTGTACAAGATCCTAAATATACGAGACATGAAAAGATGTTGCATTATCATCAAACGCAGCATATAAGATCTGGATAAACTATACTTAACAACCTTATCAACATTGTCACGTAAAACAGGCATCTAATATGACACGAAGATGCGAACCGTTATCTCTAAAAATAAACGTTCGATAAAATTCTCTAAATTACACGTGCACAATATAGTATAAGCAACCAAATCTATGTAGATGTAAAATGCGAAATCTTTCTTGCATTCGAAGCAAAGAGAAAAAGGCAAAAAAGAGAAAAATTAAAAGCTAGAAATTACTTTCCCCACAAACTAAGCCAAACCAATCCCGCTTAAACCAGGACAAGTGACAGCATGTCATAGCACTATAAGACTTTTTTCTTCATTAGTAAGATACGAAAATCATATGAACCATCCATTAATAAATCTGCCGTACGAGTAACAACGTAAGATACTCAGATACATGCGTGCACGAATCATAAGTACTCATCTGGGTCTTTTAAATCGAACGCAAACTTATAGACCATTAGCAAAACACAGGTCTTTGATTCATATCTGCCTTGATGTTGAACGCAAGTATGAATATTCACGTCAGAAATCGGATCTTCCGAAAGAATGGCGGTCTCCCAGCTCTTGCACAGGGTCATGCTACAAAGAGGAGGGATCGCTACCATCTTGGGAACTCCAATTTTTTCCCCCTAGAAACCCTCGATTCCCCCCCAAGCACGAGAAATCAAATTGATCACTGATTTGCTGTCTAATCAAGAGCCCAAATGGATCCGGTTAGCCTCGGATCCTAGTAGGGTAGCTTATGATCCCAAGGAAAGAATAAAAGAGAGGAAAAAAACACATATAGATCCACCGATCTTCTTATGAGATTATGACCATTCGGAGGCTCTGTTCTCTGCGAAATTAATGGCAAGCGACTATGCGCCACGCTTCAAGTGTCCCACCCAATGAACATCCTCGAAATGTCGAAGCAGTGCCATGAATCTAACTATAGTTATGTATGTCATTACGAGCTCCCAAATGGTGACTCAAATTTAAGATTGTGTAGTGATCCAAATAGTTCCGCACGAAACAACAGACCTAGCTCAAGCTCGTCGATCATGTAGATAGTTGAGTTCCGGCCAAGTTTATTTCCTGCGTATAACTCCTTGTTTGTCAAATCCCACGTATCGTTATTAATCCAATTTGCGCATGAAAAAAGGTATTAAAGTATACTACATCGTTTGTTTATGGAGTTCATACTCTCTTCATATAAATGTAGTCTTCCTTCATTTCTAAATTTAAGCTTTCAAGTTGGACGTACTTTCACAAATAGTTCGCTTCATTTCGGCAATCCTAACACGTGGGGTGTCCCCTACATATGATGTATGGTAAGTGAATAGGGTAATTGAAAGTAAGGTGGCTTGTCCCAATGCTAACCTGATCGGTAAGGTTGTGTTTGGTAGCATCAGCTTTGCCAAATTGGTTTGGTGAGAAGGCAACGTCTGCAACTTTTGTGCGCGTGCGAGCGGCTGCTTCTCCGGGTTTTTTCATTTTTCCTTTTTTCTTTGCCGAAAGATGGGTCCTTTCTGCCCATTTTTCTCATCAACCTTTTTTTTTGTCCAAAGATGGAGAAATACTGATCCACATGCTTTCCTCACCCTTGGCGTCTTCTTCTGCCGGAAATAATAATTCTTCAAGATTCCCTCCTTATTTGGAAAAGCTGGTTTATGAACATAGACTTCAATAATTCCGCTCTGGCCATTACCACCATGAACAGATTTGCATCACACCCTTAACATATACAGTGGAGAAGAGATAAGAGTGTGGTAGGGAGAGAGAGAGAGAGAGAGAGAGAGAGAGAGAGAGAGAGCGCCGTCCATCCTAGACAAATGGTGATCAGCATCATCACCGGTGAGAGAGAGAGAGAGAGAGAGCGCCGTCCATCCTAGACAAATCGTGATCAGCATCATCACCGGTGACTCATATTCCATGTGTTGGATATCAGCACATCATTCTTTAATTTATTTTGTTCAGTTGCTTTGGGCTTCCAATAATGCGTCCATCACTACTTTATGAAACATAATTTAGTCGATAACCCTCCAAGATGGACTCGCCCTAATTGCCTCGCTTCTCAGTGCAGGTTAAGGTCGAATTTCTCTACTTTAATTCCTCTTTATAGGCCCGTAATTGCGTGGACAAGATTGTTGTTAGACCTCCACGAGAACAAACTGTCGTGTCTGATAATTCACTCGCCGATCCATTGTCATTCATCTGTAAAAAACGTTGACAAAGATGAAACGAAGTCTGCATTATTGTAAGGTCCGATGGGTGTAGCGGAAAACATGCAAGCTTTGCCTGCCCTACCATGCATATGCCAAAAAGCTCAGTGTAGCCTCGTCAATGTAATCTAGATATACTTTTGGATTTGAGTTGGACAAGAAAGTCCGTGTATAGGTGCTATAATTAGTGGGAAAAGGAGCAAGTATACATCTAAATGATTCGAGTCGACAACTTATTTTAAGATGCAAATTGCATGTGATGCAACGGAGAAAACAAAGGGTTACTTTGCAATATGATAATCAAAAGAGGTTTACCAATACAGTCCTCAACGACAAGCAAACTGGAAAAAAGGAATTTGAATGCGGCGTTGCTCGACTTTGTTGTGAGAGAGAGAGAGAGACCCAAAATCTCATGCTAACAAAATGGAGAAATATATGCATGAAAATGTGGCTTAACACTTGACATTATGCAATGGACGAGCATTAGACTCCATCGGATCGTTTTCCACCATGCACACATCCATATCTGCACACTGTAGTTGTTCATATTCTTATCCGTGTGAGAGTCCTCAGTGCCCGTTTTCCCAGTCTTTTAGGGCATCAATGGATATGACGAAGAACCCACGTTATGATGCTGTCATGGAGCCATCTCCCACACAAGAAAGCAAAGACAGAACCTATCAAAAGAGATGTTCAAAAGAGAGTCCAAGGGATGGCCAAAAAGCCTTCTCAAAGACCATGATTCCATACCGAGAAAGAAGAAAGAGAAAACAACAGAGAGAGGCATATAATTCACCTTCGTGCGTAGTGTGGTCGGCTGCAATTTTAGACCTGCGACATGACAGTCGCCACTAAAACATGGCCGTGTCGTGTCCAAGTTCTCCAAGTTTTTATCCATTTGTTTTCGTCCATGATCAGTTTGGTGAACATCTCAATCATGCCGTGATGAAAATTGCTGGAATGCCCATGCAATGCTGATCACCCCTCCTTTTTCTGTTCTTCGTGGATTTTTACCTAGTTAATGACAAAACCAATCCATTGGTCACACGGGGTGGAGTTAGGGGGGCAGGATGTTGACTTTTTTTACATGGGATGAGATAAAAAGGCGATGTTAGGGTTTTGCCTTTCGGAAAAAGGCTCCCACCTCCTTTTAACTACCGGTCAGCGGCTTTTTCCTCTAGTTTCAAATGCCACGGCTGACCGTATTTGTCAAGAGTTTTAGCTATCAGAAAACGAGTGGATGATGTACATACGATCTTTACTTAATGATCCCTCTCGCGTGCGAGCCAGTTCCTAACATGGGCAATACTTGACTATTTTGTGCAAGCAAGTTGAGAACCCACCGCGATCAACGAGTCTAATATGAAGTTGTGGGATTCGAACTCCTGATCTATGCTCTAAATGCTAAGTATAAACTATAGACAGTTATGTAAAATTTTATGTAAATACAAAACAGCGAACATTACTTCCTCCATTAATCTTTTCCTCCCCTCGTTTTCAATCGAGAGTTGGAAAAATTCCACTTGATCAACTGCCATATGCAATTCAAGTCAAGCTTGATCTTTCAATTGATTGAGTGGGAAGACAAGGGGCTTCAATCCCTAGCCCTAACCTCAAGAGGTTAAGACTTACCATCATCATATTCCATTGAAGGTAACTCAACTAGGAAGCCACAAAATTCCTCAATTTCTGTTTTTTTTTTTTTTGGTTACACGGCAAGAGGGGGTATAGACATTCTCGTGTCATATTGAGTAAAGACACTTAAAGGGTCTCCGCCCTTCGAAAAATATACATTAGATACCTGGCCCGAATTAGTTTATATAATCGCAATCAACGCAAAAGAAGAAAAAAAAAGTCACCATGCGTTTGCACCTTACACGTGATTGGATGTTCAAATTCACAATCTTTGGGATATGTGAATAATCTATCCAGCTTTCTTTCGGCTGCAATGGAGTTATCGTGAACCGACTAGCAAATCAATCGTATCGTCATGCTCCAAATAAAAGGAAAAAAAAAAAAAGAAGCAAGCTATCCACACCAGATTTGGTTAAAAGTTCAAAGAGTAAACGTGTTTCGCGATTTGACCCCGCAAGACACCAAATCAGGTAAAGCTTCAATTCGTGACTTTGACGTTTCTCAAGTCGCATGGGTCATGGCCGCCCCTTGTTAGCAAATTCGAACTTAAGGAAGACCGAGGCAAAATGCCTAAGTGATTTTCGACAGAACGCAAACGTCAGAGACGGCTCTTGCTTTCTCGTTCCAACTTTTAGCTAGGAGGGCGGCTAGGCAAACGAGGTTGCGTCTCCTGCCCAACTCTTTCAACAAATAATGTATTTGCACTCCCCTTTCGAGAGTCTCGTGACATCGTGACATTTGATCGTGAGATGATGATGCACGGAAAAATTATCAAAAAAATCTTAAATTTATTGTATTTGTGTTGATTTAATCGTAAATTTTTTTTCGCGTTTTACCAAATAAACTGGAAATCGCCGCCTTCGACATCTTTAAATAAATTTTGATTTTTTTATAACTTTTTATTTTATTTTATTTTTTCTTTTGAACTAAGGGCAGCAATGTAAGGGTCACAGCGCTCTCGCCTGGCTTAGATCTAGGCGAGGGGCCACACGCCCTCGCTTTGGCCAACGAGCGCCCGTGAGGCATTGTGGCCCTCACCGAGTGCCAGTGCCCGCTCTTGGTAAAAAAAAAGTAAAGAAAAGAAAAGAAAAGGAAAAAAATTATAAAATTTTCAAAACAAAAAATTATAAATCTTTCAAAACATTGTCAAAATTTTATTAAAAAATGTCCACATTAATGCCGGTCGTGTTACGTAGGAAGCCTGTCCATGTCAACGATTCCCAGTCAAAATTGATCGAATGGATTCAATTGGCAAAATGTGAAAATGTTTAGAATTAAATTGGCACAATTAAAATGTTTAGGACTGAATTGGTATAAGTGTAATAAATTTAAGACTTTTTTGATAATTGTCCCGAAGATGCGCTAATTTTATGGTTTGTTGAATGTAAGTGTGTGTTTCGTTTGTAAGTTGCTAAAGCTAGCTGAGATGGCATTTTTTTTTTGGAGTGCCGATTCTTCTTAGTTCAATTAGCAAGTGACACTTATCTTCAGGTAAATCAATATTCCATATTTTACTTGGATTATTACCATTATAAATTTCAAAGTGGTACACTCGTGTCACATGTATCCCAAATCACATGAAAGAAAATTTTCAAACCAGTGCACTTGGAACAAATTTACCGTCTGTTAGGTTCCATCCATTATCCTCGTTAAATTGACAAAATGGAAACACAAGTGACAAACAATTCGGACGATTACGTGGAAATTCAACATAAATGGATCTCATAAATGGCATCATTTGGGGAAGTTAGATCTAAAGAATATGAATCGAGATTGAGAATCCTGCCAATTTGGCTGTAAAGTTCCCTTACATTTAAAAATCTGCTCAAATTCCTAATTTTATCTCAATTTTGCCTTAAAATTTTGATAGATTTATCGCGGGTGTATAGTTTGAGATTTTCCGGGACATGAAAATTAATTTGAGATAAATGTAGTATAGGTGGGCTGGTTTGAGATCTTTGACGGTATTGACCTTTTTTTTTTTATAGGTTCATGGCAAAATTGTAAAGAATCAATACTCTAAGTGCTTCCATACCATAGCTAATGATGCTATAGAAAACTTTGAGGTTATATATTAGAAGTGTGTAGGACAAGAGATGACATTCTCACATGTTAATGATCAAAATGTACTTTCAAGTTGTGGAAATCAATTTTTTAATCTATAGTTCAGGGACAGTGTCCGCCGAACCTGCTGAAAAATCCTCCCACCTCGAAAAAGTTATTTTGCTATTTAACTTTTTTTTGTTGTTGTCGTTGAAACTTCGTTTTTCTATAGTTTTATCCGACATGTCTAAATTCTAGCATAAATCAAAATGTACGTTCAAAATCTTCTCTAAGATTGTTGCATCTTCTCCACAGAATAGGGAAAATTGTCCAATTGGTCTAAAACCTATAATGGAAATTAGTCAGGTGCTCAAAGACTCTTAAAAACCTAATTGGCATAAAAAAAGAACAAATAGGGCATCATAACTCGTTGTAGATTTAAAATTAAAGCATTATAATCAAAGATTTTTTATTTTCTGTTTTTATAAAAAAAATAAACAACATGTTACATAGTGTCAAAGCGCATATTGGTGACAAAGCGTTACAACATTGAAATATCAAACCATACTTCAATAAAAAAGAACTATTTTGTTTTCCCTCTAAAATTAAATACATCTATTCTAGAAAAATATGCGAATCAACGTGTCAACACTGTATATTATGAAAAATTCAAGTTTTTCGGATTTAAAAGAAATAAGACGAGCGTGCCAAAATTGAAATCGAGTTGAAGTAAAACTCTCTCCATAAATACCGCAAAATGAGACCTCTTCCCTCAGGTGGAAGTCGCAGCCGCAACGCGTACTCCAAAAATAAGATCTTATTGGCTGAAAGTTTCAAGAGAACCTTGTGAATCGAACAAAAAGAAAAAGAAAAGAGAAAAATCCAATTTTTTTTTTGGGTAAGGTTTGAGACCGTAAAACTGTAAAGACAGAGATTTGACGTGACGGATTTTGATGACGAACGAAGGGAAATTGAGTTCCTTGTTTGACCAGCAACATCTTCTCGAAGCAAAAATCCCCCTATCCCCACCAAAGGTCAAGCCAGTCACCTAAACACATGGTGCTTAGAAAAGGGGCCATTTCATTTTTACTCATCTCTTCTTTCTCTTCCTTTGACCTAAGAGATCGAGGTATGTATTTGAACATTTTGTATGCACCTAACACGACCCAAACGAGTGGTGGTTGATCGTGTGACCTTGCATGCCCACATTCAAAGGAGCAGACTTGTCTTCAGATCGAAAGCAATGCCCACCGTCGTAAATGCAAAGTCACGGTTGATGAATCACGGGATTTCGAAATTAACAATTGGTTTGATGCGACTTTACTTCTGGTATTGGCCCCAAAAGAATAAAAAAAAAATGAAGACTAAAATAAGTCATCCATCCCAGGGAAAAAATAATGCAAATTTCGAAATTAACTCTCTGCACCGCCCAAGTACCGTAAAAGGCGAAGCCAGCACAAGTTCTGACCCCTGTTGTTCAATAAAGAGAAAATGGCACGAATAGTCTTTCAAATTTGGTCCAGCGTGCAATGTCTTATTTTGACTTTTTAATTTATATAATATAATCCCTCAAAATATTTCTAAATGTTCGGTCTAATATCTAAACTTTCAATTTGTTCACTTTGATATCTCACAAAGTCAGATTAGTCCCTCCCTACTATTCATAAGCTTTCCTAATTACACTATTGCCCAGATTTTAGAATATATTTTCATTTCGATCCATTTCCTAAATCTAACTCCTCCTTTCTCTTTAATCTCTATAAACATTACGGTAGTCCAATTCAAGTACATTTTATCTTACAATCTCTATAACATTAACGGTCGATCCTTGTTTAGAGTTATATCGATTGATGCTCCTGCTAATTTAAGAATATGTGTAAAAAAATGATATCAATTCATCAAAAGATAATCGTACTTCTATTAATCTAAATCTCGTTCTTAATCTATTATATAGATAAAATTTACAAGCTTGTGCATTGCGTTTTAATTAAATTTGTAGATTAGGAAATTAAAAATTGTACTAATATCAACCCAATACAACTTTAAATGAGATTCAACTTTTATCTGAAGCTAAAAAAATACTTAAATGAAACTATCATACTAATTTTAAAGACCAAAAAGGTTTAAAAAAAGTAATAAAAGATAGGATATTTTTCGATGATTTATAAAATATATTATGATGAACACGTATCTTAGAATCTGGCAAATAGACTAGGAATCGAAAGACCAATTTGACTCTGTTATCAAAAGTTGAGGGAGCGAATTAAATAAATTAAAAATTTAAGAACTAGATTGAACATTCAAGAATAGTTCAACGAAAATATTGAATAAATTAAAATTTTAAGGATGACATTGCAAATTGAATCAAAAGTTTGAGGACTATTAATGTCATTTTGATAGATTGGTAAACTTATATATTTCATCCCCCACTTGTTAATTGAACTTTAATTAACTTTCCGCCTTCCGATTTCTGCCCCAACAACTTTATTGGCAGTCGTCAATGGAAAAAAGCCTAAAGAAAAGCGGTCTAGTAGGAATTAGGAAGCACATCACATCTCATGGAAAAGGAAGATCATCCATTTGTGGGCAGATTCCTTATAGGAATGAGATATAGAGTGACGAATCACGCTCTCTTCGTACGCCTTCCGACTTCGAGAGCCAAGTCCGTATCGATCTTCAGGGAGATGTCGAGCGCTTTAACAGAATGAGTGAGGGCACCACTGCAAAAAATAACAAAAAGTCATCCAGGGGAAAAGTTGGTGCCCACGAGTCATCCCACATGCCAGCATGGTTGTCTAACTTTCTTCACCACGAAGAAAGACATCATCTGTCCGCAAAACTTGTCAAAAGCGAACCATATATAGCTGTCTGTCAGATGGGATACGAAAACTAGCTGTTTCTCGGTGCAATTCTTACTTAGAACATACGTTAGAGTTAGCGAATCTAACTATTACAAGTTCAAATAGCAGGATTTAACTTTATCAGAAGCATAAGCCCTCCCTAACCAATACAACTAGCATTGCCAGAATGGTGCACTGCACAGATCTTATGAGTCACCAAAACCAGCAACTGCCATTAAACCCTGAACACGGTGCAAAGTCAATATGGTTCTATCTCATCTTCTCCATCCAGAGTCGCATATGACAAAAAGACTAGAACATTTGGAAGACACGATAATGGCAAAATAGTTACCCATGAATGAAGAAGATCAAATCAGGCTTCTCAATTACTTGACAAATAAATAAGAACACCTTAACTGCTGACAAGGGAGCAAATAGATTCCGCATAATTTAAACCCTCAGACTCCTCTCTATTGTCTGCTTCACCACTAAGAAAAAATGGGAACAGTGATCCACTTCATTCAACCGGTAAAACTCCTCACACTCACTTGATTGTGATCGGAACCTGTGATGTTTGGAACATCTGAATGTTTATTTTGTATTGGACAGAACCTCTTCTGTTTTGGGGATTGATTGGTATTCGTGCTTGGATGGCGGCTCAAGATCACCTTCATGAAAAACTTATATTCCCTGAGGAGGTTCTACCCCGTGGAGGCACTCTTTAATGGAACTTTAGCTTTAGCTGGTCGATTCTTTTGGCGAAGTATCGACACTACATTAGAATTAAGGGAACGAGATTCCGACATGAGAAGAGCTATTCTTTTCTGAATTTAGCATAAAGAAGGAACATGGACGAAGACATCAACTGTTTAGGCTTTTACGCAAAGAAAAGTAACTATAGGAATTTTACATTCTTTTCACTAATCGAAAGAACATGTCGTTTATTACCCAGCCAAAATAAGAAAAACGAAAATCATGTTTTATCCTTTAACGCAGTCGAGACAAATTGGTCAATTGAAAGTCTTCTGCCAATGAATAAAAAATGCATATTCAAATTCTTAAAATTGAAACCCGTCAATTGTCACCTATCACCAAGGGGGTTCCTACAGCTACCAAGGGTTTTACAGTTGCCACCAACCAGCAGCCGCCGCTATTTGGCCAGCCTGCTGTGGCCAACAGAAGCACCTCCAACAGTTGGTTATTGTCACTGCCGCTACAGTCGCTTACTTGTTCATGAACCGCGACTCTGACAATTTAGCAAGAAAATCCTTCATAGCGAGCACCAAACATGGAATGTCATTATCCAAGTTGTTTTCCTGAAAATGGATTCTGCTACAAACTTCTTTTCTGGATGAAAAGTTGCTTATTTGGAACAAACACACTTGAGTTCTTCTACAGGCTACAGATTCATGGGGATTTGTTACCAGAATTCGACATTTATCAAAACAAGTACTATAAAAATTGCTGAGGGCCATGAATAGAATCAAAAACAAATTACCTTGAGATATATGTCACACCAGTTTGTCCAATTTTATGTACTGTTTCAAGAGTAACATTTCCAGATGCCTGCCATAGCAAAGTACTACTGTCAGGTTTAAATCAGTTCACTCGGAATGCCACACTACATCAGAATCATCTGCGAAGCCCATATCACCTATTAATACAACATTATAACAAGACAGGTTATCGTGGCTACTGTGGAAAATGAGCACCTAAAATTTGCCAAGAAACAAATTGTTTTGAAATAGAAGCAATTTCAGCTGACTTCACCTGACTACACGGGCTTACTTAAAGATGCAACATTGCTACATTGAAATCTACGCATGCCCAATGCAAAGTTGCAGGTACGAGATTTGATGGGTACTAGAAGACAGTAGTGCATGGTTTTGTTATGAATAAGAAGCTGGGAATACTACCTAAGAAAGACAATGTCATTAAAATGATCTCACATGTCAATCAATTTCCATCCACATTGAATACCTGGTACCTTAATTTTCTTCACATCACTTTTCTAACAGATGCAGAATAAAGAGGGGAAGCAGATACAACAACTCTGTAACTGCAGTAACCAACTAAACAACTCAATGAAGAAGCCAACTAAAGAGTGAGATAACAACAATTGATGATTATAGCATCACAGAATTTCTAAAACGTACTTCTGTCTCAAACTTCCCATTGATCAATCCCACAGCCTCTTGAAGCATAGAAACATCAACATCACCGTTTGATAAGGGTATGACCATATTATCCAGCATTATCCGAGTCAATGAGGTATTGGTCTCAGATGCATAGTTTAATACTTCCCTAACTTCCTCGAGTGTCCTTGTCTCAACCTGAGAGAGAGAGAGAGAGAGAGAGAGAGAGAGAGATGATGATGATGATATTGTAAACATCCTCAGTTACAAATTTCAAATCGAAAAGATCAGGGCCAAAGACAGCTTATTTTACTGGTCATGAGGCCAAGAGGTTGAACATTCAAAAGTAAAGTGCCAAATTCAATTACCTCGACCTCCATTTGGAGGTTTCTTTGTTCCAAATACACATCAACAGATCTAATGGCATCTGTGACACCCCCAGCTATAGATATATGATTGTCCTTTATCATAACCATATCAAATAAACCCATCCTGTGATTTTTCCCTCCGCCAATGAGAACCTATAGAAAGATACATCACAAGGTCAACTGATGAACTTGAATATGAGACAAAGGAAGCAAGAGCTGTCAGTCCAGGAAGTAGTATAGACCGCCCACTTATCCACCAAACGCAAAACTGGAGCAGTTTTCCTCGTCTCTAGAATGCGTGCTGGGTGTGCGGCATCTGCCATTGCCTGCAGAAATAATCAACCACGCCTCATCTCACCTTTAACCAGAGTAGCAACTAAGGAACTGATTACAAGCAAGTTCTAGCTCTGTAATGGAGCATACCCTAGATTACACTTCCAGAATCATTTGCAAGGACAGTTAAAAGTTCTGGTCGCAACATCAAAGCATTATTCCATTCATTTCTACCTTCTTCAGGAAAATGAAAGTACCTTAGTTAGAGTTGCAATGCCACTCATTCTTTGCATAAAATTCAGCACTACCCTTTCAGCTACAACAACACTGTATGCTCGTCCTGCATATCCAAGCTCTTAATGGGAAGAACAAACTTGCTAAAATTGAAGTGCAAATTAAAAGTCTGTATACTTATATAATGCCGATATAAACTTCGTGTATCTACCAGAAACTCTTCCAAACTGAAGACCCTTATGTATATAATCTCCATCCTTCTTAGACCAGTCTACCTGCATCATATTGAACATTAACAATCCATTGCACACAAAGAAATGAGAAGCTCCATAACATGAGAGAGAGAGAGAGAGAGAGAGAGAGAGAGAGAGAGAGAGGAAATACCGTGAGAGAAGGATCAACCTCATGGAATACCATCTCCGCAAGAGCAATTCCTGCCACAACGCCATCCTCTTTCGCCAAGAAATGGGCCTCCACTTCCATTTCCGCAGGGATAGTGGCCATACAAGTCACATCTCCTAAAATTCCACGAATTATGCAACCCATGAGACGCCCGAGGTGAAAACAGAGTGAATGGATCACTAAAGCCCCAGCCTTTATTAGAAACTGATGATCACCACAGTCGCACACCGGAAAAAAAAACCATTGCAACGACACTAGCACATGTCATAATAACAAGCCTTTTAATCGCGTCCAGGTACATTCACACACTCCGAGTTCTTAACTACCTCCAGAGCAGCATCCATGTCACCGCGGACGCATAAATTCACCAACAAACTTCAAGTAAATGATCTACGAATGCACAGATTCCCAATACAATTCGTTACTGGGTGTCAGCCCATTCACCATCTTATACCCGAAAACGGCACGATATAACCGTTGCCCCCAATACTTTCTCAACAAACCAAGGAACGGCAATCACAGCAACACAGCAACATCGAAAGAGAACTAGGGAGGCTCATGCCAAACCTCGATCCCCAGCGTCCTCGGCCAGGGCGAGCTTGATCACGCCCTTCAGATCATACGTCGGGTGCGAAGGCGGCTTCACGGCCATCCTTTCGAAAGACAGCGCGGGGCTCTCCGTCGCAGCCGCGGACATCCTCACGACCCGCCCGCGAGAGATCGCGGAACAGCGAAGGCTGTCGAACGAACGACGGCAGCATCATTCCCCACCCGAAGCCCAAAAAGAAAGAGCGAGCGATCGCGCGCAAACAGGAGGAAGAAGGCCCAAAAAATCGAACCTTCGAGACGGAGCCGCGCGCGAGCGATGCGAGATCGGGGAAGGAGACAGCGAGACAGCCCGCGACATCAAAACGACCGGCTCCTCGTTTCGGGTCAAGGATTCCTCCTCGTGCTCCGGCGAGCCGCGGTGGAGAGAGAGGGTCGAGCGAAGGCGTCCCACGGAAGAAACCGTCCGGATGAAGGAGCTGAGAATCAGTAAGGCTCCATCGCCGAAGTGTAGAGAGAAAACAGATGAGAACTCTGCACAGAGAGAGAGAGAGAGAGAGAGAGAGGGAGTGGGGAAGTAGCAGCGGAGCGGTGACCGCGATGATGTTCTTGGGTGCGCAAGAGAGAGAAGCTCTAACAGACCAAACCGCCTGAATATGGGGCCAATTCATGGTGGCCTGTCCACCGTGCCCGTTCTTGAGGCCCATTGGGCTTCTCTCTGGGCCTTGCGGCAATACATCTTCGGAAATTTGGGCCGGCCCGTTTGATTTTTCTTTGGGTGTCGAAGGCCAGTTTGGCTTTGTAGCGACAAAAAAAAAATAAAATTTAGGCATGGAGAGAGGGATGAGGATCGATGTTCGGCCCGGTTCGGTACGGCTTCCCCACCCCCTCCCCCGGGACTCGGGCAGCTTTTAGGAAGCTGCGCCGTGTGGTTTTTGGGTTTTTACAGCTTAAAGGGCGTGTCGCCGAATATGTAAAATACGACAATTCGAAGGTGTGGTCACGTTGCAGAAAGCTACGGCACGGCAGCTCAAGTCACGGCAAACATATTGGTATAATTGGGCATCGCGTTGTCGTCGCTGCACGTGTTTAAAACTTGCAGAATCTCGAACATAGACGAGACGGCTTCCTAAATGCCGGTGTAATGGGAAGGCTAAATCCGTGCCAAGCTCTATCGGATAATTCGACGCGGATGTAACTTAAATAAGCATATTTGGTAACGCTCCAAAAAAGCCGGGACTTTCGTTAGTACAGTGTCAAATCGAAGGTGATGGTGAAGTGTTGATATTGACTCTTAAAAAGAAGGTTGGCACCCGACAAACCTTTCAGATTAGTATCTCCCACTGATGATAAAAGTCGACTTCGACGAAAATTGACATGCGGTGAAAACAACGCGGCACCCGTTCGTGGATCCAAAGTAACGAGGACAAAAATGCTAGAGAATTGCCGGACCTTTATTTTCGTCAGGGAACCCCCTCGAAAGCTTTCTTGATTGGCGGGGTCGTATCCTCGCCTGAATCGGTGGGGGGGGGGGGGATTCTCTGCGGAACAAAACAAAACTGTTCCGTTCGCCCCACCCCCACCTCCCCGCGATCAAACGAAAGGGATGGCCGTGCGCGCGCCACCCGCGAAGCTGGTTTGTCGATGGGCAAAACGACAGCACCCATCCCGCCAATCCTCGTCGGTGACAAGTTGGAAATACGGCCGGACGGCCCCAGGCCGTCCTCGGTTCTTCCTGGCGCTCCCCCTCTCTCTTTTTCAGATATCGAAGCGACGTGTGGTGGGGAGATCGCGTCGGACGTTCGTGATCTCTTCGCTCTGCCCCTTTGCCTTTTGGGCCGGTCGAAAAGGACGAGGGGCAACCATGCGAAAGTCCCATCGCCAGCGATTTTCCATGCCGAGCCGGAAAAAGCGCGCCCATCGTCCTGTTCGGCCAATGGAAGAGTGCCTCCTCTCCCCCTAATTGTCGCCGGTTCGTACAAATTCGGATCTTTTTACCTGTCCAATTCAGTCCCGTAACGTAATCAACTTACTTTAGTTAATGGAGGAGGGCTGGCACTTGTCACGACCTAGTGTTACCCGGATTGCCCGGCACTTATTTCGACTTGGCATTATCCTCTCTTGGACAGTGCTGGAAAGTCGAACAAAACAATTTAAGGCAGAAGCCGGAACAAAAATGTCATCCGATCCGTCGATCCTCAAGAAAAGACATAAGCAATCCGCCGTTGAGTGAGAAATGGAAAATTCATGGAAAGTTACGATCCTTACCACGTAATAGTGTGCCTGCATGTCTTCATTGATGTTGTTTTTTGATCGAAAGATGGAGCTGATAGGTTGAGGGAGACCACATATATATATAAAAAGCATTTATGATCCATAGTAGAGCGATGTTGGACAATATTTTTCAACACCCCCTCTCACGTGCAGGTCGGATTACGAGTGGCCCGTAGAATTTTTAACCACGGCATGTGAAATTCGTCCAATGGCGATAGAGACACAATTGCAAAAGAGATAACATTGACTCTGATACCATGTTAGAAAATCTAAACCGAAATCTTAAATTGATAGATGAAGGGAGACCTTATGAATGTAAAGACAAATAGATAGGTAGCATGAAAAGAAAAGAAACCTAGCTATGTGTCGTCCAGCTTCAAACGGTTCATTTTGGTCCCTGTTGACGGCTGATTCGACCGGATCGCCGATGATTTGTTGCGAGCTTACAACAACGTGATCGGTGAGGTGATGGAGCGGATTTAGTGGGACACGAGCCTCTTCGCTCGCGTCAATTGTAACTACGAGTTTCGTTGTAGCGATTTGGAATGTTTTTCAGACTCTCTCAGACTTCTATACGAGGATCTCTCCTTTGCTTGTTGTGTTCTTCGCGGTGCATTTTGGGCAATGTATCGATGAATTTGTCATTTGATAAATAATGTTCATTTCGAGCGATCCTATCACCGCTGCATCATAGGACATTGGAATAAGATTGTGATCAATGCTTCTGGCGTACAAGCCAAACCTATGCCATGGACAAATTAGGATTTTCCGAGATCAAGAAGCAACCAGGAGATTCAAGCTTATGAGTAATGGAGGCTCCATACCAATTGAAAGTAACTCCTAGCCAACTTGGTCAGTCACCTGGATGGTTTTGAAACTTGTCACATTTCACCATTCTTCATGGATTTGTCTCATCTAAGACGTCTGGAACTTCTATAAAATTTTCACTCATGAGTAGTGAGTCCGCATGTTCATGCTTTTGTCATCTCACTAGATTTCATGTGAAGACTTCCTGAGAAAACAATATATTCTTTATGATTTTTGCTTCTTACACTTTCGATTTTAAAAAGATAAAAGTACACATTTTGCCAAATCAATGGGATAATTTTTTTTAATCATGTTACCATATCAATTCGGTGGTTAGTTGTTAATTTTTCCACGCTCGAAAATAACCTTTTATTGTTAATCGAAGAAAATAGCCTTTTGGAATCAAGTTTTCCACCTGGCAATCCAGATTTATCTTTTGATTTAATTCGAAAATGCAAAAGTCGAAAAGAATAACAGAAATGAAATTTCGAAAACCTGTCCCGTAGTCTATGGCTACAGTCGACCATCCCCTAGGTTAGGGGTAAGCTATTGTAATTTAAATGCTTAAATAGTTCTATGAGTCGCCATCAATCATTTCTTAAGTTGATCGTGAATTTAAAATTCCAGGCGTTAGGGGAAAGTCGAATCACCTAAATATGGGACAATTTTTCAAAATAAAAATTTCGAAAAGACACCAAAATATTATTAAAGATTATTTACGTTAATATCGGTCTTGCCCTGTAAGATGACTAGCGCTTATGTCAGTAATTTCTGGCTAAGATTAGCCAGATGGATTTAATTGACAAAACCTAAAAAGATATATTATTCAATTGATATAATTTAAAATTTTAAAATTAAATTAAAATATAATAAATTTATGATTTTTTAGATAATTTTTTAATCGAAGGGAGAGGACAAAGACTTCGTGGTCCCGTGTAGTTATTGGCTCTGCCAAATGCCTCTCAGGATGGTCTAACTCATGTTGGCCCTTCCCAAAACTTTGTAAGCTGTCACTTCTCAACTTTTTTGTCCTAAAAACATCAAAATCGGCAAGCCGAATAAAATTTTATGTGGCGAGAGAAAATATCGGTGAGATTGAGGGCACTTCAAAGCACCAAAATGCCTTGCAAAGAAGAGAGTCCACCCCTGAGTAGATCTTGTGTTAATGTATTGCTTGGCTTTATTGGCATGATATCACTGGCTACTGAAATATTCTTCTTTATTTCACATTTTTCCATAATAATATACACAAATTTTGAAATTGAGAATACTTAATTAAGTGGTTTCATGATACTACATCGTCATGCCATATGATTTAAGTTATGAAAGTTACGTGGAATTACTATATATAAGAGACAAGAAAAAATATTGAGTTTTCCTAATTTTTACGAAGCAAAATAAATGTTTCTGGCAATAAACTCACAAACTCATACCCCGAAGCAAGTAACCACATTGCGGACAACGGCTTACATGAACAGACAACAAACACAAAAGGAAATGAGAAAGAAAGATTAAAACCGCTCATTTGAAGGGTTTTTATCTCGTCACTTGTAGGGTTTTTATGATTGCTTAACTAACTCATCCATCGTCTTAAAAACAAGGAAAATTATCCAAAAAATCATAAATTTATTGTACATTTTGCTAATTTAGTCATAAATCTTTTAATCGTGCCAAATTTTTTATGGTCTAAATTTATACCAATTGAGTTTATCCGGTTAATTTTGACAGGAAATCGCTAACATAGATAATTTTTAATAATATTTATATATTTTTGAATTATTTCCTTTTTTTTTCTTTTCTTCACTTTTCCTTCATGACTTTTTTCTTTTGTTCCTTTTCTCTTCTCTTCTTTTTTTTTCTTTTCTTTTTTTTTCTTTTCTCTTTGCTGGCCTTAGATGAAGGGCGCCCTCCCATACCGGCCCAGGTTTCCCTTGCCTAAGATCAACGACCTCTGTTGGCCATTGATGAGGCCCAGGGGAGGGAAAAAGAAAAAAAGAAAAGAAGAGAAAAGGAAAAAAAAAAGAAGAATAAAAGTAAAGAAGGAAAATTGAAGAAAAGGAAAAAAAAGGAAAAATCAAAAAATCAAAAAACTATTAAAACATGATTAAAAAATTATCGCGTCAGTGTCGGCTGTGCCACGTAGGACAGCCGGCGTCCATGTCAGTGATTTTCGGTCAAAATTGGCCAGATTGACTCAATTGGCACAATTAAAAAGTTTAGGACCAAATTAGCAAAAATGTAATAGGTTTATGACTTTTTGGATAATTTTTTTCGGAATCAAATGAATAATGATTATCGCTATGATGCCGCGCCTTTCCACCCCACGATCCAGATCTATCTTTTGATTTAATTCGAAAATGCAAAAATCGAAAATAATAAAAAAATGCAATTTTGAAAAATTGTCCCATAGTCTATGGCCTATAATCTTCCATCCCATAGGTCGAGGGGTAAGCCATTTTGATTTAAATGCCTAAATCGTTCTATGAGTCGTCACTAATCATTTCTTATGTCGATTGTAAATTTAAAATTCTAGACGTTAGGTGAAAGTCAAATCACCCAGAGGTTAACCAATCTACAAAAATAAAATAGATCCAAAGGTTCGATTATGCATGGAGAAGGGTTAGTACGCCCACGTCGCCCTTTTGGTGTATAAAATGAAGTATCATCAGATTTCTTTGTATATACGTGTGTGTATTGTTCTCTTTGGGGTTTTGAAAACTGAGGATGTCCTTATTCATTGCAGGTGAGATTGTTACATCATGAGACGAACAACGACAAGACTACATTGTGTGGGGTGTGCTTCGTGTTCGTTTCATGCGCAATGCATTGTAAAGCGAATCAAATTATGGATGAATTTAATCCACCACAAACACGACATCGAGAATAACATAGCAAAGGTAGTCTTGAACCCATGGAACGTGTGGGCATATTCAATCTAAGCGGGTTGAATAAAACAAGTATACGTCCAATGAAAGTCATCATTTCCAGATTGTAGTATGATATTGACCTTCGAAATTAATACAAAATTTCCTAATTTTGTGGAATCCAAGAAGAGATTTGAGAGAGAGAGAGAGAGAGAGAGAGAGAGAGAGAGCAAATGGCTCCCAAATCTTGGCAACCAACAATATTTTGTCATCTGTTGGTCACGGTAGCTAAAGATATTTTTCCCATGTTGCGCTTGTGAGAAGGACTGTTTGATATGATGTTTCCATTTCCCATTCAAGAGGAGATGACCAAAGGGAAATAGAGAGAGAGAGAGAGATGTATGTTTCGCAAAGAATAATGGTAGATGGGAGTGGGATCATGCGTGGTTGGATGCCATAGGATCCGTTAGTTTTCGTGGTTAAATTCTTTCAGCATTTCTAGAAATCACACAAGAGCACTAGCTAAACTTCACCATCAACTGGCTCCTCCTCTCTGTTGCTTTTCAAACCCTTCTTTTCAGTCTTCCTCTCTCTCTCTCTCTCTCTCTCTCTCTCTACATGCACGCCAGTAAAAGGTGATGGCAAAGTAATGCATGTGCTCGTCAAAAGCACATGTTGGAGCCGGTGTGTTTGTGTTATGAGGTAGTGCCCTGACATGAACGTCACTACTTTTTCTGGACATGTGATGATCTAATCCTGTTAAAATAATCTAGATACTAGTAAAGTAATCTCTTGAGTGTCCTCTTCATAGTAGCAACAAATTAACTTCGGTATATAAGCATTTCCATGGTGATATAATTTGGAGGAAGTCACGGGGCGTGCTTTTGAAGACTATCCCATGCTCATGTGCGAATAATTTGTACATGCACAAATTCTCTCCACGCGAGTCCATATAATTACTACCTATGCACTTGGAAATTTTTTTAGAACCATATAGCTAGAGTTATAGAATGCCCGGCTGATGATTAGGCGAGACATTTATCACAAAAACAACGTATATGGAAAATTAGACCTTGCACCGCCAGTGTAAAAAAAACTCTACACAAACAGCCTTATCCATCGTTGACTTTAGGATTTTAAGTACTAACTCTCTCACTAACCATTAAATTCATAATGGATAAGACCGCTTATATAAAAATAATGTACACTAGCGGTTTATGCTATAATTACTCATTTTTATTTAAAATGGCTTAACAATGTTCAAAATTCCGTACCCATTATGCACAAAGGTTGAGAACATTCCATTACTGGTTGTGCGCAACCTAGCGATTCCAAGTAGGAAGTCGCTTGAGATTAGTGACTTTGGATATGAGGCGTGCTTGAGTGCGAGAGAGAGAGAGAGAGAGAGAGAGGCGATGACGGAGTGGGGAGAGGTGGATGACGTAGGTAGTGGTGTCGAGCGGCGAAGCAGAGAACGGGTCAATGATGGTGAAAAGAAGAAAAAGTAAACAGAAGAAGATAAAAAAGAGAAGAAAGAGAGAAAATAAATAAACTTGGGCCGTCCTAATTCTTAACTGTGCCGATATTTCCTTTCCATCTTTAGAAAAGTAAATTAAAAGATGCCAATAATTTCCCCCCCTCCCCCCCTAAACTGCGCGGACTCCAATCCATAAACAATTGCTTACTTGTTAAATACTCTTTCTAGTTTCATTTGGGCAATAGATATCTCCTAGTTGTAGTAAAGGTTGTTAAGGTTCGTTTGCACATGCTACTTTGTCGTTCACGTATCTACCACCCGTGGGTCAAAGCTTCCCCTTCACTTGCCATGTGAATGGAGTCGGACATTTTTACAGACTACTTTCCTTTGGCTCCTAAGCATATATCTCTCTCTCTCTCTCTCTCTCTCTCTATAAAATCAGGCAGGCCCTTCAAATCAAGAACCCACTTCATCAACTGAGTACCCACTTCCACCAAGGAGAGACCCGGGTACTCCGTTTCTTTCTTTTCTCTCAATACATAGATTTCTTTGGTTTAGAAATTAATTATACATGCATATGCTTTTTTGTTTCTTTGGTTTGCTGGTGTCTGAATTCAAAAGTACTAACTATAATTTGGAATTTTACAGATTTCCAAGGTGGAAGAGGAGGTGATTTCATGGACATGCACACGGGTGAGTGTATTTCCATGCTATTCATGCCAAGTGAGCAGTCTTTTGTTTTTTGACCTTTGCTTCGTTGTCTGTTCGACCTTGAAACTGTTGTTAGGGCTTCATGAACCCTAGGTAGTTGAGTCTCTGTCTCTCTCTCGGTCTCTAGGAGAGTAGAGAGATCGTGAAAGCATAACGATAACAAACGTCTGTTGGAGCAAGTGTGAGCTCTACAAGCAAAATCACCAACTGGGTCATTTGGTTTGTCTTGGAAGTGTCATACAATGGTGCAACCAGAAGTTATTGCGCTACCAAATTAGAGTTACACCTAACACACAAATAGAAAGTATATATGTTATCTTCATAGCGTAAACCAGCCTAACACTTCCTATATTTAACATATGGAACACAGCTGACTTGCGGATGTGCTAAGCTCGACCTAGAAAAGAAAGCGAATTGAGGAAACTTTTAAATCCTAGAGAATAAAGAACAAGTATATACAAGTCTCAAGAGTCCTTCTACTTTGTTTGCTTCTCTGCTGGGGAAAAATTCCAGGGGGTGATTTTTGTGAACAAGTACATAGGTATACCATTATCTCAATGCAATTAAGCCTTGATTTTTGTACATACCCCGACCTTCACGTAACAAAGCACAAATTGCTTTTGGGTTTTGTTGAATCTGTTCGTTTGGTAGAAAATTAGAAAGTTGGTTGGTGATGATTTTCTCTCTGGTTTTCATGTGTATAGGTGATACATCAGTAGGATGATCTCTATATTATAGTAGCAGCCACGACAATTTCTAGGAACTCCTACTTGATGATTATGTCATGATTTACTAAATGGGATTGTTCAACTTATTTAGCATATTTAGAGATCCTTTTGGCTGGAGACTAAAATTATGTCTACTTGAGCTTGAGGGCGTGTTAACTAGTTGAGGCGAGTATTAACATTTGTAGGTTAAGAAGATCTAATCAAAGTGTCCCCGATATATATCATGCAAAACGATAGTCCACATGCGAAGAAAGAAACAACTAGACAACGTTCAATAAGACCTTGATTATTCTGCATTGCGGTTGAACACTTCTGCTGATTAAGTTAAAAGTCAAGTGAATCTCATAGGAAGTTTTTTCTTTTGAATTTTTTTTATTTCAATTTATATAGGGTGAAACATTTGTCTAGACTCAGATTCTAAAGAGAACAGAGTGCATAGATCACAATAGTAGATGACGATGAATTGTCCTGTGATCTGCCATGACAGTCCGCAAAATCTAATGGTTGCCATATCACTTCGTCCACATATCCTGTCCATGCAACTGTTTATCAGTTAGTGTGAGGATCAGGACAAAATCCAGGGTAGGTTGTGTCCTAGACATCATGATTTAGAGCCTTGAATTTTCAAGAATGCGACAATGAATCTGCACCATTATCGCTCTAAAGTTAGCTGGACTTAGGACAATCTTTGTCCTAGAGACTTGGAGATTTGACTAAGTAGCAAAAAGTATGACGATGACCAGAAGGTAAACAAACTAAGGGGCCACACACGTGTGTCCATGTGTAAGAAATTGCAGTACGGGCGGAAAAGTGGCCTTCGCTGGGAAAGGCTAGCCAACTGAGGTTAGAACAGAAAGGTAGGTGGACCTGGCGCGAGAACCCACTCTGCCCATTTTTCTGATTTTGGGAATCTCACCTATTTTGGGAGTTTCATCGAGTGATGCATCAAGCAGGTGTTTCAAGATAATAAGATTAGAGATGAGAAGTTTTTATATTAATGTGGTATATGTACTAAACTGAATGCGGATTATGAAAATGATGTCGATCCTACTTGAGTCTATCAGATTTAACGGTCCAAATTTAGTTCAACTCGTATATTAAGTTCACCGAATAGTTTCTCAACTAAAGAAAACTTGATTTTTACATATAGGGGAAACTTTTTATTTACCATTATGATATGACCAATAGTTGGACATAAGCTAACCGTAGTTGTACCCTAACATTGTGCACACAAGCCAATGTCTAGGAAATACTTACATATATTAATTGGGTAGACTGTGCATTCGGTGAAAAGCCTATATATATTGAAGGTTGATTCCATGGTCGTAACTATATTAAATATACATTTGCCGTTGGTTAGATAAAAGAAAACCCTTATCCCCTATCCTATTGGAGAAGTAAGCACCGAACAAGAAGCACTTACCAGTTTAACCGTACGTTGGTGCTTTGGTAAATCAACTCCTTGGTCAAATAAGTGGTAAAAAAAACAGATTATACTAGCTGCTAACTGGAGATAAAATCTAAAGCCTTAGTAAGGCTGACTCGCATAGTCCAGAGACATAGGTAGGGGTTCCCGACACCTAAACTACAATGGACAAGACTTGCATTTCATAGTAACAAATGCTAAAAGGGGGAGAAAAGATGAGGTACTTTCCTTGTTCCTTGTAAGTCCGAATTTTCGAAGCTAAGCACGCCGGGTTTACGTGATTACAGCGCAAAAGTCTGCAAGTTTAAGGGCTGCGGTCGACTGTTAGGCTCACAAGAAGCTGGTGCACCTAAAAAAAGCATTACCAAACCTTGTGCTGCCTTAAAAAGGAAGTATGCTTGTCTGTCTGTTGCCATGCGTGTCTAAGGAGACTTTGCACATGTATTTCTTGGGATAATACTCCAAGGTAACGTGCATGCGTGATTATTTGCAAAGAGCCGTCAACTACTTTCCCATGCGCTGCTTAAAGGGTAGCTTTAAAATGGTTAGACGTTGCGTGTTAGAGCTAGGCTGGGGCGTCTTAAGGTTAGGGTTTCGCAAATGTAGAGTCTGAAGGTCGAACAGTCAACGAATGTGAGGTTATGGACGGAAGGACTGGTCATTTGGCATGGCTTTGCATGGAAGTCAACACCTACCGTCTCTCTCTCTCTCTCTCGACCATTCTGTCGTCATCGTCACCAGCTGCATGATCAGCACACAGCTCGCTTGCTTGAAGACCAGAGTGGAAAGAAACGTGAGAGGGTCATTACGGACTCCGCGGCGGCGATTAAGGTAATAAAACAACATTGAATTCGAAAGATTTCATTTTCAACGAATGCATTTCGCCTTCATTTCGATACTCTTGTTCCGACTGTACGTACCAATATAATCACTAGACTGTGGTCTTCATCCATATTTTCTTCTTCAGTTTGGAGGGTGCGAGGAACGAGTGGAAATATGTTGCTTTCCTCATGAGCAAGGACAACCTTACCTTATGTTTTCTAAACATTGGAGATCCCACGAGTACATCTTCTCGAGTCCTACTTCGTCGACTCATTGCAAAATGCAACATCGGGTCACCTTCAACATCACGTGGCATGTGACCTACAGGTACGTATACTAATTGTCATGTTATTTGTTAAAAGCAGAGCTGCAGATTATAGGGAAATTATCAAAAAAAGTTCTAAACTTATTGTAGACGGCCAATTCAGCCTTAAACCTTTTAATTGTGCCAATTTAGTCATGAATCTTTCAATTATGCCAATTTAGCCATAAAGCTTTCAATTATGCCAATTTAATCCTAAACTTTTTGACGACTTGTTAATTTAATCCTTCCAACTAATTTTGGTTGGAAATTGTTGACGTGGACGTGGGCTAGCCGTCGGCCAAACTCTGTGGTATGGTTGATGCCGACATAAATAATTTTTGCATTTTTTTAAAAAATAATTTATCTTTTTTCCTTTCTTTCCCTTTGGCTTATGGCTGGCGATTGACCACAAGCGAGGGTCGCCCTCACCTAATCTACCAAGGATGGCCCTCGTCAAAGGCCGTGACGCTCTTGCAAGCCCTCACCTGTGGCCGGTTGTCAGCCCTCGTCAGATTTGGGCTTTAGAAATTCCAACTGGCAACACACACGTTATAAGGCTGGTCGCGAAAACTTTTGCTGACCAAATTTGGCATGGATGGTTCCCCAAAACTTTCCCTTGATGTTCAATTTGGTTCATGAATTTTCTTTCGTCCGGTTTAGTCCCCCAAACTCTTTAAGATGGAGTTGATCAAATCCTCTTCCGTGCATGTAACAGAAAGCAAACATAATCAAGACATTCATGTTGTGGAGATCGATCCCATCAGCATCCGACTTGTCCGACGGAACGTCTCTTATAGCTCCACGTCGTCCTGCCTTTCAACAAGGGTACAAAAGAAATCGATTTCCTAGATCTCCATTTGATTTGGTAATAAGGGTATCTCCGCAATGTCTCTTAATGATTTTCGGTCAAAATTGACCATAATGACTATTTTAGAAAATCATCAAAAGGTTTAAAACTTAATAAGCTAGATCTCCTCTCTTATTTGGTCGCTAGATGTCCACGTCATTGTATGAAGAGCAAGGAAAAATGGATTAGGATAATTAATCCTAGTTAAGCTAATTAGTAATCTCCTCGTGGGGGAAGCTTTTGCCAAGGATAATGATCAAAGTAACAGCTCGGTTAAAGAAATTCATTACTTGACTTCTACATCTTATCTGAGGACAATTATATATAATAAATAATGCTATACTCAAAGATCGAATGGACCCACATAGGCTGCATATGCCTTATGTATGTACAGCCTCGTACGTTAGGTTTCGGTTGTTTATATGGCCGTGTGACTTCACAGATATTCACGACCGTCCCACTGCATGCGGTGCCTATTTTGCGCTGCTTGAGTGGGACGCTCGTTGATCAGCACATTGGTATAACTTTAAAGATGCGTCCGAAACCACCTTGTTAGATCTTTGCTTTATCGCTCGGCGTCGCGTAATCTTGTACACTCTTCGTCTTCCTCGAGCTGATTTTCTTAATCATCCATCGCATATTTACATGGCCGATGCTAAACTAGGACGAGCTCTTTTGACCCTCGTCTTGGCTTTCGCGATCCTGAACATCGTCGAGACCACAGGTTCTCAAGGGTCTTGCCCGGGCCCATCGTGCACTAGGAATCCGCCGCCCGCATCAGCCGGTTAATCCGGCATCACCCTCGGCAGCGATGACCACTCCGACTCAAACGGGATCGTACCCGGGACAGCCCGGCGCTCTCTATCCTCCGCTGGTGGGATACTTCTCTTACAGCCCGCCTCCGCCGAGAGGCAGTTTTTATGCCGCTCCTCCGCCACCCGATCCAATCTTACCCTACTTCCCTTACTACTACCAGAGGCGTCCCCGGACGAAGACGGAGGAGTCGTCGGCCACGGGTCTCTGGAGATCGACGGTCATGATTATTGGGGTGGTGGGTAGTTTGGGTCACCGGTGTTGTGGCATTATCTAATGTAAGGCGGTGAAAATGATGTAAAAAGCGTAGAGCTGTTTTCATTTGCTTGGTATGAAGCTGTTGGAGAGTACTTCAGGTTCATAATTTTATGTTAAAGAGTCTAGCTAGCTAGACAAATAGACAATTAGATAGATGCACAACAGATGCTTATAGTGTATTTTGATGTCTGGAGGAAGGAATGCAACTGAGTTTTCCTTTTTTACCTTCTTCAAATTTCGTGCTTGTTTTTTTTGGCTAAGCAAATAAAGCTTATGCCGATGATCAAACATAATACACCAAGAATGAATTAACGAGGTTCATCCTCGATCGACATGTTGTGCATCCTTTCCGTATGCAAGGAGCGAATTACTTTCAAGGGACATGCCAGAAAAGCAGCAATTAGTTGACGAGCAAGATGTTGAATATCAACAGCAGAATGAAATTATTCGTTGTTCTCACTTCTCAAGAGGATCATTATACAGACAAGACTCTGCATAAAGATACGTCCCTCGGATTATTCGCGAGAAATTATGATTATCCTTCCATATACAGGTATCCATCCGATAATCTATGTTGGAGAGACGAATTTCACCACCTTTCAGTTGCATTTATGGTACATGAACATGCATAAAAAGACATTCTCCGGCCTTGATAGAGAATGAATGTACTCTGATACATGAGCAGACTTGCCTTTTTGGCCATGTAAGATCTAATTCGGGAGCCGGCTTTACCTCAATTTTTCTCTACTTCCTCAGCCATCTTCTATTCAAGTGATGTGGAGCCAGATGAGTAGAAATGATACAATGACGAATTTAGGGAAGATTTTACGGAAGTGCTCTCAGGAGGTGACACTGACAGCGACACGGCCCGTCCTGCTCATGCCGACACTTTTAGTATCCTTTCTCATCATTTGATGGTTGTCTCTTTTAACTCCTGCTTTCTGCTTCCCCTCAACTCTCGGGCCTTTCACTGTCTTCGCAGTTGCCGATGCTTTTGATTTCTGCTTATTGGTATTCCCGTCGTCATGTTCTCTTCCCTTTCTTGAAGAAGTTTCATTTGCGGTTGCATCTCCTGCAGATTCAGCTTTGTTTGATGATGGTATTGAAGAGACCGCATTCAAGCCCCAGGTCTTGCTGATTGATTTGTGATCCAGCGAGGCTTCAGGTGGATTGGTTGTGTTTGGAGATACACTCGCAGCAACAACTTGGCAATTTCCAGCCTTGGAATGAATTCGGGACCTTGAAGCAGCTTGCTTTGGAGAACTGGGACATCTCATAGATGAAATGCTTGACCTGACTTTGGTAGATGAAGCCTAAGACATGGAAAAGCTGCCCTGAATTAGGATAGCTGGTTTATTAAGTAAAACACAACAGAAGTGTAGTAAAAGTGTAGAGGAAATTCACTCAAAATGAGGAAAAGGTGAAATTTCGAGATTCATGAAGAGGAGCACATGTGACTTTATACTTTGTTCTTCAAATTCTTATGTTGTAAAATGCTTCATAATCAACTGGCTTGTCTGATATAGAAGCACGAATTCTCCTATGACCTTCATGTTAAGATGTTAAATACAATTGGTCTTGGCTGTTTGCTCAGCTTCGAGTTTGAAGTAGGAATTACAAGAAGACGCATTAATAATTTCATTAAGTGGAACTGGTTTTTATGAACCATCATAAGAAGAAGCAGACATGGAAAAGCTTTTCCCTGGTCCAGGTTGCAGAGTACCCCGATTAGTGCAGGTAAAGGCTTCAGAAGATAGAAAGCCACCTAAATTCACTAAAAAAAAAATTTCACGATAACTAAATTATTTCCCTAAGTGGAACTCACTCTTATTGACCCTCATAAAAAGAGGAAAACATGGACAAGCTATTGTGTTAATGCACCTTGTTGCCATCTGACCCAGATGGCAGAGTTGCGCGATAGAAAGAAGGCATAGGCGTTGCTTTGAAATTAAGGCTCTTCCGGAGTAGCTTGATTTCAGCTTCTGTCTCTTCCTGCAATAATAAGAATGACATTGTCTATAGCTACAACAAAGGAAAACTAAGTGCGATAAATCATGCTACCTTTTTTATTACATACAAAGGGGCTTCCAGGCTCTTTGAGCAAAGAGAGATCATATACTATTCAATCAACTAAAGCATCATTTATAGAAAAGAATGATACAATAATTGCTTATCAGGACAAGAAATGGTGATTCACGAAATAAAAGTGCAACGATTGTTTCTCTTCTGAATACATCAATCATTTGGTATCCGCCTTGCCTTGCACGACTGAAGTATTCTCAATGAAGATAAATGATATATATTTGAATAAGACTTGTCTCCCAAATTTACACAGGTGGACCATTCCACCATCCAATAAGAGTCTGCCACATCACTTTGTATAAAAATCTTGTAAACCATCCTTGACGTACCTATTATTATTCTTTGGACAATTCAGCATACCTACATAACGAAAAAAATAATAATAATTCAGCATACCTGTGCTTTTGCTTGAACCTCATGTATCTCAGCGTCCTTAGCATGCATCTTTTCCTCCAGCCTCATAAAAAACTAAATAAAGCAAATTGCAAAACCAAATTATCAAGCAGATATACCAACCGTGAATATTACCATTGTACTCCATTCTCATTTCTAACACTTACCTCTTTCCTCCTTTCTGCTCGCTGGTCACTCAGAAAATTAAAACCTTTAGAGGTGGACTTTGTTTCTGGCTTCTGTGACTGAGCTATCTGCTTTAGCCTGTATTTCAGGTTAAGGAAATAAGTCAGAAGATTCGAAGACTGATCTCCTCGAGGAGTTCTGAATTTTCTTTTCAGACCTGCTTCTAGTAGAATCTGCGGTTGATTCAAGCTTCAACATTGACATGGATTGAGGTTCAGAAATCTTTTTTCCTCCTCTTTTGCTGTTAGAAATGACAGTATAAGGCCTCTATAGAATGGAAATAATATATCACGTTTCATGTAAAAGAGGCAAGAAGTACCTATTGTCTTCACGCATTGGTTTCGTCACCAGCTTTCCCCTTTGCTGAGCATAATTGACCATGCATCAACAATTAGAAGAACATATTCAGCAAAGAAGAAAGTCAAAGCATTGGACTTTGACATGATTATTGATGTAATCATGCAGGTCATACTTCTCAATTCAATGCATCAAGTTTGGCATTGTCAGTCATCATAAACCAAACGTTACCTCTGAGTTCGAAGTTTTCTGTACTAAACGGGAAGCTTGGACTGCAGACAAGGTAGAATCTTTCTGACTATTTGTTCTCGATGGAGATCCTCTTATCCTTCCACCCAAAGTTTTGTTCAAATCTTTGGATGATTCAGCAGAAATGTTTCTCTTGTCATCAGCCACTGAGAACTGAGACTTAGCTGTGGCCTCGGTGAGCTTAGTTTCCGATGCTGATGCCAACTGAAATGAGGATATAATGACAAATCAGCAACACGAAACGGAACCGGTACTTAGCTTGGTTATTTTAACACGTTAAAATGCATTACGCCTGACGCAAGAAGTCAATTACATGAAAGCATCTCATACCTTTGGAGAAAGATGAGATGTTTCTGAACAATTCTCTTCAACCATTTGATTAGTCTCGCACTTTATATATGAGTAGATGGCCTCAGAACAATTTTCTGCTTCTCTCTCACCATAGTCAGAACTCAGTTTTGCACCTATCTGTGTCTCAGCGCAACCTATTGGCAAGTCATCATGCCCATCCTCTAAATAAATTGGCATCCCTGCATCATACTCTATAGGAATAAAATCCATGGAAAGATCATCTACTACATCTTTTTCACGGGATGGGAATGACGAAACACCTGGATCTTCTCTTTCACCAGCTCTTACTTTGTACTCTCCACTACACCCTGATCTTGCTGGACTCTCGTCAAAGCGACCAAAATAATCATCCTCGATTGCAAGCTCGAATCCTTCCCTGCTCGTACTATCCGATGTGTCATATTCATCACGCCGATGGTCCCTTCCAGTCTGCCACTCGGATGAACTCTGATGCAGAAGCGGTTTCTTCTTGAAATGAGCTTCAAGTAAAGCTTTCTTCTCGTTCACCGAACCTGGTCTGGAGAATTTCTCAACCTCTTCAAGATACCTGTTGTGCGAGAAAGAAGACCTCCTCTCCCATGCTAAAGGTTCTTTCTCAAACCTCCCAAATGAAATGGAGCCAGAGTGAATTGAATCAGCCTGCCCATAGGAATGAATGCACATTAGAAAGGTTAAAAAAAGAGAGGATCAGTTACCTGCAGGGGATGGGATAAAAAGTCAAAGCTAGTACATATTATCATCTCAAAACGGAGATCCTCCTGGTAACTTTCCACGTTGACAATCTTCCGGAAAATTTATTGGAGATCATTAAGACTCGAATTCTTAACGAGACAGCTCTCTGTTCATACTCGCTTCCAGATTTGAGAACGAAATTGCCAACAATTTCAGGGAGATGCTACGGGTAAAATCCCAAAGCCAGCGACCTTTTTCACGTCAAGGGTGGAATAGACCATAGAAGAATTCCGAGCTATTAATCCGTTCATATTGCTCTAACCTCGCGAAATCGCACTTTTACTCAGTTTCTGAATCCGGTTATTCGGGTAGTAGATAGCACAAACTAACTGGGCAACTATGGATCTATACAATGCTCTGATCCCGCCATCCTAATCGAATAAGAATGGATGCTCAAACAATATCATCTAGTAATCACAGCGGACTTGCGATAATAACTGCAGCACCTTCCTCTTATCGGATCCTCACCGCCGCAATCTCACCCCTAGCATCCCCCCCACACACGCGCGCGGAGCAGAGCACGAATGACTAGACTACGTGCGAGTAAGCGGAAACTGCTAATATCTAGATCAGGTCACACGGCGTCAAAACCGCCGTCGGATCCTCAGAATTCCCACGGAGAGAGAGAGAGAGAGAGAGAGAGAGAGAGAGAGAGAGAGAGTCGCAATGCTGACCTGAAAACCAACGCCGAACGTCTCTCCGACTTCTCCAGCCATGGGGAATCCCCCCGGGCCAAAAACCGACCAGAGCAGAGAGCGCCCCCCGGGAAGTTCCCGGCGGGAACTACTACTCCTCAGCCTGCGCGAACGAGCACCGCGATCCGATCAGCATCACCGCCCGCGTCACTCCCCCTAACAACGAAAAGAGAGAAAGCATTATGTAGAAGCCGGAGGAGCTGGACGAGGAGGAGGAGGTGTGCGGCGGAAGCGAAGTCCAGCGGAAGAAACGAATGATACCTGCCGATCACACGCATTCGAGAGGGGAGCGGCAGGATTGCGCGCGAAGCAAACCCGCGGGGAAGGGCCTTGGCCCCGAAGCCGCGCCCGTCCCTCGCTCCCTCCCTCCCCCCCACCCCCGAGCAGCCGCCTTCGTCCGGAAGGAAGACGCTATCGAAGCGAGAGTTGCAGAGACGAAGAAGAAGAAGAAGAAGAAGAAGGAAGACGAGGAGGAGGAGGAGGAGAGCTTTCAATGGTCCAGTTGCTATTATGGGACTGTTGTTGCTTTGATTCAGTGCACCGTCGCAGCTTCTCTTTTTATTTATTTTTCGGGGGGGAATCTCGGGTTAAATCTGAATCTAATGGATGGAGAGCGACTCATGTGCGCACTCTTTTGTCTTTATCGTCGTCGTCTGATCACCGCTCCTCACTCCCACCGCTCCCCCCCTCCATCACGTGGATTCCTAACGTGCTCTCTCTCTCTCTCTCTTTTTTTTTTTTTTTATGCGTCGATCCGATCCCGTCGGAATTAATAATAATCGGCAACAGCAATCCCGGACATTTTCGCGTCGAGCCGAGCCGCGGTGCAATCGAGTCCTGACCCGAGTCATCGAAAAAGCCGGTGATTGGATACATAGTTTTGTTAGGATCGAAAGTCTCTAGGCCGATGTGTTTCCGGACGATTCGGACCGGATTAATCCCGGTTCGGCACGGCCCGCAAGCAAACGAGCCATGTCGGGGAGCTGTTTTGCTTGACAGGGCTGATCCGCCTTGCTTCCTGACGTAACTGAGGAAAATGCTTTTTCCGTGGAAATGTTTTCTCCCGTTTTTTTTCGAGTCGAGAATTCAGTTTCCCTATTTTAAGCATGTATATTTTCCTTGACCGTAAGTGATTTTCCATCGACTAATCATTGCCATCAAATTAAGCATGCGAAAGTCCGAAAAGCCAATGCGCGGAAATTTTTTTTTTCCCTAAACGTAACGACAAGATAAGTTGCTCTGGCATCAATTCTATCCGCCACAAAAAAAAATCCAAGAAAATTCAACACCCCCCCAAAAAAACTGTACTTTATTTTTTCATTCTGTTCTATATATATATATATATATATATATATATATGTATATACGCAGCATAAAGACGAGCCTTCGGCAATGGATCCTATTTCCGAAATATTTACACTTCTGACTTGCTCTTCAGAAAAGACCCGCTCTTGGTCAACTCCCCGAGGGACTTATCCGTTGACCTGATCAGATTATACGCGAAGCCACCCAAGATGGTGCCGGCGAACGGCCCGACCACGTACACCCAGAGCCCCTTGTAGACGTGCATCGTGATGGCCGGCCCGATGCTCCTCGCCGGGTTCATAGATGCCCCGGAAACCGGCCCGGCGACGAACACGTTAAGCATGATCGTCATCCCGATCGCGATTCCCGCCAGTTCGCCGGTCTGCACAGGATACGATTGAACACAAACTTAGCATCCGTGTTGATCCAGCCAGTTAAGCATTTAAGCGAATCCGAACGTTTTTCCCTTTCTTTTCCAAAGCTTTCCCGTTGTTCCGTCTCTTTTGTGCAGAGAGAAAGAAAATAGTTCTCTCGATCGAAATCACTCACCGATCTATTATCCGTCGCGACTCCGGATACGACGAACATCAACAGGAAGGATATGATGATCTCGATCACCAGGGACCGGACATGGGAACCCGTCGGCACGGTCCCGAAGAATGATTGGGTGTCCACATCAAAGAGTAGGTAAAGCGTGCCGCTCGCAAGAATCGATCCCAGCAGTTGTGCCGCAATGTACAAAGGAACCTGCGAGGAGCTCAAACTTTACTACAAACCTTGAAACTATTTATAATAAGCAAAGACCGCATGACCGTGCAACATGACTATCAACTCGCTCGATCAAGCACATTGTTCACATTGTATATCTGCGTTAGACTTGATCTCGAACCCGAAAGCCTAGCCGAAGCCAGACGGGTTCGAAGATAGATATGGACGGGGCATGGTGAAGAGCTTCTAGTTACAAAGCCCGGCTCGGTTCGGTTGCTCCCCATCTAAACCCGTCCCTAGGCCGACGCGAACACGTTTGGCTTGGCTCGAAAGGCCGGCCTAGTCCGAGCTGGTCGAATGGTTCGCCTTTTAGTATGCATACCAAGGATGGAAAAAGATGGCAAGAATCTGCAAGAGAAAGATGTCAAGAACTCGCCTGCTTGTAAGGGAAATGTCTGAAGAAGGCAAAAGTGACGGTGACCGCGGGGTTGAAATGGGCACCCGAGATATGACCCACCGAATAGATCATGACCATCACGATCAACCCCCAGACCACGCAGATCCCGGGAAACGAGACCGACCCGTATATCTTGTTCACCACCACCGACCCGCACCCTGCAAACATCACGAAATACGTCCCGACCACCTCAGCAATCACCTGCAGAAAGAGGAAGATGAGAAGCGAGCAGAAAAGAAGAAGAATGTGCAGGAAAGAAAGCGTGCGTGTTTTTTACCTTCTGGGCGAGGGAGACGACCTCGGGGGAGGAACAGCAGTCCATGTTCAAGTGAGCGTCCGGCGAGGCACCGCTCGATTCGCCAATCTCCGTGGCCGAAGCTTTCGGCATCGTCTCGTGGATGTTACGTGCGGATCGGATGTTCTCGACAGTCGATTCTCGGGGGGAAAACAAGGAACGAGAGAGGAGAGAATGATTGTGGAGGAGTTTGGAGGCGGACTTATATCCTTCCTTCTGAGAGCGTATAAATGGAGGTCAAGGCAACGGCGGTGTGGATGTTTGACTATTTTGAGGGCCTTTCTTTTAGCCTAAAGATGGAGGAACGGAGGAAGAGGATGGCTTCTATTCATGTTTGACGGTAAATCTTCCAAAAGGGGGGGACGTCCTTCTGTTTTTCCGTCTTTTTTAGGAGAAGATACAGATCGCAGCAATTTCCTTATGGGGACGAAACCTTATCCTGGATTGATTAACATCGGGCCATGAATCACCTCGCTAATCGGGTCGACGACTAAAGAGTAAAAGATGTTTCGTATGGATCGGGTGCCTAATTTACTTGCCATTTCTCAACCGATAAGTCGATCTTATACGTGTGGGGTCTTTGAACGTCAATTACTACTCGACCCGTCTCTCTCTCTCTCTCTCGAAGTAATCTAAGTATCGTTAAAGATCACGGGGTACGCTTTTTAGCTCCAATGATGATTAGACCTGATCAATGGGCAGATTTGGGTAGGCCCATCTTCATTTTCATTCTCATTTTAAGATAAAACCCATCTTCTATCTGGATCTAGCAAGGGTTGGACCGAGCAGAGTCCATTCAACATGGGCTCGGCCCGATCCACTCCATTCTTCTCAGGCCCGTCAGCTTTGGTGAGCGTTTTCAGCCCAACCCAACTTCAGGTCCAGCTGAGCTTCAGCCCGTGAAACATATGGCCCGCAGTTCAGCTCCAACCGAGCACATCGGCGATGTCCGCAACTTGTCACCCACCAATCGGTGGCCATCAACTGTCGGGGTTGCAGGAAAATAGAGCCCGTGTCATTATCCGCGCAGACACGTACTGAGCAAAGAGCGAACTATTCCTTGGCCATTTTGCCGGTGTCCATATCTCTTTCGCAATTTCTTTCAGGGTAAAGAAACTCACGCCGCGACTCCATGGTCCCTCGACGCTGCTTGTCCATACTTCTCTCGGCTTTTGCCGGTGGTTCACCGTACATCTCCCTGGGGCATTGATGGGAGATGCATCAGTTTATTCTCCCATCTGAATCATGCAGGACTCTTAAATACATGTGCTTCTAGTTCTAGTGCAGAAGGTCCAATCATGTTGCGAGGGGTACTAATGCTGCCCCTATTGACAGTGGAAATTCATGAATGTGTTCACTTATATCACAAAAAAATTGTTATGAGACTAATGAGTACATACTCAGCAAGAGGGTAAACTTTGTTACACGAAGGGAGACCTTGGTACGTATGTAACTCCAAGACCTGTTCATGGAAATATTGCGCGACAGATAAGTCATCGAATTGCAAAACCGACTATATTAAGGTAGGAAGGCGTTTCGAGTAGGAAAAAAAGGGTGCGTGGGGTGTTGGTGCCGGACCACTCTTCGCTAGCACGACCCGGGACCGATTCCCGAGAGACGACAAGACGTTAGCCGACCGTGGGCCGACCTCCGGGTTCGAGGGGGCAAGAAAGCAAGATAAAATAGCCGAAAAGAAAACTTAATGTCCAAAAAAAAGCCGGGGTCTCCATCCGCTTGTACTTCAAAAGAGGAAAAAGCCTAAAGGAATCGATCAAGTAGGAGAAAGTCCTGAAAAGAAAACACACGCATCCTCAGCTTTCGTCAAGGTCCCAACCCCCATGCACATGCAACGTTTGGTTCCGATCACTGTTTTTGACCAGATGGAAAAAGAGAGAAAAATCCCCACGCCACATGAGTCCATAAACCAAGGGACAATCGATCACGGACCCATCGAACGCCCCTGTCGAAGCGAAAGCGTGCCCGCCCGAACATCCGAAATTTCGAAAATTTCCCGACCCGTCGATGTCACGCGAACGAAACGATAGTCGGATGAGAATTTTTCGGCCCCCTTCATGTATGATTGCCAGATGGACACAAAACGACGTGAAATTTTCCATGCTTCAGAAGTAGATAGATGGTCAGATAGATTCCGGGTCAAATCGGGAGACCCCAGTTTGGCTCCTAGCTTGTGCGTCAAAGGAGGAAGATGGAGTCGCTGTCGCTCGCTCCTGCACGACGACGACACAGTACAGTCAAATTTTACGGTTGTTTCGTCACGACCTTGACATCTTTGACCAACCGGGGGTATGGTTTGATCGATTGACCCCGCTTACGTTGTTGCTAATCAAGAAAACAGTCGCTCCTCCTCCTCCACTTGATCGACACCGCCCAAAAAGGTCGGTCGTCCTCTCTCGCCACGTGTCGATTCTGGAGTGGTCAATTGGCAATCTCGGCCGAATCGTGTGGGGGAGCTCTCTTTTGCTCCCAGTCAGTCACGGCAGTGGAGAGAACGCGAGGAGAACGTGGCATTCGATTCCCCAATTGCATGCATTTTCCTAAACAATGATAATTAATTAATGAAAAGCATTTTTATTATCGAACTACAGTTTATATCTAAACATTTTAGGTTTGAGAGCGATATGCCATATTAAATGCATGGGAAGGAACTGTGTACATTTATAAAGACTGATCGAGCTGAAATTTCGATATCTTGTGATGTAAAAAAAATAAACATAAAAAAGACCTTTCTGCGTGGTTTGGGATTCGAAGAAGGCCGGGGACCTTGCCTTTTATTTCAAGTTCCGGCACGAGGGAATGTCGGTTCTTCGATTTCTGATGTAAAGAGTGCTTCTTTTGCCTTATGGCCCTAATTTAAATTTTCATTCAGACATTCCAAAAAATTACGAAAAAAAATGAAATCCCCATTGATGTGTTGAAATTCAAATCTCGGGCCTTTTGGATAACGAAAGTTACAGTAAGTGAACATAAATCTTTTATAAACGGAAAATTAAATGGGAAAAAGTAATTCCAGACATATCCCAAAATCACTAGCTTTGTAAGATTAATCTCTTTTCAGAAGAATGGAAAGGAAAGAATAAGAATGTCACCAGAAAATTTACCGAAAAAAAAAATTAAGATATGTCACAATACACAAATTGTTATCCCGAAAATTGTCGTCCCCCACTTTTCCTTTGAGGAAAGCATATATATATTTTTATTTATATAACAAAAAATAGGTCCCGTTTTTTCAACACGAAGCAAGTCTTTCCTGCGCGAAATTCACCGTCCTCAAACGCTACCTTTTCGAAAGAGGCGGTGGGGTAGGATTGCGGACCGAATCAAAAGCGGAAAAGGGAGAAGAAAAGCACGCTCTCCCTTTCCTTTCTTTCGACTCCTAGAGCCTTCGCAAAAGCTTTTCATCATACTTCCCTATCATTAGCTTCTCACGAAAGCCTTTCCAAAACTTTCTCCCCAAGTCTTTGTCGGATAAATTTCTGCCAGGACAGATATCCCGAGCCCCCACCGGGATGCGTTTCGGTACGTTCTCGTAAAGCAACTTTAACATAAGGTAAAAACTGAGAAAAGAGGGAGAAGGGGGAGGGCAAGCACGGCAGGATTCGACGGGCGACGTCGACCAGAGGCGATCTTGCAGATCCGAGGAGTGGCGAGACAACGAAAGGTGAGGCAAGGCGATGCTGAGGTCTGAGACCCTAGGTGACCGGCGCCGATCAGATCCGAGCTTTACTTGAGCACTTGCGTCAATGCCCTTGTCTGTCGGTAAAATTGATATTTATATAACTTGATGAGGGCAAAATTGAAAGAAATGACATTTATCAAATCTATGAAGAAGCATCTTCATAATGCTTAAAACCCAAAGCAGGTCCTGAGATGTCTTAAATAGCGAGCGACGTACACAGAACCACAAATCAGAAAGACTGACCACCGCCGATAACTGCGACAATCCAATCAAATGCATCGATGGAGCAATAAAGAAGAAAAAGCAAAGAGAGAGGAGCGAGCCAAATTTCTCGTTCATCTTCTTCGTTTATTCAATGGAGGAAACTTTAGGAATCGGAATAACATAAAGAAAGCATATCTCATCTAGAACCTCCTTCCACTCCCTAATGTCTCCATTAAACAAAGTTTAAGCTATAGCTAGGTCTCTGTTTTTTCTTTAATGGAGACAATGATCCTATTCTACAGGGATTAAGGTTTAGATTGCAATCTCTATAGCTCTAAACACTTTGGATTATTGACGAACAAAACTTCTCTTTGTTGCTCGATTGTTTTCCCATGAAAATCCTCGCGAGTGCTTCCCGAATCGACCCATTTGTCGACCATGAGATCGCGAAATATGCTTCGATTGACTCCTTTTGCGACTTTGTCAGCAGGGAATAATCTAGGAGGATGCTTTATAATCCGAGAAGAATGTAACAGACAAGCGTGATTGGCAGGTCTATCAGCATCCCGTATATGATCCCGCGAAAAAAAGTCTTTGCATGATTTGAAAAGAACATCAGGTGCTCGGCCACAATGGAAAAGAAAGAATATTTGATGCGTTCAATGTCTTTGAAAAGTTCAATGGTTTTGGGACTGTTACACGCGGTGCTGAGAATGGTTGGATGAACATTGTACTCCTTCGCGAACACGAACACGAATGGGACAACTATTCCTTGTGGAAGCGCCGCCTGTTATCATTTGACGATCGTGAGAAATCATTTTCGCGCGAATTGATCTCATGACGGTGCGTTGAACGGGAATTGAATGCGAGATCTCACGCTTCTAGATGCGCAAAACCCTGTTCTTTGAATTCCTCGATAGATCAATGAGGGGGGTCAGAAACACACTCGGGTCGGGCCCGCTCATGGGTCTCCGGGGTAGGGTTTGGTTTGGTTTGGGTGGTGGCCACAGAATATATGGCTGTGCGCTGTGAGCTGCTGTTTGGACAACTACTCCCACTTAATTTTCCAAAAAATGGAGAGAGAGAAAAGAAGTGGAAGAAGAGAGTGCGATTCATTAAAGGTCAATGTCCCACACACATGCTTTCACACAACCTAATTAAACATGGGCCAAGGCAGTAGAGGAGGAACAGTCATTGTTTCTCTCGATCGTGAACTATTCTCTCTGTCGTGGCTAATCAAATGGAGAAGAGTTTGGTTCAGTGAATGATCTGGTTGCGGATCGGCCAAGACAGCATTCAATTTGCTGAAGTTATGTATCAATATGGCCGAGACTATGCCCAGGAAAAAGTACCAAACAAAGAACGTTGATGGAGATATCTAATAGAGAAGAAGATGAATGAAAGAAAGACTCACCTAAGCTGCACATGGCCATTCCCAGCCCAGCATCGGACAGTGTGGAGATTGACTCGAAAGTCCCGTCTCTCTTCAATCATACAGGAGTATCCGTCTACAGCACCGGCGTGCTAAAAGATAAACCATAGTACTTCCATACGATGACTATATTAATGTGTATTATGAATTTTCTATGTAGGTCTAGTGATTTAGTACCGATTAGTGTGATGAATCGGCGATTTTAATTATCCTGGGAGGATAAGAAAATCATTGCGAAAATATAATACGGGAGTAGACATTGGATAATTCGGTATGTACTAACCGGAAGGCAATCAAGGACCATGCGAGGCCGATGAGGCTTGAGTAGGTGTTGGGGTTCCTAATCAGCTTCCTCGACACCATGATCAAGATCAGGCAGGGGTCATCACGCTCGCCGACGGCATCTGCTGGTTGTTTCCCGGCGTCGCTGTACCCCGACTCTCCGGTGGTGGAGCTCGGGCCGGGCATGTTGGGCCGTGCGGTCCCCACCGCCTCCTCTTTGATTCCCTGGTCCCTCTCATCTTCTTTGCCCGCAAAGTTGAACCGATTTTGCCCGGTAAATCCCACTGTTTCCGGACCACCTTGCACCCAAAAAACAAAGCTCAGAAAATCGGATAAGATTGAGGTGTCTCATCAAAGAAGTCTTGGAAGGGAAACTATGAAAAGACGTCTGATAATTGTCTAATGACGATAACTCCGTTGCGGAAAATTTAAAGGTACTGGAAAATGACAATATTATTTAATATTTAATTGAAATTTAAAAATGAATTGGAAATTATCGTTGGTAAAAGGAAAATCATATTTTTCTAAATAGACATATAGCAATCGAGTGCTAATGACTTGTGCGTGGATAGTCGGGGAACCATGCTAGAGGCCCCGGCTCCTTGGCACAAGCACCAATCACAAGTCCACGGAAGTTGGGCCAAAAAACTCAATGCTTGTGATCAGCTCCTAGGCATCTCGGCCCTGATCCATAGAGGTTAGACCCGAGGTGCAGGTGCTCGTGCCCGATGCCTTGGTGCCCGTAATTGGATCCAGGTCCGAGCATTGGCATTGGGGTCCCAGAGCCCGGCCTATGGATCCCCAAGACCTCGGCGCCTAGGTACATCAAGGTTGAGCCCTAGAACCCAGCGCCTGAGTCCATAGAGGCTGGGCTCGAGGACCCTAATGCCCGTGCCTGGACCTAGTCGCCCAGGTCCCCGGCTCGGCCCTGATGGATTCGAGCACGAGCATTAAAGACCCGGGTATAAGCACTAGGGTTTCGGGCCCAACATGGATGGACTCGGGCCTGAGCGCCAAGGACCTAGGCACGGGGGCCAGGGTCCCTGGCCCGGCCATGATAAACCCGAGGTCGAGAGCTAAGGACGTAGGGGACGGCGCTAGGGTCTTGAGCTTTGCCTCGACGGCTCGGGCTTAGCCTCCATGGATGTGGGCTTGCCCTCAATGGGCCTCGGTAGACCAGGCCTCGGCCTCTAGACCCGTGTCCACTGCCAAAGGCGCAGGAACGAGCGTTGGGGTTCCTATGCACAAGCACATAGTTTCTAGGCCAAATGCTAACATCTTATTTCCAATTTTTTAAAAAGGCATGAGATTTCCATCGACTCTTTTTCTAGGTAAGTTTTTTTTGTCTGTCCTACTCTAACTCTCAACTCACTCTCGGAATTTTATCCTGCCTCTTTGCAAAGCGTGAGAGTCGAAATCCACATTTAAAACTAAAAGTCCTCACTCCTAGTCTCCCTAAGAAGGTAGGGAATCGAACTCCCTACCTCTCCCTTCCCAAGTACGAAGGGTGGTTGCTGGAGCAAACTCCAAAGGTTATTTTTTTAGGCAATTTAAATGTCAAAAAATGAGAAAAATATTTCTCCAAAACAAATGGAATTAACTCTGGATTAATTTGATGGTGGAAAAGGGTTGAGTTGTTAGACTAGAATATATATATACTTTTGGTTTCGCCATTAGGCTGGTAATTGTTGGCATCTATCATCCAGTTCTCCTAGATGCTTTGATTGAATGGTCCGGAATGATGATCCGGAGCCCCAAAACCCCTGCCGCTAAACACGCCACTTTTTGGTTCCAATCAGTTGCATCATTAGATGCCCTATACATGCAAATTTCTATATAGTATGCATAAAGAAAACGTGCAGAGAATCTAATTGCATTGATCTTTCGAGCAAGCTGGAAAGTATCGCCTGTCTATCATCTTGGAAAAAAGGGTTAATTGCTTATGCATCCATTGCTGATCATTGCTCCTTCATTATGCATAAGTTTCACACAGAGTGAGGGAACTTGAACTATTCAAATCATAACGTCATTCATTTAGATAAAAAGTAACTTTGAAGGCCGCCTCGGTCGCTCTACGAGCGATATGCCTTACTGAATGCATGGGAAATGAATTGTTCGCATTTATAAAGAATAATTGATCAGAAATTTCGATATCTTGTGGTGTTAAAAAAAAACAAATAACGTGGAAAAGGCCTTTTTATGTGGTTTGGAATTCGAAGAAGGTCAGGGACCTTGCCTTTTTTATTTCAAGATCTATTACGAAAAAAAATCAAATCCCAACTTGCGTGTCGAAATCCAATTTTCGGGAATTTTGGATTACGAAAATTACAATACGCGAACCATAAAATAAAAAAAAAATGAAAGTGAGTTACCAAACATATTTCTGTTCTAAATATTTTCCCAGAAATAGAACCCTATCTTTTGAATTCCTCGATAGATTGACAAGGGGGGTCGAAACCACATGTCCGGTTGGGCCCGCTCATGGGTCCCTGGGGTCTGGTTTGGTTTGGGTGGTGGTCGCAGAATATATGGCTCTGAACTGTGAGCCGCAGCTTGCGGGACTACTCCCACTATATGTTCCCAAAATTGAACATAGAAAAAGATGAGGAAGAAGAGAGAGTGCGTGTCATTAAAGGTCAATGTCCCACACACATGCTTTCACACAACCTAGACATGGGCCGACACTGTAGAGGAGGAACAATCATTGTTTCTCTCGATCGTGAACTATTCTCTCTGTCGTGGCTAATCAAACGGAGACGAGTTTGGTTCAGTGAATGATCTAGTTGCCGATCGGCCAGGACAGCATTCAATTTGCTGAAGTTATGTATCAATATGGCCGAGAATATGCCCAGGAAAAAGCACCAAACAAAGAATGTTGATGGAGATATCTAAGAGAGAAGAAGATAAATGAAAGAAAGACTCACCAAAGCTGCACATGGCCATTCCCAGCCCAGCATCGGACAATGTGGAGGTTGACTCGAAAGTCCCATCTCTCTTCAATCATACAAGAGTATCCGTCTACAGCACCGACCTACTAAAAGATAGCCCATGGTACTTCCATATGATAACTATGTTAATGTGTATCGTGGATTTTCTATGTACATCTTGTGATTTAGTACCGATTAGTGTGATGAATTAGCGATTTTAATCATTATGGGAGGACAAGAAAACCGTCGCGAAAACATAATCCAGGAGTAGTCTTTGGATAATTCGGTATGTACTAACCGGAAGGCAATCAAGGACCATGTGAGGCCGATGAGGCTCGAGTAGGTGTTGGGATTCCTAATCAGCTTCCTCCACACCATGATCAAGATAAGGCGGGGGTCATCACGCTCGCCGGCGGCATCTGCTTGTTGTTCCCATCGTCGTTGTGCCCTGACTCTCCAGTGGAGGAGCTCGGGCGGAGCTTGTTGGGCCGCGCGGGCCCCACCGCCCCCTCTTTGGTTCCCTGGTCCCTCTCATCTTCTTTGCCCATAAAGTTGAACTGATCTTGCCTGGTAAATCCCATTGTTTCCGAAGCACCTTGCACCCTAAAAAAAACTCAGAAAATCGGATAAGATTGAGGTGTCTCGTCAAAGAAGTCTTGGAAGGGAAACTATGAAAAGGCGTCTAATAATTATCTAATAATCATAACTCCGTAGCGGAAAATTTAATGGCCCTGAAAAATGACAATATTTTTTAATATGTCTATAGTAATCGAGTGCTAATGACTTGCGTGTGGGCAGTCGGAAAACTAGGCACGAGCATCGGGATCTGGGCTAGAGCCCCAGCTCCTTGGCACCCTTGTCTTGGTCTATAGAGGTTAGACCCAAGGTGCAGGTGCCCGTGCCCGATGCCTCGATGCTCGTAGTTGGATCCTGTTAAGGAAAATTCCCAATAGACTTTGAAGTTGACAAAACTGTCCATGAGTGTTTTGTGAGTCTGATAAATGCTTTGAAGTATTTTGATTCAGGAAGTTATTTTTGGAAGAAAAGCATATGTCAATTTTGATCTAGTTCGTGTTCAGATTGTGAAAGAACTTCAAGCAAAAGAGATTCAGACTCAGAACGAGAAGTTCAGACTCAGAACGAGAAAGTTCAGACGCAGAATTTCTTCAGACGCTGAAATTATTCAGATGCAGACGCTGAAATTATTCAGACGCAGATACAGAACTCAGAACGAAAAATAACAGCTAGTGATCTGGTATGAATTTCACAGAAGGAAAGTTTTGATTGTCTCAAACTCAATCAAATTGATTGACAATCAAACATTACGACAAGTATGCATTACAACGGATAAAGCTCTACTTATGGAAACCAAGATTCTGATTGCATGGGCGACCAGAATCAGCGGGATTCAGATTTTATCAACCAACGGCTACTCAATCCATTTTATACAAATCTGTCCAAAAATGAATATTGGAAGATGATCCTCTGAAGACTGTCCAACGGCTAGTTTGGAAGTGGAGGAGTATAAAAGGAGATCAACGAGGAGCAGAAGGAAGAGAACGAAATCAAGAATCAACAAGTCCAAAGTCTGAGCATACTTCGATTCAATCTCTTGTCTTTTGTGAGCTTAAACGTGTAATCATTTGAGAGGTATAGACAGTGTTATAAGTGTGTGCTTAGGTGTGAGATAGTGTGATATATCGGCTTGGTATAAACAGCACCAACTTCGGGGAGAAGTGCTTGGGTTTAAGTAGCACAACTTGCTGTAACTTCTCATTGATTTGATTAGTGGAATCCAGCCAGTAGGCTGTCAACGTGAGAGAGTGGACGTAGGCTTGATCTAAGCTGAACCACTATAACTGTTTGTGTGTAATTTTCTCCATCTCTAATATCTTATTATATTGTTTATACTGCTCACAAGAACATTTATCATAAAGTCTGATCAGAATCTGCTTGTTGTTCAGACTTTGTTCTTGATCTTTTACTTCCGCTTTAAATTGGTAAAGAATTTATTTAGATCACCTATTCACCCCCCTCTAGGTGATCCTTACTAGCCACATCAGATCCAAGTCTGAGCATGGGCACTGGGTCCCCAAGTAGATCGAGATTAGGCCCTGGAACCTAGCGCCCGGCCCAGGGGGCGGGCTCAAGGACCTTAGTGCCCGTGCCCGTACCCGTGCCCGGACCTGGTCGCCAAGGTCCCCGGCTTGGCCTCGATGGATCCGAGCACGAGAGTTAGAGACCCAGGCATAAGCACCAGGGTTCCGGGCCTAACATGGATGGACACAGGACCGAGCACCAAGGACCTAGGCAGGAGGACCGGGGACCTTGGTCCAGCCTCGATAAACTCGGGGCCGGGCGCTAAGGACCTAGGGTACGGCACTAGGTTCTCAAGCTTGGCTACGATGACTTGGCCCGACCTCAATGGACATGGGCTTGCCGTCGATGGACCTTGGTAAACCTAGCCCCACGCTCTAGACTTGCGTTCGCTAGCAAAGGCCTAGGAATGAGCGTTAGAGTTCATGTGCCCAAGCTCAGAATTTCTGGGCCAAATGCTAACAACTTATTTTCGATTTTTTAAAAAGGAAATTATTTTCTTTGAAGTATAAGATTTCCATTAATTCATTTTTCTAGGCAATTTAAACGTCGAAAAATGAGAAAAATGTTTTCCACGAAACAAATGGAATTAACTCTCGACTAATATGGTGGAAAAGGGTTGAGTAGTTAGACTAGAATATGTATATACTTTTGGTTTCGCCATTAGGCTGGTTATTGTTGGCATCTATCATCCGGATCTCCTTGACGCTATGATCAAACGGTCCGGAATGATGATCCGGAGCCTCGAAACCCTTGCCGCTAAACACGCCACACCCACCCACTTCTGTTGCCGGTGAAGCGCTGGAGCTCCACACGAACATGTGGAGGGTCGGGCCACGAAAGGATCGGACCAAGTGCACGTCAGAGGGTCCAAAGTTGGAGTGTCGGGGCACGCCCATCACCGTGCAGAAATCCGAGTTGTTGAAGTTGGACCCCTCGGACTCGGAGTTAATTCACGTTGTGAGCTTAGGCTATAGATCTCCACTCCATTGAGGTTCGAAGGCCTTGGCATCATCCTTGAGAACAAGCCGCTGCCGGGCCCTAGGCTGAAGGACCGCCTCGACGAGTTCGGGTTCCCCACGGTGACATGTAGCTTCCCATCATTGCCGACCTCCGGTATGGGCCTCGAGGAGGTCCCGACTGTCGAGCGAGACAGACGTCCGGCTCGACGTTGAACGACACTATGGATGCTGCAGTCTCGGGGAACTGCTCTAGGATGATGAGGATCTTCGTGCCCTGTAACGATGCACTGCAGCACGACGAAGCGGCGAAGCGGAGAGGTTCATGGCAAACGGGTTGTTGGTGGAGATGAAGTGGAAGGAGAGGAGCGGGACCGCAGAGGTGGCGACGCAACGGTCAATTCCGCAGCATTGGCCGTAGGCCAGGATCACCGCCACGCAAGGCGGCACCACCGCGGCCAGCACCTAGTAAAGTACAAAATGGAGGCCCGATGCTAGAGAATGAAGCCACATTAAGAGAGACAGCAACCATCATCCCATTTTATACCGTGGACCGGCGACGCGACACAATCATTTTTCTTGATGCTCAAATCATAGTTTTATTCGATCAACCGAATAATTTGAGGATCTGGTTAGTGAATGTTTTCGATTACTATATAAGATAATGGAAAATTAGAAGAAACGATGGTCCAGACACTTTTAGACAATGAAAGCGCAATAATTGTTAATGAGAGAGCTCTAGGGGCCCTTGGTAACATCGGTCGTAGCACTAAATGGATGCGCATAAATTCCTTAGCGGTAAGAAAAATCGGGATTACGAAAGTCATGAATACGTGCACTTACATCACCAAAAGTTGTTATGAGACTAATGAGCACGTACACGGCACAACAGGTCAATTTGTTACGTAAAGAGGGAAATTGCGCGACGAGTAGGAAAAGGGCGTGTGGGCGTATTAGTGCCGGACATATCTTCATGAGCACGACCCGGGATCGATTCCGGAGAGATGGAACAGACGTTAGCCGACCTTAGAGTTTGGGTCAAGAAAGTTAAATGGAAGAGTCAAAAGAAAGGTTACGTCAAGAAAAAAAGAAACCGGGTCCATCCATTTGTGCTAACAAGGAAAGAAACGAAGGGACTCGATTGATCGAATAGATCACCATGCACACGCGACTTTTGGTTTCGATCGCTCACGTGAGTCCACAACCGAGGGACGTGTGATCGTGGACCCGACGATGCTTTTGTCAAAGCGAAAGCGTGTCAACCTGAAATTTGAAAATTTCCCGGCTTATAGATGTTGCGCGACGAAAAGGTAATTGGATAAGTATTTTTTGGACCGTCAAATTGGGAGGAATCTTGCCAGGTCGTTCAAATGCGAGGGACCGACACGTTCGACTTTAGAGATCGCTGCGAGGATGCATGACAAGGAAATCCCAATTTGGTTTCTAGCAAGTGCGTTATTGGAGGAAGCGAGTCGTTGTTGCTGATCCCTACACGACACGGTCAGGTTTTGCGAGATTTGTACAACCTTCACATCTATTTCGACCCGCTTATGTTATCGCTAATCAAAGATAGTCTCTCTGTTATTCGCTCCACTTGATCGATACCCACCAAAAGAGCCGGTCCACGTCCTCGTCCTCATCGTCACGCGTTGACTTCAGAGTGGTTAGATAGCAATCTATCTAGGTCGAATCATGCCGAGGCCTCTCTTTTTTCTCGAGAGAATTACCAAATCAATCCTGAATCTATTATACGGATGTCGATTCAATTTTAAACTTTTTCGATTTTGTCAATTTAGCCCTATACCTTTATGGGAAATTCTAAGATAATTCTTATGGTCAATTTTTGTTGGAAATCGTTGACATAGGCGGTTCGGTCATCGTCGGCCATCGTACTTGATACACCGTCATGTCAACAATTTTATGCGAAAATTTGCCCTAAAGAATTACATTGGCATTACGTACAAATGTTTAGAACTTAATTGGCAAAATTGAAAAGTTTAAAACTGAATTGGCGTTCGTACAATAGGTTTATGATTGATCGGACAATTCCCCTTTTTTGTTCCAATCAGTTGCATCATTAGATGCCCTATACATGCAAATTTCTATATAGCATGCATAAAGAAAACGTGCGGAGAATCTAATTGCATTGATCTTCGAGCAAGCTGGAAAGTATCACCTGTCTATCATCTTGGAAAAAAGGGTTAATTGCTTATGCATCCGTTGCTGATCATTGCTCCTTCATTATGCATAAGCTTCACATGGAGCGAGGGAACTTGAACTATTGAAATCATAACATCATTCATTTAGATTAAAAGTAACTTTAAAGGCGGCCTCGGTCGCTCTGCGAGCGATTTGCCTTACTGAATGCATGGGAAATGAATTGTTCACATTTATAAAGAATAATTGATCTGAAATTTCGATATCTTGTGGCGTAAAAAAAAAACAAATAACATGGAAAAGGCCCTTTTATGTGGTTTGGAATTCGAAGGTCGCGGACCTTGCCTTTTTTTTATTTCAAGATCTATTCCGAAAAAAAATCAAATCCCAACTTGCATATCTAAATTCAATTTTCGGGCATGTTGGATTACGAAAATTACAATACGTGAACCGTAAATTTTTTTTTAAACGGAAAATTAAAAGGGAAAAGGTAATTCCAGGCATACCCCAAAGTCACTAGCTTTGGTAAGATTGATCCCTTTTTCATAAAATTGGAAGGAAAGAGTACGAACGTCACCGCATAAATCTAACTTGAACATAACGTGAAACATGGGAAAATTTGCCCAAAAAAAACAAAACATAATATGTCGTGACTATATTTCTTCTCTCTCTCTCTTTTTATCACAATACACAAATTGTTATCTCGAAACCGGTCATCCCCTAATTTTTCTTCGAGGAAAGAAATTTTTTTTATTAATATAACAAAATGAGGCGGTCCTTTTTTTTTTTTTTGGCCAACATATAGCATGTCTTCCATGGACGCAATTCACCGCCCTACAGCACCTTTTTCAAAGATGTGGGGGTAGGCTCGTTTGTGGGGGGAGCATCAAAAGCGAAAAAAGCAGAAGAAAAGAGCACTCCCCTCTTTCCTTTCTTTTGACTCCTGGAGCTTTTCTGAAAAAAGCTTCGATCACATTTTCCTCTCGTTAGCTTCTCGTGAAAGCCGTTTCCAGGACTATTGAAGTCGTTAAAATAATTTCTGCCCAGACGGCCAATCCCCAAGCCCGCCAGGATGCGTTTGGGAGAGCTTTAGGAGAACGGCTTTTACATTTTTAGACGGAATTCTTTGACCCGAGGTGCTTTCAAAAGAACCAGAGGGAGGGGTTCGGACAACTGACTTTCGGTCCATTTTCGTAAAGCAGGCTTCGAAAACAAGGTAAAACTAACAAAAAGAAGGGACGAAGGAGAGGCCAAGCATCGCAGGATCCTACCGGCGTTGACCAGAGAGACAAGCCAGGCGACCGCGGGCGACGAGTTGTACGAGCTTCTCAAGGCTTACGACCCCTAGGAACGGCGAGACGACTGGAGGCGAGGCGAGGCGGAGGCAGCGGTATAGTCACGGGACCCTAGGCGACGGGCGCCAATCGGATCTGAGCTCACTTGAGCCCTTGCATCAATGCCCTTGTTCGTCGGTCAGATACATTTTGTCCGTGAGGGACAAATCAATTGAGATTTAGATAGCTTAATGACGAGCAAAATCGAAAGAAAGCAAATTTATCGAATTCATGAAGTAGCATTTTTGGAATGCTAAAAGTTCAAAACTGGTACTCCTAAGTTGCCATGAACTCCGGCTCAAACTCGAAGCTCAACTTTGCACCGAAAGTCCTTGAAATTGTGCCGCCAAATACCAAAACTTTGACTTAAGGGCGTTCGCAGGAAACACACTTTTGTGCTTTAGAAAAGGGGAAAAATAAGAAGAAAATAAAATATAAAAAAAAAGATAAAAAGGCGATGAGCTTTTCAAAGTTCCCATGTTTTTTATTCTGGCTTTCCTTGCATTAAAGTGTGAAAAAGAAGATATTATAAAGAAAATATTCACAAAGTTTATATTATCACTTCTAAGGATCTATCCAAAATAGCATAGAAAATGTGCAGAAGCTTTGGTTTTTTTTCTTTTTTTCTTTTCCATAACCGTCCTCCGGTTTTATTTCTAATTTGTCTGCTAGACTATTATTTGACGCGACTCCATCCTCTCTTGAAATGTCACTAACTTAATTTAGCATAATGAGTTTAGGCAATGACCGTAGGCAAACAAAACATGATCGCGAGATTCCACACCTAAAAACCACGCTAAAAATCGTTACAGTTTCCCTATCGGCCTATGTCGCGAGGCTATCTCGCGGGACAAGCCGATAAACCCTTTCGACGAGTAGAGAACCTGCAATAGCGAGCGACGTACACAAAACCACGAATCAAAGAGACTTGCCACCGCCGACAACCGCGACAATCAAATCCGAATATATCGATGGAGCAATAAAAAAAAAGGAAAAAGAAAAAGAAAAAAGAGGAGGAGCGAGCCAAATTCCTCGTCCATCTTCTTCATTTATTCAACGGAGGAAACTTTAGGAATCGGAATAATATAATGAGGGTATATTTCCATCCAGAACCTCCTCCCCACACCCTAATGTCGTCCCCATTTGACATTAGACTAAGCTATACCTAGGTTTCTCTCTCTCTCTCTCTCTCTTCTTCCTTTTGTTCAATAATTCAACACTCGCAAAAAAAGAACAATTCGGACCAACCCTAATTGGCCCCTAAAGGAGACACAATCCTAATTTCCTGGGGATTGGCCCTATGTCCACACATCTTTGTCGCTTCGTTCTTCCCCCCCCATGCGATATCCCATGAAATCCTCACGAGTGCTTCCCGAATCGCCCCCACTTGTCGATCTCGCAGATCGTGGGATCACGCCTCGATTGGCTTCCTTTGTGACCTGTGCTTGGAGGCGGGTGTGGGGTGGGTCGGAATATTTAGGGAGCAACTTTTATAATCCGAGGAGAATGTAGTAGACAAGCGTGATTGGCAGGGCTATCAGCATCCCGAATATGACCCTGCGAAAAAGAGAGTTTTGCAAATGTCTTTCAAGAGAATAATAGGGAGGTGCTCGGCCGCAATGGGGGGAGGGGCGAAAATATCGGAAGATTTGATGCGTTCGATATCTTTGAAAAAGAGGGTCCGATGGGTTCGGGACTTACGCGGTGCTGAGGATGGCCGGATGGACGTTGTACTCCTTGGCGAACACGAACGGGACTATTCCTTGCGGGAGCGCCGCCTGTTTATATCATGTGACAGATCGTGAGAAATTTGGTTTCGCGCGAACGGTAATCGAATGTAAGATCTCGCACGCGAAACCCGAGATTATCGTCCAAAAAGTCCTAAACCTATTGTACAACAGCCAATTCTGTCATAAATCTTTCAATTATACCGATTGAGTGTTAAACCTTTTGAAGATTTGTCAATTTAATCCTAAATCTTTCTTTTGTGTCGATTTAGTCCTAAACTTTTTAAAGATTTACAAATTTAGTGTTAAATCTACTATTTGGATATTTGACTGGAAAGATTACATTAGCAAATTGCCAAATGGTTTAGGACTAAATTGGCACAACTGAAAATTTTAAAACTGAATTAGCCTCCGTACAATAGATTTAGGATTTTTTGGATAATTGTCCCTACGAAACCCTGTACTTTGAATTCCTCGATAGCTCGAATGAAATTAACAAGGCTTCGGATACATGTCACGGCATGTTTGTTTTCCTCGAAACGTTTCTAGCAATCGCTTGAAATGACAAAGCCCGGAACATCAAAACCCTTGAAAGGAATGGATGCCTACCTGGACGATGGCTATATGGAGTAGGGTGCCCCGCAATCCGATGGCGGCGGAGGCGACAGCCATCACGGCTGGGCCAGTGAGGAACCTCACGGCCATGGCGAACGTGGCGACGGAGTTCCCGCATGCGATTAGCTTAGGCTGAAGAGCCATGAACAGACCTGCAATCCACAAACACATCTTAAGATATCGAGATCAAATCGAAATCAGCATAAAAAGCAGCCCGAACCGAGGGACCATCTCATAAAGATGCATCGAATCTAAACGAAAACTCTGCGTGTATCACATTTTTCTTTTTCTTGCAACTACTTCAAAAGCAATAACATGGACCGAAATGGAATCTGAAATCAGCCGATGCCCACCGACCCTAGGACCGCAAGGCGATGAGGGGGGTCGGACCCACGTGTCGGGTCGGCCCGAGCAACTCGTGGGTTCACGGGGTTTGGTTTGGTTTGGGTGGTGGTCGCAGAATATATGGCTGTGAACTGTGAGCTGCAGTTTGCAGGACCATTCACACTATATGCTCCAAAAAAATGAGCATGGAAAGGAAGAGGAAGAAGAAGGGAGAAACAATCATCGTTTCTTGATTGTGAGTATTTTTCTTCTTCTTTTTTGGGGGCTCTAATCGAATTTGGAGCAGAGTCTGGCTCAGTCAATGTCTGGTTGAGGATTGGCCAAGACATGACTCAAGTTGCTGAAGTTATCTACATAAGCAAGACCGAAAGTGTGAACCAGACAAAGAACTGAACAGAAAACGTTGACGAAGATAACCGAGAGTGAAGGACTTGGAGATGAATGATAGGAGAGAAATGATGTTAATCAATCAAAGAAGAACAGGAGAAAGGAGAGAGAGAGAGAGAGAGAGAGAAAGACTAACCTAAGCTGAACATGGCCATTCCCAGCCCAGCATCGGACAGTATGGAGATTGACTTGTCTACGATCTTGGGCATTCCCACATCCCACCTGCAACACCACGTCCAGACAGACACCACCACCCCCAATCATCGTCACCTTTCGCGCTAACGACTAAAGCATTATTATCTAAAAACCAAAGAAATCAAGACCAAGAACCGGAACTTGAAAGTCCCATCTCTCTTCAATCATACAAGATTATATCCCACGTGACTTCTTTATTGAAGTGTGTTGTGAATTCTCCATGTGGGTCTAGTGATTTGCTACCCATGAGTGTGACGAATTAGCAATCTTTTTTAGTATGGACGATAGGAAAAACCCGTCGTGAAAATATAACGCGAGAGTAGTTTCATTGGCTAGTTCAGTGTGTGCTAACCGGAAGGCGATCAAAGACCATGCGAGGCCTGTGAGGCTCGAGTAGGTGTTGGGGTTCCGGATCAGCTTCCTCCACACCATGATCAAGATGAGGCGGGTCATCACGCTCGCCGGCGGCATCTGCTTGTTGTTCCCGGCATCGCCGTACCCTGGCTCTTCGGCGGCGGCGGCGGGGAAGCTCGGTCCGAGCTTGTTGAGCCTCGCGGGCCCCGCCGCCGCCCCCTCTCCGATTCCGTCGTCCCTTTCGTCTGCTTTGCCCGCAAAGTTGAACTGACCTTGCCCGGTAAATCCCGCTGTTTCCGGAGCACCTTCCACACGAAACAAGAAGCTCAGGAAATCGGATAAGATTGAGATGTCACATTAAACAAAGTCTTCAGAGGAAAAAGATATAGAAAGACGTTGTCGAACTAAGAATCTAATAATTAAGCTGCGGATTACTTTAATGGTGGAAAAGGGACAACGTAGTTGGATTAATATATATACTTTTGGTTTCGCCGGTGGGCTGGTTATTATCGGCGACTATCATCCGGATCTCCTTGACGCTCTGATCGGACCGCCCGGATTGATTATCCGGAGCCCCAAAATCCCCGCTGCCAAACACGTGGACCCCGCCTACTTCCGAAACCGGCGAAGCGCTGGAGCTCCACACGAACATGTGGAGCTCCTTCGCGTCGTAATTGTTTGCTTTCACCACGCCGTTAGATTGCTGCGCCTGCGGCGGTGGCGGCTGCTGTTGGTGGTTGGGCTTGCTGCTCTTCGCGAATGTGGACGCGAAATCGGTGATCGGAGCAGGGTACGGCGCGGACGCAACCTGGCCTGGGTAGAACCCGAACCTCGGGGACGGCAGCGAGTTCTCCTCGAAGTTCGACGGCCTCGGGGTCGGGCCGCGGGAGGACTGCACCGAGTACACGTCCGAGGGTCCAAAGTTGGAGAGCCGAGGGACGCCCATGATGGAGTAGAAGTCCGAGTTGTTGAAGTTGGACCCTCTCGGAGTCATGTTCCGTGACGAGCTCACGCTGTAGATCTCCACTCCGCTGAGGTTCGAAGGCCTCGGCGTCATCCCCGAGAACGAGCCGCCGCCGAGCCCCAGGCCGAAGGACCGCCTCGACGCGCTCGACTTCCTCACGGTGACATGCAGCTTCCCGTCGTCGCCAACCTCCGCATCGGTCTCGAGGAGGTTCCGGCTGTCGAGCGAGACGACGTCCGGGTCGACATTGAACGACACGATGGACGCGGCGGTCTCGGGGAACTGCTCCATGATGAGGATCTTCGCGCCCCGGTACTCGAAGAGGAAGAGGAGGAGGGTGTACCAGATTATGCACTGCAGCACGACCACCTGAAGCCGGCAGCGGACGCAGAAACTTAAATCACCTTTTCGCACGAGATTTCAAAAGGAAATTACCTAAAATCACCGAGCACGGAGCGGCCAGGGCCGCGCTCTGACCTGGACCATGAGGCTGCCGGCGCCGTCGCCGTACATGGCTCTGAGGAGAGGGATGCCCATGACGAGGGTGTTGGGGAGGGTGGAGAGGGAGAACACGGTGATGGACCAGTCCAAGGATCCGCGGGCGGAGAGGTTGGCCCAGAGGGCGAGGAGGAGGAGGAGGATGAGCTTCTGGAGGGTGTCGGCGGCGATGAAGCGGAGGTTCATGGCGTACGGGTTGTTGGTGGAGATGAAGTGGAAGGAGAGGAGTGGGACGGCGAAGATGGCGACGAAGCGGTTGATGCCGGAGCACTGGTCGGGGGAGAAGATCCTCCACCACCGCACGGAGCCGTAGGCCAGGATCATCGCCACGTAGAGCGGCACCACCGCGGCCAGCACCGTGTAGAGGTCGTGCCACGTGATCATGGCGGCGGTGATCAAGCAGGCACACACGGAGGGGGAGAGGGAGAGAGAGAGAGAGAGATTGAACTGTACTGTTACGTACTGTGTGCAGGATGCAGAGTTCTTGCTTGCAGCAAAGTGGAGCTTCTGTGGGAAGTGTGAATTTTGGCGCAGAAAACGAAGCAAGAAGAGAGAGAGAGAGAGAGAGAGAATGATGCAATGTCGTAAGCCTTCGGGGCATAATACTATATACACGCGGAGGGGTGAGCGGGTACGGGTCATGGGCTCGTGGAGCGAACTTGACCCGCTTTCGTTTGGTGTTGCTAGCTCCACGTCACGTTTGTTCATGACCTCATCAGCTTTTGACCCACATGCGGACCCAATCCTAGGACGAGAGTAGCTCGACTCGATCGCACCCTCTACATCGGACGGAACCGGGCATTCTCGGACACAGGACATCCTTCGGGATCGTTACAGCGGAATGAAAAGGAGTTCGTCAGCAAGTGCTTCGGGAGTTCAACGATCAACCGAGGAAACTCTACAATTTCCAGTGCGCCGAGTATTCTCGTGTCATGCATGACCACTGATTCGAAAAATTGAATCGGTCCAAATTAGATATACTTAACGACAGTTGCTTGTATATATTGAGTTTATTAGAAGACAATCGACATTATAAGTGGGGCTCCACGGAGGGGGAATGTTGCTCCCCCTCTTCACCTAATGATTGTTGGACTTATCAAAGATGGGATGACGATTATAATATCTGGTCCTAAGGTTATGAAATGTGTTGCCTCATAAAGATACAATAGTACACGAGTCATTTTCGCGTACCCAAAAAAAAAATATCTCTCTCCCTCTCTCTCTCTTCACATCACCTTGTCTCCAATCGAACACGTATAGCACATCACACGCCCACAAAACAAGGAGCTAACGCCTACCCGATTCTGCCCAAACCTTGACCCACCAAATTAAATTATTCACTTTATAGTCTAAAGCAACGATTTCTTTCATTTGGGATAACAACCCAAGCAATTTCTGAATTTTAGCTCAATATATAACATGATCTCTGAATTTTTAATTTATTCAATATAATTCCTAAACTTTAGCCTAATAGTGAATATAGTCCATAGATTTTTAGTACATATTCAATGTAAACCTGAACTATATGAAAATGTTCATTATAGTCCTTCCACTAAATTCAAGTACGTTAAACATTTTCATATAATTCACGGATTAAATTGAACATATATTAAAAGTTCAGTGACAACATTAAATAAATTAAAAGTTCATGGATCACATTGCACATTGGATTAAAATTCAGAGACCACATTAAATAAATTAAAAGTTCATAGACCATTTTGCACATTGAACCAAAATTCAGGGACCGTTTGTATCATTTTCCATTTTCCTTTTGATAGTAAGTGACAGTGTCCAATTTTTATCAATTTATTCTAGCTAGGATTAGATGAACAATGTTAAAAAGAAATCTCTACAAAAGTTTATATTCGTTCATCGCACAAAGACCGTAACATAATAGCTATTAGGATATAATATAATATAATATAATGGAGACGCAATTAATTAATATTGTGCGCTGTTTGGTTTAAGTAATGCAATGCGTACTACACTGTTTGGTTTCATCAATGATATGCGTTAGAAGGGGTGGTATAACACAACCGGATGACATGAAATTATATCTTATCTTGAAAATTTTAAGCAATCAGAAGCTAAGACTATGCTAATCATCATATTATGAATGATTTCTAATATAATAAATAGTCATGTATTGTGGAGACAGCATAACTATCGTTACATCATATGCTTATTACTATGGATAAAACATGCGATTATCACAAAATAATTGTAATTGGTGTTCTCACTTAAATAAATAATCTAAATTATTATAGTTATAATTAAAATAAATTTAAATTTTAGCTGATAATCTCAATAGGTATAGCAAGTGGGAGATTATTAGCTAGATCTTATAGAGCGCATGCTTTTGCTTTTTTTTTTTTCTTTTTTACATTCAAAATACCTGAAGTTTTGACAATTAACTACTACACAATGTATTGTGAGGCATGAAGTCAATTTTTATCTCCTGTATTGTTGGATAAATACATTTAAGAGATAAAAATTGACCGACGCAATGGAAAATAATATACCGGTATAGCAAGTATATCTATACCGGTAAGACGAACTATACGACATATATAGTATGCGATAGAGAAAGTTAATTTGCATATTGAAAAGCAATTGTTGCAAAATAATATTCCTCTTTTTTTCTGAATTTCCATGGTTGGACAATGTAAGAAAAGATAGGAGGAGTGCATGTGGGGATATAGAATGGAGCAAAATGTGTCGGCCCATTGGGCCACGGCCTTGCGACCACAGGCCCATTTCACTAAGCCCCCCTTAACCCCAAAAATATCATGCACTATTCCTCACGCCTACTTATGAAGAATTATATTTGCACCTAGTTTTTATGTCTAAGAACTGAAAAAAAGAAAAAAAGAAATTTCACGGTTAGTCCTTTCCCCCCAAGAGTCTCCCATCCCGATAATTACTCGACCGCGGTGCAACCCGAAGACGATCACGGGCGCTTGAAAGTAAACCCGATCATCTGAGAGGCCCGGATACCCAACGCCATAAAAAGAGAAGTTTCATAAATTAGAGGTCCCGCTCGGATCGATGTCGAGATAGTTCACATGAAAGAAATCACGACATGCGAAGGTGGGGTTCATGAACGTTCTTGTTAGCGGGTCGCTGTTGTGGTAGTTCTATGCTGATCAAGCAAAATCGAGTCACGTTTACCAAAATCCACAGAAAATACAACGCCCCTCGGGCTAATGCCAAAAATTAGGACTAGTCAAACATGCGTCATCCAAAGTTTTAATATGATTAATCGCTAATCGCTACGTCTTGGCCGGCGATTCGGCCAACAACAATTTTGATTTGAAGCGACCATTTTAATTATATCACTCGACGTTGCAGACATTAGTCAATCCTGATCAACTATGATTATAGCAATACAATATGTAACACAACTGCAGATTGAAGTCACGACATGCTTGGGTTGACCTTGTTGATTGAATTCGCATGTAATCAAAGACTAATCTATATAGGTAGTCGAACTGAACTGCCATGTCCGTCAAAGGAGTGTCGCATGTGATTACGGAGTTGACTATAAACTAATCGGGCCTTGGACAAAGATTAAGTGCCAAAAAGAAAATCGTTTCGATCCTGTCATTTTCTGTAGTCATTCAATATAAAAATTACAGGTGCTTGATGAATGACGGGACTGTTCCGTCACTCACTGAACAATTTAACATATCGGTTTTGATCATCTCTAACATTATTCATCGACGATGGTTGCTTGCATTCTGTCTTCTTTTGCTCACACATAAGACATATATGGTCGTGCTATGCAAAGCGACGAAACATAGAACAGAAAGCGGAGAAAGGGTATGGGAAATTTACGTGGTTCGGACGATGGCCTGCTGCATGGGCCAAGGAGGAGGAGGAGGAGAAGGAGAAATTTGCACGCAAGCATTCGAAGCACAATAAAAAAGGAAGAGCTCTCGAAACCCTAGCTTCCAAGTAAACCCGTCATCTCTCACACTCTTTAAAGATAGTACAAAACGAATAAGAAAATGTACCAAACAACCTCACGAAGAATTCAATAGGTTCACTACAAAAATTTATCGGATCAGGTCGAAAAATCAAACCTGGCATGTAAATTATCCATAGTCAAAGGTTAGCAGATTATCATGTTCCTCCTCCAAAATTTCGCTAGACATATATGTCATATATGATTTGATGAGTTCCAACTTCCATCAGCATCTCTCCTTCTCTCCAAGCTTAATCAACGATGTCTTAAAACATTTGTTAAGCCCATCCCCAACCCAAGCAAGAGCGAATCGGTTAAATTATGTCCCCCGAAAACCTAACTATCCACAGCTCTATGCAATAATGTAAAAATTGCTATATATGGCTTTCCACCCTCTGTGCTAGCAAGCCGCCGATGGCTGCCTTGACTGAAGCGCGGGCGCCGACGGTTGTGACGCTTTGGACGGCACCGCAGCGGCGGCGGAAGGGGAGGAGGTGCCGGCAGTGGGGGCGGAGGTGGAGGTGACGCGCTCACAGCGAGGGCACATGGTGAGGGTGGAGGCCGGGAGGGGCTGGCAGGTGTGGGGGGAGATGACGGTGGGCGGGCCCACTTTGAGGGCGCGGAGCTCCTCCACCTCCCTTTGTAGCCGCCGGTTCTGCTCCGTCAGCGATCCGAACCACCTCTTCAAGTACTCGCACTCCATCTCCGTTTGCTTCAACTTGCTCCTGCACATGGTCATAAGCGCGTTTTTCTTTTGTAAAAATTTGATAAGACCACCGTCAATTACACTAGATCATAACTGTTTTTAAAAACGAAAGTTTGGGCTATCAAGAACCAAATCGATCAACATATACATTTGACCAAACAAACAGTCCATGAACGAACATATATGATTGTCATGTAGGTCATGTAGGGCAGGGAATGACATTACAATGAGTAAAGCCTAGCATAGAATCCGGATTATCATGGAGGGCTTATGCGACCATGATAGAATTTGATCAATGTGGACCCTAGTTCAAGCAAGCCTTTGGCCATTATCAAGCACAAAAATGCATATGAAGAGGAAATTAAACATGCTATTAAAATGAAGACAGGAGTAAAAGCTGGCACGACCAATTTGACGACAAGAAGGGAAAAAATGATTTTTCTGTTCTTGCTGTCATAGCAGAAGAACTTTCCATAAATCACACAATACACATTTGAGCATGCACTACGACTCGATATTTTAACTTCCATATTGCAGATAGATTTCAAGTACATACACACTGTACAGCGTCATATACACACTATATATGAAAATTCCAAAATCTACCAATAATACCAGTCCATACTAAATTAAATCGCGTCTTTTACCATATAGCAAATCCATACATAGATTCAAAATATAAGCAGAACCGGTGATTTCTGTCATTGTCTTTCAAGCGATACATACAGACACATGAACAATCATACATATCTGTCATGAACAAGGATCGGCGTGGTATCTGCACTTGTACACTTCTCATCATTATTTTCCCTAGACATACTTACTAGAAATGTCCAATATATATTTCATTGTAAATAGGGTCCTATTGCCCTATTCAGAACGTCAATGCACAATTATGAACATTCCAAACGAGGCAGACAGATGGGTAGATGAAAACCCAGAATGCATACATGTATATATCAGTTTTTTTTTGTTGCTAAAAGTATGTATATATCAGTTGCGTGTGTGAGTATGTGCAGCAACAATAATGACATTGTACCAAGAAAGATGACCTAATTATTGCACCATATTAGGGTTAAAAAAGACAGAGAGAGAGAGAGAAGAAGAAGAAGAAGAGGAGACTGCGTGCATGGCCAGTCAAACTGGCATTCGATGATGAGGGGAAGAGCACACGAGGACGACGACAACACATGGATATCTGCAAAAAGACATCCCCCCCATTATTAATGTCGCCCTCTCTCTCTCTCTCTCTCTCTTTTTCTATAAACAAATGGGTGTTGCACTGCAATGTGCAGACAGCCATCATAGACGATGTCTCACAAAAGCTGATCTCTGTCTCACCAGATGATCACTTCATTAACTTGTTCATTAAATATCCTCAACTACTTATTAACATTTCCTTTTCTTTTTTTCTTGCAGGGGGTGTGTCGTCTTTTGAGAACCATGCAGCCGTCACTTTTGTTGACCCGACACCCGCGATTTAAAAAATTGCAGTAGAACCGTATATGTATAAACTACGATTGCGTAATGCTGTTTTGTTCGTGTGCATGTTTTTCTTTTTCCTATTTTTCTCCTCGTATCAACAGATGTTGAACAACCTTTCCCTTCTTGTCTTCTTGCCCAGGACTCAGAAGAACCGAACTAGGATCGAATTTTTTCGAGGGTTTCTGAGGGTAATGAGGCCTGAGGGGTTCGAGAATAAGAATGAAAAGTTAATCAAGATGAAACCCACGTCTTAATCGAGCAGAATATGTATTTAATACATGCATATATATATAATATAAATTTTAAGTTGTTTGTAAACTTTGAATTTTGGCGCTTGATGGACAAAATAATTTTTGCTGTTAATAACCACATGTGAAAAGAAAAAAGATCACTTATGCAGTCCTAAAATGAAAATATAAATCTGATCATGGAAGGAATTTACTTGCTTAAAGAAAAATACTGCATATGTAACTAAACCGTGCTAGTAGAATCTGTTTTTCTACCAGTTCGTACAAAATGGATATTCAAAAGTTCTAAATTCAATTGTTGCTGAAACTGAAATTACACAAATTATCTCTGTATTGATTTTCAATTGCTTAAAATAGAATCTTTCAGTATAATGCTAGAGCTTACTAAGACCTTAATTATAATTACAAAAGAAAAAGAAGGATTTATAGCAGAATTTGGGATCTATAGTTTTCCAGGCAAAAGAGATAAGAGAATATCAGGCAAATCTCGAAGAAAACTGAAAAACAATTTGCCAAAATAAGCCTTCATCAATTTTCCCAAAAAAGGAAAAGCTATCTTAAAAAAAAATGCAACAACATATACCATACAATACAGGTTTACCAAATTAATATACTAAGGTTTAATTAATATTATAGACTCTTATAGGGTGCCAAACATTGTGTACTCTCGTTTAAAACCTTATTCGCGACACGGCACATCACTTCATAAAAACACTTTGTAAATCAACATTGATATATCTATATTTCAAAGATTAAAAAAAATCAGAACTCTATTTCTGTAAACTGACAGCTAATTTCGATCGATAAAAATGCGGAGATTATGAAAGCGTGTCGGTCGAAAAAAGAAACCCAGAGAGAAATGCCACCCAAGAAGTCGAAGCACATTACATCCTGCAGGTACGGCTTTTTTGCCCTCGTCTCGTGACTTCACCGCTCAAATTTAGCAAAAAATTTACATGGACAGAACACGCGAAACTCAGTCAACGAATCATCAGTTTCACGTCCCTTTCTTCCTCCTCGAACAGAGAGAGTTAAAGGCATATAGAGAGAGAGAGAGAGAGGAGTTACATACAACTTGATTCGTTGCAGATTCTTTAAGGATTATTTTCCAGAGGAAAATAGACGGGGAGTAAATGCAGAAGCAGGTTAATGCAGTGCACGCAGAGGTTGGAAAACAGAAATGGGAGAACAAAAAATGAAACGAAATTTATTGATGAGTGTTGACCAAGGGGGAAGCTGTTTACGTAGGAGAGCATACACAGGCGCTTTTGGTCATTCCGGTTGATCAATCCAATGGTCCCTCTCCTTCCATCGCCCCCTCGTCTTTCGCTCCCTATTTACTCTCGACATTGACCGAAACAGCCCCTCCCACTTCACCATCATCAAATCATAGTTTCAGGGCTTTGTACGTGTCTTCAACTGTGTCGTCCTGATAAAGACAAACCCTTTTCTTTTCTTTTCTTTTTCTCCCTCCCTCCTCCCCCTCCCTCCCTTTTTTTCTTTCTTGGCATTTCATTTGGGAGGGATCGCTTTCTGTCGTTAAAGCTTGTACGTTTTTTCCACGGGTTAGAATCTGATTCAGATTACACAGACAGAAGAAGCACCCACTTTGTGACGATCATATTCTGTCAACGATCTTAATATCCTGACCGCTTTTTAGTCCCAACCACTAGCACCACCAATTCTCAAAGCCCCCAAACCCCACCCCCCAAACCCCACCAAAAAAAAAAAAGAAAAGAAATTTAAGAAAACAAAGGCTTTTTGCAAACACCCATTTGTTGAAAATCAGTTATTAGATTCCAAAATTTTGTCTTTGATCCGCCTTTGCTTCTATGTGTGCTTATCAGTGGCTAGATCTTTGTAAAGGGTTTTGTTTTTTTTTTGGTAAGGTTGTAAAGGGTTTTGTTTTGGTTCACTGATTCGTATATACACGACGCTTATATCGTTTCACTCACGAAATACGTACATAACATGTAGAAAAGATCGAAGTAGAGAAATACGAACCTGGCCCTACGGTTTTGGAACCACACTTCGACCTGGCGTGGCCGGAGCTTCAGTTGCATTGCCAGAGCCTCCTTTTGCTTCTGTGAAACCAGAACACCACCACATAAAATCACGCATGCGTCTATGACGTTCTTGATCATAGCAGTAACAACGATGATGATGCTTATAATTAAAAGAAAGTTGGTGGTGTGTTTTTACGGGGTTAAGAGTGTGGTTTTTCCGGAAGCTCTCTTCGAGGAGGCGAGACTGCTCCTTGGTGAGGCGGAGCTTCTTGCGAGGAGGGCCACCGTGGCTGCTCTCTTCCTCGTCCTCCATCCCTCCGCTCATTGTCATCCACTCCTCCTCGCACCCTGACGGCACCTGGTTTATGTCCAAGTCCCTCACTGCATCATCACCCAACATCTATCAATATCAGATGGTGAATTTTTTTTTTGTTGAATTGATTTTATGTGACAGTTGCAGACCGATGATCTAAACAGTTTAAGCTGCGGTTCAATATCTAAATACACTAACGTAGATGAAACTCTAGTAATACGGATAGAGCACGCACAAAGTGCACCGAATCGATCATAATCCGGCGAATCTCGACATGTTTATAGCCTGAAATGCGACATAAAAGGAGAAAAAGAAAACTAGGGCTAGGTAATGATCAAAATAACAGTTCAAGATAAATCAAAACCTAAATAAGGAAAAATATTTCAAGGAAGTGAATAAGCACCCACAAAGGAATTTCCTCTTTATTTTACATGGAAATTCCGCGATCATGCTTTATTTGCGTGGAAACTACTTTTCGGTGAATATATCTCTCTCTTAGAGCCTGAAAAGGCAATAAAATCTATGATCAAATCGAGACTAAACTCGAAGAAGAAGAAGAAGAAGAAGAAAGAAGAAGAAGAAGAAGAAGAAGAAGTGAGAAAAGAAGAAGAAGAAGAAGAGAAGAAAAAGAAAAAGGGACAGTGTTGCTGCTGCTGCTTTTGTTTTTTTTTTTATGAGAACAGATTTCTTTTCAGATGAAAAAGAAGAGCTGATAAGATAAATCTCTGAAATCGAGAGATGCGTACCAGATGAAGGAAGAGGAGGAGAGGAAGAGAAGCCTGGAACAGATATGGTCAACTCCAGGCTCGAACAGCTTCTGGGCATATCTCCCAAATCTCCCATGGATGTGAATGTTTCAGAGGACGGAGAAGGAGAAGAATAAGGACGAGAGAGAGAGAGAGAGGATGACGAAAAAAGGTTAAGCTTTTGGAAGGCAAAAGGTAAAGTGAAGCCCGAGAGAGAGAGAGAGAGAGAGAGAGAGAGAGCAGACGACAATGGAAGAAAAGTGGGGGGTCAAAAGGTCAAATAAATAGAGTGAAAAGGGCAAAAAAAAAGGAAGATATATATATTTGACAAGAAAAGCGGAAGACGAAGAAGAGCAAGAAGAAGGGGAAGACGGTTTCGTCTTCCCTTTTCGTCTTTTCTCTTTACTTCTTACTTTTTGGGTTTTTGTTGTGTTGTGGGCTTGGGAGTAGGGGTAGGGTTTCTCCAAACATTGACCGCGGCCCTGAGGTCAAAGGGTGGTCCGACCCGTCCGATGAGCGCCACGTGTCCGACCGAAGGGTGGAAAAATCACAGAGAGAGAGACAGAGGGTAGGGAGGCGTGGGAAGCTGTTCGTGAAAGTCTCTTCCGGGGGGTTGTCGGTTCAAAAGGTCAGCTCGTGAAATGATTGGGAACGCAGACTGCTACTGTAGGGTTTTTTCCTGCGGGCCAAACGAAATATAGTGTGTATATTTGTCTCCTCCTGATCTTATTGCCTGCTGCAGAGCCTGAGAGATCTCATCCCCTAAACCCGACCCCACCCACCCGTCCTCTTCGGTTACAAGGGCTTCGGGATACTTATTAAGCATGCTTAACGAGAACATACTTAATTTTCAAACTATTAAGTTGATCATATCCTGGGTATGTTCGACTAATTACAAATACGAGATTTCCTTGTTTAGTTGTTCATCACACGGCGCCCCTAGAGCACATTGAAACCAAATCCGTTCTCTTTTTCCCCCTTTTTCAGTTTTTTTTCCGACCCCCCCTCTCCCCCCGGGGAAAAATAAGGGTTTCCAACAACCGATGGTTACCGGGTAACTTCAAATCAATCCGTTGAATTATCAAATTAAATGACGTGACGTATCGTGAGTGAAGACGTATTACGAGCGAGTCAACTACGGTATTTATTAGGAGTCCAGGGCATCATTAATGTTGATTTTATATGTTCATCATTTTTTTCTTACACAGAAGTGTAACTCCAAAGAGTCGAAAGGAAAAAAAATTACTTGTGAATATTTTTTGGAGCGTTTAGTGTTCGAATTTGAACTCAAAATTATCAATGTCACCTCCTAACTAACTTGACACTCTTCGAGCTATTGTTCCATAAAATTATTTTCTAAGACTGAAGTCCTGGATAGATTTTATTACGATATGGTGAAATCATGTAAAATATAATGTAGTAAAAACTGACAGAGTTCAATTTGAAATTGTGTATGTATCTTAGCCTATCAATATTGTCTAAAGATTGAAAACAAGACGTTTCTCTATCATTAAAAAAAACCGATATGCAAATTTGCCATTGATGATGTGATCATTACAACCACTGAAAGTCCACAGACAATAATGCTTGTGATAGGATTATGTGAGTAGACAATTTTATTGGATCCACCGTTTGAGTAAAAGCAAAGTTTAGAGAATTGCATGCTGACCTCTGTTCATTTTTCTTAATACCCGTGCAACTAAACCTTGAAATATATCACTCCCTCGAAAACGCTAATGCTTACACACGTGCCGAAAAAGATAGCGCTCATATTCTCATGAGATTGGCTCAGTGATTAAAGAATGGACTTGTATATGTATGTAAAAGTAAACGACGTTGTCACGTCATTAAATGAATGGATTTTATGTTTGAACTGCCCCCTCAAGATTTCTAACTCATGCTTCACTCGATTCAATCTCGGGGCAACGAGATATTCCATTACTTTAGCACTTACCTATCTAAGATCACTTTCTCATTATTAACAACAAAAGGGTCGATTTTGTTCAATGTTTCCTTTACACCGGAGATAGGGGTTGATGATACCAAGATCGGCTACGCTTGGTTTGTCTTTCGGTTCTCATTCAACTTTGATCCCCCCAAATTCACTCGCTTTTGACCAGGGAAAGGGAGATAAAAAGGTAGGTTGGGGGGAGGAAAAAGAGGGAAAAAGGGTGAGGGCTTAAAGGTGATCAGTGGAGCGAATGGTCTTTGGCGTGGGAAGATAATGAGGCAATAAATGCAATTACCTGCTCACGGGTACAAAGAGGGGAGCTGCAACGCCTCTCTTTAAACATCGATGCTGAAGAAGAAGAAGAAGACGACATAAATTTTTCTAGGGTTTCATGTTTTTTGGACGAACGCCATTTATATGCCCTGTGGATTCTCTTCATTATCTGCACTGCTTAATTTCCACGGATTTCTTTCTCTTCCGTTTCCCTTTGCTATGCTAAGTTGAACTTGAGACTGAGTTGATTACATGTGATTGCTGTCGTCGAGTGTTGAAAGGAAAAACTGCGAATTGGAGCCAAGAAAATAACGCAAGGAATCAATACACTTAAAGTTGCTAATGATAAAAACATAAAAGAAAGAAAGAAAAACGATTGCGGTTAAGATCCGTATGAGTCATTAACTATGTGACGTGACCGACGTGGGATCCATATGATCTCAAGATATAATGGAGTCGGTCCACATGAACCGGTTCATGCAATTCTTCAACCCAGTCTGATATTGTTATGGAATGAGATTACAACGTATACTAGCTCTCATAGTTCCAAGGACAGATCTTGAAATGTCGATAATGAATATAATTTTTATTAACTAATTACCTCAAGCGATAATTTTTATAATAATATTTTTCAAATCATTTATTTTTTGCGAAGCAAACGAAAATTTAACAGGGACAATTTTGGTTTTGTTTGACTATATAGTATTCAGGTTTTCCTGATTCCAAAATTATTTATTAAGCTTTATCAATATGGGGGTGGGGGGTGGCATTGAATGAAGATACTTACTAATGACACACTTCTATACTTCATGAGAAATTTAAGCGGGGCAAATTATATTTACTTAGCAATAAATTATTGAGTATAACTAAAAATTCATGACCTAATTCAAAGTTCTAGAAAAATTATTGGGAAACAACATCTAACATCAGTCTTTTACGGTTACACATTGCTCAGAACAGTGAGACAAAAGGAAATAATCGAGAGGCAATTAAATCATATATAATATATATATATATATATATATATATTATATGGAAACTGATACTGCAATCGCATCATAAAGAGCCGGGCAATTATTGCTCAACAAATTAAGATTTAATGAGATTTCCAATTGATACAAGAACATCGAGTTGACTCTTCAACGGAAGACATTTACAAACCATTATTAACTTGGGACTCATCCTCGTACTAATTGCAACTCAGTTGTTATCTAATTCTCGTTTTATCGCTGGCTTAACTTAAGTACCTGATTTTAAGTTAAACAAGTGTGTTAGGGTTACTAAAACCAATTTCCAAAATGACACGGTAATTAACACAACTATGTGTTACTTTAAAGCAATCATCGCATAATACGTGAGGCCGTACATAAATTTTATTGTCATATGAATAGAACATCGCCGGGGAAGAAAAGAAAACAAAGCCCCCGACGGAGTTGTTTCTACTGCCGCGGCACGTCATCGTGACGGAAGATATCATCATTCAAAAACACACTGCTTTTGCAAAAGCCCCCCACTAACTTTCCCTTGAGAGAGGCGGATTGGCAGGTTCAAGGGTTTACTAGGCTACAACCAAACATGGTACTGTTGAATCTGAATGTGGAAAGCTTTTGGGTTCATCATGCACAGGCTTGACAATAATGTCCGAGTGCCGAGACTTTCCTGAGCAACCAAATCGTGCTGTGTGCGCCTTTGCCCCCTTCCTTATAAAAGTCAATGAATCCAATCACTAGTGAACATGGACTTGTGTCGCCTATAATGTCCCTCTTCGCTGCCCCCGTTCCCCACTCTCTGTTTGCGTCTGATACGGCCTCTTTGCCACATATATTTCAGTGGAGTATATCATAAGGGTCAAAAAATAGGAAAGAGAGTATGCGGAAGGTACTGTTTTGGGTTGCGTTAGATAGCTTCGCTTCTTCTTCTGCTTTGCGTTTGTCTTTCACCTTATGGACACTCGACGGACACTTTCTTTTCTTTTCTTTTTCTTTTCTTTTCGTTTATGAGAGAAAGAGAGATAATCCTAAGGCCACGTTTGGTAGCCTGGATAAAATTCGAAATAGGATAATCTCATGTTTGGTGCGTGCTCAAGATAGGATAAAGTCGGATACAAGAGGGTATAGCCTGGATAAAATTATCCCATGAGAAAGGTGAAATAAAGGTTGATAGGATTTCTACTATTCATAATATAAATTTATTTTTCTCAAATAACAAAGTTGTTAAATTAATAAAATTAAAATCATATTTGAATTTTAATATAAAAAATTCAAAATAACAAAAAAATAACAATATGTTCGCTTTTATTTATTGTTATTTTTATTTATATATTCAAATTTCTTTCTATCTTATGATATAAATTATATATATATATATACATATTTAGTATATATATTTATTACATATTTTAGGCATATTTGTATAGTTTACTATTTAATAAAATTTTATTAGAGAATGATGGAAGGGGAATAAATAAAAAAATAAAATAATTAAAAAAGAGAGGGAAAAATAATAAAATAAATAAATAAAAATGAAATAGGTAAGAGTGTCGTGAGAAATTTTTATCATCTCCGTTTATGTAATTTTTAGGTTCATTTATACTGATATAATGTTCATAGTAGATAATGGATATAGTAATATGTGAAAATATCCGACTTTATTCTTGCGATTCACCAAATAGTAGATATTTCATATACTATCCTATTCTGACTAGAAATTCGAACCATCAAACGCAATCCAAGGGATTTAACATGGATCAGGTGTACGATTTTCTCGGGAAAATTGGCAGGTACTTGGTTTGGACCATTTGGAACATCTCATCGTACTTCACGAGAGAGAGAGAGGGAGAGAGAGAGAGAGGAGCATTAGACGAAGCTGCACGATTGTCATTTTCTGGGTCTCTCCCAAAGAATAAATAATGGAGAATTGGGTGCAGAACAAGAAGAGGTCAAGCTCAGCAAAGTGGAAGGGGGGGTGTCATTTGTTGTTTCGTCAAGTCCCCACACAAGGCACGGCACAAGTCCTCCTTCTACACGGCACTGTCGATACACCAAGCAATTCATTGATTCAATTGTCAAATATAGCATCCATACATGATGGTATCGCGCGCGCAGACACACCATACCCCTGTAAATGCCATACAAAGTACTTGTCACGCCACGTCCGAGCATCGCGTCCCGTGACATATCGATCATCTCAACCGACCGATCTTTTTGTGTCGGGTTATTTTCGATCCTGCGTTCAGAATAGAAACCCATGATTCGGACCGCGAGTATACCCCATTAAGACGTTACGAGTCGGATCCACGAGATCTAATCGGTCGGTATCGAAATGACGGGACAGGGGCACCGGCACAGTTATTTCTATTGAACAAAGATGACACGAACGGTCTCTAAACAATGATTCAATGTGCAATGTCATACCCGAGATTTTAATTTGTACAACGCGGTCCCTGAATTTCGATTCAATATCTAATGCTGTCTCCAAACTTGTAAATATTTTCATATTAGTCCAAAGATTACATTGAACGTTCATCAATAGTTAGGGAATCACGTTACATAAATCAAAAAATTTGAAGACGATGTTACACGCCGGACCAAAATTTAAGAATCGTATCGAACAATTTGTGCTGATATCCCCCTTTTCTGTCGCGGGAGAGGAGGATCCCCTCGAGACGCTCGAAGTCCAATTTACATGGAAAACCTAGTTCTATCTTATTATTTTTTCCCGAAATTTTTTTTTTAAATAGGACATGGCGGGGGTGGGGCCCAGGGAGATGATTAGGTAAGCGGACAAAAGGGGAGGAACCAAAAGTCTTTCTCGGGTGGGGACCGCAGTTGATGATTGGGTAGGGGACCGAGGTGGGCCCCGCCCTGTCCCCTTGTCTTCCCGTGAATTGCTGATGATGCCCACCCCCGATCGCCATGTCGGCCCCAGCACATCAACTCTCCCTCGCCCCCCTCCTCTGCAACGACACCAACATTCGCTTCGTGGAAAAAATGAGAGAGAGAGAGAGAGATAGAGAGAGGCAGAAAATCGATATATTAGTTTTTTCTTTTCCTCAGGATTTTTTAGTAATTGGTATCGTAAGTGGCGCCTTTCGACGACGAGACAGCCCCGCTTTTGGAAAAGGGTCTTAGTTCCGAGCACACTCGGATCACATTGTGGGAATTGGATAGCATAAAACAGAGGGCTCGAATCGAATCGTGCGTCTTTGAAAAATCGAGATGCGTCTTTGCCGCAGTACTTCTATCGTATCGTGTCTAGCCCCCATCAAAATAAGGGCAGAGTTCGTGGATAGGGCCCAAGATATATGAATGAACGGACCAATTAGCTCCGATTAGGGGTGAGCATGATTCCAAGGTAAAATCGATTGATAGTCCGATTTTCACCGGTCCGATTCCGAATTTCATAATATGTAAGGTCAATTTCAAGTTCTAAAAATTGGGAAAACGGTTTTAACGAGTAGGTTCTAAGATACCAAGAACAAGTCTTTGCATTTTTCTTATTCTATATCTTTGCGCAATCATGCCTTATTATATGGCGTCCGATGATGAGTGTGTAATCCGGAACTACTAGTCTGAGTTTCCATTTTCGGCAATATTCATGACTGAGCCTTTTGTTTTGTTAATGTTTCGTATTATTTTTGCATCTAATACGAGATGTGGTCAATGGCAACAAACAGTAGTTGTTAGAGGTGAGAATACAGGTGAAACTGGATAGACCCTGGAATAGGTGACAAGATAGGTTTTAAATTCCAAAATATGCAAAATAGGTTCCATGTTCCAGAAATTGAAGAATCGGTTCAATGAATAAGTTTCAGGTTCCAAGTGAAACGTAAACCGACCCTAAAGCCCCTCACCCCTAACTCCAATATTCGATGCGATAATTTTCACTTGATATCTATGCGAGCGAGTCGTTTGGGCATCGATCGACCGTCTTTTTTACCCCGCGCGCGGGGGGCCTAGCGGTCAGGCAACTAGCCATCGTTTCTCTTGTGGTGGTGCGGAGTGTTATTCTCTCCTAGATCTAATTCGCATCTCACATTTCTCTTGCGGTCACACAAGTGTTATTCTCTCCTAGATATATCTCATTCGCATCTCGCCGTCCCCCCATTTTGCACGACGACAGGACAATCCATCCGCCTCGGAGGTTCCTTAAAACGGTCCATCGATCTACGCCGATCGCAAGTTTGCATTCATTATTCAGAAGTGTAAACAAAACCCTCTTGATTAGATTGTGCAAAGTGTGTCGGACATGTCGTGTTATATGTGGTTCAAACGTGGGCGAGTGCGCAGTTCAGAAAAGTTTGTGAGATTATGGAAAAGCGAGGTGAAGACAATCAGCATTCCATAGATTTGCCAATTTTCTGTCTTCTTTTTTAAGGCTCAAGCATAATTGCGCATCGTTCATCGAGGAAAGTAGAGTGACTATATAATTGCAACCTTTGTCTTGTCTCCCCTCGCAGACAAAGCAAGAGATTGGAGGCACACTTTTGGGTTCCTTTCTTCTTTGACAACTCATCATGGAAGAGCTCTCCTGGCTTTTTCCTACTTGCATGATCAGCCTAGCTTGTGTAAATTCCCCCATCTATCATGTGTTATTCAAGTGGCATTGCATGTGAAACATGATGGAAACATTAGTTTGTTGGTTCGATTCGATAATTTTAATTGTACGATGCAAGACAAGCCCTAGCAACGTGGCAGAAGCTGGTTGTTTCGGGTTATGCTTGCATTCTCAAATTAAGAATTTTCAATTTTCGGCTTTCGCCGGTAGGATAAATTATCGTGGTCCTTACCAAAAAAAATAAATTATCGTGGTCACCAGATTTTTTGCCAATATAGTATTATCAAGTCGAGTCTTGGAAATTGTCTCCGCATGTCCTGTTGGACGACATCATGCGTAGGGCCGCATGTACTCTCATGTGACATTTATCTTATCTTTCGAGGCAACTTGATTCAATTGGGTATGAAGTAAAATTTCACATTGATGCTCGTCATCATGTCGTGACATTGTGATGGGTGCAGCTTTCAAATGAGGCCACCAAACATGCATCAAAACGCAAGGTGTCTTGCAATTTTGGTGAAAAACACGAAAAGCAGCATTATGGCTTTAATAAAGCTTGAAATCTAATATACTGTCAAGAGAGAGCTCTATGGCTGTCTCTCTCCCACTTGCTTATTATCCATTTCTTGGCCAAAAATAGGAAAGAATCAATATCTAGTCAATGATCTCCTCATACGTCGTGATGCTCAAAATTAATAGTTGCTTGCTAGACTAAGCATTTTTAACTTTAGCCAAATAAGTTAAGTAGCAACAAAAGAGGGCAAGCCAACTCAAGTCCACTTGAATCGAACCACAGTAGGATCCATTGACGGGACCATTTGAGATGCTGAAAAGGGCATGTAAGGCCAGTGCACAATGTATTAAGTCAAGTTTAGGCTTAACCATCTTTTCATAGGGTCCAATTCTATTCCCTTTTTGTCTTTTTGGAACTGTACAGTGTCTTGACCTTTGTCCTCCCTACCCTCTTTGAAGTCCCAAGTAAGATCGTTCTAGGGGGTGCATATCCTTCAGTCATGATCCAGCTGTTTGACAAACCCTTCTTTTGCACAGGCAATTTCCTCCCTCATCTGACACCGTCCCTCCTCTCACGTCTCCCACAGTTTCCTCGACCTGCCTGTGTTACCTTTCATTGAATGGATTTTCCTGTTTTCCTCCTCAAAACATGGCCTAAATTTGGGCCTGAAAAGGAGTTGTTTTCTGGGCAGTGGTCTTCACAACCACCCCCGACAGAAACTTGCCCTACAATCTTCGGAGACATTAGTACTATAGTGTTTTTTTTGGTAAGGGACATTAATACTATAGTTTATCTTCATATTACGTGTAATTAATTTGTTAAGAGGTGATTGGGTTATCTTTGTCCCATAAGCAAGTGTAGCAGCTACACATGATATTCTTACTAGTTCCTTCTTTCACATCGCATGACATGCTCTTGAGCAAAAACAAAACGTCATGCGCTAGTTCAGTACCCAGGATTTCATCAGTTCCTTCCTTTTTCCCCCTCGCCAACCTCAGTTAATATCAGTTATCAATTGCTATGTAGTAGAAATTGAACCGCTTCCAAGCCCGTTTTATGACAGTTAAGAAGATGAGAAACTTCCAATGGATACTGCATCAAAAGACAGCATAATCGGCTATATAACACTTTCGGTCGGGACAAAAAATTCAAAAACAAGTCGGGGCTTGAAGACATTATGAGCCATTAGATCTCCGGTGGTGCATCCTAACTCAATTACTTTACAAAACATTTCCTTCCTTGTAGTTCGATTGATTGATGAAAAGATCATCTTGTATGTTTGAAGCTTTCCTCCAGTACTTATCTTTCGAGTCTCATGAGAATGCTTTCTCCATGACAAAATCTTCAGTTTTAAATGACTTCAGATCCTCCCAGTATGTACAAGAGTCGAGTGCAATGACGGCTCCAATGATCATAATAATTACTCCCGTCATTCTAGAACAAAGACAACAATCAAGCGAAACAGTATAATCAACAATCATGAGATGGATCAGAGTAGCTATGCACAAAAGAAGTGATGTGAAGCCTGTGCACCTATCGTATCAGCTTACATCATGGACCGTACAAGAATTATGAAACTTAAAAATAAAGCTCCTATTCTTGAGAGGTTAAAAAGGAAAAGGGCGAAACACTCACCAAGAAAGCGTGAACCTTTTATCTTGTGGCATTGACAGACGCATGCCTCCCATGACAACCATAAAAAAAGGTTATGTACACTGAGTGAGAGCTTTATAAAACCCAGCTTGAGAACTGTTGAAGATAAGTCCTGCCAGATCTCTGTAGCTCCATCTTGCAAATGAATTTGGTCATTTTGTGCCTTAGGCATCTTCCTGTTTGAAGCTCAATCTCCAAGGGGGCTTAGTGGTTGACGCATGCTAAGCTCTACCTTTAGCCCTGGGAAACACTCCAGGTCATGTGAAGAACTCAAAACTTTCTGCGCATCAAGAAAAACCAGGGATCACAAGAAACTTTCTCAATTGTGTGCTGAAAATAACTCTGATGGACATTTAAGCAAGCTACATCTCAGATATTTGCCCTAGAAAATAGATCTAAGACAGGCCTTCGCAAAGTGAAATGAACCCAATAGCCTCCGTGTCTCCCAACAAAATAAGGACAATAACAAGAAGGTGGAAAGGATAAAGATGCCAACAAAGCCAAATATTCCATATGACCTGGAAGAGATAAATCTCTGGCTTGATACAAACAATATCAAATTTCACGCACTGACTAACCTCGCCATGGTAACTCACTGTCATCTATGAGAAAGTAGATATTCGAGTTTCCACTTGGTTTATCAAGCAAGAACTTACCAGTACAGCATGATGTGCATCTTGCAAAATATTCCCGTCTATTTCAAGTCTAGCAATGGGAAATTCTGGAAGGTGTCCTGACTGTCTCTTACCAAGCAAATCGCCCGGTCCACGCAAGAGAAGGTCCATATTTGCCAAGTGAAAGCCATCAGTTGAATTCTCCAGCACCTTCAAACGGATCAAGCTACTGGCAGTAGATGCTAAAAGGATACATCTGGACTTTCTTGCTCCACGTCCAACTCGTCCTCTAAGTTGGTGTAACTGAGCCATCCCAAATCGCTCAGCATTCATCACAACCATCATTGATGCATCTGGGACATCCACACCAATCTCAATCACCTGTGTGGAAAGCAGTATATTTGTATCACCTGATCTAAATCGCCGCAAAGCTTCCTCTTTCTCGTCGCTTTTCATTTTCCCATGTAACAAACCACAGTTGTAATCCTTGAATCGTTGAGATATGTCTTCTAGATCAGCAGAAGCTGCACGAAGCTGCGGCAGTTGCTCGGATTGCTCAATAACTGGATAAACAAGGTAAATCTTCCCTCCATCTTCTAACTCATCAAACATCATCTGCATCAATCAAAGCACAGTATAACATCATAAGTTATTCATCACAAGTCATAGTGTTTTCTTTATAAGGAAGGACTCTTATTAGAAATCTAATCTCCTCACAAGTTTAGATAAGTGGCCAATTTGTCCTATGCTTGAGGAACTAGTCCACTCATTATAAGAAAAAAACCTTCTAGCAAAAGATTTTGTAACTTCACAAGAATTCCTGCTTCAACCTACCCCAATTATTATAAAATCTAAAAAGAAATCAATTCAGTCAGTCTGGGTGCCCTCATTAATATGACTCATAATTACACTAGACAAGCAGTACCGATTACTTTCTCTTCTGGTGGGCAAAGTAGCATCAATTACTTCTAATATATAGGAGGCACCAATCCATTCTACCAATGAAAAAGCAAGGTACCAAAAAAGAGAATGTCATGGACGAATAGGGCAATGTGAAAGATATAGAGTACATTCAAACAGCCAAAAAGATACTGCTATCCCTTATGTAATCAATCCACTGGATTTATTTTGCCCTTTGACAGACGCAGAGTCTGACATGAAAGTGGAGGTAAAAGTCTTCACAAATTCACCTTGGTATCTACACATGGATGTGCCAAAAAACGGAAATGACGATTCTTTTTTGCAGGGACGGCCTTCTCAACCTAGCAAATGGCTACCTGAACGGTAGGCTTCTTCCTTCTATCAAGCCCATAGGAACAAAACTGGCATGTGTTTTACGATACCCTTAGACATAGACGAAATGATCTCTTCCTGGATCAAGCTGGTTTAAGAATAACCTTACTTTGATTGAAATGAGATAAGAGAAAACTAAGAAGAAAAACTCATACAAACGTCAATCCAGTGTCAGAAAACAGTATGGAAGGACCATGAACTGATGAGCACATTTGATCCACTTTTTCACATAAATAACACTAGCCTGGCTTCTGAAAGATGATGTTCGCTCTTCTAAGAGAAGGTCATACTGTAATTCAAAGGTTGAAACAGTTTCATGATGAGCCCATAATGGCAGTCCATAAGTCTCCCATTCCCCTTTCGCGATGTGAAAAATGTGTTAAGTTGACAAGACAAGATTGCTTCCCCGCAACTTCACAGATAAAAAAGAAAACCATAGAACAACCTAGTGGAAGTCCTGAAACCAAAAATGGGCTACAGAGCATGGCATTTGACGAATAAGAATAAGACAGCAATAACTATGAAGCATAAGAACAGTGATTTAACAACCAGAGACTTCAAGTCAATCAATTGAACAAGGAGAAATACTCTCAATATGTGTATTTTTATGATTGCCTGAAGTTACTGACAACAGGATTCTTAAACAAGGGGACATGTTCACCTTATACATTTCTTGAAAGCCTTGTTCATTTCCTTCAATTACATGTGTTTCAACAGGAATTCTTCCGGGAGGCAAGTCAGTGATCTGTTTGAGCAAGCAAAAGATGGCAGTTAGGGGCCAGAAACAATACGTTGACAGATGACTGGAAAATCAAGCGTAGAATATCAAATAAATTTTGTCAAGACAAAAAGAGCATCGGTGTGTCAAGAATTAGAAATACTAGAAGCAAAAGTGTACAGCGAAATGAGAAGCAAGATGACTTTCTCACTCAGGCCCTCATGAAGAAAAATAAAGCATTTGTCTTCCCTAATATGAGATAACGAACTTGCTATACAAGCAACAATAAACAGTGTAATGTCCAGTCTACCCCATCTCACAAGAACAACCTAACCAAACATTTAATCCTGGCAACACTTAACAATACTGTCAAAAGCAGAAGGCACACTGAAACTCACCTGCCCCACCAAAAAAGGGCAAGCATTGTATTTAAGAAAAGTTTAGGGGGATTCCTCCCGGCCGAAAATTAACATCCGAAGCTTAATTAAGTGCCCAAACGTATACTCTGTGTTGCCAAGAATTACAACCCCTTGTGACCATATACACAAATTAAACAAGGCTAGAAAAAGCTTCCTGCTATGGCTTTTATCTCCCTCACTTAGGTATAGTAGTTTTTTCGTAAAAATTCTACTTTTCGTCCGTGAGCTTACAACTATGTCCAATCAAGTCCTTGAGCTTGCATAAATTTTCTTGTCAAGTTCCTCCGGCAACAATTCCTATTAATTTGAGTAAGATGTGGCCCTAGGAAAATGTTGGAGCATGATGTGAGAAAAAAAATGGGGAAAATGACCTGAATTTTTCCTGTGGAAAACTTTACCTTCACGAACAAGCTACAATGGAAAAAAACTCTTTTCCCCCTCATAATCCAACATGATCTGACAACCACATCAGCTCGAATTACCCAGGATTGGTGCCGGAGGAACTTGATTAGAAAATTTATGCAAATACAAGGACATAATTACAGAATCTATGTTAGTTCAATAACTTGATGAAGACAATTTAACAGTCCAAGGCTTTAAGTGGAAAAAGTGCGCAAGTTCAAGGATGAAAAATAGAGTTAACCTACTTTTTTTTCTTGCTATCCTGCCATTTAAGGTAACGCAGACCAAAATATTAGGAAACTTCACCAAACTTCTTTTTTCCTAAATTTTGAATTTTAAGCATTCGGTTTTTCTGGCAACGCATCTACAAGGAAACAAAAGCCCAATAGAATACATATTTCCAACAAGCTAAATAAAGCCCCACTGCCCCCATACACCTCTCTGCAGACAATGCCTAAGCTCAGGTCAACAGGACCTCCCCTTCCCACTGAATGACCACAATCAGGTGAGAGCCTCAAGTGCTTTCAACAGCACTGATGCTCTTCCTTCATCAAGAATTTGCGGTATCGATCATCTCTACTACTGGAAATGCCCAAATACCAACCAAACATTCAGTAGCTAATTAACTATATACAGGAAAATATCATTACAGAGTACACACCAGAAAAATCATCAATTAGTTTGCATAACATGTTAAATTATGATACAGAACCATGTATTACATGCCGATACTTTTGTTTAACAAAGGAAATACTGACGCACCTGTGTCATGGACATATCTCCATACAATGCTAAAGCAAGTGTCCTGGGGATAGGAGTGGCTGACATGGCAAGGACATGAGGGGCCATATTAGCATCACCTCTCGAAGGATCATCAAGATGAACTGCAGCAGTTCTTGAACTTGCAGAGTTATAATACAACTGCAGAAATGAGATCTGATCAACACTCTCCTTTTCCAAAAGGATTAAAAATTTTATAACAAAAGAGAAGGAAAAGGTCTCCTGCTGAAGAGTTATATAGACAACAAAACTTCCTCCTTTACAAGCAATAGATGAAGAAAAAGCATAAATCTCCATCTTATTCAAAACTTTGACCATCTATTCTAGATTCAACCAGAACCTTAAGATGTGATTTGTCAGATAATTTACCATGTTCAGGATTTAAATCATCAGTCCGAAGCCAGGATTGACGTCTTGCATTCATCGTTTAAACAATAACCAGGGTAAAACACATGCAGAATGTAAATATCGAACTTCAAATGAAATTTGATATCTTGTCGTGGCCATTATTCACTATCGGCCAAAGCACCTTGGCACTAGGTCCAATGTGAAAGGAAGAAGCTTCTTTCCCCTACTCAATGGCTTAGAACTGATCTTTTGGACTGGTAGAAACTGTCAATTCAGAGTGCTTAGTCCCATTACAGGTACTTCTTACACCGCTCTGATGCTTTTTTAGGCCAATCAAGTGATCAAAATGCAATGGATCTTTTATTCAAATTTGTTCAGCATCCTGACTGATTTGGAGCTCCCATTCCTGAGAATGATTGGTTGAGAGAAAGTTCAAAGGTGGTAGTTTCATTTTCTACAATGTAATTTATTATACTGTTCAAACCATATCCAAATTTTGTGAGATAGATCATTAGATATCTTAGATGGATGAAAACTGAGAAAGGAGACATTCCCTCGATATAATTATACTAATTTGGCACATAAGCAAATATCACTAATGCAAAAAAGACCTCAACAAACCCCTGTCATAGTATACAGGGAAAGGTCATTAAAGAGGAAAAGAACTGGACCAGAGAGACTTAAAAGGGCAGAAATTATTGCCAATACTACACATGCAACAACTAAAACTCTCACAGACGACTGAGTATACAATGAGTCCCATTCCCGCCAAAACTCAAATATGCTACCTTTCACCTAATAATACCACCTTTTTCCCTAGGTGTTTTGGCTTTCGCATTTTGGATGATTGCCCGCACATATAAACTCTCTGGTCATATCCAAACTGACACATTTTTTTCCTTTGGAAGATTTTATTGGCATGTCGCTTGGTGCAAAAGAATATCTATAATAGTGCTGCGAAATCACATGCTGCAGAATTGATGGTCATTCACTCAAAGTACAAGAAAGCATATTCTTCAAAGGAGACAATCTAAAAGGTCAATCTCGAAAGGCAAAAATTATCCCCTTTCAAGAAATAGCAGAGGACAAAACCAAAGGATAAAATATAACTAAGGCCAAATCAGATGCTGAAGAAATGTACAGCTTCACATTCCATCGCTGCTATGAAAAGGAAAATCAACTTTTAGTCAATATATTCTATCAGAAAATTTATCCAAGTCAACGGAAGGGAATGACAAATGGCATGGCCAGTATGCAAAGCGAAGAGAATTAACTGCCTATCTAGCCACAGCATCTACATAGCTAATTCACAATATAAACATATGTATTTACCTTACTATTAAACCTCCCTCTTTGAACCACACCAAATCGATGTTGTTCATCCACCACAGCAATACGTAAGGCAGAAAACTCAATCCTCTCGGCTATCAAACTGTGAGTTCCAATTACCATTGATATTTCTCCAGCTTGGAGCCCCTGTTAAACAATTGGAATACCAATAACAGAAGCAATGCATGACTCAAAACAATGACAAGAGAAAAGAATGCATACTGGTACATACCTCACGAATGACCCGAGATTGTTTTGAAGGTGTTGCACCGGTAAGCAAAGCAATAGAAGGTCTGGATTCGATGTCCAATTTCTCAAGCAAATTAAGTAAGTGTTCATGATGTTGGATCGCAAGCAACTCAGTTGGAACCATGAAAGCTGCCTAGACATGAGATAGAGAAAGTATAATTATAAACAATATTAAAAACTAAATCCATCTTATGGTGGGCTGTGAAGGAAAAATTTCAAACTCTAAGGTAAGAAGAATCTTGACATGAAAAGATATTGTGGAGAACCAACCTGATATCCTGAGCCAATTACTTCCATGCAAGCCAAAAAAGCTACAACGGTTTTGCCACATCCCACATCACCCTGAAAAGGAAGATTTTAATTGAGCATGAGCAAGCTAAACCGTAGAGCCTGTATGCCAATTACGGGTTTTACTTTGAATGACCTTCAGCAGATGGAAAATATATACAAGCTGCCTTACATACCAACACAGGGCCTCCAACTTTAATGCAGAAGAATTAAATTGCAGAAAATGGTTACAAGAAATCTGAGTGTGCATGATCGTTCAGATGACTCACAAGTCACAAAAATTATCAATCGACAATTAGAAAAGGTGAAGGTCATAATGATGTTTGTTAATACAAACCCCTAACCTGCAAGAGCCTATTCATGGGAACAGGTCTTTTTAGATCTGATATGATCTCAGAAACAGCACTTAGTTGACTAGTTGTGAGGTCATATGGAAGAGTCTTCAAGAACTTTTTTGTAAGACTGGACCACTCCTCAATATATGTGGAGCTCATTTCAGGTTTTCTGTACTTGTCTAACAACCCAACTTTCTCGATTTCCGTACCAAGGCCTTCAAGCATTTGGAATAAGCGTCCCAACTGTCAGAAGATTCAGTTAATGACTAAGAATTTAAGTTTGAACATGGTTAGTGCATGGACAAATAACTTATGGTCAGAATATAAAAGGAGGACCTTTAGCAAGGAATTAAGCCAAAGTAAAAATCCACTGAGACTGTCGGACAGATTAGCAGAGGATCAAGCTAAAAAGATGCCTATTCTAATTACAGCATACATCAGCATCAGTATAACCTCTTATTCCATATTTAGAAAGCTCTCTGACTGAGAAATCACTATTTGGGGCACCTGATCATTTGTATAGAAGGAGGCCAATATAGCATTTCAGTATAACCATAATTTTTGTCGAGTCCCACATCCAGAGTGACTTAGATCATAGAAAATGAAAATCTACAAATTCTGCTGACTATTCTAGCATTAGTCATACAAATTGAGATCCCACAAACTCAATACTTGCCTCCTCTCACCTCTCACTAGCATTGCGAAATTACTTTTTCTAGATGTTCTCTGGTAAATTATGGGTGAAATGGAACTGAAATTGGAGTTTAATGATTGCTCCCAAGAAAAGCTGATGCCCACTTTAATCTCCTCATATGACAAATCAGCCTGAGTACACAGAGTCCTGACAATATTCTCGTATCGATTCTTTCAGAAACAATCTAGAGATGTTAAAATTAAGCAAGAACAGGAATAATCATCTTTTGTTCATAAAGCATATGCAAAAGAGTTCTTTTACCTGCAGGTAAAAAAACTCATCGAATATCAGCCTTTTGCGAGCTGAATCAGCCTCATATATATTCTTTGGCTGGTGAATTCCCATGTATGCCTGTGTATTACAATAAAACCAATAAATGATAGTAGATAAAATGCTCCAGATAAACACCTTCATGGAAGCATTGCAAGACTTAAATTTCTAGTCATGCCTTCATATTACCAGATAAAATACTACCACATGAAGGTCATCTTTTCTCGTCTTAAATCCCATTCCCTTTGCTTTACCTCAATTTGGTCAATAAAACTGGCAAAATTAACTGTTTGTGGAGAGTTTAGACGCCTATCTCCATATAAAAAGAGTAATATATAGTCGACCTCCAAGACTTCAAGCAAGTAACTTCCGTTTTTTCCATTTTTTCACTATTAGACCCATTTTCTTAGTAGCATTTTTTATAAGCACTTCCTCTTGAGTCTATCCATATTACCATTTATCAGTCCCTTTTTAAGTACATCAGATCAGATATCGTTGTCAGGTTAATTTTGGCCCAACATTAATTCAGATATCTATGAACAAACAGAAATCCATCTTGGCACTCTTTTCAATCTAACATAGATTCAGACATATAAACATCAAAAGCACTCTTCCCATCAAACCATGTTTAGAATAAGGTTGAAACTTCCAATGCATGATAGAACAATCGACCTATTGGGAAAATAAATTGTTCAAGATTCACTAAGGTGAACCTCAAACCCACAAATAATAGTAAAACAAAGGATAAGAATAAAAAAGGAACAAGACCAGGTTATTTAGAGGCTTTCCCTTTCCTGAGATGGTCTCACATTAGTTAGCGACTGAAAAGAAGCCTATCTACCTACAGAAACTCAACTTGTCTGAAATCAATCCCAAAGAAGGGAAGACAAGCGAGTTCTTAGAAGAGGGAGTTCCAGCAACTAAATGGCAAGGATGTAGATGGCATACAGATCAAGGTATGTGGCATCATATCAGCTATCCACTAACATGTAGCTTAAGTAACCTAGCTGTTGCAAAAATTTTCTGTCCCAGATCCTTTATTTATTTTGTTATAAATTAATGGCAAGGGATGGAGTTATATGAAAATTCTTATAAGTAGATTAGCCACAAACTCAAAAGTTAGAAAATGTACATTTGAGGTAAGAAAAAAAATCGCAAAAATGAAGCGAATGAAAAGGACAGACCACTTACATCACGAAGACATAAAATTCCAAGTTCCTGAGTGACATCTTTTGGAATAGGATCCATGCTGAAAGACAAGGTTTGCAAAGCTCTGGCACAATAAAAGATGCATACACAAGACGCATATAAAAATATGTACAGAGGATAGAGCAAAATTGTATATCACTGTGATAATACAGGGGAACATGTCTATTTATAGAGACTGGTTTTGCAGACAGAGTAATATATAGGGAAGAAAACGAGATGGTTCTATGCAAGTAGAAGTGCATGATGAAATCCAGTATTGAGCAATGACATTTTAGGAAGAACTCACCTTTGAATAACATCTCTAATAAAGGCAGGGTTTAAGCCACCTTTAGAAGGGTATATAGGGTATGGCCTCCCAGCAGTGCAGAGAGAGGAGTCCTCTTCATCTTCAAGTACGTCAATATTATACTCTCTAATTTCATAATGATCTTCAGAACTCATAGATTTTACCTAAAGGGAGAAAAGTGCTGCTCAAAATTTCCAGACAAGAAAGAACTCATTATTCCGTTCTTGAGATATGTTACCATTTAATAATATCTTGACACATGAATGCAGATAGTAGTTTTTGTTCGAGAACAAATAAGGGAGGAAAAGCAGAAGTTCAAGACAAGCAAAATAAATTTGGCATTACAGTTGTGAGAATTTGCAGATTATTTTTCCGGGCAATACACTTGTAGGAAAATTGAGATTATTATTCCATCCCACCTATCTATCAAATCTATCTTTTGAAGGTTCAAAACATCAACATATAGTTTGAGTAATGCAAATTCATGAAATTCACCGTCTTTATTGGTGAACAAATATGAAGTGTGCTGCAAAAATTGGAAAAATGAAGAACCAACTTTTTTTAAAATGAATTTTTTTGATTTTCAGATTGCAAAATCAAAACATATATGCGTATACTAACCTTGCCACTAACACACACTATATCTCCAACTCTGTGCTTCTCCTGAAGGATTCTTAGAAAAGATTGACTAGTAAAACGAGTACCACGAAAGAATTTCTTCAGATGCAGATAGATTGTCTTTTTCTCCTTTGCATCTAGATCATCATCCATACGCTCCCAAGTTGATTTATCATCAGCGATCTCACAACCCACAACCACCTCTAGAAACGAAAATGAACAGCCTGCTCTGATTCCCCTGTGGAGAATGGGTAAGGCTTACTCATATTAAAACTTCCTTATTCTACTTCAAAAACTCAGCAGCCGAGGCAATCTTTCGAACAAAAAAAATAGTTACGGCCGAGGCTGCAAATATTTGGAAAAAAAAAGGGAGAGGAGCAAGTACAGAATAGTAGAAAGGGGGTTTTAACATATTTAACTATTGGAGCCGCATGCGTACAAGTTTTACAGAACAATAATGTTAACAAGAACAGCAGAAAATGTGTAATAGATCATCAAAGACATATTAATATTCTTGCTCCAGACCAAAACTATAATAGAGCAGTTGTAGTAACCAAAATTTAATTTAGGAAGCTCCAGAAAACTACAAAAGCTAGTAGTGAAGAAAATACAAAGTGGATGATCACAAATCAACAACAGATTTTGTCACCTAATAAATTGATTTCAGTGATATATAAAAGGCCAACATGCTTGCACTATTTGCAAGAATTGCCAACGGTAATCGGACTGAAGTCAGTATTTGCTGTCACCTTAATCACAAAAGTTTCTGATTAAGTTCCCAGTCTTCCATTTTCCTCATTAAGGGTCGAACAAAACAATTATATGCAGCTATCCACATTTGATGGCTAGACTGATTGCAAATGATACAATCATTTTCAACAACGTGTCGATGCACAACAGTTAAAGTGAAAATTCACTCAGCTTGATGGCAAAATGTGCATCATCGCTTCCCTTATCAAAACAACTGAACTAGCAACTAAAATGCATATGTCTTTTTTGGTAGGTTGAACGCCTATGTCAATAGGCCACAAAACATTGAAAAAATGAAATTACCTGGAAGACAAAATCCTGCCAACCGAGATCAAGTATTGTCCATCCTGAATTCCAATATGTGCATTCTGAAGATCAGCATAAGTCCTTGGAAAATGGTTTACCATTTTTCGTATCTACAAGGAAACAAAAAGGGCAGTGAAAATACATGCTTTATTTCATGGATAAAAGCTCAAATGTAACACAAATTTTACATGATCTTCGGGGGCCCACCGTGTGAAAGTCATTCTTTTCGAGTAGATGGCACTGCCTCTTAGTCAATCCAGGTAAGGAACTGATTGGTCTGTCAAGAATCATCTCGACCGTTGCAGCAACTAAATCTGTTTCAGCATCCACTTTGTCCAAAGATTCCTCCTCGACAACTGACCTATCCAACCATCCGATTTCCACAGGCATGGGCTCATTAGATAGCAAACTCGCAACACTTTCTTCCATTGGCAATTGTGATGGAGACTTTTCCTCTTCGAGAGAGACAGACAAGGAAGACCACGTATTGCAGAGTCTACTAGGAACACCCCAATTTGCATCAACGGCATCGGGGGGAAATCCCCAGCAACTTTCGGTTGCTGTAGGAGAGAAAGAAGTTGTCCCATCATACAACTCTATCGTCGGAGAACTGCCAATGATGATGGATGGATATTTCTTGCACACCAACAAGGCATCGAATTCATCCTTTAGATTCGCACCGGAATTCTTCCCATCCCATTCATCCTCAACGAGATCGTGAATTCCACTACAAGGTATGACGACCCGGGAACTTAAACGGCGGCCTGGAATATAGATGCAGCTATGGCGGCACAAATTCAACCGGCGCAAGTAGTGGGACACGATTCCAGCACGCAGCGGCAGCAAAGCGAAACGCTCCGTGACAAGTTGCCCAGGAAGGCCGCCGCGCAAGTTCATGAGCAGCCGCTGGATTTTCATCTAAGAGAAATAAATATCGCCGCATAACAGTCAAATCCTACGGGCCCGTAAGTTCTTCCTGCCAAATCTCGGTGGACACGACTCATCTGGGGCAATATACAGTCGCGGGTTCTAATCAATCGGCAGAAGCCAAAGAAGCACACGATTCGATGACAAAAACAATCGCACCCGAAATCAAGCGAACCAAGGCAATTCAGAAACAAATATCAGCTCCATCACCCGACATTCACGCGGCCAACCGCGGTTCGAAAAAAGCAAAACGGCTCCAAGCGACAGCATCCAAACGACAAGGAACTCCGGGGGGGAAACAAAAGAAAAATGCGAACTTTTCAGTCGAACAGCCACGACATTCATTTCCTTAAGTTCCCCGAGCTCAGTCGGACCGAATCGGAATGGAACGCCCAGCTCGTCTCGTCAGAAACCAACAGAAGACGCGCGGCGCAATCGGCGAGAGCAGGGCAACGCAAGGAGAGAGCTAAAAGGGAATGAAGAACTGAGCTTTCCGAAGAAGAAGAAGAAGAAGAAGGAAGGAGAGTGAGAGCTTACGAGCTTCTGAATTTCGAATCGCCAGCTCAAGCTTCGGAGCTCGCGAGCGTTTCCATGCCCGAGCGTGCCAGTCCCGCGGGCTGCAGAGAGAGAGAGAGAGGAGAGAGGAGAACCGCTGCTGTGGAGTTTGTAAACTCCAGAGTGGAGTGGTCGAAAAGATCCGTGCGCGTTTGATATTTCCCCCCCCCCTTAATAATTATTTATTAAAAGACAAAAATAGAGAAGATATTGAAGGGCAACTGTAAAAATTCTTAGAAATGGAAAAGAAAATTATTTTTACTTTGGATTTGTTTCACCAGAAAATACTCTCGCGGCGAAATATAATTCACCGAAAGTCATTCTTCGATTCTTAACGTGAGGAGACCGGGTTTCGTGGCAACTCCGAACAAGAAATATCCAGGGAGACAAGAAAAAACGGCGAACTTTTACTCCGAACTTCGGACTGGACTATATGTACAAACTGTGCCGGAATTTAATCGACAACAAAGCTTGAAAATACAGTAGCACACATACAAAAAGATGTAACACCGGAATTTAATCGACGACGCAACACTCGGGATAGAGATACACGCCGGAGCTAGCGCAGAACTGAAATTTCCTTGATAAAGTCGTGACCAGTTTTGTCAATAATACCCAAAAATTGATCATTTTTGGGTGTAAATATATACACATGACACATGTATCCGATAAGTGTCCCTTATGTTGGCAACTTGATATTTGCTTCCATGTTACCTCAAGTCTTCACCATGTGTCCCTTGATGATTTTTGGCACAAACGAACCATGTCGACAAGTTGGCTATTTTTTGGTGTAAACAGGATTTCAAAAAATTGTAAAGAAAACTATATGTGATTGTATGCATCTAAATGATACGATCCGCGATACGTGTTTGAAAGAGTATAAGAGAATATTTGTAATTTTGAGTCCGACAACATCTTGCTGTAATTATAGTACATACGTATTCGAAAAAAATTGACATTATTTTACTTCAAATTCTCGTCTCTTTTTGTATTTACGTATTGTGTAGAGAGAAAATAATATTATTGCAGGAAATTAAGCATGTGATCACTTTTCCTAGACTTTTAAAACCATTTTCCTAAATAAATAAACGTGAGGGAAAATGTTTTACCATCAGACTTTGCGGCAGTAGCGGCTGAAGAGGCCCCTCCCCCTCAAGCAATGTGCATCCCTTGTGTTGGCAAAATTCATTATTATGCAAATGTGAGTTTCTGAAGCGCGTACTTGGAGCGGACTGATATGACCAGTTAGAACTGCTCGGATCTAATTGTCTATAGTTGTCTTCATTTTGATTTCACGGGAATTTACAAAATTTGGAGACGAAACCGAGGGTCGAAATTCATTATCAAAATAAAGAACTTTTCATTCTAAGAGAGTTGAAGCTACGAATGACTACCTTCTTAAATTAAAATTTTGAATCGTATGATTTGCTTATGATTGCATTCTAGACAACTTTTAACAAAAAAAAATTGAGTCTAGTCCAAAAGAAAATAATTATGCAATGCTGGATTACATGAGGACTAGTCAAGAGTTGCGTCCTCTTTTTCAAGTTTTCCCTTCGCACAAGTGAGGTACTAGAATGCTTTGTTTCTGCGGCAAAGAATTTTAGTATAAAGTTATTAAAAAGTATTCGGAGACAATGTGTTAAGCGTCATTAATCGTGCTTTCGATATAAACATACTTTGATTTGGAAGGAAGCAACTTTTCAAAAACGCATTAGGATTTCAAATTTCAAATTACATTCATATGCGTTCTTACCGAATAAGCGCTTAGTATCTTGAAAGTACCTAGTAACAAGACCGTGTTAAGAAAAAATGGGGAACAACTTGCCAGCATTCTATGCATGCACATGAACTCAGCATAAGTTAACCAGTGGCGTTTATTTTGACAATAGCAATCCGATCTTCCTGGACTCCAACATCCTGCCCTTCTTGGAAAAAACGATTGACACAAGTGGCACAACAACAGCAACAACAACAAAAACGACTGACCAAATCAAATTACCAAGTGATCCCTTCTTGCCAAGCGCTCATCCTTCGAACTGGCAAGCAAGCCCTTCTCCAGAACCCAGTCCTCGATCATGGCTTGCGAGCTCAACGGCTGGTCGGTGGGCACCAGATGGCCGGCACCCAACACCACAACATGGCTCAAGCTCCCCCATTTCTGCACGTACCCAGCGAGCGCCCCGTTCACCCTCCACACCTTCCTGTCTGCGGACAAGAACTCATCGATCCCTTCCCACTTCATCGTCTTCACCCAAGCCTCGGTGGAGACCACGCCGTCTCTCAGGTCGGAGTGGCCTTGGTAAAGCAGGACCTTGCTGTTCTCGACCAAGTGCTCCACCATGTACTTCACGCTCTTCATCACATCGTCGTTCAGCGCAGCTCCCACTACGTAGCTGCACTCGTCAAACGCTATTGACTCGTTGGCCTTCAGTGCCCTCTTCACTTCCTGCTTCTGCAAGATCTGGGTCACCCACTGGGTGTTGTACGGCACTTTCCTTGTGAAGTCGTACAAAGTGGCCAGTCCTGTCATGTTCTGCAGAGATCTCAACACCCCAGTTCGGGCATCCGTCGCTTGGCTCCAATTCCCCATCTTGATGAGCTCGACAGCTTCCCACTGGGCTTTCTCGAGCTCGGATTTTTGCCTCTCGTTGATCAAGCCGGAGTAGTAAGCATTCGCGGCGTGAGTGGTCACTTGGGTCGCTGGGTCCGTCAAGCCGTTGCCTATGGCGACCCCCGCTAGATTCAGGCGCTGCGACGGCGGCAACTCCGCATTCCACTTCAACGTGTAGTACCCAATCGCGGGGACATACTTCCCCGCGTAACTCTCGCCGGTAACATAGATGGGGCGGGATTTAAAAGCCCTGTCGAGCTTAACGAACGCAGTTATAGCGGCGAAGAGATGCTTCGCGACGGTAAACTGGTCCCTCGGGATCTCCTCGGGAGAGGCAGCGACGCTGAACCCGACCCCGATGGGGTTATCGAGGAAGAGGAGGCCGAACAAGCGGTTCCAAGAGCCGGGATTGGGCTCGACCACCAAGTGTTCGACATTACGCCCGACAGAGCTGACGCGCCAAGGTCCGAGCTCGTAGAAGTTGGCGATCATGGAGGAGCAACCGGGACCGCCCTGGAGCCAAATCAGGAGCGGGGTCTGCGAGGGAGGCGTGGTGGGTCGCTGGGCTTCATAGAAAGCGTAGAAGATGGCCGAAACAGAGGTGGGGCTCACCGGGAGATAGCCGGATTTCGTGGGCAGCGACTCTTCGGGGAGGAGCTCCGCGGTTGGACTCGAAATGGGTCGTGACGACGCCGCCGACGAGGCGGGAATGCAAGCGATGCAGGAGAGCAAGAGCAAGAGCTTGAGCGGAGGAGAGGCTGCTGTTGACTCCATCAAGATTCCCCAGTCTCAGCGAGCATCGTCACTTTGGCTCTGTTCGCGTGATAAAGAACCAAAGGACATTATTGAGAAGAGAACCGACGGAGGAGAAAACAACAAGCGGTGTCTGACAGTGACAGACAGCATTGCTGTCTGCAGGTGTGAAAGTCGAATTCTCGTGCGGGTTTTCGTGGTTGGCTTTTACTGGCGTGCGCAGGGAAAAATGGAACCTCGAAGCTCTTTGTCTTCCTCGTCCTCGCTTCGATTATTGGCTCTCATACCCTCCATCCGGAGCTACAGGTCCGATCGGTCCGTGCAATTGGAGCGGCCTTGTCTCGTCGGTAGTTCGAGATAATCACGATGTCCTAATCTCGCCGCCGGCGTAACAGAGGAGTTAAAGGAGGTCCGGACGGGACGGTTGCCCCATGTCCGGGAACTTGTGGGAAACCAAATAAAAAAAGTATATGACAATTTTTTTTATAATTTATGGAAATTTGAATTTTCAAATTTACGTATGTCGCGACCTAAAAAATGGTTCCTCTTAGGCTAATGGATTATTAGGACTAAACCTAACTCGAGCCCTCCCAAGCCCTACCAATTCGCAACTTTGGGTTTAAGTTTTTATCATGCAAATGTTTTCATGCTTGGAGTCGCCACTAATCAATTTGTGGTAGGTCGATTAGAAACCTAAATAAAACATAGGGAGATATGTTTCATTTCTACGAACCAGAGATTCTAAGCCCGGGGACTTGATTACGCTAGATCTAGTCTAACGCCCTTTCGGTACCTTTTCTTTTCAAAATTATTTTGGCAAGCAGTCTGGATCCATTTTAACTTAATCACTAACATGTGAGGTGTTCATGCGGGTGCGCAAACCACCAAAGTAACACCCAATAATCAAAACATTAAATAAATTGCAAGATTGGGAGAATTACTTACCTCGAAGCAACGTAAGCATCTGCATGGTTAGCTAGAAAATCACATCAACCATCCTAATATGATTTCTAATTAACAAGCAGTTCACTCAATATTTTTGGATTTTCGCTTATTTAAATGAAAGCTAACCTACATGCAATGACGTGCAAAAATGACATGCAAGTAATGCAACCTAGCATGCAAACTATATGTCATGCGACGACGTGACCTAATTCTGATGATGGACAAATGATTTATTTTTGGTATTTTCTGGTGAAATTCGGAATAAAAATATACCTAAATTAACATGCAACCTATGATGACTTAACATATCCTAACATGACTTATTTTTGAGGTTTTTGTTAAAATTCGAAATAATAAATTACTTAAATTAAGAATGCAATCTATCCTAATCTACCATAAAACAATTCATTTTTTTTGGATTTTCATGAAAATTCGGAATTAAAAAATAACCTAAATAATCTATTAAGATTAGAATATTACTTAATTTAAACTAGGAAATAGATTATTTCCAGTCCTAATTTAAATTAAATAATTACTCTATCGTCTAGATATATTTAGGATTCCCTAAACATGCAAAACTCAAATTAAAATCCTAACTGATATTTTTTTGAATTTTCTTTTTTGTTTGAAAAGGAAAGACAATTTAAACAGAGATAGCATCCACATTTAAAACAGCCACGCAATCCACAAGATTCGTTTCAAACTCGGATTAGGCACAAAAATCGAACTATCAGTCATATCTATAGGGTTATAGATATTGACGGAAATTCGATCATTCAAATTTGGAAAGCAGATAAGATTCATTGTCGTACCCAAGTGGATATGGGTAAGATAATGATTCTCCGTATCGCCACGTATCATACCTTAGGGATAAGGTCGGATAGTTATCCAGATACGTTGCTAAATTAGGAAAGTTTCCTAATTTTGAATATTTTAAAAATATTGCAGATATCAGATAATTATCCTAATATATCTAATATTCTACACGATATTCACGAAATATTCAAACACACAAATTAGTAAATTAAATATTCTGAAAAATATCAGATAATATCTAATTACCTAATTTGCAGATAATTCCCAAATTCGAACTTGCGGATCGGGATGAACGGCGAACGGTGGACCGGTGATGCGGTGTCGGGGCGACGGCAGCTCGCGGTGGCGCACGGCGAGAGGCAGCAGCACGCGTCGGGGCGTGGTGGCTCGCGGCAGGGAGCGGCGGCAGCGGCAACAGGGCGTGATGGCGCGCGACAGGGAGCGGCGGTGCGGAGCGGCAGCGGTGGCGACGCGCGGCCAGGAGCGGCGCACGGCGGACGCGGCAAGGAGCAGGTGGCGAGCGGCAGACGCGGTGGCAGCAGCGCACGGCAAACACGGCAGGGAGCAGCGACGGCGTAGGTGGACTCCGGATGGGGCGGCAACAGCAGAGAGCGGCGGCAGCAGGCACGGCAAGCGGCGGCAGCAGGCGCGGCAGGCGGCGGCAGCAAGCACGGCGGGCGGCGGCACGAAGCGCGCGGCAAGCGGCGGGCGTTGAGCACGCGCGGCGAGGAGCTCCACACGACGGGCGCGGCGGTGAGCGCGCGGCAGGGAGCGGCCGGCGCGGCGGTGAGCGCGCGACGGGCGTAGCACGCGGTAGGCGGCAGGCGCGGGGCAGCGAGGCTCCACACGACGGGCGCGGCGATGAGCGCGCGGCAGGGAGCGGCCGGCGCGGCGGTGAGCGCGCGACGGGCGTAGCACGCGGTAGGCGGCAGGCGCGGGGCAGGGAGGCTCCACGCGGCGGCGGCGGGCTCAGCGTGTGGCCGCAACTTCTTTCTCTTCCTCTCTCTCTCACTCTCACCTTCTCTAAAATTCTGATCTGAAAAATTTTCGTCCCCCCCAAATTCTGACCTAATGAATGTATATATAGTATTAATCTAGGTCAATTAGATGGGCTTTCTAGTCCTAATGGGCTTAGACTTGGGCTTAGATTTAAATGGGCTGAATTAATTAATGATAATGGGCTGAATTAATTAATGACAATGGGCTGAATTAATTAATGAGAATGGGCTGAATTAAGTTCAAATTAAAACGACCGAGCCCGTTTGACTTGTAATTCCCGGCCCTTGCATTCCAAGCGAGCCGAGTCCCATTCGACGAAATTTAAGCTCGTTCATTCACCGCCGGTCCGATGCAAAATGCAATTAATCTAAAATGAATTTAAACTATATGTTATGCAATTTAAATATTTTTGTTTAGGGGTTAAAAATTTAATCCCTAATTTTCTATGCAAATTACACTAAGTGATGTACCAAAATTTAGGTGTCAACAGCTGCCCCTCTTTGAAGGTGAGTTCGTAGAGGTTGCATTCAAAGACTAAATGATACCTAAATTTCAACCATGCAAATGCAATGAATGTTGTTTTTGTCGGGATTATGAGTCCCATTTTACAATGCATTAAGAAATGATGCATGCTGACATGAGTAGAAAACGTACCCGGAATCACTTACCTGACAGGAGCGAGATAATGCAATTTGAGGCACAACTTCAACTTGTATGTTGTTTTGGCAAATGTATGGGCTCAGTCCCATAGGTCTTGCCTGATATACGTTGATGAACTTCGGTGATCTGCAGTTAAGTCAAAACACACGAAGAAAACTCGACGTACCCAATCATCATTTGGATTCGTGAGAATAGTTCCGATCCTTACGAACTACCTATACATCTCTCTAGGTGTTTGCAAAGATTTGGCCGCTTCACTTATACCTGCTCATAAGTGAATTGCGGGGGAAACTTTTGGAATCAAGAGGATATTCCGACCTTTACATATACCTGCTCATATGTAAAGATTTGGCCGCTTCACCTATACCTGCTCATAGGTGAGTAGCGGGGGAATATCTGAGATAATGAGAGTATTCCGACCTTTACATATACCTGCTCATATGCAAAGATTTGGCCGCTTCACCTATACCTGCTCATAGGTGAGTAACGGGGGAATACCTGATATAATGAGAGAATATTCCGACCTTTACATATACCTGCTCATATGCAAAGGTTTGGCCGCTTCACCTATACCTGCTCATAGGTGAGTAACGGGGGAATACCTGAGATTTGGGAAGAATATTCCGACCTTTACATATACCTGCTCATATGTAAAGATTTGGCCGCTATGCCTATACCTGCTCATAGTCATGTAACGGGGGAATATCTGTGATTTGATGAACAAAAGGGGCTAACCCAAGTGTTCAAGGGTTCCTTGATAAAGTACATGGATATCATCAGAAGTACCTGAAAAGGTTTGATCAATAGACACCTGAACACAATCAAAGGCATCTAGAGATTGCAAAAATGATCAAATGTGGGACCTGACAATTGCTTGAACAGGTTAGGGATACCTAGATAGTCATAGATATCCTAGGGATAGAAATATACTTACCTGGTGATATCTCCAACTCTGAAGACGTGTCTCCTGTTAGACACGATTTCAAGTAACATGTAATATGCATCCGCATACTGTCAAGAACACATATACACATGCACTATGACTTCAACTGATTTTCATGCACGATGGTTTTGTCAAATCGGCATTACAAACTTCGCTGGGGAAAAATCATGACAAGACAATCCGAACTCACAAGCGGATATCTTGAAAATGTCGAATGAGGGACTTCTGGTCCAAAAGGGCTTTCTCTCATTCTCATCGAAAGGCTGATTTATGGAGAATCGCTCCATCTCACCATCATCATGTTGACAAGGGTCCGAGTACTCTCGCAAGCAGTACGACTTTACCAATCTGAGAGGTCTTTGTTAGGACTGTAACATGGGTTTGGTCAATGGCTTAGCAAAAGAGACTCTTCGAGTCGAGGCTACTGAAAGAAAATACTCTGTAACTGTCTCCGGGTTTACAAGTCAAGAACCCTGCAAAATGAGATAGAAATGGACTTGCTCGCACTTCTTCGAGCTAAGCTTATAAACATCAGAAACTCTACGTTAGTTCAAGTGCCCTAATCTGAAGAGACTTTGCAAGGGACGTAACGCAGGCTAGGCTCATGGGTTGAGAAATGAATGGATCATAAGGCTCAAAATGTGTATAATTGGGGTGAGAGTTGGTGATCATCTCGGCATTGTCACCGGTGCTCTTTTCCGTCAGGGATTGTCTTCTTTGTAAATGCTCCATTGGCTTTGAGAATTCATCACTTGATTCCTTAAGACTCTGGATATTTTTGTGACTTCGACACATCTCAACATTTTCTAATCCAAAGTCGTCACTTTTTCTCCATTTTTTTTACGGGCATTGGCCTTGCTTTTACCAGGCACACTGCTTTTTCATGCCCTTTTTTTTTTTTGACACACACTGTCTACAATGCATATATTGGCCAGCCACACTTTGGCTTGTTTTGACCGAGTGACTAACATTTGGACTCTCAGGGTCTTCGTCTTTTGTCGGCGCTCTGGATATGCTGCTTGAATAATGATGACTTTTGCCTTGCCCCAGTGTGGGGGATGATCACCAACTGGGTTTAAGAAATGAATTTGTAGGCTCAATTGGGCTTAGCAAAGGATAAAGTGTGTATAGGATAGAGAAAGAAATGCTCTTCGTCATCCTAAGGCACTTGAACTTCACGTGAATTCATTTGAAAAAGCAACACTCGAAGATTGATGCAAGTGAGAGCATGAAAATTTCTACTCATTGTTCACCTTATGACGCTGACTTACCTCCAGTTTGCCCCGATATGGGGTGGTTCTTGACAGGGGTAATTTGAATGAATTTCTCCAAGTGTTTAGGCTCAAAGTGGCGAAACAACGGATAACCTGTAGTGTTTGGGATAGAGAAATGAACTGCCTCTCATCATTTCAGTTGCCGTACCTTTTGCGAGATAACCCTTTACCTTGCAGACATGGAATTTTTCCACTCAACTCACTGGGGATTAGTGCATGGGACTGTGTATAGGATATGGCTTGCCTTTCATCATCCCGATGTACCTCATTCGACACATTCAATTCATTCCACATGAGTTATCATATTGTCTAAATAGATTCCCCCTTTGAGGTCAATGATACAGGTTGACAAATAACCATGCAGAAATTAAAGACAATGCAAACATCTTAACTTGAAATTGATTGAAACCATTTATTCATAAATGCAATATTTGTAATTCAGAGTATAAAACCAAACTTTTAAAAACTTTTGCTGCAAAATGTTAAATTCCATCATGGATAATAGATCTTCACAGCATCAGAATTAACAGGAGTGGAGAACTCACGACCATCCATTTCTGCGAGAATCAGGGCACCTCCAGGAAGCACCTTTTTAACCACGTACGGACCAATGTAGTTTGGGGCAAATTTTCCTCCAGGAACAGGAAAGACTGGTAGTACCTTCCTTAGGACTAGATCATTTACCTCGAAGTGCCTTGGACGCACCTTTTGATTGAAGGATCTAGCTATCCTCTGCTGATAGGTTTGACCGTGGCAAATGGCTCTCAATCGCTTCTCATCAATTAGATTTAACTGCTCATGCCTTTGACGCATCCATTCTGCCTCGGACAACTCCACTTGAGATAATACTCGCAAGGAAGGGATCTCTACTTCAACGGGTAGAACTGCTTCCATGCCATACACCAAGGAAAAAGGGGTTGCTCCGACAGAGGTTCGGATCGAAGTTCGATACGCCATTAGTGCAAATGGTAACCTTTCATGCCAGTCACGATAGTTTTCAGCCGTTTTGGCCAAGATCTTCTTGATGTTCTTGTTGGCGGCTTCAACTGCTCCATTCATCTGTGGACGATAAGGAGATGAATTCAGGTGTCGGATTTTGAACTCGTTGAACAACTGATCAATGAACTTGTTGTTCAAATTTGTCCCATTGTCAGTGACGATAGCCTCAGGGACACCATAGCGAGCGACTATGTCTCGCCTGATGAATTTTACAACATTCCTTGCGGTGACGTTTGCATAAGATGGCGCTTCAATCTACTTAGAGAAATAGTCAATCGCGACCAAGATAAATCGGTGTCCATTTGATGCCTTGGGATTAATCGGGCCAATCACATCGATGCCCCACATTGAAAAGGGCTATGGCTCAGACTGCTGATGTAATTCCGTCGGGGGAACATTTATTTTATCCCCATGAACCTGACAACGATGACATCTTCGCACATGTTGGATACAGTCACTCTCAAGACTGAGCCAATAATAACCCAACCTCATAATCTTCTTAGCTAACATGTGGCCATTCATGTGTGGACCACATATCCCTTCGTGTACTTCTTGCATGATTCTGGTAGCTTCAGCCGCATCCACACATCTCAATAGGATCGAATCATATGATCTTTTGTACAGCTTTTCACCACTAATAAAGAATTTTGAAGCCATTTTCCTTATGTACTTCCTGTCAGCCGGGGTGCTTCCCTCAGGAAATTCTTGTTTCTGAATGTAACTCATGATATCGTAATACCATGGCTTTTCGTCAGGCTCCCCGGTCACAACCATACAGTAGGCTGGCTTTGTCAGGACTTCAATCTTCAGGGGTTCTACCTTTAACCCATCAATCACTTGCAACATGGATGATAACGTAGCTAGCTCATCAGCAAACTGATTATGAGACCTCGATAAGTACTCAAAAGAGATATCTTCGAATTCCTGTATGATTTCTTCGAGGTATTCATGGTACGGCACTAGTTTGGTGTCTCTCGTCTTCCACTCTCCCACAGTTTGGAGAATAATCAAAGCAGAATCACCAAACACTTTCAACTTGGTTATCCTCATTTCCACTGCAGCTTGGAGTCCGAGGATGCAAGCTTCGTACTCGGCTATGTTGTTGGTACAGGGGAACACCAACTTTGCTGCTACTGGATAATGTTGCCCATCTGGGGATATTAAAATTGCTCCAGTGCCGGAACCGGCCAAGTTCACAGCTCCATCAAAAAACATGGTCCATGTGTCTTCCTTTATTACCAAAACACGATCTTCTGGAGAATATCTATCATCATCAGGGACTCCAGGATTTTCAGCTAACACATCAGCAATTACTCGACCTTTAACTGACTTTTGTGGCTTCATCTGGATATCAAACTCTGAAATTAAAATCTGCCACTTGGCTAACTTCCCTACCAAAGCTGGCTGATCAAGTAAATACTTAATGGGATCGTTCTCAGTCACAAGCAAAGTCTGGTGATGCAGTGTATATTGTCGCAGCCTATGGAGCACCCATACTAGCGCAGCGCAAGTCTTCTCGGCTTCAGAATAATTCAACTCCGAGACAGTGAACTTCCTGCTTAGGTAATAAATGGCTCGCTCTTTTCCATCTTTAGGACTTTCCTGGGCTAGCATCGCACCTAAAGACTCACTATGAATTGTGAGGTAAAGGATCAAAGGCTGGCCCGGCATTGGTGGGACTAGCACTGGTGGTTTCATCAGGTATTGCTTTAGTTCGTTAAACGCTTCCCGACAATCATCGTCCCATTCCACTTGAGCATTCTTCCTTAGAAGTTTGAAGAATGGCTTAGCAGTTGCTGAGAGCTGAGAAATAAAACGGGCTATGTAGTTCAATCTACCCAGGAGACTTCGCACTTCTTTCACGGTCGACGGGGGTTGTAACTCACATATAGCCTTCACTTTGGAGGGGTCAATTTCAATGCCTTTACTGCTTACTATGAACCCAAGTAATTTACCCGAAGTTGCTCCGAATACGCACTTGGCCGGATTGAGACGGAGCTTAAACTCACGGAGCCTCTCGAATAACTTCTTCAGAGTATCGACGTGACTCTTCCCAGGTCGAGACTTGGCGATCATGTCATCGACATAAACCTCAATCTCCTTATGCATCATATCATGGAAGAGCGTCACCATTGCCCGTTGATATGTTGCCCCGGCATTTTTAAGGCCGAAGGGCATGACCTTATAGTGGAATGTCCCCCAAGGAGTGATGAACGCCGTTTTCTCCTTATCATCGTCCTTCATTTTTATCTGATTATAACCCGAGAAACCATCTATGAAGGAAAACAGCTCGAACCCTGCAGTACTGTCCACCAAAACGTCTATATGTGGCAATGGGAAATCGTCTTTAGGACTGGCCTTGTTTAAATCGCGATAGTCGATGCAAACCCGAACACGACCATCCTTCTTCATGACTGGTACAATATTAGCCACCCAGCTGGGGTATTGGGTGACTTCGATGAATCCCACTTTCAAAAGCTTCATGACCTTCTCCTCTATCTTCTTCGAAAGCTCAGGTTTGGTTCTCCGCAGCTTCTGTTTCTTGGGCGGCATGTCCGGATTAGTAGGTAGACTATGCTCCACGATAGAAGGGTCTAAACCCGGCATATCGTCATATGACCAGGCAAAGATATCCCGGTAATCCTTCAGCAGTTGGACCAGGCGTTTAGCTTCACCTTCGGGAAGGATTGCCCCTATCTTCACCTCTTTGGGTTCTCTAGAATCACTCAAGTTGATGGTGATAGTTTGGTCTACCGTTAGGACTTTAGGTCTTTCATGATGCTCTAAATCACGCTGGAGGTCCGAGGAATTTTCGAGTTCATTGGTGTCATCGAGATCAGGTTCGGTGGCACATAATTCATCAGATTGGACCGTCCCCATATCCTTACGTGTCACAAAATTGCCCCTGAAACATAAAGTAGGGGGTTCAGTAGGACAAACAGGGCTAAACAGTGTATTTTGATTTTTTTTTATTTTTATTTATTTTGAAATTCTTTTCCAAAAGGTTTTAACACGAGGAAGCATGAAGAAGCCCAGGCCTCAGAATTCTCCTTGGACTATATTTTCTTTTATCGGTTGGATATCATCACCGGGCTGGTTTGATGTACCTCAACATGCCCTCAAAACGAAAATAACTTGCAATTTCATTGATTATCACCAAATAAATTACATTTATTGGAATGGAAATTGCAACAATCAAATCCTAGAAATGAAAAGTACTAAAAAGCAGCTCCCGAGACGGGGCGAGTCCTAAAAAGCAGTAAAAATTCTCGCGTAGGGGGGTGTGCGAAAAGGTAAATGTGTTACTCTTGCGGGCCAATGCCCATTCCCTCCAACGGTCCTTCCTCGATGGCTCCAATTAAGAAATTATCGAACAGGGCAGTGATCCCCTCCATTGCATCATCAGGATCTTCTGTCACTAGAGGTGTTGAATCATCCATACCTCCCCATCCATCCGGGACAATGTCACGGGGGTCAACATAGAAGCTGGGGGGCGCCGAGTATTTAACATAATAATCAAACTTGCCGCTTGGTTGCCCCAGAGTGTCGATCACTTCCTTCTCTTCATCAGCTTTAGGCGTGCTTACTACGTTCTCTTCATTATCGGACGCGTCTTCAAGCGGAGGCATGTCTTCAGGCAGAGGGTCGCCCTTGTCGCTCCTGGTGTTCAGTGAAGCAAACTCCTCCTCCCAATTAATAACCACTTCAGAGATAGTAGCAACGATGCCAGTGTGGTCAGCATAAACGATCATCCCAGCTTCTACCATCCTTGAGATTCTTTCTCTCATGATGGTAAGGGGAAGGTCTTCATTACTCGGGTAACAACCGGCTTTCACTAACTCACCGTAGACGTCAGTAGTATACACCTTAACATTCTTGATTCGACCAGCGTCGAAGCTAAATATGGCATTCACATTGCCTGCGTGATCATGGAGTGGGTTGCTCTGAACATTCGGCTTAGCAGTTTGAAATGAGAAAGCCTTCGTGTCTAGGAGGTTCTGGATTCGGTGCCTGAGGGCATAGCAATCATCGGTTGAGTGTCCCAGCTCACCCATGTGATAATCACATTTCTTTGACGGGTCGAAGTTATAGAACCGCTCAGGATTGGGCCGCTTTGGCTCAGTAGTAAGCAAACCTTTCTTCTGGAGCACTGTCAACACTTGAGACAACGATCCGGGGAGGGGAGTGAATTGCCTCTTGTTGTTCCTCCTCTGAAAAGGTTGACGACCCGAGTTTTGTTGCTGAGCTTCTACTACTTGGATTGCTGGGGCGGAGTTAGCATTCCGCCGGCTCGGTTGGTTATAAGCCATATTCACTTCAGCTGCCGGTTCTTTCTCTTTTCTCGCACCAAATCTTCTGGTCGAGGAGGGCGGCTCGACAAACCATCCATCTTTCAACCCTATTTCAATTTGTTCGCCCATGGGGATGAGTTGGTTGAAGTTGTCAATTGGAATGGCAACCATCCGATTACGATATTCGAACGGGAGAGTTTTCATGAACATCCTCTTTAACTCACTGTCTATGGGTTCTGGAACAACCTGAGCAGCTAAATTTCTCCATCTGATAGCATAGTCTTTGAAGGACTCAGTCTTTTTCATCTGGGCGCGTTCGAGATCATCACGGGTAGGAATGATGTCCGTTATGAATCTGTACTGCTTCAAGAATACTTCACTGGCTTCTTTCCAAGTTTTGAGGCCATTTATCTTCTTCATGAGATACCAGCTCAAAGCAGGACCCGTCAAACTTGCTTGAAAGGCGTGGATCATCAAGAGTTCGTTATCAACGTACGAAGTCATTTGTACGTGATAGAGCTGTAGGTGGGCTTTTGGACATGTGGTGCCATTGTACTTGTCGAAATCCGGCATTTTGAACTTCTTTGGGATTTTGATCTGTGAGTACAGGGACAGATCGATCGAAGGTGAATCCTGCGAACCTTCCAGCTGCTTCACTCTTTCTTCAAGTTTATTGACCCGTTCATCAGGTTTGTCCTTGTTGACGATGATCTGGACGGGGTCATCTTCTAAATCAGGAATATTGTCATCTCCGTCAACATCGACACTCTTTCTGATTTTCTGCTTCGGGACTGATGCTTCGAGGGATGGCGAAACAGGAACCGACCGGAGAGCTTTGATCTTAGCGGACATTTGTTGCATTGCGACGACAAGTTGCTTGATCTGGTCTTCGACACCAACAACACGCTCTTGCAAGTCGGTTTGATCGGCCATTCTGGCTCTCGACCGTGTACGAATGGGCGATCGTGATCGGTCCGTAGCTACCTGATGTAAAAGAAATGAACCAAATAAGCACATGGTCAAGACAAGGTTGGTCCATGACACGCTTCTAGTCTTTTTTTGTTTATTCATGACAATATTCGTATATAGACGAGACTTTATGAAAAGTGATCTAGGAAAAGAAATATAAATGACGTCCTAGACACAACCTAGGAAATAGAAGCACCAAAATCCCTAATCATAAAATTATGAAAAACAAAAAGTGAGACTCCCTAGAAACTATGGACTGAAAACAAATTCTCTAAAGTCCTTTTTTTTGTAAAAGCAAGATGACGGCAAACTTTGTAGGAAAATAATTACCTATGACACATCTAAGAAAATAAAGACATAGATTGAAAATAAATTCTCTAAAAGAGCTTTCTTTCTTTCTTTCTTTCTTTTTTAAAAAGGACTCAATGATTATTACTTTCAAATTTAAAACCAACCTAGACCTATCATGGACCGACCAAAGAAAGTACGAAACATAAATAAATTGCGAGATAAAGGTTCAGAAATCTTACTTCACCGGGTAGAATGATGGCAATCACATAGACATGCGCATGAAACGTGAGGTTCGATTTCTACCTAGACTCTGGCTTGCAAAATGGAGACATGAGGATTACCGAGCTAAACCAGTCATGGTGGTGGTTAGGCTGGGATTCCCCTGACTCCGGCTTAGTCAAAGAGCCGACCCGGGTTGCAAAGGGTGCAACCGTGGTAGGTATTCAATGACACCATGAAAGAACTTTCGGGACCAAGAAAGGCGACCCATACCACGCGGGTGTGGTCGGGGTGTCCGTTTTCTCAGTACCATCCTAAACCTGTGCCGCCCAGGTCCGGCAGCGGGAAGTGTGTGCGGTGTAGTGTAAATGCAAGGCATGCACAACAAGTTATATCATACAGCGCTTCGTACATAAAATAAACCATTCATTCAAACACCTCCCTGCAAAACAAGGGTTAACAATCACGCCTCCCCTTATACCTCCCATTCTGCAAAAACATTTAACACCTAAAATGTTAGGGACGTACCTGGGATCCTCGCTGCCAAGCAAAAATAATAATTTTTTTTGAAAAGAAAAACTGGCCTAAGTCCACTAAGAGTTTTAACTCAAGTTCCCCAGCGGAGTCGCCAAGCTGTCGCGACCTAAAAAATGGTTCCTCTTAGGCTAATGGATTATTAGGACTAAACCTAACTCGAGCCCTCCCAAGCCCTACCAATTCGCAACTTTGGGTTTAAGTTTTTATCATGCAAATGTTTTCATGCTTGGAGTCGCCACTAATCAATTTGTGGTAGGTCGATTAGAAACCTAAATAAAACATAGGGAGATATGTTTCATTTCTACGAACCAGAGATTCTAAGCCCGGGGACTTGATTACGCTAGATCTAGTCTAACGCCCTTTCGGTACCTTTTCTTTTCAAAATTATTTTGGCAAGCAGTCTGGATCCATTTTAACTTAATCACTAACATGTGAGGTGTTCATGCGGGTGCGCAAACCACCAAAGTAACACCCAATAATCAAAACATTAAATAAATTGCAAGATTGGGAGAATTACTTACCTCGAAGCAACGTAAGCATCTGCATGGTTAGCTAGAAAATCACATCAACCATCCTAATATGATTTCTAATTAACAAGCAGTTCACTCAATATTTTTGGATTTTCGCTTATTTAAATGAAAGCTAACCTACATGCAATGACGTGCAAAAATGACATGCAAGTAATGCAACCTAGCATGCAAACTATATGTCATGCGACGACGTGACCTAATTCTGATGACGGGCAAATGATTTATTTTTGGTATTTTCTGGTGAAATTCGGAATAAAAATATACCTAAATTAACATGCAACCTATGATGACTTAACATATCCTAACATGACTTATTTTTGAGGTTTTTGTTAAAATTCGAAATAATAAATTACTTAAATTAAGAATGCAATCTATCCTAATCTACCATAAAACAATTCATTTTTTTTGGATTTTCATGAAAATTCGGAATTAAAAAATAACCTAAATAATCTATTAAGATTAGAATATTACTTAATTTAAACTAGGAAATAGATTATTTCCAGTCCTAATTTAAATTAAATAATTACTCTATCGTCTAGATATATTTAGGATTCCCTAAACATGCAAAACTCAAATTAAAATCCTAACTGATATTTTTTTGAATTTTCTTTTTTGTTTGAAAAGGAAAGACAATTTAAACAGAGATAGCATCCACATTTAAAACAGCCACGCAATCCACAAGATTCGTTTCAAACTCGGATTAGGCACAAAAATCGAACTATCAGTCATATCTATAGGGTTATAGATATTGACGGAAATTCGATCATTCAAATTTGGAAAGCAGATAAGATTCATTGTCGTACCCAAGTGGATATGGGTAAGATAATGATTCTCCGTATCGCCACGTATCATACCTTAGGGATAAGGTCGGATAGTTGTCCAGATACGTTGCTAAATTAGGAAAGTTTCCTAATTTTGAATATTTTAAAAATATTGCAGATATCAGATAATTATCCTAATATATCTAATATTCTACACGATATTCACGAAATATTCAAACACACAAATTAGTAAATTAAATATTCTGAAAAATATCAGATAATATCTAATTACCTAATTTGCAGATAATTCCCAAATTCGAACTTGCGGATCGGGATGAACGGCGAACGGTGGACCGGTGATGCGGTGTCGGGGCGACGGCAGCTCGCGGTGGCGCACGGCGAGAGGCAGCAGCACGCGTCGGGGCGTGGTGGCTCGCGGCAGGGAGCGGCGGCAGCGGCAACAGGGCGTGATGGCGCGCGACAGGGAGCGGCGGTGCGGAGCGGCAGCGGTGGCGACGCGCGGCCAGGAGCGGCGCACGGCGGACGCGGCAAGGAGCAGGTGGCGAGCGGCAGACGCGGTGGCAGCAGCGCACGGCAAACACGGCAGGGAGCAGCGACGGCGTAGGTGGACTCCGGATGGGGCGGCAACAGCAGAGAGCGGCGGCAGCAGGCACGGCAAGCGGCGGCAGCAGGCGCGGCAGGCGGCGGCAGCAAGCACGGCGGGCGGCGGCACGAAGCGCGCGGCAAGCGGCGGGCGTTGAGCACGCGCGGCGAGGAGCTCCACACGACGGGCGCGGCGGTGAGCGCGCGGCAGGGAGCGGCCGGCGCGGCGGTGAGCGCGCGACGGGCGTAGCACGCGGTAGGCGGCAGGCGCGGGGCAGCGAGGCTCCACACGACGGGCGCGGCGATGAGCGCGCGGCAGGGAGCGGCCGGCGCGGCGGTGAGCGCGCGACGGGCGTAGCACGCGGTAGGCGGCAGGCGCAGGGCAGGGAGGCTCCACGCGGCGGCGTCGGGCTCAGCGTGTGGCCGCAACTTCTTTCTCTTCCTCTCTCTCTCACTCTCACCTTCTCTAAAATTCAGATCTGAAAAATTTTCGTCCCCCCCCAAATTCTGACCTAATGAATGTATATATAGTATTAATCTAGGTCAATTAGATGGGCTTTCTAGTCCTAATGGGCTTAGACTTGGGCTTAGATTTAAATGGGCTGAATTAATTAATGATAATGGGCTGAATTAATTAATGACAATGGGCTGAATTAATTAATGAGAATGGGCTGAATTAAGTTCAAATTAAAACGACCGAGCCCGTTTGACTTGTAATTCCCGGCCCTTGCATTCCAAGCGAGCCGAGTCCCATTCGACGAAATTTAAGCTCGTTCATTCACCGCCGGTCCGATGCAAAATGCAATTAATCTAAAATGAATTTAAACTATATGTTATGCAATTTAAATATTTTTGTTTAGGGGTTAAAAATTTAATCCCTAATTTTCTATGCAAATTACACTAAGTGATGTACCAAAATTTAGGTGTCAACAACGTAAAACTAAACATATACAATAAAATTAATGAGGCTTAACAAGTGCCCTACGGACACTTTTTTAACATCTTTCGACGTGTAAATTTAATGATTAATTTTTTTATATTAGATAGTTAACCAGATGATTACTTGATTAAATGAATGGGCATATAGTTTTAACTCTGAAAAGAAAAAGGAAAGGGGATAGTTATTTTTTGAGAAGAGAATTAGGTGAGGGCGATAGTTAGGGTGCTAGAGTGATGGATGGAAAAATTGTCCAAAAAGTCATATACCTATTGTACAATGGTTATTAAAATCCTAAACTTTTTAATTGCACCAATTTTGTCATAAACCCTTTAAGGATCTATCAATTTAGTCTTGAATCTTTTAACGAATTACCAAAGTAGTCCTTTTACAGTCATGCTTAGAATTCTTCGGGTAAAAAATGTCCTATTACGCCGTTCATGTGGGGATTGTTGTAATTATAGGTTATTAACGACTCAACATTATTGAAATGTCTCTTCAGCTCACGTGTAGAAGATTTAATAATCGTTTCTTCAGTTCATGAGCATAAGATTTAGGGAAATTGGCCAAAAAAATCTTAAACTTGTTTAGTCGATAAACCTTTTAATTTTATCAATCGAGTCATAAACATTTTTACATTTTGCCAATTAAGTCCATTCGGCCAATTTTGCTCCATTTAGCCAATTTTGCCCAGAAAAATTGCTAATGTGGACATTGGCCATCCTACGGCACGGTTGGTGCTAACGTCGACAAATTTTTATAATATTTTAATAATTTTTCAATCGTCAACCAAAGGAGTAAAAAGAAAATGAAATAAAATTTCAAAAAAATATTAAAATGTTATTAAAAATCATTCACATCAATGTCAGTCGTGCCACGTATGACAGTTGATGTCCACATCGGCGATTCCGATAAAAATTAGCCTGATGAACTCAATTGGCAAAACGTAAACATGCTTATGACTCAATTTGTAAAATTAAAAGTTAGGATTGAATTAGTAAAAGTGCAAGTTAAGACTTTTTGGATAATTTTCCCGAAAATTTAATTGTCGTCTCTTCAGTTCACGTGAGGGGGGGTTCTTTGTCTTTAAGAAGACGTGTCTCTTTAGTTCTATAGAGTTTGTGTTTTAGGTGTGTCGGGTTTGAAAAGTGTCCAATATAGTTTCTGTTCATATAGTGCTAATACAGATGGGTTGGAGATGTGATATCACGAGAAACATGGTTCATAAGTCTACCAACCATGTATGTAGAATAAACTGATAGAATAGATCGGTAGATAGAAAAAACAATATAGATTTCAAAATGTTGACAGTGAAGGAAGCACCCTTTTTCCATTATAGTATCATATTCTTTACGTATGAAATACATAGGTGTCCGCCGACCCCATCCCGCTTTCTTGGCGGAGTTATCCACTATTTCCACCATCTTTACATTCCTGTGCTCATATTTTTAAAATATTCGATAGTTTCCCCTTACAAGCAATTTTCTACTTCTAACTAAATTCGTAATTCTACCTAACACGCTACTAAAAAACCATTTTTTTACTCACTTCTCGCACGTGCCCCGCGCATCCGCACGTACTAGCGTTTGTCGTACGCAATGGCCGTGTCGCCCTTCTCTTTTTTACATACAAATTGCGTGCGGATGAGCGCCATGATAGCAAAAAGGGAAAAGAAAACTAGCGAATTGTTGGGTGCAATATAAAAGAAAAAGGTCAGTAACATTTTAGACAATGAAAAGGAAGAAAAATACTAATATATAACTTAAAAAATATTTGACTCTCATTTTTTAGGAATTTCTTATAGATTATGAAAGTAATTTGACTTTATTATTTTACGTTTATCACTTCACCGAGAAGCCCACCAACTTTGCTCGAGTCTGTCTAGTCTCCTTGCCCCACGGATGTTGCCTCCGATTTTGGGCGCTGCTCGCACAACTATTTATTCTCCATGCTAATTTAAACTTCTGTCCTCCATTGGGCCTCTATTTTTTGTTTTTGTTTTTTATAATATAAGTATCTAAATCTTGCGACTCGACTCACTCCCGCGAATACGGGCAAACTGACTCTTCAGTGCATTGGGTATGGCATCACCCACAAAGGACGCGGGCGTGGCCTTCAAATTCAATTCGAGTAACTGACGCCGTGATTTTAATACATAATTTGTTAGATCCGAACTAAGCATTTCTTTGTACGCTACAACTTAATTTCTTGTGTGTTTATGGATACTAGTGTTTGTGATGCAAAATAATCGCATAAGTGCATCGAAAATTCGAAAACTTATCGTAGAAATGCAATTGAGTCCCAAAAACTTTCGCAAAGTACAATGAAATCCTAAAATTTGTAAAGCTGATCAATTAAGTCCTAAAACTTGTCAGTCTTTTCCGTCTGTTAAGTTGAACGAAGTTAATGAAATGGCATGATTGCACATTTTGAATAATTTTATGACTCGATTGCACTTCCGTGATAAGTTTTAGGACTTCGAGTGCATTTATTATTTTTCTTTTCATTAGACAAACCTTTGCAAATACTATATTATCAAAAAGGAAATCATCAGTTATTGGGACCAAAATAAGGAATAAATGAAGGTAGATCAGAAAAAATGGATAGGAAAAAAATATCACGGCTAAGAAAAGAGAGACAAGCATCATATTAAAAAAAAAGACAAGTAAAAAGGAAAAAGCACGCAACCACGAAAAAAAAAACCAGAAAGTGGCCAAAAGGAAAAGAAAAAAATAAAAAAAGGAATCCGAAAATATTAAATGGAAAATCAGTAGAATCAGGGGCGTGTATTTTACATCGGGGAGATTCTCGCACGCCCATTTTCTTTTCTTTTTTCTTTTTATTTTTATTTTTGCCTTTTTTCGGTTTATTTAAGATAAAAGATTCCCTCCCGCATCTTTAATTGACTGACCGATGGACAGGTTTCTCCCGCTAGAAGCAATCGCAAAGCACAGAGAAGTTGCAGAAGACAGAGAGAGAGAGAGAGAGGGAGGTTGGTGGTGGTGGTGGTCCGATTGGAGATGGACGATGAAGTGGTGCAGCGGGTCTTCCAAGAAGGAGGGAGGGACTACTTCCAGCAGCAGCCTTCCACCTCCTCCTCCTCCTCCTCCTCCTCCTCGATCCTCCAGTCCCTCCCGCTCCACGTGGTATTGCGTCGATCGATTGCGTTTTCTTTCTTCTGCGCGCCTCTCTCTCTTTCGCTTGTTTCCTGGAATCGATGCGTTTGCATGCGCGCATTTTCCGGTGCTGGCGGCGATCGTCGCGAGCTCGGAGCTCGTCGGCTGCGGTTTTGAGGTTGGGGGCGGAGAGATGGACGGAGACGGTGGCGTGTTCCGGGAAAGCTGGTGTTGGTGTGGCTGGATTGGTGGGGTTTGGTGCGAAGTGATTTTGGGCATCGTGATATTTGGAGGAAAAGACACGAGCTTGGAGACGATGGGTTTTCGTGTTGTGTTCCTTGAGGAGTTATTGGTTGGTGCTCGGGAGTTAAATTGATTGATCTTGGCATGATCGTTGTCTGAGTCAACATTGATCGTCAACGGGCTAAAGAGATTTTTCCGGGAAGCAATTTCTTTCGGCGCTAGTTCTTGCTGTGATCTCAATTCTCGTTATCGCTATTCCTGGCAATGTCCTTCGGAAACTTTTGCGTATCTTGCTTATCGCATGTTGTTTTGTTGCAGTCTTTTGATCACGGGTATTATTTGTTGGTAAAATCCATTCAAGAACTTCGGGAGAAGAAGGAAGGTCTCGTTACTGTGGGGATTGGAGGACCCAGTGGTTCGGGTAAATCGAGGTATTTGTGCTATCAAAGTTTTCCCTTTATATCACAGTTTCAGCATATTAGCAAAAACTGAAACTTGTCAGCGAGTTTCCTTGTCCGAGTTGCACTCATCACTTAGTTGTTCAATTGTTTATGAAGCTTAACAGAGAAGGTGGAATCTGTAATCGGCTGTGCTGTTATATCAATGGAGAACTATCGAATTGGATTTGACGAGGGGAACGATTTGGACTCTATCGATTTTGATGCATTGATTCAAAACCTAGAGGTCTGTATGCTTGTTATCTTTACAATGGTTGCTTATCTTACAATCTACAGCTTTTTTTAATGATTTAGTGGTACTATGGTGACACCTTTTTAGTTAATGATTGTTCTAGGATACTCATAATATGTATACTGACAACCAAATACTCGAAATTGATAGTTTCATGAGTTTTCTCCGTGATTTGCTTTAGCTAATATCTTGGTGATTCTTTGATAGTTTGATGGTATGTTAAACCGAGTATCAATGAGACTGAATGTTATGTCACGAGGATAGGATTGTTGCCAATGACATGTTTGGACAAGGGCGCTTGAAGTGGAGGAGTTAAAAGCTTGCATGGAGTCACTGCACACACGTGTGCGTCTGCACAGAGAGAGAGAGAGAGAGAGAGAGAGAGAGAGAGAGAGAGAGAGAGAGAGACTTGATAAGTGTAGAAGAAGAGAGGAAGGTGTTTATTGTTGATAGTGATGGAACATCATTGAGTGTGTTATGGGAACTTTGGAGGCTGCATGAGGGATTGTACTCTTCTTCACTTGCAAAGTTCTAGCTTTTAACCGTGCAGGACTTACTTGTATACATACCAAATCCTTGGAGTTTTTCTCCATGTACTTTCATCGATGTAAGTGCAATATTCCTGCAGAACAATCCTTGTAGATTTCCTGCTCTAGATCAACCTCACCGCTTCCGGATTCTTCATCTCATGCTCACTAATGCCTGAATAAATATGAGACACATCCTTTCCTAGATTTAAATGGTTGCCAATGTAGAGAGCATCAAATGAATAGAGATCTTTGGACCATCAGCTAAAGTACACAAAACTATCATACTCTCTCCTAGAGTAGCCTAGACTGCTTATGAGCATTGAAGTGTGTGTACCATTGCGCAAGAGATGTTTCATTCCATATAACAAGTTTTTTCAGTGTGCGTGTATTATATTCCTTGCATGAAATTGCCCAGGTTGATGCATGTAAATATGCTCCTCTAGCTTTCAATGTGGCCAAGCAATTTTTCTGTCAAGCCGCTCTTACTCCGATTACTGTAATTTAACAATCTCAGAAGCACATGTTGAAAGCTGTTTTACATAATTGGAGAGAACATATCATTGAAATGAATTCCTTCTCTCTAAGTGTAGCTACTAGCTACTAACCATGCTTTATAGTCGGATGCCTCAATACTGTGGATACCTTCCTTTTTTTTCTTGTAGACCCACTTGCAGCTTACAATCTTTTGACTGTCTATGGTCTCACTGGCCTTATGGCTGATTCCTACAAAAGAATTTCAACATTTTCATTTATGGTTATTGTTCTCTATGTGGAATCAGGGCTTGAGATAGCCTCATCTCATGGAAATAGGATGGATCCTTAGGCTCGACGTCCACGTCATGGCTAAAGATATGCAACAACATCTGGAACCCATCGATTTGCAAACTCATAATCTACCTCATCTTTTTCCTAGTATTTGAGTGTCATTATCCCAAACTCATCGATTGCTTTTTTTGAGCTGGGTGATCCCTCATATACGTGCATGCTACTGCTAAAGCTTAGTGAAGCCCCCATGGCATGTGGACTCTAAATCCAGGCTGCCAATCTTAAGTTGTTTCCCCTTTTTCTCTTTTTATGAGGTTTTGACTTGACCATGAAGAGTTAAATTCATAATGTGAAACTGGGAGTACGCGTTCTCAAAGTTGTGATTGTGAGCTGTTCTTGTGATCTCCTCGATTGTTCTAGTGGTGATTTATTTCTATTCTCCCTGTGGGTATAGGTTGTTTGCTGAGTTGTGTGAATGTCTTATACATTATTTTACCATTTCTGCTTGCTGTGTCTAATGATTTAGACTTTATTAATAGGATCTGACAAATGGAAAAGATACTTTGATACCTGTGTTCGATTTTCAGCACAAAAGATGTGTCGGTTCAAAGACACTTAAGAGTGCTTCCTCTGGTGTGGTATGCTTCTATAACTCGGGGGTTGACATGTTGCTTGGCACTGTTGCAGTGGGTTCATTTGTTCTTCAATTAATTGTTTTAGGTGATTGTCGATGGTACTTATGCTCTACATGCGAGGTTGCGGTCTTTGCTAGATATTCGGGTTGCTGTGGTAATTTCTTTTTAAAAAATTGCACGACTCATTTGATTTGTTCTTAATAAGATAATTGTATGATCAGATTCGTCTCTTCTCTGGATCAGGTTGGTGGTGTCCATTTTAGCCTCCTTTCAAAGGTCCAATATGATATTGGAGACTCTCGTTCACTGGATTCTCTGATTGACAGCATCTTTCCATTGTTTAGGAGACACATTGAGCCAGATTTACACCATGCACAGGTTGGTCTTTCATGTTTGCCATTTTTAAGCTTGCTGTCCTTGCTTATTTTTTGGACTTCTATGCAGATTAGAATCAACAATAGCTTTGTTTCATCATTCAGGGAAGCATTCTACAAGATAAAATGCAGAAGCGAGGTTCGTATTGTGCAATTTTCAAATTTAAATCTGGGAGAAATCATTACCATCACTAGGATAAGACTTTGACCTCATTCATGTTTATGTGCTTACTTTGTCTTTTTGTTTGAGTGTGTATTTTGGTCATATTTTTCTTGCCATCTATTGCAGTGGATCTCTAATGAGTGCTAGTTCTGCTCTAGCTTCTTCTCCGTGTACATTTTTTTAATTTGTGTACCCCACTACTCTGTCCCCCCCTCCCTGCTTCCCCTCCCCACCCCAACAGTAAAATTCATATAGCAAAAAGTTATTCTGTGTAAACCATGAAATGCAGGTATAAAAGAGTGAGGATAGTTAAAATCATGATGGAACCTGTCCTATGTTAGTCATCTCAGGGTACAAAAGTTCTGAGATGGTCACTGTTTTGGTGAACGTTTCTATGCGTGACCATACGAAGGGGCCTATTACTGATATGTCGGACAGTAATTTTTTTTGAATTCAGGAATTGCAATATTAAAGTAATACTCTGCAAAGACTAATTGAGTTTGGTGGGACTGATGCAGAGTTATGATCCAATGCTTATATGTAAACCCCATTGGGACTTGTGAGTACTTATTTTTGTTTAACTAACAAAAAGAGGCAGTAATCTACTTCCTTGTTATTCTTGACACATTTTATTGTTTGATACTTTAGTTGTTCTTGGGATTCTTTAAAATTTGTTTCATGGTGTATAATCAACAAACTTTTTCGTCAGTCTTGCCTTCTTCACAAGTAATTACTGTTACTTGTGATATGTATTTACATCATGATTACTTAAAATGCTGTGTTAAGAGTATGTCGTGCTGAAAGTCATGATCCGTGGTAGTTTTTCAAGAAGTTATAAACAAAACATGCTATTATGAACGCCATCTCCTGTTTGAATATATTTTTCCTATGTGTTTTGTGGTGGGAACTTTGAATTAATAGTGCAACATAATGTTACAGTCTCCAGATTCCTTTCCTGCCCAGGTTCTCCAAGGAAATGAAGTTCAAACAAATAAGTAAGTATATCTGCAAGCTGCTACTCTTTTGTAACAAGTGAACTTGGTTGTGGGGGGTGACATCCTCTTTTGCTTTTAGCTTTATTGAGATGTACCTGAGGCCTCCATCAGCCAGTGAAGAAGCACGAATAAACGATTGGATTAAGGTGCGTCAATCTGGTATTAGGTACTATCTTTCGCTGGGTGACCAGAGGATTGTGGACAAGCATTTCATTATCCGACCCAAAGCAGAGTTTGAGGTAAGAAACATCTCATATTTCATTACACTAAATAGTCATCCTTTGAGTTGACTTGATGATTTACTATGCTGATGTCTTGTCCTCTTTATCAGTTTTGTAAGGTTTCTATTTCACTCCTATGAACCTTGACGTGCAGCTAGATATAGCATTTGAGACAGTTTTCTTCTGCAATTTGAGAATTGGCATGTGTAAGAATCATCTTACACACATATATTTGATAGTAGCCATGAGAGTAACATGTCCATAGAATATTTCCAAACAACTGTATCAAGGAATTATGAAGATGGAAACTTTTGGTGGTACTTCGATTAATAGTCATAGTTGCTTCATTTTTAAGTTGTCAATTTGTATGGCTACAAATAATTATGTTTACTCAATGCTGCGTGTTAGATAATTGTCTGATCTCAACTGATAGTGTCATTTCATGGCTTAGACTAACTTTGTCTGAGCAGACTTGCCTTTTGCAATTTGGCAATTCAATAAAATTATTGACTTTGGCTGATTTTTTATCCTTGAGTTGTGCTCCTACTAAAATTCTGATGAATTGGGTGGCTATTCAGGTCTGTCTCTCTTTGATCTTATATTGAAACAGGTTGGACGGATGACACTAGGTGGATTGCTGGCTCTGGGTTACACAGTTGTGGTCAGTTACAAGAGGGCATCTACTTTTGTTAGTATGGGCAATCTCTCAACGGCTCTCGAAACCATTGATAGTCTTAGCGAGACATTCATGGTGCTGAGGGGTACAAATAGGAAAGTATGAATTTCTCATAAGATACTTTAGCTTTATATTATTTTTTATGCGAGATGTGTGTTTCAACTAGCATTTCCACCAGGCTTTGGAGTACTTCCTCTTTGGGGCGTGTCTATCTTTAAAGTCAAGTAATAATCTTGTATGCGACCTATTTGAAGAAGGTTGCTTGTGTTAGTACCCCAATAATCCCCATGATGGATCCCATGGACATCAATTACTGCCTAAAAACAATCAAATTGTTTTGGACTAGCAAGAATAAAGAAATAAGAAGTTACATACAATGGTGTTAATCAAATAAGTTAATAAATCATTTTCCATGTAGTCCTTTGTCAAACTGCTTGAAGTTCCTGCTACCATTGGGCTCTACGTTCTGTGTCTGTTGAGCTTCTTTAGCTCTGTATCGTGTGCTCAAGATGCAGCTTCTGTTATGATGTCTCTGTAAATTTATGCTATTTGAGTATCTGTGCTGCTCTAATTTGCTAGTTTGAACTTTGTATGCTTAACTGTTGTTGAATTTACCATTCAGTTGAGGAATCTGTACATAATATTGGAGTTTAACTTGGTCACTTGTTGTGCTTTAGGCTGTTGGTGCAGAAGCATTGCGGTTGGGTATAACAGGACCATGGATCACCAAGTCATATTTGGAAATGATTCTTGAGAGGAAAGGTTGGAATATATCCTGATGTCCTGATTGTTCATTTATTTACTTTCTAGTAGCGACAATTGCAGCTGATCCTTTTCACCAACTTTTTGTTAATCTGATTACAGGTGTCCCGCGCCTTAATACACCACCACCATTGTCAAGTGTACCTGTGACTGGAAATCAAGAAAGAACTGTTGTCGCCCCGAAGCCAATTCGTGTTACTCCAAATCTTGTGACACGGCTTGAGGATCTGTCACAACCATGGACTCGATCCCCTACAAAATCCAAAATGGAACCCCTTGTTGCAACTTGGCACTTCATTTCGTCGGATCCTTCCAATGCTGATAATGTAGTCTTAGGTATATTCACAGTACTACTGTGCTTTGTTCTTGCGTCTAAATAAGTAGTTGAATTGATTGTAATATACAGGTCTTTTCTAGATATATTTAAGGCTTCTCTCATGAAGCAGCCGCAGATTCTTCTTCTTTCAGGGATACTATGAAGCTTGCTCCGATGCCTGATTCATATGATCTTGATAGAGGCTTGCTTCTAGCTGTTCAGGCAATTCAGGTAAGCACTGCAAATTAAGCCAGAGGCTCACAGGCTCACGTACGTAGACATTTGGGTACCTGAGTTTTCTGTTTGTGTCTCTGTTTTAGCAAGTTTCCTTAACCTTATATTTTCTATTTCCTGATGCAGGCTTTGTTGGAGAACAAGGGTGTCCCTGTTATTGTTGGAATTGGTAATGTGGGACTTTGATCATTTGCGAACACCCTTCCTCTATATTGCCTCATAATTATGTTGGCAATTACTCGTGTTGTGTTTGCGTGCATATTTTTCCTTCAAAGAATTTCAAGCATTTAGAACCATATCATGAGAACTGGTAATAATAGAAACTTCTACAAACACAACATTCTCTGGAGGCCACTTTCACTATAGTGAATTACTGCTAGTAACCTGTTCTAAATTGGATGATTTCTCAGGACCAGAGTGCTAGAAGCAACTCGCATGAGACAGAACAAATCCTCTAGTGGTGTCATCTGTATTCTTATTTTTAGTACATTGTATATGTGAAAACCCAACAAGTAACTAAATGAGTTTGCTTGGTGATGAGCATGCATTCATAACTTCATTTGATAAATTAAGTTTTTTCACTTGGTGATGTCTAAGAAGATTATAGTTTGCAACAGGAGGGAAACTGTTTTGGGGCTAAACTTACCGGGAGGAGAAGACAACTAAATTGAAAATGAAGTGTCATAAGAACTTCTCTGCTTGGAAAATTTGAATGTTCTCCTCAAGATTTTCCTTAAGTATCGGGCATTCGAATACTCATATAAGATTGCCATTGCTAAGATACAGAATAGTTTTTTCTCCATTTTCTAATAGCTTAAGGTTTTTGAACAAACAGTCACGCATTTCAACTTGTGTGTCAGATTATAGCATGTCATGACTCCAGGGCCGATACTCCCTCTTACAGTTGTTCTGTTTTCCTTTTCTAGTCTCCATCTTACAGGTGAGGGGGAGTGTTAGGAAATAAACTAGATTTAAAGCATTGCCCAATCCCGAACTGCTTAAGTTTTCTCAACAAGTTCATATGATGGATATGAATGATTTGCATCAGTTCAATGTTGTTGAGGTTCTGGCTGTTCATCTAGACATCTAATGTGAAAGAGAACAAGAAAATAGTTGTTGCAGAAAAAAGTTTTTGAGTTAGCTTTTATGTCTTTTGTTTGCATGCCTGTTAGACGAAAGTTAAAACTATCGCTAAAATGATTTAATGTAGCCACTCAACTGACATTCTTGGAACCTGGGTATTTCAGTACGTCAATGACTTGTTTGCTTTTATTGTTGTTGCAGGAGGTCCAAGTGGCTCTGGAAAAACTAGTTTGGCTCACAAAATGGCAAATATAGTAGGCTGTGAAGTGGTTTCTCTTGAAAGCTATTACAAAACCGAGCACACGAGGGATTTTAAGTATGATGACTTTGGGTCTATTGACCTATCTTTGCTTTTAAAGGTGAGCAAGAAAAGAATAATGGCTTAAGTAGCTGTTCCTAGGATCCTTCTCCTTGGCTTTAAATGCCTAAAACCAGTTTAATGGTCTTGTGGTAAAGAAAGGAATAGGGCAGATTCTATTTGGGCTATATATATGTTTTATGTTCTATGACAGAAGAATTGCTATCACTAAACTTTCAAGTGTCTATTATCTGGCTTATGCTTTATGGGGTGAAACTAACATTTAGGCAATTATTTTTTTTTTCCAAAGACACTATATTTGCAGGACAAATTGAACTTGATATATATTTCATGGCTTCTGTTATTGGTTTGAAAGAAAGGATTGGTTAGGCCTAATGTTTTTGTGGCTTTTTTTGGTTCAATACTGAAGTAGGCACTATACTGTTTGTTATCTTGTGCTGTCTTCATCCCCAGTGACCATCTCTTGAGTTCTGTTACTTTATTTAATCTGCATCGTGAAAGGAATGCCGTGTTCCTATGTATACTTTTCTTTATTTTTTTGGCCATTTCTGTGTTACTTGATTGTCCCTCGTCAACTACTTGGAATTTCATATAGTATGCGCTAGGCAATCCCTTCTGTGCTGGGTCCTATACATTTTGTTCACTCAGGTTTCTTGACTTGAATAATGAGGATGCGGTCATCTTATTGTTGACAGCTTCGAATAGTTGTCAAGCAATTATTTGGAATCTTCGAGCTAATATCTGACTTTATGACATTTGCAGAATATCAATGACATAAAGAAGGGTCGGAAAACAAAAGTACCAATATTTGACTTGGAGACTGGTGCTCGAAGTGGATTGAAGGAGCTTGTAGTTTCTGACGATTGCGGTGTGGTGTGTCTTGATGGTCCTTATAGATTGCTTCTATGTCTTTTCTTAATTCAATCTCCTTAAGAAGTCTCGCAATTCAAACTTCTTAGTTGTCTATGATTAAATTCCTCTGTCTTAGCAATAGATTCCTCATGGAAGAAGTTATAAAATTGGTAAATTAAAGAAATAGGCTAAAAGAGGAAGTGGGACTGGTCATTTGATTTTCCAAGCTTCTTAACTTGCAAAAGGGAAAAGATGTAAAGCTTGTGTCGAGTGGAGGGGAGGATGCAAAAGGGTGTTAGTGGGGGAGTTGAGACCACATTTTGGAGACTGTACACCCCTTTTAAGATCCAGAATGGACTCAACTTGGTAGAAACCAACTTACGGGTTACGATTCTGGATCTGGATATCAGTGTAACCTTGAAATCTTCTCAACTGACAAATGCATGACTTAGAAAGATGTATTTTTCATCCAATAGCTTGTGCTGGTATCCTAGCAGCAACAACTTAGTTTAAGAGTGTCTTTTAGTGCGGACAGGACAAAAACTTGCCGTCACTCGTATAGTGACGATTGAAGCTATTTCAATCTAAAAATCACCTTGAAGATTGTCTTGTTCACTCAATTATCATGCACGGTCATTGTCGATGTAAATGTGAAACAGCTTTTGTTGTAATCAGTGTTGCGTGGTTTATATGGTTTGTTAAATATGCTGTTTTCTCTATGGGTTGTGATGATGCCATGTAGTTATTTGAAATATTAAAACAATGCAATGGATTTGGCTTGTAGTCCGGCAATAACAAAGTAAACAAGAAGAGAGAGAAAGAAATGGGATTGAAGTAGGTTTTCAAATTTTAGCATCAGCAGTCTTGATCTATTAGATCCTGAACAAAAGCTGTACTTCCTTCAGAATCTATGTGACTGGAGGACAATTATTATCTTTAAGTTTGAGCTCTCATCTATATTTATGTTATAGTGAATATTGATGCCAATTTAATTTTTCGTTTTTCCACTGGAGCAGATAATTTTTGAAGGCATATATGCTCTGCATCCTGATATCCGAAGAGCACTTGATCTGTGGATTGCTGTTGTACGCACTGGTTTATACTTTTTATGTGATCCTTCCGATCTTCATTTTTTTCTAAATCTTGAACATCAATGTCTAAATGCCTCTCAACACTTTTCAAACAGGTTGGAGGCGTTCATTCACATTTGATATCTCGAGTCCAAAGGGACAAAAGCAGAGTGGGCTGTTTCATGTCTCAGAATGAGATCATGATGACCGTCTTCCCCATGTTCCAACAGCATATCGAGCCCCATCTTGTTCATGCACATGTAAGTGAATATGGGATTATAAGGCCGAAATGTTTTATTTTAAGTGAATTTTTCCTAATTTGCTCTATCATATAGATAATTTACCTTGGAGAAATATGAACTGTTAGATGCTCCTTTGTTCTAATTATCTTCTTCGAGGGTTAACTTTTTTTTTTTTGGTAAGTATTCTTTGAGGGTTAACTTTGGTCCTGCATTGCAGCTCAAAATTCGGAATGACTTTGACCCAGTACTTTCTCCTGAGAGTTCACTGTTTCTTTTGAAGAGCAACAAACAAGTAATAGCACTACAGTGGCTCTTTTGCTCCTATCTTGAATATTTATTTGTTATGTACAATGAAATAAAATGCCCTTCTAAACTAGGTGGCTTATCAAGATATTCTAAAAATTTTGGACCGTGCAAAGATCTGCAGTTCTGCTCAAAATTTCATTGATATATACTTGTGGCTTCCTGGAATTCCTGCTAATGGACAGTTGCAAGAGAGTGACTGCATAAGAGTCAGGATATGTGAGGGCAGATTCGCCGTACTGATACGGGAGGTTTGTGATGAAGTTGCAATTATCATCTTTCTACTTGCTATAGCTAACGGAAATACTAGCTTCTCATTCTCTTCTAAACAATATATGTCAGCCTATAAGGGAAGGCAATTTCATTATTCAACCCAAAGTAGATTTTGATATCAGCGTCAGTACAGTTGCTGGTCTCTTGAACCTTGGGTGAGTTATATAATAGCTGGTCTAATTTACTAACTCCTTTATTTACTGCAAAATTTTATATCAATTGAAATTTAAGTTTTGTAAGATCTTGTAATGTATCCTTATTCTCGTGATCTAATGCTAGTGAGCTTGACATGGTTGTGTTCTCCCAAAGTAGATAGTGGAGACTCTGTCTGAGTAATGCTTACTTAAAAGTTTTCTTATATAATAACTTTAGGATCTCTTACTATCAATAGTTCTGGGTACATAGGAAGGTGTTCATTTTTTTGAGTTTCTACTGGATATTGATGCCTTTAGAGTGATAATTGAACAAAAGAATGACCGCTTAAAGTTTTCATGCCATATACTGACCTTAGATTAGTGTGTAGAAGCCATCCTTAGTTTTGACTGTTGTGGATTTTCTTGAATTTTTATAACTGTCTGCTCAGGAGCATTTTCTTATATGCGGGAGTGACAGTAGAATTGATGGTTCTTGTTTTCTGGTTATGTGCGAGAATATGCCAAATGCTGAATAGGGTGGTGTCTGCTGTATATTCTCATGCAAGAGAAACCTAGTCTGTAGAAGTTTCTTGATATTGATTTCTGATTCTTGAGGAAGAACTGTAGTTTTGTCTCTCGTTGGGTGGAACAGTTTGGAATGCCTAAACGAGGAAAAGCTTTGAGGATAGAAAATGATGCTGATTTTAGAGAGATTTGTTAAGTATCCAACATTGTTTGTTTTTGGGTCTCGACTGGGCCTTATGTACACGTTATCTCCTTCCACCTAATAGTTTAAGCTTTTGGGTTTAATACCCTAACAAAACATTAATATTTTATTTCACTTGTGGTCCTTGTCTGTCTAACCGCTTTCATCATTCCACTTCCCGTTTGCACCTGAAAGGGTATATTTAATGTCCTATGTCACTTGTCTACCAGGCTTGTTAAGGCCTTATATATATTTTCCCTAGGCTGTATAGCTTAAGGGCATGTCTACAAGGTATATTTAGGCCTTGTCTCTCTACACCTTATAGCTTACTGTGCACTCATTTGACCATTTTAAACCCAAAACACCTAACACTTTCATAATGACAGAAATGTTGACACATACATCAGCGTTTAGTTTTTTCATTACTTTTTGAAATTTGGATGTTATTTAAATTTTGACGGGAAAGGAAAAAGGTAGTTTTGCCTATGCTGAAATGGAAGTGAACAAGCTCTAAGCTTTTGGGTTGGTTATTCTGACAAAACTTTTCTAGAAATGGACCTGTGAATGTGGTGAAGGCTTTAGTATTTCCTTAGCTAATAAGACTTTCCGCGCTAACAGAAGTATAGTTACCAATAGTTCGAGGGCAGTGTCAGGAAAACTTCTCTCATTCTTTGATCACTTACTGAGATGGTTGTCTAAGGCAGTTCAAACCTTGCATTGGACCCTCCAAGCTAAGAGTTTCAGAGTTATTCATAGGAGTCACAACTCATGTCTTCTTCTGCAAGGAATAGAAAGGTGAAATGAAGATACCTGCATCTTCTAGCCAGGATACGACTCGATGGAACATAACCTGTCGGGCATACATAAGCCTGTTTATTGATCTTTGATCAGGGGAGAAAGCTTTTCTCTTTTCTGACATTAAGACTTCTAGTAGCTTGATACAGTTTTATAAGAAATTAGATTCAACTTCCATAGTTCCAAGAGAAAATGGTTCTTGGACTTCTTACCACTTGCTTCAAGAAGTTTACATTAAAGTGTTTGGACAAAGAGAGATGTTGTGATCTGTATCTCACAGCAATTTAAGAGGGGCCTTTCCCTCTTCTCCTTCTCCTCTTCTTTATGTGGAAACAACTTTTGTGTCTGTGTCCTTGTTCATTATCTTTGAGTATTGAAGCTGTGGTGAGAGTGAGGAAAAATCCTCTCTGGAGAGATAGAAGAAGGCTGATCCCATTTGATTGCCCTCCCCAAACCTCACAAATAGGAGCCTCGGCTGCTGCAAAACTTTTTGGAATTACTAAACCACTATTCTTTCTTTTACATGTCCCACGCGTGTGCATTCCTCATTTAAATTTTTACCTTTATCTGCTACTTTGAAGAGCTCTTCATACATGCACAACTGTTATGGATGCACTCTAGCTTCCCTGTGTTTTGGGTTCGGTCCACTCGTAGCTGGTGGCTTTGGTTTGGCAATCTGTTAATAAGACTTTCTCTCTTTCTCCCTTGTCTTCTCCAGGTATCAAGCTGTGGCATATATCGAAGCTTCGGCCTTCATATATCAAGATGGGAAGGTTATAATAGCTGACAACCTTTTATTTTCCTTTCCTTGCTGTATACAATAGTTGACAGCTTATTAGTAGGCAAAACTTCTTGCATCTTTTATATGTGCTCAATTTGATATGTTCACTAAGTGGCATTCGATCTATGTGTAACTAGGGTCCTTTCATTTTTCTGACTTTTGGAGCTTGCTTATTTAGTCCTGTTTTCTCTGTATGTGCAATTTTATGCAGTTAATCTCGCGAACAATCTCCATTTGTTTTACGGAAAAAGAATGATTTGAAAAACATTTTTTTCAAAAATGATTGCTTATGTCGCTTGAAATAATTAGCCAACGAAAAATATTTTCATTATCGACAATAATTTATGTCTAAACATTTTCGTGAACGATAAATTTTTTTTTTTTCATTCCTTTTGTAAGCTATATATAAACGATTATTTTTAGGAAAATGTTATCATTCAGTTTCAGTGAAAGAAACGGAGTCTTAGTTGCAGCTGTTTTTTTGCCACTTGAATATCAGCGATTTTCAGGTACTCGTGTGGGGACCTCTAAAAATAAACTAGACTGAGGTAAAAGGAGTGTTTTTATAATAGTTTGCGTAGGTTTCAAGTTCATTGAAGTCCTGTGAGGTTAAATTTAATTCAATAGCACCATCTTCAAAGCCTACCATACAAATTCATTCTTAACGAACAAGCTCTGCCTGGAATTTTGAAGAACTTGGGTACCAATTTGTATTCCCAAATTATACTCAGGGAGGCCTCATTGGCAGATTACATTCTGGTCAATGTTCGATTTACAAGCAATGTTTGTGATGCATTGCAACAGGATATTGCATTGAGTACCAATATGACGCAGTTCCTTTCGAGATTTTTAGGATCTTAAGTAATCCAGTAAAAAGAAAGCTCTAAATTCTTATACTCCTTGGTGGCATTACAGTGCTTCTTCTCGACAAGGTCACTAATTTCACACTTACTGCCAGGTGATGACAAAACCAGTTGTCATCGCATTGGAGCATCTCCCTTAATGGACCACTTCTAATAACTTAGTATTTTAAAACTTTCTGTCTGCATTGTTAGCATCCTTCTCTATCAGTTTCGGGCATATGACTGATCATCTGATATTTCTACTTATTTATCCATTTATTATGCCCAAAGCTCATTATTTCCTGATGAGTCGAGCCAACCTTTTTTTCTGGTGTTTCTTGCTTGCATTTGACTCATGGACTTATTAGCATGAGATCTTATCTGCATATCCTCCATATTATCTGTAATGTATGTATGCGGTGAGTGATGATTGACTCCCTTCGATTCTGATCTTTATTCTACATATAGTTTATTTTTTCAGCAAGTCATTGAAATTTATGAGTTTAGTTTCTTGTACTTATTATGTAGCAGAACATGGAGCACATTTTCTTTTTTAAGACTTTGACTGTATCTATATGCATCTGTCAGATTCTCATTGAAGTTGACCATCTACAAGATATTCCTAGTCCTTATTTGCAAATCAAAGGGGTCAACAAGGAGGCTGTAACATCTGCTGGTTCAGCTCTAAAGTTGGATGGCTCCTATACAACTAAGGTTCTTCCCTTCTTACGTGAAGTTATTTAGTCATTTTAAGCTTGATGTCTTGACACGCATAGTTGTCATGCTTTATGTTAACTAAAATTTTGCTCTTCATTAGAGCTATCTTCAAATAATTATGGAAAGATTACCAGCAATAGAAAGGAGTTCCAGTGGGATTCATACTCGACAATCCGCAAGATTGCAGGAGCTTGTGGAGCTTATACAATCTCAGGTGCTTACCTCCTACCTACTTAAAGTTGCTGAGACTTTACACAACAAGGACTCACTAGTTTGGTTAGGCAAATAGTTTCTTGTGGTACTAATGCCATGCCAAGTCAAATCAGTCCACTATTCTAGATCTCTTAACTGCTCCTTCATAGAATAAATACCACAGTTCTGGTTCTTTGCAAATATACTTTTCCTTTATCTAGTGGGGCCTAAAACTCTCAACAACTTACAAAAAAATTTGTTCTGTAATGGGTGGATAACATGTCATCTATCTATTGAAAGAGTTTGTTGAACTACTTTGTCATCATATTTGAACCAAAAAGAGTGAATTTTGATCTCTACGTTTGCCTGAGATGGAACTTATCTTGCGGCAGCATCATGAAAATGTAGTATTTCGTGTGACAGATATTGAAGCAGACCCAATTGAGCCATGTAGTTTAGGTGGTTATTGAATGCTCAGGGTAAAATTTGTCTTGGTAGACAATGCCATGGATGGACATATTTGATTAGCTTGCCTTCCCTTATTGTGGGCATTGGTATATCCTATGTATCAGCCACGATGGACACTAGAATTCTGAACTTATATTCTGCACATTTTATTTCATCGTGTAGGGAAGCTGTTCAGCTTCAGAATCCTCACCAAGTAGAGAAGTCATTCCAATAGAAGGTGTGATCGAGGACATGCAATCCAGGATTAAAAGGCTGGAGCGATGGCATGCGATTAATACGGTATTTATCAATCTCTCTATTCAGATGTTCACTTGTTTCTTTCCTTGAGGGATCATGTGAAGTGTATATTTGGGGGTGGTTGTGAACTTGTGACCTATGCTTTTCCACTCCGTGGAGCAAGTAATTTACATCTATTTTCAGAGTTCAGAGATCTATATGCAAGGCAAATTGAGCAGTGCGTAGTTCTTGCTCAACTGCTTATAGGCATAGCAAACTGTATTATTGTTCTTTTTGTTGCCCTAATTTATATTCTTTTGATATGTCTGATATTTTCAGGTCTTGTGGACTTTTCTGATGTCCGCCCTCATTGGCTACTCGCTTTATCAAAGAAAGCGCCAATGACTTTTCAGACTCCTCGCGTGTACATATTCCTATATTTTTCTTTGATAGTAATTGCTTATCACAAGGGCTGATTCAACTTTCTCAAGGCCACTGGTATCGAATCTCCCTCAGCAACGATTTTGCTGAAGATCATTAAATTAACCCAGAATCAGAAGAGGAAACAAACTCTACAGATTGTAGATGCAGGTGCAGGATTTGCTTATTTCTTTTTCTTCTGCGTGTACTTGTTAGGATATTCAGAACATGAACACCTGTTTAACAAAAATCCTTGGTTCCCTACGATCCCATGGATCGGTCGATATTATACTGCCGACAGAAGCGGAATCTCTTCCTGGTACTTTTCCATCTGTGCTGTTGCAGAATGAGCGATTACCGAGAAAAATAAGGCACGTGAACCCGTTATCAAACATGGGATCCACATGAAATCAGTATGCTCGCCGAGTCAGTCATTTCTTAATCAATTACTGTAGTTAGTTCAGATAAAGAGTCCTTAGACTGCAGGCAAAGGGGGGAAATACCTTAACTGCCTCAGTCAACATCTCTTTACTCGCGGTATTTTGTGGTATACTCCATCTCTCCTGTAAATGTGAATTACGCTCACGTAGGATCGAAACAACACATTACGAGAATGAATGTATATGATAAAGCTCATATTGGACTTGGTAAAGGTGGATCTACCACCAAGTAACGAGGTACATGCCGAAGTCGTGACAAGTTGCATGCACATGATACTTTGACAGTAAACGGTAGATGTCAGTAATTCATCGTGATTATAGTATAAAGAACAAAAAGTGGAGTCATCTGCCATGAACATTGGGTGTGAAATGATTGGTACTGGCTGTGAAATGATTGGTACTCCTAATGAATACACACGGTAGAATATCTTCAGGAGGCTGTAAAGAATCATAATCCATCTGTCGAAGATGATCAAAATAATATCTTCTCCACCAGTCAATTTGATACTATCAACAGTAGCATGACTCAACCTGCTGAAATAAATCCCCTCGTGCTTATATCACACCTATAGATAGATGTCCAAAAACCGAATCGAGGTCAACTACATTCACTGCACAATAGACCAATTTGAAGGGCCACACATTGGTTAAATCACTGTGATGAAAAATATTTCACACTAACGAGTCATTTCATGTCCCTAAAATTCATTTGCAAATTTAGCTTCCCTTATTTTCATCGCCTTAGTTTAGGAAAAGTGACCGTGCTAGGGGAAAAGGCCCTGTCTCCTCATGAATTCTGCAGCTATTGCAAGTAGAACTATAAGTATAATGAGCCACAATCTTGATCCTCCTGCATTAACAAAGGATCAAAAAATAATGAGACATAGTAATAAGCTAGGGTCGCATCACAACTAATTTCTTCTTTGGAAGTGTGCTTGGGTATGGAAAACTGACAAATATAGAAATATGATAACCAAAGAACCTATCTAAAATCAAAGACCAAACTCCAAAATTTGAAAACCTCTAGAATTCAACGTCTAAGTCACAAGGAGCTTGACAATTTTCAAAACGTCCGTCAAATGAAAATACGAATTCAAGTACCATAGATCCAAAGATCTCCACAACACTTGGAGGTATTGCACTCCAATAACTAGGACTCACCATTCTTCAAATTGAGGATTTTCTCGTATTCATAAATCTGACGGATGGATTTAGAGGTGGAGTCTCCATTTGCCAGAATCTCAAGGGGAAATGAGGTGGAGGGATTAATTAAAAAAAAGTCCCAAATTACGGTATTCATTCTATGGAAAGAATGAGGTTCTCTTCAATCAATAGACATGACTTGAATAAGGCACCATAGACCTCAATCAACTTTCACGAGAAAATGAAAGATCAATATCTAGCATAAAATTTCTCTTCGCTTTTTGGTTTACTTTACAATAAAGACTTAAGTCCTTATATATAATACATGAATTCTGTAGTACACCTGAGCTCAAGTTTGAAAGGTTGACCTATATGGAAGTCTATAGATTCTACGTTTGTTTTTAACTCACGGAAATATTCCATCTCTAAGCCTTGCCATATTCCCACCTTTTACACAACATGTATTTATGACAATAACAAAAAGTTTGACCTTGTAGGATCTTTATTCAGAACTGCCTTGGCTTTTAAGGCCATATTTGTGTAAGTAAGGATATTATAGAAGTCACATACCACCAGTATTCGAGTCCTGAACCTGAGTCACTGTAGCACTTGAGGCCATGGATACTGAAACAATTGCCCTGCAGTGCAAACAATCAGAGTTAAAGCTGGGGAGCACAGCAATCCTTTACTGCAAAGATGAGGATAGTATCTTAATCAAAACCTTGAATCGTGAGAGAATGCTAACGCCGTTACAAAACCAAGATGTGCTCTTTTCACAACAGCCTGAGTCTTCATACTAGTTGAATTTAAGATAACAATGTCTCCTTCACACGTGCCGCTGCATTTCAATCATTCCAATCAGAAAGGGACGGTAGGAGTACCTCTGAATGAAGTGACAAAACACATATCGTAACCATTCAAAGTAAAGATGGAATGAACCCACATGTTCACGAGAATGCATTGACTGATGTAATCGTAAGCAAACATTAACCTAAAAGGCATGAGTATGAGGCAAAAAGCATCATTCAATATCATTCGATGTAGATCTAGCCTCCAGGCAGTGAGATCAGCAAGTGTTCAATCAAGACGAGTATGTTAATTAATCATTTCAACCAAACTGACAAATAGTTTCTCATCTGTTTGCCCATAACCCTCTAAGTATGATGGTTTTAAAGCAGCACTGCATCCCCTTTTCAATGAGCGCTACTTAACTCAATTGAGCTCCAATGGCAAGTATAGAATCCGAATCTTAGACTTAGGGCCAGATTTGTGAACATGCCTAAACAGTAAGGAATTACTTGATGAGTATAATGCATAGATTATATACTCTTTCTTCTCCACATTAATTATTAGAATTTTCAGTGCTACAGATTCATCATGCAGAGAAATTAGCATCCAAGTGTCTAAAGCATGTTGTTGCTGGCTGTCGATGCCAGATCCAAAAGCCCTTCACACTACAACCTGCTGAATGAGGATATCTTCATCCCAGGGCACACAAATTTGAGAAACCAGGGAACTTTCTTAAGAGGTCATAATATAGCGGTAACGCCATACTGGTTTTGCCCCACTCTCACTTTATCACGGTTGACTGCAAACCCCACCCTTTCTCTCCTTTACCATACGAAGTCATACCTCACAGATTCAGTTAGTTGCAGTTTTGTTCCGCTTTTTTTTTTTTTTATAATATATGAAAGCAAAGCACATTTTTATCGGTCTCATTTTCGTACCCTTCTAAATTGTAAAAAAAACTGCAATTTTATTTCTCCATGCATATAATAACCCAAGTAGAATATCAACCAACAGGTTCTTTCAAATGGCAGAACTTCAGGCCACTTAAACAACTTAAGCAGATGAGTTTCATAATTTTAGTCGCAACTTTACAGCCACATTTCAAGACTACTTGAAAGATGTGGAGGAGTATACGATCAAACTATCGTGCCATACATTACACCTTTGCTTCTTTGAATATTTAATAAGAGATATTCCATATCATAATATTCCAGTTTCCCCTATCCTTTGAGGCAATTGATTAAGGCTCAATGTGGGCTTCATCCTCATGCTACTTAACCATCACCAAGTTGCAGGAAGTGGTCACTCTTTTCAGTAATATACACCAACATTATACAGGAAAATCTAGTAAACTGAAGTTGCTGCTTCTCACTAGCAATTCAGAAAAAACAAATTCTATATCGAAATTTGAAAAAGATATCAATCTTCTTATATTTCATTTGGAGCAACAAATTCTGTTCAACTATCCAAGACTACTTGAAGGATGTCATCTAGTATCCTTAAAACCATCCAATCCTTACATAACATTTTTGTTTCATTGAAAATAGAAATAAGATATCCCATTTCCTACTATTGCAGGTTTCACTATCCTGTTAAGGCACCTGATTAAGGTTCAAGCTAGCCTAATCATCACCGAGTTGCGGGGAGTATTCACTCATTTCAATGATGAACAGCAGCCTATATGATCAAGTTAATCAAAACTGCTGCTTCTCACTGGCAATTAAAAAAAACAATCAATCTCCAAAATTTAATGAAGCCAAATGTATGAAAGCTGCATAAAAACAGATTTCCAAGAAGAAAATTATGACAAAGGCTGCCTATTTCTTCTCACAAAATCAAACAACTTCTAAACTAAGACATGGCCGACACATATAACGGCCACAGTCAGTTGTCACATGAGTTGAGACCATAATAACTTACACCGCAAGGAGTTTTCCATCTGCTGAAACATTAAATGCGATAACTGAATCACGAGCTACATGCTTGGAGCCGATTCTCCTCCACGAGGATGTGTTCCATGTCAAAATGCTTGCCCCTCGACCTATTCAAGAGTTGCAGAAAATATCTCAAATCAAAATACGGAAAGGAAATATTTCGGTGAATGCAAGATGAGGCGCTCGATGTTATCACCTGTGCCTGCAGTGACATACAAAACCTGCGTCCCATCACTACTTTGAGAAAATCTGCAAAACAGGAATGTTTCATCCTGAACAGAGCATAGGAAGCCCATCAGCCCCAAGACCATGAAAGGGCAAAACAACTCTACTGAGAGTGGTAGCTAAGTAAATGTCCAAGAAAGATGTCCTTTATTTTGGTTATGCACCAAAAATATGTTAAGTTCAAGAATGATCGATCCCTGTAACTGCATGTATTTAGATTACCCTTCCCAGGAATGTTTCACCAATTCAAAAAAAAATTTCCTAGCGGAAACTTGCTCAATGTGCATCCTTTCATTTCTAGATCCAAAGTATAACCTTCTCTTATTTAGTTTGCTTCATAAATTAGGTCCATCCAAATCCAACACACATACAGAGTTCTCACAGACTACCAAGGCAACAAATTTTTCTGCAATTGTGTGAATCTGCGTCAATGGTCTGTCTTTATAAACTAAAGAACACGTGCATGAGTTCAAATTCTGATCCTCTGTAGAAAAGTTGTAAATTGCCTCATTAGACAGGAAACCCATGTGTGCGTTGGTTGTAGTTGTACTCTGAAAATTCAAGTCCACTTGATTGCTTGGTAAACATGAAAAAATGTACAGGTATTAGAGATACCACAGCACAGTGGCAAACCAGATCTTACATGGAGAATCCAAGAACTTCGCTTGAAAATTTTAGACAAGAAAAGGGTTTCATAAGCTCACATTCTCTTTTGGCAGAGAAGCTACGGCAACTGAGGAAGTTAGATCCCAAACCCGACAGGGGCCAGATTTCCCCAAGGAGGCAAGGAACTTTCCATCGAGGCTGCAATGAGGAGTGTGTTGTACTGAGATTCTATAATTAAGGGCCACAAGAACCTTATTCCTACTTTTTATTGAGCTTTCCAATCAAGAATTAGTTAGTGCTACAACAATAAAAAAAACCTGAAAGCAAGGTCTTTTAGAGAAGAAGGAGTCTGGGTTTCATTGAGAATAATGTCCATGCTGGGCCACTTAAAGACCATTAGCTTGCCATCCTGTACTGCACCAAAATACACATCATCTGTCGTGCTTTTCCAATGATTTTTTCCCAAGAGTAAAGCAGACCCATTATATTTATATCAAGCTTCATCAGATCATTTCGAATATGGATGTAAACTAAACAGCGTTTTCTACACTACTATAAAAAAAGACCACAAAAAATACAAATGAGCTTGGGTATTCAATGCAAATGGAAGTGTTTAGAATCTCCAAAAAGTCACTTTACTTCTTTTCCCATCGTTCTTGATCATTAAATGCCCATTACAACAAGAATCAGGCTAAAAAAACCTTTAATTTTCCTTACCAAAAAAAAAAAAAACCTTTAATTTTTTCATGACCAACCTTCAAATTGATTAACCTAGGTCAAGGGTTCAAGAAAGCATCTGAGAAATTAATCTAGCTAGCCATGCAAACTGAAATACGCTATAAAGAGATAAACTACTGTCCAAAATTAAAATTTTTCTAACTAACCCATATCTTTAATGGGGAAAAACGCATGACACCACATTAGCAGGCCAATGCAAAAGTATCTTTCCATCTCTCCCCATATTACAAGTACTTGTGCCGTATATCCATCTATACTCTTCGCATACAACAGAAAAAAGAAATGTCTACCTCGCCACCGGCAGCAAGCAAAGAACCATCATGGCTAAATACTAATGCTAACTGTTGTCCAGCATTTTCTAACTGCCCAAGCACTTTCTCTGACGTCTTAAGGCCCAGTTTATGATCTTCAGCGTTTTCAGGATCCTCCCATTCAAACAATCTGTTTAAGCGAAATAAACATGTTCAATTCCATCATCGACCAGCAATAACCACAGCATGATTTAGCCTTTTCCTTTCAATAAAGAAGAGATTATAAGAGGAAGTGGAGAGGAAACAGGGACATAAATTTCTTGACATTGCTGAAAGTGCATCATGAGATAGAACTATCCAAAACATATAGCTCACAGTTGATTGGCTTACCTAAAGCTTTAAGTAGTTTACCAAACCAAAAGCTTTAAGTAGTTTGCCAAAGTTACCACTAACATTAAGCTAGTGTCAAGTGACCGCAATGCTCATCGGAATGGAAAGGTGGCAAGAAAACTTACCTACAACCTTTTGGTAACGCACAAACCACACCATCTCCTTGTGGGTGAACAGCCATCCTATAAGGCAAATCCGAACCAGTGCCGAGCTTAGCAACCTGAAGTACACAGGATAGAGTAAGGGCTCCAGTTATGAGACTAAAAACCCAGAAAGTGCAGATGGTAAACGGAATTAAATTTCGCATACAATGAATGATGCACTGGAAATAACTATCCAATTACGGAGACATGAAAAAGCAAATGATTCCCCAGCATCAAAGTCAACATCAAAGCCAATGGTGAAGAGAAACGATCGAGGACAATGTATGACTCAGAACTAATCACTGGCTAAAACACACAACAACTCCGATCCAGTTCAATATCTAGTCGAACATGAAAAAAAAAAGCACCTTTAATTTTCTAGACAAAGACTCACCCTCCTGTGATCCAAAAACTCCGAACGAAATGTGCTACGTCCATTCATTCCACAATTCAGAGAAAGTTACGGCGAGATTCCAATGAACCGCGAAACATAAGCGGCCGACTAAACTCGCTACCTAGACAGCGCAGATTCGCCGCTTTCACCGTGTTTTAATCAACCGAATGAAGTGACCAGACGAGCAACGCAATCAATCGGACGCCCAAACCGAAATGCCAACACGGCGAATCACGCAGACCGATCGAGGTATATTTCCAGATCTTACAGGCTGCTCGGAGAGAGAACCGGAGGCGAAGTCGAACTCGGCGAGGAGGACGGCGTTGGGGATGCCGCTGCTGCCCTCGCCGCCGCCGCCCGCGAGGACGAGGCAGCTGCGATCGCCGCCGTCGCCGGGCCGCTCGCCGTCCGTGCCGCCGCCTCCTCCTCCCGCCTCTTGCTCCGCCGGCGGCCCGCGCGATCGGAAGCGAGACCGGATGCGGTCGAGGGGAGCCCACGCGGCTCCGTAGAGAGGTACGCCGTACTGCTGGGAATTCTTGCTCTGCATCATGGACCCGGTCGCGTTGCTCCGCTTCCTGATCTGAAAGAGCTAGCGAGAGAGAGAGAGCGTCTGCTATTTTAACCGTAATTTTGCCAAAATTTCACCCTCGTGGATCCACGGCACCCGTCTTCGTCGTCGCCACGAATTTATTCTCTCCTTTTTTTTCCTAAAAAAGAACCCATTTTTTAATGATTCGCTGCTAAAGAAATCCCACATGCACAAACGGTGATAATGTCCATCAATCAATTCATAAAAATATTGTATGATCTACAGCTCATTAGAGCGTTCTAGAGCCACGGATTCAATTATGATAAGAAATGTAAACGGGTTACAATAGCATTAACGAGGTAAATTAGCTAGTTCATGCTAAATCTAGTAAAAGAGGAAAAAACATAATTAATCAACTTTGCAATTCTAAAAAATATAGTGCTTTGACTCTCGATACTTTTGCGAAACTTCAACATGAGCAGTTGCGAAAAAAAAGAAGTTTCGACCTTTTTGTTGCTTTTATTGATTTTTGACGTGAACTAGAGAGCTACATAGAAGTAGGAATTTCGATTCACTCGTCTTTTTTGTGGAGCTGAAACGTGAACAGAGAATTATGGAGGAGTCGTGAAACTTCAAAAGGCAACGAACAATCATGATTGTGTAATGCATTCAATATTTAGAGCTACCATGATCCGTTCTTCTTTTTATAGCAAAAAACTTCAAAAGGGCAAGCAATCAAACAAGATCCGATCTTTTTTCTCTAACGTGCAAAATAACTATTATGTTGATCACAATATTCGCAACCGAGAATAACACATTCGTTTCTACCTTTTTATAAAGACAACATAATCTTGAGCAAGAAGATGAGTCCACATACTACTCAAAATATTTTCTCGCGTTAGAAAATTAACTAGTAACGTAGTCAAATCCATTTGATAGGGGTATCAGGATCCAATAATGGGTGAAAATAGTGCGAGCCTTTATTTTTTTAGTTTTTCTTTTTAATTTTTTTCTTTATTATAAAATCTTGCGCTGGACCTAAGTAAGTCCTTAAATTACTTTATCTCGGGTTTCTTTCGGACCTCGGGATCGCCACGATATAAAGTAAAGAGAAGGTATTCTCATCTCCTAGGGAAGAAAAAGATTTGGGAGAAATTGTGGGTATGATATGCGGGCACTAACGCGTTAAAATAAAGAATATACCCACGAAGCTAGCGCGTCACTATAATGGAAATGGAAAAGCCTTAAAAACCTTTATCTTATTTTTGGCTCTATTTCTTTCGCGAGGTTGCTTTTTAACCGAATACCAATAATTCAATAAAAAACCCTTGGTATTGTAGTCAAATCGATGTGAAAAGGGTACGTAAGGAGCCAATAATGGGTGAAATCAATGCCAGCCTTTTTTTCTTTCGGTTTTTTATTATTATTATTTTAAAATTTTTTTCCTTTAATAAAAAACCTTGCATCTCCAAGTGGAATATTTTCGCAAAAATAAAAAAGGAAGCTTAAGCCCCAAAAAAAAAAAAATACTTTCCTTCTCCCGTCAAGAATCCTAACTGGCAGCACCACCTTTCTTCTCCCCGAACCACGTGCTCCCTCCCTCCCTCCCTCTCTCTCTCTCCCTCCAAACCACAACGAAGCATCGAAACTCAGGAGCGCGCGAGCGCGAGAGAATCGAAATCGGGCCATCATCGGAGAATCCACGGCGGCTCCGCCGGCGATGTGAGGATCCGGCGAGCGGGAAAGAGAGCGCGCGAGGGAGGAGCAGCAGCAGCAGCAGAAGAAGGAGATCCGACGCGCTGCCCCCCCCGCGCCGGATTCGATGCTCGCGTACAATCGGCTCCCGAGCAGCGGACACTCCACGCCGTCCCCGCCGGGCTCCCCCCTCCGGTCCCCGCGCTACCGCCATAGCCGGTCCAAGGGCCGGTTCACCCCGGCCCAGCCTGGCCGGACCCTCGCCCAGCGGGTCGCCTGGCTCCTCCTCTCCTGCCTCCTCCGCAGGCAGGGCGTCTTCCTCTTCGCCCCGCTCATCTACATCTCCGGCATGCTCCTGTACATGGGCACCGTCAAGTTCGACGTCGTCCCCGTCATCAAGCACCGCCCCGCCCCGGGCTCCGTCTACCGCAGCCCTCAGCTGTACGAGAAGCTCCGCCCCGACATGGACGCTGACAACTCGTCGGCCGATGCGGTTAGTGGCTTGGAATTTCTCTCCTTCTTTTTTGGCGCGATCGATCCGTTTGGTGTTGGATTTGGAGGCAGTCTTTGAGAATGCCTGTGAGATTGTTGTGTTTGCTAGCCGAATTATCAGGTGAATTTGGTTGAATCCGTGTGTAAGTGGATGGCGAGGAATGAGTGGATCTTTCGGCTTTTAGGTTCGAGATTTGATCTAGTCCGTGTTTTGTCTGCCAGTGATTTTGAATGTGGCGTGATAAAATGTGAGTGGGAGGATGGAATGATTAGAGCATTACATGGCATTGCATTGCATGCTGTAGGTACAGATTTAGACTTCCAAACAATACTCTTTTTTGAATTTGGAATTTATTAAGCTTTAGTCCAGTTCTATTTTCTAAATTCTCTTCTGTGCTTACGGTTCTCTGGTGTTTGATAAATATTTCAAGCGTAAGTGGTTGACAGTGTGTACTTTGTTGCATCTTCAAGGTTAGGACAATTTTAGCCATTATTCAAGGCAATAGTGACAGTTGGAAACATAATTATGGACAAATTGATGGACTATGTTGCCGGTTATGACATTTTTTTCCGTACTGCACATTGTGTCCATGGCTTGCTTTGAATTTCTTGTGGTCATGAAAGCATGCATTAGATAAGACAAATCTACTTCTTTGAGAATCATCTCTGGGTTCGTCTGGTCCATTGCACCCTGTTGCAACCTTTTGCTGTTTTAAGGAGGATGTGAAACTTCTCTAGATCCTCAGACTATTGAATTTTTGCTTGGTCACGAAACAATGCAAGTTTTACTATATCAAATTACGATTTGTCTAGAGTGGATTGACTTCTATTAATTTGGAAATGCACCTTCAAACAAGTTGCCGTGTCTTATTTTGTTAGTGTATTAATGCTGAATTTGGCTTTGAGGAGATTTCTCTTAGCCTATCCTTCTCTGTCGTGAGTGCTGCAATTGCTTTCTTTACCATAGCACACCCTTCCGTGCATGATTGATCACGATGTTGTTGTTAATTCAATCTAATTTTCAAGTTAAATTTACTGCATCTGTAGCAGGAGTTACTAACCATTTTCTTTTCAGTATAACAGATCTGTCCTAGCTTTTGGAAATTCTTCTTTCAGATCTGCTTGCTTGAAGTTTTGCTGTGTGCTGTATATTCCTGTATTTCCTATTATTATGCTGCTAGATATTGATGAATGTTTTCATTTAAACACAGATATCAACTATATGGAAACACTCCTATAAAGGTGGTGAGTGGAAACCATGTATCAACCAGTCTGCTGGAGGTAATAACTTTATGTCCAAGTTATTTCTTGGTCATTCATGCTGTGTTTCTTTTGGCCCCTAACGTTGCCATTTTTCACGGGTTTTCTTGTTCCTTCCATCTTTTTTTACATTTTGCTGAGCATTATTTTTCAAGGTTCAACTTGTTCATCTCGCATCTCTTCCTTTCACGTCGCTTGTGTGTTTGGCTTGGCTTGGAATTTTCTTTTCATTTTCTCATTATGATTTTCTTTTCTTTTATTTTCTATAGTACATTATGATCTTCGTGCGTGCTTGATTTTTTTGGTCAACTTTTTGATGAATATCCAACGTCAATGGACTTGTTCAGATCTTTTATAACTCCTTTAAGAATTTGCTTGCTGCTTAGTTATATCCATATACCTGGGGACACAGCAAATTCTTGAATGAGTTCATGTTGGTTTTGCATGTGCTTGCACAATCTCCCCGAAAATGAATAAGCTCTGCTCCAAACTTATCATTTTCAATCTATTTATGTGAATATTGATGACAAGAAGCCTGAGTTATGAATTTTGTTTAGCTAAGATAACTTTTTTTCTATCAATGGATGGCAGTGAACCTTCTAGAACATAAATGGATGTCTTTGATTATTGGACCCTTGAGACTTCGAATACTATTGAAGGTTGTCTCCTGCTTTCTACAGATTTAAGGTTTTCATACAAACTTGATCATGATTACTTCTGAGATGACATGGATAAGATGCTGCCGGAATAAAGTTTCGTTGCTGAATATTTATGGGATTATGAGCCTTAGAGTAAATCTTCTATCAGGTCGTATGGATATCAGAAATTGGTGGTTTAGAATATGCTGACGGATAAGTTATAAGATCTGTCTGTGAATATGCCTCGCTTCCAGCTTTCTATCCTTGCAATACATTTTCTTTCACCTACTGCTGGAAAGAAGTTGTGGAATTTTTTTATTGTTGGTAGCCGTTAGTGTTTAAATGAATCTTTGGAGATATCATCAAATTTGAAGCCGACTCTACCACTACCAGTGTGTATGGACTCATGTTTTTTCTCCTTCTAAGCATGTATCACAAGCTAGAAGAACCTCAGCAGACATATATATTTTTTTGTCTCAACTTGTATGTTATTCAACAATTGATCTTTTCTTGGTTATTGCTGTGACCTCTTATAGGTTTACCTGAATCAAACGGTTACATATATGTTGAGGCAAATGGTGGTTTGAATCAGCAGAGGACTTCGGTAGGTTCATCTTAAAACTTATATACCATATACACTGAGTAATTTTGTTTTATTGCTACTCCCTTGTGAAGTTATGAATGTGATAACCTCAATATGACACCCATATGTCATTATTGTTTATAGATATGCAATGCAGTTGCTGTTGCTGGCTTTCTTAATGCAACCCTTGTGATCCCCAATTTTCATTTTCATAGCATCTGGAGAGATCCGAGGTATGACAACTCCTCTTTGACTTCCATTTTTGTTAATAAAGTATGCTGCATCCAAGCATTATTCCTGATTATGTTTTCATCTGAAGAAGATCAGTTCTTGCATTTTCAGTATGTTACTGAAGCATATAAGTTGGACATATCAGGCTACCTAGCTGTTAGTTGATGCTCCACCTAGATATTGTTTCAGATTGGTTGGAACACAATATGAGTGGTATACAAGGGATGGATTATGACCCTGCCTATTAATGAAATATTTTTTGTAGTATCTCTGTTTCTGTAGCTATTTTAGATAACTTGTTGCAACCTTTCCTTAGGTGTCCGTTTCCCATGAAAATCGATGTACCATGATCTTAGTCTCATTGTTTCTCAGGAAAAAGAATTCTTGAGATATAGGTGAATGCCATGAAGTGACCTATAGATGATCTTTTCAGGTTACGACAAACATTTTAGGGAATGAGACTATTAATTATGGCCTTGGTTGTGCAAATCGCACACCTTATCATATGATTCTATGATTGTACGTTGTGCAAATCGCACACCTTATCATATGATTCTATGATTGTACGTTGCAAAACCTGAGAAATGATCCGTGGAGTTTTAGAGGGTTTCTATCGTGAATCATTTAATAGATATTTAATTTATTCTAAGAATAAATTCATTAATTCTATTATGCTTTATCAGATTTCATGGAGGAGATTTTTGTTTTTGTTTGTGTTTGGACTGATTTTGATTGTACTTTTCTCCTAAAGAGAAATTAAGGAATTTCTTCGGCTCTTTTATGCATGCTAACTCGACAATGCTTCAACTTTTTCCATCTTTTTTTGCGATCAGGTTGTGTAATTTGCCCAATGAAACTCTTTTTGGATAAGTCGGGCTTCTCCTACTATAAATCAGATCTTAGAATCTATTGAGAAAATGCCCATATTGGCTTTAGTCATATATTTTGCTTTAATCTAGACCTTGCAGTTCATTTCATCATGAATTTGGTGGATAATATGCTTTTGAAGCGGGATTTTTGCACTCATTAGAATTATCTGACAGTTGATTATATCTGTGCAGCAAATTCAGAGACATTTACGATGAAGAATTCTTCATTAAAACCTTGGAAAATGATGTGCAAATAGTCGATAAGATTCCTGGGTATGTAATGGAGCGGTTTGACAACAATATGAGCAATGTTTACAACTTCAGAGTTAAAGCATGGTCACCCATTCGATTTTACAAAGATGCAATTCTCCCAAAGTTGCTGGAGGAAAAGTTAGTTGCACTTTTGACTTTGATATTCACCTCTCTCTTTCTATGCCACTATTTCCTATAACCTACATGTTACAATGCATCACTCTTTGTGCCTATTATAATTTGTCTAGAAATGAATGAAGCGGAGTGCTTGTATCTTTTCCATTGCATAAATTTTCTTTTGATGTTGACATTCTATTATCTGAGGAGAGTGCTCATGGATACTCTTTCCTTTTCTGCATCAGAGAGCGGTGCACCGTTAATAAAATATGTTTCGGTGATTGTATGCATCAGTTTGCATGATTGCATACAATCCATATAGTGTGTGTGTGTGTGTGTGTGTGTGTGTGTGTGTGTGTGTGTACATACATACATATGTATAATATACATATGTCTATTTGTTTTAAGTTGGCGTAAAGGAAAATGTTTTCTTCTTATCTTGTTTGAGTGAGTGTGACTTAGCATTGAGGACATGAGTGTTTTTGGCTGTTAAACCATATGATCATGTGCATGATATTTGTGAAAGGTGCCAGCATCTTTACTTAAAATCCTTTTCTTTCCTGTATATTGGATACTTTTTTTCCTGGGTGTATTTGGGATGCTTAAACTTTAGTGAAACAACTCATGCATATTGATCCACTGGATGTGCAAGTGAATAACCAATCATTTATCATTTGATTGGATCATTTAGAGTAAATCAATCCAGGCACCAACTAACTTCTCCTGTCCTATCAACGGAAAATGGACAATTTTTTCATTCGGGAGAACAAGCACTTTAGTGCCATATCTTGATTGCCATTGCCCTCACGATCTTAGAGGAATATCATGAGGTCGGTTTGGTTGTATCTCTAGGCAGCATTGACATGATCCATAATTTCACATGTTTTCTTGATCTCATGAAATGGCTTTGGTTATTTGGATTGGCAAGCAGTGCTCTGTCAAACTTTGTTGCGTCAAGAACATGTTTATGAAACATTAACGAGAACAAATATATCTGTATGCTTTTAGTTTGAAGGAACTTGCTAGTTGCTAATATGTGAACAACTTCTCATCATGAGGATGTAATATTGGCTAAATAAAGCAGGGTATTATGGATTTCTTTGTGGTTATGACTTAAATTAGTTGTTAAATGTGTAATGCTTATATAACAGGGTTATACGGATTTCTCCGTTTGCAAATCGATTATCCTTTGATGCTCCTCCAGCCGTACAACGGCTTAGATGCTTGGCAAATTATGCAGCTTTAAGGTTTTCAACTCCTATATTGAGTTTGGGCGAAAGCTTGGTAGCTAGAATGAAAGAGCACAGTGCGAAAAATGGTGGAAAATACATATCAGTTCATCTTCGCTTTGAGGAGGTTAGCTTTACTGCATGAAAAGCGCTTTGATTTGGTTTTTTGCTCTTTCTCTTTGTTTAGTATGATTGTTAACAGCAGTCTTTGTACAGGACATGGTTGCTTTCTCTTGTTGTGTTTTTGACGGCGGGGAGCAAGAAAAATTAGATATGATTGCTGCACGGGAAAAGGGTTGGAGAGGAAAGTTCACAAAACCCGGTCGGGTCATACGTCCTGGATCTATCAGGATAAACGGAAAATGTCCCCTCACTCCTTTAGAGGTAAGGTCTAGTTTCTTTTAGTAAATATGTGAATGCTACATTACAGATTGTTGAAGGGCTCTATACATTGCTACTATGAAATCTGGTTATTTAGAGGTGTCACATTGGAAGGTGGAGGAGGTCATTGAGTGTTACATATGCTCAGACTTTGATGTTTGTCAGCCAGACATGTTTGCCTTCTCTTTCTAGCTTGTGTCCTGTTGGCTACTATCTGGGGCTGGATTGGGAATTCTCATGCAATGGGTGATTATCATCGTGCTACGCTAAGATGCAGCAATTGGGAAAGAAGGGGAAGGTTCAAGCTAATTATTAGAGAAAGGAAAAGACTAGAAAACCTCGGATTAAGTGGTTCACTGTGTTTATTAGGGTTGATGAGAAGAAAGCAGCAGTGGAAGGAAATTTGTTATACCTTCAAGGGGGGATATTAAAATCACTTAACTATGGAGGAATTAGCAGGGATTCTGGGGAAGAGTGAAATCCCTCCAAGTCATTATTCTTCCTTCCACTAAAACAAGCCAAACAAGTCGATGAGGATCTGACTCCTTCGAATCCCTTCCCTCCTCTTTGAATCCCTTTGGCCTAATGAAAGCCAGTCTTGGCTTTCCTGGCCTTTTGTGCATTGAATCTGGACGAGGGGCTGGAGGGATACGGTAGCAAACTAAGTGAATCTGTCAGGACCAGTTCAGTTTTTGAATTACTGGTACAACTGTGGGGTTTGGATCTAGTCTTAATTTTTCCTTTATGCAATCTGTAATTGATGCAAAATTATGGGGAGGCTAAATTTTGAGCTTCATGCTTTAAATTAAGTTCCAATAGGTTTGATCCGGTTGTGTTGGCCATGTTGTGTTCCCTGGTCACATTTGTTCGCTTACGCACAAAGCATAGGATCCACTAAAAATAGCTTTCTTTATGATTGTTAGCTCGGAGAACAATTGGCTCATGCGGTGCTACTATGTTCTGGATGTTCCTAAATGTACTTAAACTATCTAGGTAAAATGGGGCAGTCGTCTGAAGCCTTAGGTCAGTGAAATCAAAGAGATTCTAAGAAAGATCTAGCAGCTACTGAAGAGGAGAAAATTGTCTAAAATTTTATTTTAGTAAGTTCCTTATTCAAGGAAATCTACAAATGCATTTACTTATAGGATCATCTTGCTGTGATATCTTTCTAGGTGTTCCATTTACTTGCTAAGAAACTACAAAAAACTCATCGAAATGTTGCATTACGTTAACAAGTAACATGGTTTCTATTTATTGTGCCAATTTAACTTGAGAAAAGATGATGTTACTGTGGTAAATCTAATTTATCCTTTATGTGACTTGTGCAGAATTGTTTTCCTTGTTGTTCACCACTCCACTTATGCATGAGATGACAGAAAGGAACATATAAAACTACAAGATACCGGAACTTCTCTGATTTTTCTTTGGAGCTTGTGGGAATTTTTTAAGCCTGAGACCATTATATGTTAGAATCATCGAGGTCATTATATTTCTTTTGACTGCTTTAAGGAATAGGGTGGATACACGAAAAAGTATGACTAACAAACTTGTGGACGTTCAACTTGTTCTGGCGACAGTCTTTTTTGTTCGTCTTCCTTACCTTTATAGGACAATGAATCTTGTCATATAGCAATAAGGACTCTGCATCCTCTCCATTATCCATTTAAGGTTGTAACCAGTTGCAACTTTATGAAGGATACACATATCTAATTTCGTGTCTTGGTTGCATATCCTAGGTGGGCTTGATGCTTAGGGGAATGGGCTTTGACAAAAGCACGTCGATTTATTTAGCATCTGGAAAGATATACAATGGTGAGAAGACGATGGCACCCCTGTTGGAAATGTTTCCCCAGCTGAAGACTAAAGAGATGCTTGCATCTGAGGAAGAACTAGTTCCATACAAGGTCAGAAAAATTCGATTGTTCATGTGTCTTGTTCGTAATGACTTTTATGACATCGCTATTTTGACTTTAGTTATGCCTGTAGAACTATTCTTCCAGGATGGCTGCGATAGACTACACTGTTTGTCTTCATAGTGAAGTTTTTGTAACAACTCAAGGTGGAAATTTTCCTCACTTTCTGATGGGCCACAGACGATACATGTATGGTGGACATTCCAAGACAATTAGGCCTGATAAGAGGAAGTTGGCATTAATCTTCGATAATCCCAATCTTGGGTATGTCATCAATGCTATAGATCCTTAAGTCTATGTCCTTCAGCAACTATCATAATGTATATAATTTGCTCTATCCAAAATGAGGGAAATATAACAACAATGCATGCCACCCCTAGGGAAGCCTTTTTAAACTATATCTTTGCGATGAAGGCCTGAAATAAAAGAAAGACATGCATCTAGGATATCCCTACATAATGCTTCTTCTGGGAGGATTCTGGTGAGGGTGTGATATGCACAGGAGCAATGACAATTAAAATTGGGTTTGCGAATTCAAATACAGTCTGTGTAGTCTGTACTTGTATCTATATGATTTTCCCCTTAGAGACGGTTTGTGTCTCTTAAATTAATGTGGATCTGGCAAAACCAAACCTCATTTAGAACCTGCTGGACATAGTGTGGGGTTGACATTTTCTTCAACCTGGAACTGTAGTTAAATATCACTCAGCTGGAATAACCACAGTTCAGCTTAGGGCTTGGCTGAATTCAGTTCACATTCTTCCATAAATCATGCCTATAAAACCGGTCTGTTCATTGTGCTCACTTGCTTTACAGCACCGTTGACTGTTTGAATAGTTTGCCAGAGAGAATTAAGAATGCAACACTGAGAAAGACTGTGTAAACAAATGTCATAGGGTAAAGAGCTTGAATGGTGTGTTTCTCTGATGTGGCCAATATTTGGCCTGAACAACCTAGTTTTATTGTTGAATGTAACTTGTTCTCTTTTCATGTGTTCTCCAGATGGAAAAATTTCAAGCGGCAAATGCTGAATATGCGATCTCACAGTGATTCCAAGGGATTTGAGCTCAAAAGACCTAACGATTCTATATATAGTTTCCCCTGCCCAGATTGTATGTGCCACAGAAACAAAACAGAGGATTCTAGATCATCATCAGCCACGTGATTTACTTGGGCTAGGTTTTAAGTGGTGTTCCCCTGTACCAACAATTCACAAGCTTACCTCTCTTCTGATTCCCCTTCGGGTGTTGTATTCTTTCATTCTTTCCCTCTGTACAGCAAGAGGGTCAGTTTACGCTTGAATTTGGAAGATCGAGTTCTTATTGGAGGCAACATTGGACATTATCTTCCTGGGTTTGGCTGAGGGGGAGTTGCATCTTTCTGCAAATCATGCCAAATGTGACGAACAACGTCAAATTTCTGTTGCTGGAGTTGCTGCTCCGGTCACTTACTGAGCGTTTTTAGTATTATTGCTGGAGCTGCTTCATCTAACACGCTGAAAATTAAGTTGACACATCAATTGGTTCAGGCCCTGGTTCTGCCATTTTGTACATTGTTAGGAGTTTGCTTGTCTCGCAAGAGTGTGAAACTTGAAGAGGTTTTGTAGCTTCGAGAGGAATCAGGGTCCTAATTTCTCTTTCTGTAACACTCATTTAGAATTATCTGTCTAGATATTACTGCATTTCATGAGTCTTGTAAGCTGCATTTGGCAGATATTTCATTCTTGAGCTATATGCTCCAATTCATTCTAATGGAGGCAGAAATTTGTCAAGTTTTAACCTGCCGCTTTCCGTTGACTGTGTATAAGCTCAGGCCACTTTGTGAGCTGGTGGAGGCTCTCTCTCGCTTGTTACTGGTTAGTGTCATCCTTTATGTGGAATCATCCCTTTCTGCGAAAACTGTTATAATGATGAGTTCGAGATACTCACTCAGTTCAGTAATTCCCTTGCTTAGCACTAGATTTTTTCTCTGGAGATTAGACTCCTTGCAAACTTGATCTATGCGACCATGGAATGCGGGAGCTGATACCGTACTTTGGATGAGTAGAGGAGCAACTTTCAGATGGAGAGTTGGGTGAACATTCCAAGGCAAAGTAAACGTAAGCCGAAATGAAACTAACGACTTCGGCTCAGCCAAACTGCGGTTAGGACAAGAACTCGAGAGAAGTAGAGAACCATGCACAAAAGTCAGAGTAAAAATGCGTGATATTAACCCCTAAGCAGAAAGATGAGTTACTTCTATCTTGCCACTTGCTTTTCAGTACTCTCAGTACCAAAAGGTTTTCTATCTTTTGTGAAAGTGCCCATGATCGGACGGACTCAAAATTCCATTTCTTTGTTCCAAAACACTCCAATGTGATTTTAGACACAATATGGCAATTTGGAAATTGAGAGGTTACTCGTTTCCATTGGATACCCGTCACTCGATAGAGAGTTAAGATTGTGCACGCTCAAACAATTCGTGCTTTGGCACGATTGACTAGACGAATAAAAACACTTTTTACCCTTAGATTCCAGACCAACGATAGTTGCACTGGAACCTCGGAAAAATACTTACTATAGCTACAAGCCTAACTCGATGAATGCAAAGAATGGCTTAGTTCCTACTTCCGAAATGATAATTCCTTTACATGGTAAACCCAATTTGGGTTTAACCAGAATCAGCAGCTACAGTCTTACATGGCTTCTCCTCCCTTTCTACATAAATTTCGTAAAAGGAGGGGTGCTGTGGTTGTCATTGCTTTCCTCTTGACATGTTGAAGGCAGTTGAATGTATAGGGTCATAAGGGAATACACTACTCCAGAAGCTTGTTGCATGTGCCGACGCAGACAGCTGCAGCGAGATGCCAACCGGCATGAAGATATGGCGTCCTGGGAAAGACATCATCAGCAATGAAAAGGGCACCTCCCAGCAAAGTTGACATTTTATGAATAGTGTGAGCCATCCTTAAATCTGGATCTTCCAGTGCTCTTTTTGCGAATGCTACCTGCAACATCACTTGGAGAAATTATGCACAAAACCAGAAAGAATTTGCTGTATTTTTTACATTGTATGGCACTGCTATTGACTGAATTTTGACCTTTAAGATTACCTCCATCATTCCAGTGTGAATTGCTGAGACCATCAGAGGTTGCACAGGAAGAAAAGCAGCAGATGCTGCCATCAATAACTTCGGATTCTCAGTTCTGAGGGCCCTGGACAGACACTGTGGAAAACGAGAAATGACAGAACATTATCATTATGAGTGAGCAAGCTAATGAGAACAGGGGCCAGAATCAGCAGAGAGAGAAAAACAAAAGAAAAAGATAGGATAAGTATTTGCAGAGAGTATTTCATCAGAGTGCAAGAAACTCGGAATATTTCAAAATTTTCAAATTTCCCAAAATTAACATGCTAGAGCAAGATATGCATACATGATATCCTTTATCTAGAACAGCCATGGTGGCAGATACACACATAATGCCCCTCTGCAAAATAAATTATTCTCGCTTCATTGTTATGGCGGTTTATATTATCCAATCAATCTTTTTTTGGATTCAAGCCCCAATTTCGTGAAAAGAAATGATAAAAAATAAGAGGGAACCAATACTTCACACCGCGTGCTCAGGCGCACGAGCGCGCACACATACTGGAGGCTGCTTTCTGGACAACTTAAAGCAATCATTTCACATGGTAGCAAAGCACATTTCTTTTTTTTTTCTCCAAAAGTTCAAATCTTGACACTCCATATATTTTTTGTCTGTTTTCCAGTTCTCATGCTTTCATCTATTGTCTGTTTTATAAAGTCATGCTCATAGATTGCATTTCATGTGTAAGGTCCAGTAAATAAATAAGTGTTGATAAGCACACATGATTGTTTTGAATTTCAATTAGAAGCTCTTCATCGTGCATGCATAGAGAAGAGAAACAACAAACATAACTAACTAGCTTCCTGACATGTTTTCCTTTCTTTGTGATCTTTTCAAGGAAAAGAAATTGTGGGGGAGGGGGGGGGTGTCGAGTGGAGATCGTCAGAAAGTATCATTAAAGCAGTCTACTGTTTGAGTCTTGAAGCTTGAACAGAGAGGAAATAAGGAGAGATAACTGGAAGCACTAAGTTGCTAACAATCACCCTCCATGCTATAATAATTTTAAAGTTTCGTTGTATTCGTGCCTTGCAAGGATGAACATCTATATTCCTCTTTTTTGTTGCTCGATACTGTTTCAAGTACCACACATCTGTGCTCTTGCCAAAGTTTGAACCATGGTCATGCCCCCATTCCCCTCCCAATCATGCCACCAGTCAGAACGTGTAGTAACATGGATAAAATTAAAATGTATAGCTGGGAAGGAGATAGTGATTAAATAGAAGGAGACAGTTCAATAAACAACAGAAAAAAGCATTCTGGTCTTTTTCCCGTTTTTCTCCTTGAGAGTAATAGTTTATCAAGGTTAATCATGAGTAGCTATAGCACCAGCTAATAAGACAACCACCGTGTTCAAAGCCCAAGTCATTGAACTAGCCATGAACTCACAAAGTTCATCAAGGCAAAGTAGGTATGAACCAACCAGGGAGCAGGAAATTCACGAGCCACACTATATATTTAGCACCAAAATCAATGTGTATAAACAGTCTCTTAAACCCATTTAGTTATCTTACCCAAAGCTAAGGTTTGTTTGTTATTATACACATAAGGCATTCAAGTCACAATAAGAATTGGCGATATTTATCATTTAACTCAACAAAAGGTGAAAAGACCAACAGATAAATATGGACCATGTTCATTAGTTGAGCCAGAGTATGGGGAATCATATTTAGCCAGTTACTTACCACAGTAGCAGTGGCTATCATTGTGTAGTCAACCCATCTAAGGAAACTCCTCAACTTCCCTCTTGAAGAATGATACAAAGATGATGCAACTCCAACTCCAACTAAAGAATTAGCATAGAGCTTCATGTTGAGATTCTTCCTAGTTGTACAATCCAAAATCATCAGAACCGACGATCCAAAAATAATCATAATATTGATCGATTGAACACATTAGCAAGCCAATCACCTTGGCGTTTGCATGCCAAGAGCAATGAAAGGAAGGGATGTGAGCACATTTGCAACTGTTTCTGCAAGATGCTGATCACCTACCAAAAGAGAGAAAAATTTGAAGAGCAGTTTAGAGTGCATGCTGAATTTTGTACTAGCAAAGAAAATTCTGAAAACATTGTTTCTGTTCCTCCAGCTAACTTCAACTTTGGGGATGGATAGGCTTTTAATTTGGTAGGTAGTACAAATACAAGCACTCTCGACCAGGGTCATATGTTCTCAAACATGTACTAGCACAAGGGCGGGGAAAGCCCAGGTATGATAAACAGAAGTATTTTCTGCCATACCGTGAATGCAACATTGGATAGGCCTCAAACATGATGGTCTTTGCTGCCATACTCGCCTGCAAAGTATTTAAAACAAATTAGAAACTTCAGTAATATTTCACACTTGCATATGAATCTAAAACGTGACAGTGAATTCAATCAATACTATGCCAGACCGGGATCTGAAAAAACAAATATATCAGCTAAGCCTACTGACAAATGTCACTCCAGAATCTTCTTGGATTGTCATCTTTTTTGTTAAACTTACTGCACAAAAAGCTGCTGATTTAGTCCAATTCTTGAACTTGATTGAGGATAGTCCCCATGCTTGGTAATCTCTTCAAGTGCAAATGGGGCATGAGGCACGATATGTACCCCATGCACACCTTCTAAGGTTTTACTGGAGTTCAATGTACTCTCGAGACTCATAAGCAGTCGAGCAACGGTTCGAATGAGTCTATCCGCCAGCAACCAGCCGGCATCAATTGGCCGCTGTGCGCGCCAACCGCTCAATATCTGCAATGGCACAAAATGCACAATCAAGACAGAGCAATTTACCTCAACTCATCTCTTGAGGAAAAAGAAATGCCAATGGAAGCTTTCAATTAGATTGGAGAAGCCTTGTATTAGTTCACATTAGCAAGCAAGCTCCTTTTCTTAAGTAGGCCTACACCTAGACAATACCTAATGGTAGAGATTCCAAATTTACAACGAGTCATCACCAAAATTAAGAGAAGGAATGAAAAAATTTTGCGACTAGCAGATTGTTACTTTCCCTGGTGCACTCGAGACCATAAGAGGAAGAGGTTAATCTCGACAACAACACGGACCAGACGTGCTACTTTTGTGCTGAGGAAGAGCACAACCTTGAATAGCTAATCTCCCGATGCCCAATTCCTTTGCCATTCCAATCAAATCTCCTACATCTAAAGTGATTTCGAATAAATTGATATACATTCTTTAGATTCGATGAGATTTTATAATTTTCCATTTATTTTGGAAAAATTTTCACTTTTTATTAATCGATGGCCTAATTCGCAGCTAATCAATTATCGAACCTTCAAATCATATGAATAGCTTTGGACTTTGTGTTAGGTATTTAGAAGTTCAAAGCAAGGTAGTTAAGGATGAGGACTTGTATAAGCATTTTTCTATCTATAAAAATGAAGCGGGGGTGAAATTTTAAAGAAACCCTGTCAGTACTGTGAGGTTCAATTCAATCTAATAAGGGGAAACTCCGCTCACTGGAACTGGCAATTAAGACCATCTTCAACCTTATACACTAAAAAACCCAGTAATGTGTGATGGAGCTCATCTCTCTATGCCATCATCCACACCAACTCCAAACTCAAACGGCCAATCCAAAAACCAAATCTTGAGCATCAAGAGCTCCAGCATCAGACTCCATTCCATTCAAGATTCCACGACCCCACCCCAACCATGTTCAGATTCCAATTAAAGAAGAAAAAAACAAGAAAACAGGGTGGTCGCATTCTTGAAGTAAAAAGACCAGCATTACCCAGCCCCAAATAGACTGACATTGCCGAATTCATCACCGTATCAAAGTCCTAAACAGACCCATAAAACAAATCTCCCGTTTCCGTTTTCCAGGTAAACCACCCAACCCTCCAAAACAAACGCGCAGAGCTCCCCAATCGAAACCACAAGAAGAACAAGAACACGGGCCACGATCGCCAACAGAGAAGCCCACGACGGGTCCTTCACCGCGCACCTTTTCGCCGATCAAGAAAAGGGGAACAGATAAAAAAAAAATAGCAGAAGAAAGAGCGGAGACAGAGACGAGAAAGAGAGAGAGAAAGAACCTGCAGAGATGGAGCTCAGAAGCGGTTGGGGGTTACACAGAGGAGAGGAGCTGGAGGACGGAAGGGGGGGTTTTATAGAGAGGGAGAGGGAGAGGAGGGACCGAGGCCCGTTTGGTTGAGAGCTTCCAAGTTTTGTGGGGGGAGCGAATCATCAATTGCACAGAGAGAGCGAGAGATGCGAATCTGCGCGTGCGTTCTTCTCTCTTACATGTTCCTCGGAGCCACGAATCTTCCTCGCTGGAGTCTCCGCATATTCTCCTGCCCCCAATGGCGCGTTCCACAGACGCCGTGTCGGACTCGCTTCGGCGGACTCCCTCGCCCAGTCGCCGCCTCCCACGTCGGCCCGCGTCGGGACAAACGCAGCGCAACGTCTTCCTCCCTGCGTTTTTCCCGCGGCCGACGGCGAGACGAAACTCTGAATTTTCCTGTACTGTCGCGCCAGTTAAAAAAGTTCATCAAATAAGGAGTTTATGTACGCTCTTACTTGTTTAGGCTCATTGATTGCTTAAACATTTATATACACGTGTGTATTAGATGCAGTTGTGTTCAGAAGTTAGTCAAAGATAATTCGGTCTCGATTTTTAATCGTAGCTGAATAAGCTCTTCGTAATTTACAAGCATCATGGTACGATATAAGAAATACATAATTCATTCTAGGGCACGATCTAAAAGTACTTGGCCATGAATCGGTTACATTTGGTTGGGGAAGCAGCATCTCTCTCGACTAAACCTTGAAAGTCCAATGAATCGATAGCCTTTATTGGATCGATGCTTGATTTTGAGAACTAATTTCTCGCACACATGAGCCGAGATGAAAAAAATCGTTTTTGTAAGATGAGAGGAAGAATTTATTGAATGTGACAGGTTGTACAATGAGTACCGATTAGAGTCTAGCATATTATTTCATATATAGACGGTGATATCCGGTCTTGAAATACCTAGCATTCCAAAAATGCACGAAAGTTCTTTTCTAATAGTATCATTCCTTGAGGGGAGAATATTCCTTTGATGTCATGTTGAGAATGATGGACATTCTGCTCATCCTATATATGTAGGATTTTTTTTTTGGTTGAAATGTATATGGAGATTGACACAAATCCTTTTTCAAGGTTTTATATGATTTTTGTCAGTTTTCTAGAAATTCAATTTACACTCAAATAAACCAAAAAGAATACAAGGAAAATCAAACCAAAACAAATGATGTTTTTAACAATGCTACCTTCACAAAATGATGGAAAATCAAAATGATAATTTTTGCAAAAAAAAAAATAGAGTTATTTCACATTCATCATATTGTACTGAACTCGATTATTTGCTGTTATCAATTTTTCAGTTTTCCAATTGAGGTCTATCTTATAAAGATATTCAAATTGGATCGGTGATTGATTTCTAGGTATATTAGGAATAATTAGCTTTCTCTCGTGCATCCAAAACATGCGTGAATGATATGCTTGAAGTTCACTTTGAATAACACGCATGATCAGTTCATTTGATCTATAGCGCTATAATTATGACTACATTTCAAGGGACAACCAATTAGGAACCATGTCGATCGACCCTAGCTTCAAGAGTATAGAAAAAAAAAACTAACAATTACTCGATGGGAGATAAATGTCGAACCATTTTAGCCTGCTGGAACATGCAATGTTATATGTACTAAAAAATGTTTTACCAGAATTTCCTTATTAAATGACGTGGCGCTTTCTTATAGGACGGTTAACAAGTTAATCATCCGATATACGGGTCCCGCTTGTCTTAGCACTAATCTAAAACTTGCAACATCATTCATTAAATAAGTTCCCATAAGATTTTTCAACATATTTGAAATTTCAAAATTTCTAATAATTGTACAAATACAATTTGGATAGAAATTTGGACCTTGGGGGAGCTGGGCCACCCTTAGCCTCCCTCTTTCTTGGGCCATAGCTTGGCCTTCCTTGACTTAATCCTTTTCTGGTCAAATCCTTGGATTCATCTACCAAGATGGAGTTGTACGTGCCCGTACTCTTCTCCTTCAGCGTGTATTTTTTTTCTGGGCATTTTTATTTCGTGAAAAATAGACATTACTAGAAATGTTAGAAAATGACTTTGACTATATACGACTCGAGGCTCTCAGCTAACATTAAATTAAAATTGAGTTTGCAACAGTTTATTTTAACAATTTATCTGTGCTTCCCTTTGTTGTTTTTAGAAGATCTATTTAGCGACCAACTTTTATTAATGGAGTGTTAAATGCCAATAATTCTTCCTTAGTCATAAGAGTGAGCATGGTTTGGATAGGCGAGTCTCACCTTAGAACCGAAAAATACCCACTAAAGACGCGTTTCGAAAAATTGAAATTAGAAACTGCCCATTGATTCTATAGATTTACCCGGTAACCGGAACGGTCTAGTTACCGGGTAGATTCATGGAGCCAGTCCTACTAGCCAAGGACGGAGATGGAGACGAAGATGGAGATGGAGAGTTAAAGACGGTGAGGTGTGCATTGATCGAAAAGAGTGAACGAATGAGAGTAAGCATGAGGCGAAAGCGAAAAAAAAGTGTTTTTCGGCTCAATGTGAGGTTGTGAGCTTCGAGCAAGTTAGATTTAGTTGAAGGATTTAGGATTTTTCTTTTTTAAAAATAAAATAAAATATTATATTATATTATATTACTGGTCCGGTCCGAGTTGGCGGGCGGGCAGTTCCACGCCTGGAATCGGGAATCGAGAACTAGACCGGTACTCACTGGTTCTCAAAAATTGAAACTGGGAACCGGATCGGTTCCCTTAGAAACCACCGGTTCCGATCTAATCCCGGGCGATCCGAGCGATTTCCGATTCTTTTGCACGCCCCTACCAAAATTGTCTAGTTATATCTATATTTAGTCATACTGACAAGGTGTGGTCTAAATGGCAAGAGAGTTCACCAATTTTGTTATGAGTTTTTGGGTTTAAATCTTGTTGACAACATTCTAAAAGTAAAATTCCGAATGCATACGTGGGGGAGTACGCCTTTAAGATTATCCCAGCAGATTAACTAATTAAAGTGCATGAAAGTTGACACAGATATAAACTTGACCTGCTCTTAAAAAAAAAATCTAGAGCTCTTAAAAATGTTGCTTTTTTGCGCGCGCACACATTTTAATGCTGTTTAATCTTTAAGATTGTCCAAACAAATGACCAGTTAAAATAAATGAAAATTGACCCATATATAAACCTGACCTGCTCTAAAACAAAAAACCCAAAGCTCTTAAAAATGTTACTTTTTGCGCTGACACACACATTTTGATGCCGACTAATCTTTAACACGCATCATTCCTGTGGCCATCAGCTCATAAAATATGTACACCATTGAGGAAAATTTCTAAGACAGTTATCGGTTCATAAAATATAGATCGCGGACAAAACGACTTCATAATTTCACAAGAAATTCGCGAGTAGAGCTGCCGATCGAATAATTTTAAAGCATGACTTTTCATTCACTACATAGTGAAAAAGATCAGTCATATTTCCAAAATCACCATCGAATTTAATCCGCTAGACATGATTAGATCTGAGGGGCTCTTACTAAAATTGCTCATGCTCATGTGATTTTCTCGACTTTACTCCTCTAAATGGACGAAGATGCAAAAAACCACACAAGAAAAAAAAAATCTTTTTCTGTGACATCCGAAATTTTCTATGTTCGGTGATAATATTTCAAATGATTTTTCAAGACCGTATTTGTCTAGAATTCGATGCTTTGAGATTATATGGAGAGATGATGGTAGTTGACCTACCACCATATTAGTTGTGGAGGAGGACTAACATGCTCCAAATTATATTTTTGATGATTTTTTAGTTTAAATTTACTAAATTGAGATTTTTGAATGATTCGATATGTTATACCAATAATTTTAGTAAGTTCAAAATATTTTTCTGACTTTGTAATGCTTGGAATGGACATTGATTTTTCTTATTTACATACTAATTTATTCAATATTTTGGTATATTAACAAAATATCTACCTTGGAAAAACCTATAGTTGAGTCATCGATCCTTTTTTAATGTGTGCACATATCTTTTCATGTTTCCCTAAGCATTTTGACTTTCATGTTTGAACATTGAATTTGGCCATCAATGATATCATGCATGACATCCCTAATGACAACATAACACATTAATGTTCTTGATGATTCATTCATTTTTACTTGGACAAGAAATTTAACTCTCACCCATTCATTTACTTAGACAAGAAGTTTAACTTTATTCGTTCATTTGACTTGGCTAAGAAGGCTCTCTCTCAAAATATCTCCTTTATTAGGCCACTTGAATCTTTTAAATTGAAACATGTATATCTTTCTTCATCTCCAAGGCTTTTGATCTAAGATCATCAATTACTTTAACCTTAGTTATTGTTCAAGCCAATCAAATATGGCCATGTGTGATATTTTTGATAATATCCATCCAAAATTTTGCCATTTGTCACTCAAATAATAACTCACATACTCTTAAATGGTGAAATTAAACTTTGCCTATCAAATTAGATCGTGCATGACATCATGAATGACATAATGTTCTAACTCTAGTTTCATAATTATAACCTTAGCTCATTAATGCATTGATGATTGATTCTTTGACGAGAAGCAGCTATCTTCATCTGAACCAATGTATCTCCTTGAGTTCATCTGATCAGAACACTTGTACACTCTAGCTACTCCTAGAGCCATTTAAAGCATTTCTATTGGAACACACATTCTTCTATCTCTTAGACCTAATGATTTAAACCAAGAGCATTTATTATCTTAACATTGGTTAATCTTCTCATTCTTACAATCTTTATCTTGGACGAGTGTATTACCTTGGCGAGCTTTCACCTTCCCAAAAATAAAAGCCTTCTCATCATTTACTTCCATTTGCCAACTTCCTTTTCCTACTTTCATTTTCAAGTCTTGAGAACAAAAGCAAAGACACCACTTCATTAATTTCCAACTTCTCCTCAACTTTCGTTTTCAAATTCCGTGAGTAAAAGTGGAGATCCCGCACTTGTGTTATTAAAGTTTCAGTCTCAAATCTTTCTAGTTGGACAAAGTGACTAAAGCTTTGAGTTATCAAGTTATTTTTAAGATAAGTAAAAACTCTAAGAGCTAAGTTAGATTGATATACTTAGTACTCTTGACTTGGTTGTTTGATGAGTTGTGGATTTTAGTTTAATCTTTGATTGTTAAGTATGAAAAAGTTTCAATGATTTCATATTGATTTGTCGATGTTCATTTGACTTGAATCAACCTTCCAATGACATGGTCACATAAAGGATAAGAAAAAGGGCAAAGACGTGAAATTTGGACTTGAAAATGACATTCACGCAATCCTTACTATTGGTCGGCTAATTAAATCATTGTCAATTCATTGATTTTTTTTTCAAGATACCAATTTCCGTTTTAAGTTATTGATTTGTAACTTGTCTTTTTCTAGTGATAGTATTACGTTGTGTTAGTTGACTTGATGACTTGAATAGATGAGTCTCTGCATGTTGAGTTTGTGATTAATTGATGTCATAAGATTCGATAATGTAGAAAATGGAATGGTGAAATTAAATTAGAAAGTGATATTTTTATAATTCGACTTAGCTACCGATTTACTAGCTAAGTGTTGTTGATTAATCACATTATTGATTATTTGGGTGTCGAAGTTCATGTGGTTGATTCTTTGAGTTGTCAATGTCCACGTTGTTGATTTTCCAGTTGATTTGTTGATTGAGACCAAGTTGTCAATATGCAAGAAGTTGATTGTTAAGTTGTGTATTTTGTGTTATCGATTTATAAATTGTCGACTATTGACGAATCTACCAATATATGACTATATTACTATGGTTCACTTGGGAAATAAAAAGAGGTAAATGTGTTATTACTATTTATGTAAGTGATACATGGAAAAGACATGATGGTTGTGTTTCCGTAATGTTTTTGCATAAGATGATGTCATGTACTGAATGTTAATTTTAAGAATGGCTATCAAAGAGATGATAAATGAGTATTTGATTTCGTTGTTGATGCAAGAGTGATGTTATCATGTGCACTATCACTAAATGATTAATTGTGGAATAAGCATTATGAAAAATAAATTCCGTCATTTACATATTTGTGGCGATGATGCCCTGGAATTGAAATACCTCGTGTGTCGAGATGTCCCGGGGAGTGTTTCGGGATGCCTCGGAGTGCAGATGCCTCGTGTGTCGGGATGCCTCGGAGTTAAGATGCCCCGTATGTCGAAATGCCCCGTGTGTCGGGATACCTTGGAGAGTGTTTCCGAATGCCTCGAAGTGAAAATGCCCCGTGTGTTGGGATACCTCGGAGTTGGGATGCCCCAGGAGTCGAGATGAGATTGAAATGCTCATAACGAATATAATGCATATTTATGTATGTATAAATGCATACATTCATACATGCCTATTAATGAATTAATTGGTGATAATCACGCAACACAATATATTATGTCATCCGCTGGCATTTGAGTGAATGATCTTATACAATGTATTTAATGGTTTCTATTGGCATATCATGATAGTCTGGAAAAGATATTCCGTGTGTATAGCCACTAGGTGATATTGGTGTATTCTGAAATAATATGTCATTTACTTGCTTTGAGTGAATGAACTTCTGTTTTGTTGTTAATGGATTTCATCATCATATCATGATTAAAAAAAAAAAGAAAGAAAGAAAGACCACTTGCTTATGCATTTGTCGTACATGGTTATTACCTTGAATTCACGTTGTTTGTATGTACAAGGTTGAGTGGTAAGATATCTCCTACTTTAGACTTAAAGATTTCATTTACTTGTTTCGACTTATCCCTTATTTTTCAGATTTGTAGAACAGTTCCTTGGATATGTTGATGGAGGGGACGAGATAATTCCGGAGGCTATCAACCCTTGAGTTGGATGGTAGCTTGATTAATGTTTAGGCTCGCTTTTTGGTTTAGTATGGGAGTAGTGGTACTAGTGGACCTGACTTTCTTCTTAGAATTTTTGTAATGAGCATGTGTAGGTAACTAATGTTGTTAATATAAAGAAGCACTCGTGTGATTTCTTGTACGGGGTGTTGCAAAAATTTTGTTGTGTTTATGTATGCTTATAATAATTATAAGTAAAAATAGAATAGATACGTGTCGCGCGTGACTTTATGGGGCGTCACATTATTGATCAAGAAAATCGTATTTTAATAGCCACGAGCTCATCAATGATATAATTTTTTTAATCAACCCTTTTTCTTCTTTTTTAAAAAATAGATCTTTTGGATCTGGACGCTGCCAAAAAATGAAAAAAATCAAAATTACCCTGGCAGTAATTCGGTTCCACGCCGTCGAGGTTGACTGTTCTCAGCTCATCGGCACCGGACGGAGGACACGTGTCTGAACCAGGGGCACCTCCGTCATTTCATCCCGACCTCGACCTCGAAGCCGAGCGCCGCACGCCTGTCGTGGTGCCGCGTCATTGGTCGCTCCGATGGAGTCGGGCCGCAGGTGATCACAACCCCCCCAGTCGCCAAGATACTTTACTGCAACTAAAAAAAACAAAACCGGTACGCCTTTCCATCTCACAAAAAGAGAGAGAGAGAGAGAGAGAGAGAGAGCTACTCGGCCATGGCGTCGCCGCCGTGCGGGTGGCCGTGGAGTCCGATCCGCCCCTCGCCGACGAAGCCGTCGCGCTACTGCTCGCTCCAGGCGCGCCGGCGTCGCTTCGCCGCACGCTCTTTGCGCGACGACTCTCCTCGTCCTCGTCCTCCTTCTGCCGGCTACTCTTCAAATGCGGCCGAATCAGGCTCTCGAATGCGCGAGGCTGATAAGTTAGCCGCCACCTCGCGCCCGAGGCCGGAGCCCGAGGAGAAAAGCCGACGGCGCCATGCCGCCAGTTCGGACGCGGACGCGGACGTGTCTCCGGGGCGACGATCTCTGAGCTCCAAGTCGGTGCCGGGAAAGCGGCCTCCGCGGCGGAGGATGCCGTTCGTTTCGAAGAAGGTTCGGAGCATCATTTTGCTCAACGTCGTGACCTTTATCTACGGTGAGGCGTTGCTTTCTTAACCTGTCGTCGTTTTCGATTTGGCTGCTTTAGAAGTTGGAGGAATGTTTGGGAACCATCGGCATTTGTCAATTGACTTTGTGCGCGGCGGTAAATGACATCCTTTTTGGAAGTGGCACTTGATTTTAATATTCAGGATGGATGAAGTGGAGAAATGTAATTAATAATTTGGCGCGACTTTGTTGTGCCGCTTGAGCTTGCTTGCAAATTTAGGAAAGATTATAAGAAGGCCGACGATGTTTGGTGGAATGGAACGCTGAATGGCCAGGCAGTAACGTGTGTAGGAAGATGTTGTGGTGGAAATGAGAATTCTTTGTCGCATGTGTAGGTGCTCAAGGAAAGATGTGATTAAAGATGAGTATATTGAGGACAATGGCGGAGTCAAATGAGAGAAGCTTGTCCGAGGTCGTTCTGAACGGTGGTCTCGAGATGGTCCACCGTGAAGATGCAAATCTATGATGTGGGTGCAAATTAAAAAGGATAGACTACGACTCTAGAGACCCGGAACAAAAGCGATTTGAGCCCTTAGCCTTAAATCTTGATGGAAATTAAGCATAGTGAGTAAGATAGACAGTTGATTAGCTGATCTTGCACTCAATGGGATGAGGTTGGATCGTTTTTGTTGGTTTCACTTTCATAGGCTCGCAAGCTCTTCTCACTGGGCTTGCTAATAGTCCATTCGACTTTTCACAGACTGTCCCCTCCATACCCCAATCTGATGAAATGGGATTTTGCTTGCCATGCAGAAGTTTTTCGAGGCCCAATACGCCATTTGAAATTTTAAGCTCATGGTTACATGGGTGGATCTTATCTTGTGTGTCTATTTTCGTGAAACCTTTGATATCAGCAAAATTTTTATGCTCGAAGATTTTGGTCGGATAATGTTGCTTCTCTTTAGCAAACAAACCTTGGAGCAAGAGATATGGAAGTGAGAGCATGTGGTTTTAGATTAGGGGCGTTAGTTTCAAAAGTCTTGTGTGGTCCGATGGTTCAAATAATGTTGATCGGTGGAATGAAGGATGGCATCCTGTGGGGTTTCATATATGAGAAGTTATTTACCAAGCTAATTGTAGAATGTTCTTTCTCCAATTGAGTCATTATTTTCTTTTAGTAGGATGCTAGTTTACTGAAAAAATTATATGTTATGCGAACTATCCGTCTTTTTGTATGCATGATGACTTGGGGTAAACTGCCAATTTTAGTTAGTTCTGAAAAAGGGAAAAATATTTCAAGCATATTGATTTTTTCCAGTAGTCATGTACATTTAATATGCATGGAGTCATCCACTTAAGTCAGAAATGCAAGTATCCTTATTCTTTATGATGTTTAGCTTGATGCTTCTTTGTCTCTGAATCATGTTAGACTCTTCCAGTTTGTCTCTTTTGCAACTCTGATTGAATTGTCTTTGGTTCTTTTGTGGTGTAGCGAGTAACATTCCAGTTGTGAAAGAGGTCGAATCAGTCACGGATCCTGCAGTTTTTAATGTTGTCAGATTTGCTGTTTCAGCGATTCCATTTGTGCCCATGGTGATTCAATCATGGGATGATGTACAGACACGCAATGCAGGAATAGAGTTGGGGATTTGGGTTAGCCTAGGATATCTTATGCAAGCACTTGGTCTACTCACATCTGATGCGGGTCGTGCAGCATTTCTGTCTATGCTAACTGTGAGTTCCTTGATAGCGTGTTTATTTCTTTTTCAGCTGGAACCTATATTGTCTGGTAATTGCTGAAGAGCAGCTTGCTCTAAAATAGAATGTTGAGGCACAAATTTCGACGTATTGTGGCTAAAATTTTCAGATTATTGTGGTTCCATTGCTCGATGGTATGCTAGGAGCAATAATTCCCACTCGCACATGGTTTGGGGCTTTTATGTCTGTTATTGGTGTTGCAATGCTGGAATCTAGTGGATCACCTCCGTGTGTAAGTATCTTCTGTGCTTCAACATTGACAACAATTTCTAGACTGATAGGGCAATTAATGAAGGACATACACAAGCAGGTCCATTGGATCATAATTTCTACGAGGTTGTTATGAAGATTATCCAAAATCTTCTGTTTGGATAGTCTAAGCAGTTTTGCTTGAAAATAATAGGTCGGTGATCTATTAAACTTCTTGAGTGCAATATTCTTTGGAATCCACATGTTAAGAACCGAGCGCATTTCCAGAGCGACGGATAAAAGGAACTTCCTACCTCTGCTCGGACATGAGGTTTGTTTACACCTTATTCTGTTCAACATTTACAAGTGACCGCACTGCTGCTTGTTTCTTGTTTATATGAACAAACATTTGTAAACTCTCATTAGGTATGTGTAATTGCTATTTCATCATCATTGTGGTACTTCATTGGAGGCTGGATTAGTGGCAACCAAGAATTTGATGCATCGTCTTGGACATGGCCAACGATTCGGGATTCTGTGGTTCAGTTTCCGTGGATACCAGTACTTTACACAGGCATATTCTCAACTGGTTTGTGCTTATGGGTAGAGGTATACCTCTCTCTCTCTCTCTCTCTCTCTCTCTCTGGGCTTGGCTTTTTACTTTCCTTCATTGCAACTCAAGTTAGTTTGACACAGTTATGTGATTTTATAACCATATTATGATCTGATTTAGATTCTGCTGTACCAGTATGACACTGCCTCTGCTTTCAAGAGTTTCCTATAAATAGAAGCTTCTATTGTGTTATGTTATTTCCCACTAGGCCCTCATTTTTCTAGCCATTCTTCTTGGGCTGCCTCTAGAGAAGTGGATTTATATGCTGGCTCCTTGCAATTGAGGCCTGAAGCTCCCCAATTCTTCAAAGTAATAAGTGGTTGATTCAGTTGCTGCATCCTGAACACCATCATTTTTAATCGTAGTGGCATCTTGTTTGCCGCTTAAGCATCAGATATTAAAAGCGAACTTTTCATGATCACATTTCGTAATTTTTGCAGATGGCTGCTATGTGTGATGTATCTGCCACTGAAGCTGCCATAATTTATGGGTTGGAACCAGTTTGGGGTGCAGGTTTTGCATGGTTACTCCTTGGAGAAAGGTGGGGCATCACTGGCTGGATTGGCGCTGCACTAGTACTGGGTAAGAATGTTGTACATACATTTATCTTTCCCTCCTTGCCTGTGGGAATTACATCCACAAGTCGATGTTATATCTGCCTCAAAGTTATAGGTGAATCTACATGATTGAACAGTCCTCTGTGTTTAAAAGTTCTACATCATGCATTTGTTAGATAGATTTTGTCCCCCCACAACCACCACCAAAAAAAATGTGGCCGTTTTACCCCTTTCTCTCTCCTGGGCTATCTCTGGTCAAGTGATACTAACTTACTGCTATATTTGGGTTATTGTTTCCTTGTCAAGTGCTAATACTGGATGAGATCCATGCACAGTTAGGTGGTTGGACTGACGTTTGAATTGTTAATTAGTAGGCTCAGTTTTCGAATTATGAATCATACAATTCAGTAAAAAAAGTCCTACAGTGGCTTGAAAAAGAGGCTAAAGTCACTATATTAGGTATTAGCTTCAGAAATTTATAAAATAACCTAACCTGTTGAGAATCTGGTGAAACAATGGCAAATATGTGTCCAATGTCCAACAAAATCAATCCATGTTATCTCACAAAACAGAAAATTATCAATCTGATTCTTCCCTTTGTTCGAAGTAGATTCTCTCAAAACTCCCCCTAGCCCTTTCTTTTGAAACAGCCATTCATATTGTCTCTCAACAACAAAAGGTCATGTGTTGATTCTGCTATTATATTCTTGTTAGAAGTCTAAATTGTAAAGAATTGCAAGTTAGTATCTCGTCCTTCATTTTGTTAAAGAGTAAATAGGCGAGGAAGATGAATGGCATGGTCTTAAAAAAATCCTATCGAGTTAATGCATCTAACTTAAATAATTTATGATTATTGTCAAATGCTGGCTGTCATGGGTAAACCACAGGTTGACCATGTATGACGATTGACAATGTAGCGTTCCTGTAGCAGCTAATAACTTTCTGATGCTTCTTATGGTCCCATGTTTGTGGCTTTATGCAGCTGGAAGCTTAACTGTGCAAATATGTGGCTCTTCTCCTCCATATGAATTGGATGACGACGAGGAAATGACTAAGAATGTGCTGGTTTCACATGAACAGAGCGGCTTATCCTCTTCCCCAGTTGTTGTCAGTTCCAAGAAGGGTAATCCTGACATGTTCAAGAAGTAAGAAGAGGTGTCTTGATGTTTCTTGGTTGAAGAATTTCGTCATTCTTTTATTGCAGACTCAATGTTAATGAGTCCTGCTGATGGATGGATGGTCGGCAGCGGTTCTAGGGTTCTGCCTTTGCATGATAATTTATATGTATATGTGTACATCTGTATATACGAGGAGATACTAGGGAAGAAGAACATAGATAAATGCGTAGGTGCTGCCATCCCTTTATTTTATTCTGAGGATGGTCACATAACAATGTATATTGGATAGTAAAGATCTATAATCATAATAAAGAGGATAGAGAATGATCTAGCACCACTTGGCTCTGTACATTGCATATTTCGTGAGGGGGGAAAATAAACACAGAAAATCAACCCCTTTTGGGGATAAAACATGGACTCAAGGCATGCTTTAAGGATGTGGTAAATTTTATGCCTGGTTAGATTGTTGGCCCTCGGTCTGTTCCTTTAGTGTAGGCCACATCAAAGAGCTTACCATCTCCCATTCAACAGAATTGCTTCAGAACCTGCGAGTTTCCTTCAACGTATCAAATTTTTGTTTCTTGTGGTTATTGAGATTCTTGATCCCTTTTCTTCTCTTTGGAAGGAGAAATGTCCTTTTCAACCACAGTGCCGGCCCATGCGTGTATGTGATTGCCAATAGAAAAAAATTGCTTCATTTACTTGTCCATAGCTAGTCTTTTGGTTTCGGTCCATACGTATCATTGTGAGGCTTTTTATCTCTTCGGCCGATTATATTACTTAATATGGGCCTGCAACTTTAAGGGACTTCCAACTGTTGCCTCCCGCTGAATTTCTTGGGTCCTACCAGCACTGGTCTAACAAAGATTGCCGAACTGCTATTGTATAGAAGCTACTATTTCACTTCATCGTGCTGCTCAACGCACGCTCTAACCTAACAGAACATCTTTGACGCACAATCTTAATCTTTGTTTGTACAAAATGAGTTGATTCATTACATTATTTGTGCATTCACATTCATTTGCATAATTTAATCGCCTATGTATCTCTCATTCATGACCAAGAGCACGAGTGAAGTGGTGTAAAGGTGCATAAGTTGTACCATTCAAGGATATTTGAGTGATATTGTGAAATTAGGGATTATGATTAGCATAGGCATCGGAACGGGAAAATTACCAAAAAAGTTTTAAACCTTTTGCAATTGTGTCAATTTAGTTCTAAACCTTTTTTTTTTTTTGCCAATTCAGTCCTAAACCTTTTGTAAATCAACCAATTCAGTCCATTTGGCTGGCCGGCTCTGACGTGGCCGCCGGCCGGCTAACGTGGCGCCGGCTGGTGTCTATGTGACAATATTTTAATATTTTCGATTTTTTCCTTTTTTTTTTCCTTTCCTTCTCCCCCTGGCCTGTCCGGCCAGGGGGGAGGCTCGCCAGCGAGGGCGGAGCTCGCCCAGCCATGGCGAACTCCGCCTTGCCGGATCTGGGTGAGCTCGCCATGGCTGGGCGAGCTTCGCCCTCGGCCAAATCTGGCGAGGCGGACTCGCCCTGCCATGGCGAGCTCCGCTTCGCCGGAGCTGGGCGAGGGTGGAGTTGGACGAGGCTTGCCCAGCGGCGGCGAGGGCCCAGCTTGCCATGGCTGGGCGAGCTCCGCCCTCGCCGCCGTTGGGCAAGCCTCGCCCAGCTCCTCGCCTAGCTCCGGCGAGGCGGAGCTCGCCTTGGCTGGGCGAGCTTCGCCCTCGCCCAGCTGCGGCGAGGGCCCAGCTCGCCTCGCCGGAACCGGGCCCTCACCAGCAAGCCTCCCCCCTGGCTTGACAGGCCAGGGGGGAGAAGGAAAAGAAAAAAAAATGAAAAAAAGAAAAAAAATTCAAAAATATTAAAATATTGCCACGTGTATGCCGGCCGGTGCCACATCAGCCGGTCGGCGGCCACGTCAGCGTCGGCCAGACAAATGGACTGAATCGGTTAATTTGTAAAAAGTTTAGGACTGAATTGGCACAATTGCAAAAGGTTTAAGACTTTTTTGGTAATTTTCTCCATCGGAACTGAGCTTTCCTTCAGGTAAAAGAATCTCCTGGCAGTCTGGCTTACCTGATAGAAATGCAAGTATTGTTAATTAATCGAATTAATTAATATTTTTAGGGTAAAGATCATTTTTCTTTCCCCATGAGTCGAGCTACCCAATCCTTTTTGATAATGGAGAATATGGAGGCTGCAAACAAAAGCGGTTTGAAGTGATGGGTAGAATCGAATTCGCATCAGTCGCTAAATTTTCCGTTGTTTAAAGTAGAGAACACTGTTAAGGCTCGCTCCTGCCTGATTATTTAAGACAAAACGGACGACCAATTTGATAAGTTTAGGAGGATGTTGGGTATGATTGACTATTCTCATATTCCTCCACTCGCCTTGATTACATGTAGTAGTACACACGATGCAGATGTTTGGACAGAGAATTTGATCTAATTTTCAACTTTCCTAGGGAAAAAGTTGGGATTAAACACATGCCGACACAGTAGAAAAGTAATTTATTCCTTTCTGTTATTGTACGTGCCATTTCAACAATTTGGGCATTCATGCCAGATCGAGTGAACATCATTACTTGGATGGTGAAGCACGTACTGTGAATTTGATTAGCGGAAGCAAAGAAAGCCATAATTCGGTCTGAGATGGAGGGGTCACAACTCCACAGGGTAAAAAGCTTCCACTAAAACAACAGGTTTGTGACTTCAACAGTGGAATAAAGAGTGCATAATTGCGTGCACACCGCCGTTTGTATCTAGTTTATGTAAAGAAGTTCTTTAATTTTAGAAAAGTGACTCCCATAAACTAAAAATGAAGAATGCAATGCAAGGTACCTAGAAATAAAAAGGAAAATGCTTCACAAATCGAATGACACTCGACATTTGGAGATCTTTTGGATAGCCGAATCGCCCCCGATGGCTGCTTAATCCTGAAGCCGTAATGATGACATTCGAAACAGGATTGTCGCAATATCATGCAAGGCAGTATGCCTCGTCAAAGAGCCCGAAAGGGTATATCAAATTGAATAGCATGGGGAAAGTTATCAACCGCAAGCGTGCGAGTGTCGAACAGATTATTCTTCTAAAGGGACCACGCCACAAAGTTAAAGACTTTTCAGACAGCCTTTCGCCTGTGATACCATTTTGACTTTATAGGGGGTCATAGACTCATTGCAAATTGCAATCCTACTTATAGTGTTTAAGATGCTCTATCAGGCGTGGCTCCATATGTGATTTCTCTAGCATGATCACCAGTCCAAAGCTAGAATATCTCAAACCACGAATAACCCGACATATAGTACGGCCTATGCCTACTGTGTGATGTATTTATAAAAAGTACAATAAGATCTGGCTACTCCATTACATTTCAAACTACTATAGTCAAGTGCATGCCGGTAAAATCGGGCATGAGATGTCAGATCCAAATCAATACTTAATCGCCAAATCCGTAGTCGACGGACTCATGAAGAGTAGATGAAGAGTGAAGCTCGAGTGCTTCATAAACAGCTAGGCTCATCTATGGTGGCGATCCTTGTATGTAGATTCCAGACTTGTTCTAGACCTGTCCAGGCGCGGCCTCACCTAGCTCATGAATGGTATCTAAGAGATTAATATGGAAGGGAATAATGCTCGTATGGATGCTCATTATCGTTGGGGGAGCATCACTTCCTTTTTGTTTTGTATCTCGATTTTGCCTTATGAACCATCAACTTTCTTCCTTGTTCTTGCCCTTTTCTTTATCAAGACACGCTACGCTCCATCATCTTCTTCTTTTTCTTTATCAAGAAAGGCGCTTCATCATCATCTTTTCTTCTTTTTTTGGGTAATTTGTTGTGGCCGCTGTGATAGTGAAGACACCCGAGAGAGAGAATCCAATGCCAATAGAACCAACCATCTTTTCTTCCTTCAACTAGTTAGCCTTTCATCGCCCAAAAAAAAAAAAAAATAAAGGTTAGCCGTTCTTTTAATGTCACAATGTCTATATAATGGCAACACAATCATTTCAAATCACTCGCCCAGAACATTTTGATCGTGTTTCTTGGGTTTCTATTCTTGGTGTGGGTTGCTCATATTTCTAGGGTTTGTGACGAGCATGGCTCAGACACGTAAGCTCGAAAAGCAAGCACTGATCAAGTCCTCGCCAGAGAAATTGTTCGACGTTTACAAGAACAAGATCAACTTGATGCCCAAAATCAGTCCCGACAAGTTGCGCAGCATCCAAGTCATTGAAGGTGATGGTAAGAGCGTTGGCTCTGTGAGGCTTTGGACTTACTTTCTCGGTAAGCATGTCTGAGAAATCAATCATTCTACCAGGCCGAATTGTATCCAGTTGTTCTTACTTAAGTGTTCGGATGATTATTTTCCTCAAGTAATCCTCATCCGAAAAGAGTAACTATCTGCAAAACCCGATATCACATTTTAAATCACAAAGTCTCTTGTCCTATCCACACAACATTGAGATTTATGTTGGTCACCTAGAATTTTCCTTCAAGTTTGTGTACTATGATGTAAATTCTCTCCTTGTTATAAGCTGAAATATTAACTGATAATCATGCTAAAAACATATACCTTCTTGGCCATATGAAATCTGCTGACCTAGCTAGTAATTTTCTTTTTCAAACTTATGCATTGGATGGAATGTATAAGCAGGCGATTCTGTCGTTGCAAAAGACAAGATATATGCTGTAGACGAGGAGAACAAATCGATCACATTTGAGATCATTGGCGGAGAGGTCACCAAGTACTTTGCGAGCTATAAAGCCACCATTCAGCTGGTCTCGGAGGGACAGAATAGCTTTGTGAAGTGGAGCGTTGCATATGAGAAGATGAATGAACAAGTTCCTGATCCTCACCCTCAGCTTGACTTCTTGATCACCATGACCAAAGAGGTGGACAATTACCTTGTCCAAAATCCCTAAACACTTAAAAGAGAAACCTTTATGGCATATGCAGGGGTGTGGGTTAATTTGCAGTAATTAGTAGACATTGATCACCAGCTTTCCTTGTTGAATAATTTGTGAGCATAAGATTCAGATTTCTCTGTGTGACTAGCTCTATTATCTATAGTTGGAGGGCAAGTGTTTCCAGTTCTTATCCTTTTACCATGCTTGATAAAGTCAGTGTGTGTATTTAATCAAAAGGTTCATATGAAAAAAGAACTTCATGTTGCGTTGGTTCTTAAGTTTTGTAAGTGCCATGTCAAAAGATTGGTTGTCTAACATCCCATTTGTGCTGATTTGATCCTTTGCATGTTCTCCAGGTAAGTTGGCATAAGTTTCGTAGGTTGTGCTAGAATCCATGTGATTCATATGCATCCATGATTCGAAAAACTACGAGACATGTGAGTCTACATGTGAGATTCACCTGATTTAAGGACCGCTATTCATAGAGACTATGTTTGGTCATCATATTTAGTTGGATATAAAATGTCCGATACCTTATTGAAGAAGTCCTAGGATATGAAGTTTGATATAATTATTGGTCAGGGTCATGTGATATGATCACATTTGAAATAAATAATTATTAAACATCAAATTATAACAAAAAGCACTTTGAAAACCCAACCGGAGAGAGAATTGTGGCGTTTGTCAAATTCGAACTAACTATCAGCCTTCCGGAGATCCTATTCAGGCTTATCCGACCTCCTAGGTGAGATCACTTTATCGGGGAGATACTCAATCTATATATTCGGAAAAATTCTAGTCAAAGAGGACACTGAACACTTATATTTAGGATGCTAAACGTAGCATATATTAAGTCAATGCAAATATTGTTTCCCTTTCTACAAAATCCGCTCAACACCAAAAAGGGGATTTCCTCTTTGCATTCTTTATTGGATTGGGCCAAAAATCGAAGTTTGTGAGTGCATAGGCTTGCACAGATCAGGCCTTCCTGACGGATTGGGCTTCGCCAAGTATTGTATAAATTGTGATATATAATTTAGAAAGTCGAGGCTAAATTGTCGAAAAGCTTGCAGTTGCATTTCAAATCTATGGTAAATTACAAAAATCATCTTCTCACCTTACTTCTTATATCAAATATATTCCTCACATTTTAAAGTTACAATTATCATCATCACTTTTTACAGTTGATTTGAAGATGCATTTCTCACTCACACATAACTTACCAAATCATCCATTGAACCGGCCCAATCCTTACTTTTGCAAGCAATGGCCAATTTCGGCAACAATCTGGTATGACAGGTTCAAGTTTGAAGATGTCGATTCTACACATGCTAGTTGTTGACTTGCAAAACTAGTTGTTGATTACATGATTACCGATCGACTACCAAGATGTTGACTTAGACAATTATTGTTTACTTCGAATCTACTAATTGACTACCTAGAGGGTAGAGGCTATTTCTGGTCGATTTCTTTTACTATTTGTCGATCGTCCAATGTGTCTATTCAATTGCTCAGACCAGTGGACAAATGTGGAGGATCAAGTCAAGTTACAATAATGCATTTAGTCCTAATTATTAAGCGTCTTAATACTTAGTTTTATGAGTCTTAAGTCCTCGTTTCAACAAGTCTTTAATTTGGTGTTGCTTTCAAGAGTCTTAATTATGTAAATACTGCAAGAGTCATCTTGGTTTCTAGGATTCAAAGAGTCTTTTCGTTTGCTTAGCAGAATCTCTCAATAAATAAAGGTGTAATATCATTTGTAAGGCAAAAGATTTGAATTTGATAAATATATGAGATTTTACTCAAGTGAGAGAATTTTTGTCCTCTCTTTTTTTAATCTAAGTTCCTTGGTGGTGAATCAAGAAGTCTTTTATCCTTGACCGGTGGATTTCCTTTAGGCCTTAGTGGTGAATTTCTCCTATCCCGAAGTCTTTTCTCCTTGGTTGGCGGCTTGTCCTTTATGCCTTGGTGGTAAACTCCATCTATCCGAAGTCCTTTATCTTTGGATGGTGTTGTTTTTTTATGTCTTGGTGGTGAACTTCATCTATCTCAATCTTTATCCTTGGTTGGTGGCATTTTTTTTAATGCTTTGGTGGTGACCGTCATCTAACATAAATCACATTATCACTCAAAACACATCCCACACACGCATCAATTTCCCAAACTACTCTCACTAGAGGCCATGGCCACTCTGTCTGTCTTTTCCCTTGTGTCATGGCTGCTCGACCTCCTCGCTGGAGCCATGGCCGCCCAATCTCCTGCTTGTCGGCAATCAGACGATGTCGGTGTATGACTTTTCCCCTGTGCCATGGCTGCTCGACCTCCTCGTTGCAGCCATGGCCGCCAAATCTCCTGCTTGTCGGCAATCAGATGATGTTGGAGCTAGTATGACGTAGATGAGATTTAGTCAATATGGATGCTTACATGGACACCACCGTGGGAAAATTTATCAATATTGAACAACGTGAGAGTATGATGTCTGTAAATTTTAGCCAATGTAGATGTTTATGCCTCACGTGGACGTTTAACATAAAAAATTTAATCCACGTTACACACTAAAGGCTATGTTAGCTGGATTTGGTTAAATTGTTGTCGGATGGACTTGATTAAAAAATTTATAAAAGTAAAAAGACTTGATTGGAGATCGATTAAGAAAGCGTGAATGCACATAATCGAAAATTATAATTTCTTTTTAGGTAAAACGGGGGAGGTGGATCTGGTGGTCTTCAATAAGTAAACACTTATCGACCAAAAAAAATAAGTAAACACTTTTCTAAAAAATGTACACTTTTTCAAAGACCCTAATATCTAATAAGAAACCCTCCTGGTCCAATCCTAGACACAGTAAGATACTTTTTCAAACCTTTCGCTCTTCTATCCATCAAACATATGCGGATTCAATCACAAACCTAACCCCAATAACACTTTGAAAACCAAGGGAGACCCATCATTTTCGGAGAACCATTCAATGTCTCCCAGCATTAATTTAATACCTTACTTTTTTCGATTGAAGACAGTGAATATAGCATGAATCACGCGATTACTCGTTCGACAATCATATTTGTTTGGCCAACCGACAATTCGAATTCGATACTTCACAAAAATTTGATCGTTGGGACTGACAAGTCGCCACCAATTATATTGCATAAGCATCAATGTAGCAAATGCAATTACTGATTATAAGTTGTATTACACACCATTCTTCAAAATTCCCAGTGAGATATCCTCTCCTTCATTTTCAAGCGATCACTGATTAGTAATCAAATACATCCACAGTGTATAGTTGGGAAAATTGTTCAATTAGTTTGCAACCTATTGCATGAAAGCGAATTCAGTCTTAAACTTTTCAATTTTGTCGATTTATTCCTAAATCTTTGCACGGCCAATGTAATTCTTCCGGCCAATTTAAATATTATTGATTGACTTATGTACATTTTCTTTTGATCAAAATAAAATTTAAAAGATATTAGATGGATTTGCTATATTATTTACAAATTAGTTGGTTTTGTATAATGACAGGATTATTGAACGGTTTATAAAACCTAATCCATCTCGCACACCTCATTAGGTAATATATAGTCTCTTTTTATATTATTATGAGTATCTACTATGTTTTCATTCTAGCTATGTAATGATATTCAAGTTTCCACCTTTAACAAAGCATCACTTTAGCATCTTCTTTTATTGTACATTTAGGCAAGTTCAAAAGGCAGAGTAAATTATAGGAAGAATACCAAATGAGTTGGAAGTTGCCAGGAGAGAATGATTATACTGCATCCAGGGAGACCGAGGATGAGCCTATGATCAACCAAATTTCTAGGGTTTTGTCTGGTCATGGATGACTTTCTTCAATGACAATTTGGTGGACTCACCCTAGAGCTCTGTTTGGAAGAGAGGGAGGGGAGGAAAGAGAGAAAGAAGCAAACGCACCAACTCTAAACCTTCGCTTCTCTTCCTTCTCATCAGAAATTTCAACCCTAATTTTCATCACCTCATCACCTCCATTTTTCCTCGGTTCCCAAGCAAAACCTAAAGAAGTAGAGGAAGATTTTTCGAGGAAAATTTTCCAAAAAAAACTAAATTTATTGCACTTTTGCCTATTCAATTTTAAACCTATTGCATTTTTGTCAATTCAGTTATAAACATTTTCACTTCTTGCCAATTGAATCCTGAACTTTTTCACCTCTTACTAATTGAGTCAATCCACTTAATTTTGATCGGAAATCGTTGACGTGGACGCCGGCCATTTTACATAGCACTGACGTGGCCAATTTTTCATATTTTTTGATTTTATTTTCTATTTTTTTCCTCCCTTTCTCCTCCTCGAGCCGGTCGGCAGGCCTCGGTAACCGGACATAGGGTAGGGCCAGTTACCGAGGCTTGGTGACTGACTAGAGGAGGAAGAAGGGGAGGAAAAGAAAAAAAAGAAAAAAGAAAAAAAAGAAAAAAATTTGAAAAATATTAAAATATTTTAAAAATTATCCATGTCAGTGCTACCTAAGCCAGTTGGTGTCCATGTTAGCGATTTCTAATTAAAATTTATCGGATGGACTTAATTAGCAAGAGGTGAAAATATTTATGATTCAATTGATAAAATTAAAAAGTTTAGGATTGAATTGATAAAAATTTAATAGATTTAGGATTTTATGGACAATTTTCCTGTTCTTTTATCCCATTGTTATAGTTTCCATCTGCTATCTCATCCACAATTCGTGCCATATGTCCACCGTATTAGTTGGTTCTCCCCATAAACCACCTCCGTCTCTTGCTCTCCCTCTCTAAGAAGCCGACGTTGGGACGTCATTGAAATCTGACCATCACCGCCAAGATCTTGGCTAGATGTTGATGGTGTGGCAAGATCCAGAGGAGGTGGCTCTTGTAGATCGTGTTACTTAGTGGCTATCTGGTTAAGGTGACAAGACAAAGAGATTCGACGCTTGATGACAAGTCAGACGCTAGCTCAGTTTCCACTCTGAGAGAGAGATAGAGAGGTCCCCTCATCGACATCGGTGGCAGGTGGCGAAGCAGCAAAGGTCGAAATTGATGGGGGGCGATTGGAGGGAAAGAGATGGGTAATTGGCGTTGGGGTAGGGATAAACATGATTTCAGGATAAAATTTGAAATCAAAAAATTAGATCGATGGAAATCTGTCCAGTTTCAGATTTCAAGATATGCACGGTAGGCTTCACGTTCTTAATATTAGAAAATCTAGTTCGACGGATAGGTTTTGGGTTCTACCTAAAACTTGTAACCTTAAATAAGTTTTTTGTATTTTTTCTGGTCTATGTCTTCCTGTGATCCTATTGTATTTTGTGGCGTTCAATGTTGAGTGTATAATCTCGAGTCACTAATCTGAATTTTCATTTTATGATTGAGACTTTTATTTTGTTAATGTTTCATATTTTTCATGTGTTTGAATATAAGTTGTGATTAGTGGTTGTAGCAACAAGTGATTGTCATTAAAAGTGATGATTCACTTCTATTGATTAATTAATAATACATGTGAAACTTGGATAGACCCTCGAACCGATGGTGGAATCTGTGATAGGATAGTTTTAGGTTCTACGTTATGTGGGGTAAGTTTCAAGTTCAAAAAAATAGGAACCCGTTTCAACGGGTAGAACCAAGTTTCAGGTGAAATCTGTACGAAATTTGGAATCACTCACTTCTAGTTTGGGGCAAAGAGTGTAGAAAAATGTAATTAGGGCGTGCTAGGATTCTTTTAATACAATCTAATTTTTCCTAAGTTGTGAACATGCAAATTCAAGCCACTTTCTTGTCGGAAATGTTAAATCGGCTTTCTGCCAATAAGATAACCATACGCATTGAATATCCATATTTCTTAAAAGCTCCGGTGTATGTGCCATACAAGAAAGAAAGAATTACCATAAATCCTAAAAGTAAATTATGCTTACTGTGACACATTTACCTCAATTTTTCTTTGTAACATAAAAAATCCAAAACTTGTATATGAGTGGTACATTTACCCTCTATTAGGGTTCTACTAAAAATTGCACGTGGATCCGACGTGGCATTATTAATATATTTTCAAGGAAAAGTAGCGCTGATGTGGTGCCATGCAATGTCATGCGAGCGCCACATCAAAAAAAGATTAAAATTAAAAATAAAAACTAAAAAAAAAGAGAAGAAAATCCGAAGTACTTTTCATTGCATTCAAGCTCGCGATTGCACGACCAAAGCCCCTTGGGCACTCGTCCCTCGCTGCCTATTGCCACCTGGACCTTTGGTGGCGTTCGTGGGCCCTTGCTTGACTGCCCGCCGTTTCTGGCCACGGCGACCACGTGCTTTGAGGCTAGTTCTGGCTTCAAAGATTTGCACTCAAACAAATCCCCCCTCCCCCACATGTGAGCCTCTTTCCTTAGGGTAGCTCACTCTGGTAAGAATCCTAGGACCACGTGAATCACGTTGTGGGACCTAAAGTAGCGGCAAAAGTGAACACCAGTCTATATAACAAACAAGCACACCACTTTTTCTCAACACTGGCCAGTGTTGTGCCAAACTTGTAGAATTTCTGGTGTCTCAATCTTTGCGACAAAATGGCTCAATTGCATGGAACACTAGAAGCTGAAGTCGAACTGCAATCACCGGCTGACAAATTCTTCAAGGTTTGGAGGAGCGAATCGCACAAGTTGCCCACCGCCACCTCCAAAAACATTCAAGGAGTCAAAGTTCATGAAGGTGACTGGGATCAGCATGGAGCTATCAAGATTTGGAATTATACCGTTGGTAATTCATTCAATTTTGATCTCTCTAGTCACTAATTTACTCGATGTTGTCATTGAAATTCATTTGATGACCCTATACATATTGCCTAACTTCTTTTGCCGGCGCAATTGTATAGAAGGAAAATCCGGGGTGTTCAAAGAGATGGTCGAGTTTGACGATGACAACATGTCGTTCACCCTCCATGGCATCGAGGGCGACGTCTTCGACGAGTTAAAGGTTTATAGGGCGGTATGCAAGCTCATCCCGAAGGAGAAAGGCAGTCTGGCTAAGCTGAGCATCGAGTACGAGAAGTACAAGGAGAGCGACCCTAACCCCGACAAGTACATGGCCTTCTTCATCGACGTGACCAAGGACACTGATGCTCACGTTTTAAGCGCATGAAGGCAAAGATCATGGCATGACTGTGATCATATGTGTAGTTGTGCTACATTATGCTTGAGATTCTAGTACTTTCATGTATCTAGACCCAATAAATCAGGCTGGTTGATCAGGTGATGTTAAGTTGACCTTGGGTTTTGGGATTATCAGAATCGTGTATTGTGTTCGTGTGTAATTGTGCTTGCAATAAGACAATCGTGGTTTTTGCAAAATGATTTGGTCATGGGAAGCTAGCACATTCTTCGATTTGATCCCTCCATGGATGAATGTCCAAGATTTCCAAAAAATGGCTGGACTTCGAGCACGTTCACTTAACCACTTCAGTTGCGCACTAGGATATAGAGGAATCACATCGTAACAATGCCGAAACTTAATTGCAATAAACGATATCGAAATACATATGAAATGAGCTTGAACAAAGATTATAGTTTGGAAGTGTAGTGGATCCAATGGACACGATTTTTGGACATATTTCAGGTGACTTCTTAGGAATTTTAGATTGTCCCCCGTGTGGTTTTTCACATATTGAGGTTCCAGAAAAGAAAGTATCCTAGAATTAAGAATCTATGTATCATGAAAATTATGAATCATAATGCGCAAATTTATAAGAATATATACCAAGATTTGATGAAACTTTACGCAAGAGTGTTTAAGAAGATATAAGGATACAAAAAAGATTTTAGAATTAGTATTGTTTAGTTAGTTTACGAAATCCATGTTTTAAATATAGAAATTTTGAATTTGCTACTATTTCGTGATATAGATTAGATATATTATCCTTTTTAGGTTACACTTTTCTCTGTTGTGTCTCGATTGGAGAACAAAAGGCTTCTTCATCCTAAATCAGAATACATTTAGAGAGAGAAGTCCTTTGATTTCACACAAAGTTGAGTGTTTGCAAGATTCTTCTCGTATTTGCGAATTTAGTGTTCAGGATTCCTGTTTATTCATTTACGTTGCATCAGTACTTTGAGATGCTATGACAATGACCACACAGCTTCTGCATTCTCTTTTTTTTTTTCCTCTTTTGGCCATGACAACAATTTCACACATGTAAATGTGTGTGTGATGGATGTACATATAAATATTAGAATGTTGCTCGCACCATTGAAGCCTCAACGAAATTGGCTAATCCCAATTTCACATACATACATAAAGCAATGTAAATCCTTCCATTTTTAGCTGTGGAGCACAAGTATAAGAAAGGGATGATCTTGCCACTCAAGATTATCTCTTTGAGAGGTGGGTTTAAGGTAAGAATAATTGTTTTTTGTTGGCCAAAGATTTGGGCAATGTGCCAGAACGATAAGATTTGCTACTCTATATAATTAGCTAAATATTATTTGACTAACGTTGTACGATTTGTGAAAATCCACGAGCTATTAATTAAATATACATTTGTTTTTTGCAATGCGAATGCTTATTCAATACACGGGTTAGTTAGTGGATGAAGATTGGCTGACTAAAACATGAAAACGATGCCAAGGATCACATGAATCATGTCTTGGGAGACCATGTAGGAACATATATTATGGAAATCAAGGGCCTTCATCTTCTACACAAGTGAAGTATATCCATGATAATTTCTTTGCACATAAGCCTTTTACTTCGAATTTTGAGCATGTCAATACGTTTAGTTAAACCCACCTTTCATCACATCTCTTGTATAGAATTTCTTTCGCCTAATACCTTCAAATGCGCACTTAAACAATTCCCTCACGTGTGAGCCTCTTACATTAGGCTAGCTCCCCCATAATTCAAGTGTTTAGCTACATCAACATTCTCAGCTTGAATCTCCACCTTAGCCTTGCCAAGTTTGGTTTTGTTTGCAAGAATAACATCTGCCCTTCTGACTCCCCCTTCATCGTCTTTGCCCAACCAAACTTGGCAAGAAGCTCGAGACACCATTTGCCACCTTGATCAAAGAGCCACATTCGAAATTCTGTTTTTTTGTTATATTCACCTGACATCGATCCTACTAACCATCAACTATAATACCACTTATTGAGACGCGTAACAAAAATTCGATATCTTTCATCTGTGGATATCATTAAGAGGGCGCCCAAGTCTTAAGCCCATCGATATATCAAGTTAGACTCATTTCCATTCAAAAGTTAAATCAATGAATTATGGGTCAAATTTACTCCTCCATCTTACGTCGCACCTATAATATGGAACCTTTTTTTTTTCACACCACAACGACAATATAGAGCAATGGTGAGTACATCTTATAACGGATCGAAGATACCTTGAGTCCACCTATTGGCCAGCTAATTGATCCATTTCATCATTTTATGCGTTGGCTACGATCTCAAGTGAACCTTGGCATATCAATCAGCTTAGAAGATGATCACCACTCGCAACTTGGGTAGAATATTAGAGCATATTATGAGAATGCACGAAATGTATGAATTAGGCATTTAATTGCTGATGACCGACAAGAATAGAAGCCTTATATTGCTTCTGTTATTTAACAGGCCTCAGCTATAATTGCTCAGCATATCCTTTTATTGGTCTAAACTACATTTCATAAAGCAATCGGCCATAAAAATTTGCCTGGTATGATATGATTAAAAAAAATACCAAGGACCACGTCAATCATGATGTGGGACCTAAAGTAGAGACAAATATGAACGCCAAAGTTATTATTCAATGTGCAATGGTTGCTATAATTTCCACTCGTAAAAGATTAACTATTTTTAAATCGATTTGATTTTTTTTTCTAAGTAAAGTTTCTTGAATTTATTTTTTCTGGGACAAGGCCAAATCTTGAGTAGGAGGGAAGGTCTCATCGACTCTATCCACTCTTTTTGGATCATCCCAACCGAAGAAGATTTAGGATCTTGTTGGAGGAGGAAAATTTTTTATGCATTCATCCTTGGGTGGGTAATTCACTTAGCTATTTAATCTTCAATTTACGATAGATAAAATTTACATCGCCTTCTTGACCATTTAAGTCTTAGGGTTACATTATTATTCAGATTTCAATGGGATATTCAGAATTTTTTGAACATCCAACTAATTCTTACCATATGCGGCAATCCTATTAATTATATCACATATCGGCAAGTAATTATTTGAGACACGTAAGTCTATGTTCTTTGGAGTGGTCCGGGAAGAATACTAAAGTATGACGATTCAAATTCAAGTCTTGAACGAGAAGAATGAACATGCTTACCACTTGAACAACCCTTCTGATTTTTAAGTTGGATCATTTAGTATGATATATGAGTCAGACTTATTTTAACCATTTCCTAGTTCCATTTTCTTTCTTGCGCTCACCTTGAGTTTCTTGTTGTCGGCGGCAAGCATAAAATCTTTCCATTCTTTATTCAATCTATCATTCATACGTACTGTATGGTATCTTAGAATTACGAAAGTGATCCTCAATTTTCCTATTAGTCACATTTTTCATCCAGTGGTTTCAATAATATCAAAGTTAATGTGCTTTGTACCTTGTTTTTTCTCAGAGAAAAACCAAACTTTGCCTTGTCTATTTTACATAGCTGTTTGGACCCCATGATTTGAAGCATATGTCTTTATCTGAGGGTACAAAATGTATGATTTCAAAAGTCGAGGACACATACTGAATAAGGAAAGAAGGTTGTGGATGATTATTATTATTATGACTGTCACAACGTTTCCTTTTCATGTTTCATTGAAAGAGAGTTCAGTTGCCAAGCTAGCTCCTTTTCTTCAAATCATCGCGATGGGATAGAAGTACCGCCCTTTTCCGAAAGAACCGAATTTGTAGAAGTATTGTCAATTCATGTGATAGCTTGAGTGACGTAGTGAAGACATCTCCTCGCATTAGGCGTTGAGATAACATGTGAGTATGACTACAGCATGAAATTGACTATTAATTGGAGTACCTCCATTTTTTGAAGGATGTTTTTGTAGAAATATTGTCAATTAATATGATATCTTCACTAATGGAGTAAAGATATAACCTCGCATTAGAATTGGGATAAGCGTGAAAGTTGCTTATGGATTGGAGTACCTCCACTTCATCAAGGACGATTTTGTAGAAGTATTGCTTTTGCAGTGTTTAGATAAGCTGTAATCTCATAGACGAGCCAGAGACAACAGTCCACATAATGTATAATGCGCAAATTTATATGAATATATACCATGATTTGATGAAGACTTGCACGTGAGTGTTTAAGAAGATATAAAGATTTTCAAAAAATATTTTAGAATTAGTATTGTCTAGTTATTTCAGGAAATCCATTTTTCAAAGATAGAAATTTTGAACTTGCTGCTATTTTGTGATATGAATCAGATATTTTTATCATTTTTAGGTTACACTTTTCTCTATCACGAGTAAGTTTCTCGTTTGGATAACATAACACTTAGAGAGAGAATTCCTTTGTTTTGACACGAAGTTGTGCGTTTGCTAGATTGTTCTCATATTTGCGAAATTAGTTTCTATATTTCTGTTTATCCATTTATGTTGTATCGGTACTTTGAGATGATATGACAATGATCACACAGCATCCACATTCTACTTTTTTCTTCTTTGGCCATGACAACAATTTCATCCTTGCATATATGTGTGTGATAAATGTACATATACGTACTGAAATTGTTGAGTGCGCCTTTAAAGTTTTGACAAAATTGGCAAATCGCAGTTTCACATACATACACAAAACAATGTAAATCCTTTCATTTTATCTACGGAGCACAAGTATAAGATAGGATGATCTTATCACTCTAAGATTAAACTCTTTGAGAGATGGGTTTAAGGTAAGAATCTTTGTTTTTTCTTGGCCAAAGATTTGGACAATGCGCTAGATTGATAAAATTTGCTAATCTATACAAATAGCTAAATATTATATGATTTAAGTCGTACGATTTGTGAAAATGGATGAGCTATAAATTAAATAAGATTTGTTTTTGGCAATGCACATGCTCCGCTAATAAATCGATTAGTTAGTAGATGAAGATTTGTTGACTAAAACATGAAAACGATTACCAAGGATCACATGAATCATGCATTGTGTGACCCTCTAAAAACGAGAAAATAGCAAGTGCTACATCAATAGCTTATGTGGCATACGTTTTTTCACCCCGAACCAATTAGGAATTGACACGTGAATTTAGTTAAACAAAATAAAAAATCTCAATCGACCTTACTTTCCTCCTCCATCTCCAGCCGGCTTGAGCCTAACCTCCCTACCTCCCTCCGCCGTCGCCACTGGCGAAGTTGTTGGCGCTGTGTCCAAGGCGATCACTGCCAGGCCTCCGACCTTCTCTGGTGTCTATGTGGTCGGCATTCCTTCACTTAACTTCGTTACGGTGGATCACACCTGGAGTCGTAGTGACGTAGTTGCAGATTTGAAAGTCGGCCAACGTTGCTCGCGGCCGTGGATGAGCCACTGTCGCTGAAAGCGAAGTCGACCACTGTCGGACATCCAACCTTCTCTGTCGCTGTTGCAGATCTGGAAGTCGACCAACATCGGTCGCGGCTGCTAGGAGAAAACAAGACAAAGAAAAGCTTCATGATTCATTCACACTTTTTTCTTTTCTCTTGTTTTCAAGAGTGGCATTCAGATCTGGGCTCAACCGAACCTTTAGATTTGGAATCGTCATGTTCGTGGCCATGGCTCCAAATATGGAACTCATGACTGCGAGCTCCATGTGGCTATTTCAAGACTACATTCGATAGTTACAAAGATAAATTTGCAAAAAAACGTTGAAATCTATGATTGATTGGTTTTTTTTTGTCGAAGATTGATTAAGGGTTTATAAACAGTACGATGTGGTTATTTAAAAACTACGGTTACAAACGGTTATTGAATTTAAGAAGATAACTTTATAATACTATCTTCAAAACAAGTAACTTCCCGGTTACAAGAAATTACAACAACACTTATTTACAAGAAGTTACAAAAATTCCAAAATAACAGCACTAAACATAACCATCAAGCAATTACCTATCATCCAGCAATACTTATCTAAAAGAAGTTACATATCTGAAAATATTACTACTCGGCATTTACATGTTGATGTTGATGACTTCATCCCTAGTGAGGCTTTTCATTGATAATTGATATTTGCTATCGATAACATCCTTCAAGTGGTCAACTAATCTTTTCATTGATGACTTCTGGTGTTTACCAAGCTCTGTTATTATCAACTAAGTTTGTTACTTGTCGATTATCACCAAAAGTTGATCATTTTTTGATACCACAATAATGTCACTTTCCTAATTATCTTCACTTTCAATCAATATCGGGGTGTTGTAAAAATTTGAAAAAAAGAAAATATTTCAAGATAGTAACACTCTTCAAATAAAATTCTTTAAATTTTACCTCCTTATTAAAATTTTAAGCTTTTGAAACTTTTTCACCCTAATTTTCATGACCTACATTTTCCCTCAATTCCCAAACAGAGCCTAAGGGAGTAGTTGCAGATCTTTTGTCCCATTGTTATGATTCGTGACATATGTCCTCCAATTATTTGGTTTTGGACACAAACAATCAAATTCCCCATTCTCTCTTCCTCTCCCTCTTCAGGAGCTGACAACGAGACCTGTTGAGATCTGACCATCACCGCCAAGATCTAGCATCATGACAACGAGGCTAGATCGGGAGGAGGTGGCTTAATGTATAAACTGTTTTTTCCTCAATCAGTGGCTGGTTAAAGGTGACAAGATAGACGGCGATGGGAGGGAGAGAGAGAGATGGGGATTTGGTCTTAGAGGCAGAAAGTGTAGAGAGATGTGATTAGGGTGGGTTAGGTTTCTTTTGATAGAATCTAATTTTCCTAAGTTGAGTTCACTTAGAATTACTTTTATTAACACACAAATTCAAGCAATCTGTCATGGCAACAATGTTAATATCGCTGGCCGACGATAAGATAACCATACCCGTTGAATATCCATATTTTTCAAAAGGTCGAGTGTATATGCCATACAGAAAAAAAATATTAAGTGTATGTAGAATATTTCAAAGAAATCAACCCAAATATGCGGATGGTAATATCTATAGAGAACGTCTACGTAAACCGAGATTATATCACAAAGTTTTATACTAAGCGACTGTGACAGGCTTTTTATAAGGTCTTGATGGTGACCCACTTGATTAAATGTTTACTTGCACTCTGTCATGTTACTCAGTATACAAAACTTTGTAGACCAGTCTTAGTATATCTAGCGTTGAGATTGGTGTATAACAATTGTTAGGAGCACAAAAAAAGCTCAATACTTTCACTTGGGGAGATGACGAAGAGAGAGCAAAACTCTGAACCAATCAATTCAGCCAGTTAGACTTGTCTCCGCTTTGAAAACAAGAACCGATGAGTTATTCGGCTAAACTAATTGCTTCACTTCCACCACATCTTTGGGAGAGCCCAACTCAAATCCTATAAATTTATCTAGTTAGACCTATCTCCACCTCCAAAAGCTTAAACCAATGATTTATTGAGCCAAATTAATTGCTCCACCTTACACCACATCACTAATGTGAAATTTTTTTCACCTGATACCTTCACACATGCACTTAAACAAATCTCCCGCTACGTGTGAGCCTCTTGCATGAGGCTAGCTCCCTCTTAATTCAAATGTCCTACATCAACATTCTCAACTTGAATCTCTACCTTGGCCTTGTCAAGTTTAGCTAATGGTCGCATGAATAACATTTGCACTTCCAACTCTACCTCAATGGCCTTTGCCGGGTCAAACTTGGCAGGAAGCAAGGGATACCATCTACCACCTCGATCAAAGAGTCACGTTGTAAAATTCTTGTTTTGAGATATATATTGGACGTCGATCCTATCAACCATTGACTAAGATAACACCTGTTGAGACGCTCAATATAATTTTGATATCTTCACCTGTGAAGATCATCAAGAGAGACCCTAAATCTATGCCCATCAATATATCTATTATCTAGTTAGACTTAGCTCCACTTAAACATCTAAACCAATGAACTATATGTTAAGGACACCTCTTAATAGATTTTGAAGTTGACAAAATTATCTATGTTAATTTTGTAAGTCTGAAACGTGCTCTGAAGTATTTTGATCTAAGTACATATATTTTGGAAATGGCAACTTCAATACTTCGAGAGAACTAAATTTTTTGGATACTCAGACTTTACGAGGACCAGAAGAAAGACACTCAGACTTTACAAGAACCAGATCGAGAAGTTCAGAGTCTACTGTGAAAGTCACTCAGACTTTATGTTTAGCAGATGAAGAACTTTAGACTTTACTTTTGAAAGGTTCAGACCTTACTGAAAACCCATACTAACTTAAGTTTTGGATGAGAAACAAGAATTGGAAGTTATCTAGACTCTGAAACTACTCAGAACGAACATAACGGCTAGTGATCTGGCGTGACTTTTACAGAAGGAAAGTTTTGATTGACTCAATCCTAAAAAGCTATAATTGATTGATAATCAAACATTAAGACAAGTGTATTTCACAACGGATAAATCTCTATTTATGGAAACCAAGATTCTGGTTGTATGGACGATCGGATTCAGCGTGATTTAGATTTTGTCAACCAACGGCTACTCAATCGATTTTATACAAATCTGTCCAAGGTGAAGATTGGAAGATAATACTCTGAAGACTGTCAAAAGGCTAGTTTGGAAGTGGAGGAGTATAAAAAAAGATTAACGAGGAGCAGAAAGCATAGAACAAAGTCAAGAAGCAACAAGTCCAAAGTTTGAGCATATTCCAATTTTACTACTTGTCTTTCCTGAGCCATAATACTGAGATCTTGAGAAATATTTTGTAAGAGTGATAGTGTGAGATAGAAAATTCTATCATTTATTGAGTGATATCACTCAGAACTTGTAATCCTTTTTTATCACATAGTGAAATTCAGCCAGTAGGCTGTCAGCGTAGGAGAGTGGATGTAGGCTTGATTTAAGCTGAATCACTATAACTTCTTGTGTGCAGTTTCCCTAACCCTAAACTCTTATTCTATTTTTTAGACTGCACACTAGCACATTAGCTATAAAGTTTGCTCAGAATCTGAATGTCTTTCAAACTTTAATCTTGATAATTTGTTTTCGCTTTAAAAATTGATCAAAAGTTTTAGATCACCTATTCACTCCCCTTTTGGTGATTCTTGCTAGCTAAATCACTATGTGCCAAATATGGAACCTTTTTCGCTTGACATCTTCAGACGCCCATCACACTAATAATATAGATCAATGATTGAGGCATCTTATAACTCATCAAAGATACCTCCAGTCCACCTATGGGCCAGGTTATTTACCTATTTCATTATTTTATGCATTGGGTGTAATCTTAAGCTGACCTTGGCAGATCAATTGGATTAGAAGATGATTTCCACTCAACTTTCATAAAATATTAGAGGTCATTGTGAGAATATAAGAAATGTATGAATTAGGCATTTAATTGCCAATGACAGAAAAAAATGGACGCCATGAATTGCTTCAATTATTAATGGGCCATAGCCATAATTGCTCAGGCATATCTTTTTATTGGTTCAAAATACATTTTATAAAGCCATTCCCAATAACAATTTGCCAGGTAAATATAAGTAGTAAACACATCAAGGATCACGTGAATCAGGATGTGTGGGACCTGAAGTAGAGACAAAATGAACGCCGAAGTCAATATAAGGAACAAGTCACGCTACTTTTTTCTCGACACAGGCCATTGTTTTTGACAAACTTGGTGAATCTTGGTGTCTCCATATTTATGCCAACATGGCTAATTTGCGTGGAAAAGCCGAGGCTGAAGTCGAACTGAAATCACCGGCTGACAAATTCTTCAAGATTTGGAGGAGCGAAACCCACAAATTGCCCACCGCCACCTCCAAAAACATTCAGGGAGTCAAAGTTCATGAAGGTGACTGGGATCAGCATGGAGCTATCAAGATTTGGAATTACACTGTTGGTAATTTATTCAATCTGGTCTTTCTAATTATCAATTTTATTCCATGTTGTCATTGAAATTAAACTGATGACCCTGCCTAACTTGAACCTTCTTGATTTCGCCGGTGCAATTATATAGAAGGAAAATCTGAAGTGTTCAAAGAGAAGGTGGAGTTCGACGATGACAACATGTCGTTCACCCTGCACGGCATCGAGGGCGATGTCTTTGACCAGTGGAAGGTCTTCAAGCCAGTGTGTAAAGTCATCCCAAAGGAGCAAGGCAGTGTGGCTAAGCTGAGCATCGAGTACGAAAAGTACAAGGAGAGCGACCCTAACCCCGACAAGTACATGGCCTTCTTCATCGACATGACCAAGGACATCGAAGCTCACGTTTTAAGCGCATGAAGGAAAAGATCACGGCATGACTGTGATCATATGTGAAGTTGTGCTATATTATGCTTGATATTTCTAGTACTTTCATGTATCTAGACCCAATAAATCAAGCTGGTTGATCAGGTGATGTGAAGTTGAGTTAGGTTTTGGGAATTTCAGAATCGTGTATTGTGTTTTTGTGTAATAGTGCTCGTAATAAGACACTTATGGTTTTAGCAAAATGATATGGTTATGGGGAAGCTAGTTGACGCAGAAGTGCGATAGAAGAATTGACTGAATAAGAAAATTCGACGGAAGAACAATTCGTCTTCCAAATTTGGAACAACTCCAAAGAACTCAAAAGTTTTTATTCAATAATACTGTGCTTTGATTACAAGACGGACATCCTATATATAGAGATAGGACACCTAATACTAATGGAAACTGCCTGAATGGTAATATAGGAAACTGCCTAAATGATAATATAGGAAACTGCCTAAATGATAATATAGGAAACTGCCTAAATGATAATATAGGAAACTGCCTGAACAATGTGTTCACCGGTCCCCCTAGGTGCATCATCCTCCCCTGCTAGAGAAAGATTCGTCCTCGAATCTGCTTCGCCTTCATTGTCGTCATCAATCTCCTCAGAATCTTCTTCCTCTTCAGGGTAGTAAGGTGACAAATCTGCTACATTAAAAGTTCCGGATACATTATACTTACCCGGTAATTCGATCTTGTAAGCATTGTCACTAATTCGCTCCAAAACTTTGAAAGGTCCATCAGCTCTAGGTTGAAGCTTGCCAAACCTACCAGCTGGAAATCGTTCCTTCCTAAGGTGAATCCAAACTAGATCACCTTCCTTGAAGACAACTCTTTTCCTGCGCATATCCACACGTTGCTTATACTTCATGTTCTGACTATTGATCTGATTATGAACCTGGGAATGCAGCTCTTTGATATACTTTGCATGTTCCTCAGCTTCCGAGCTAAATTGCTTGAGAACTGGTATCGGTGTGAGATCTAATGGAGTAATTGGATTACGCCCATAAACCACCTCAAAAGGAGTCTTGCCAGTAGTTCGGTTCTCTGACCTGTTATATGCAAATTCCGTCTGAGGCAATGCCAAGTCCCACTGTCGCGGATTATCTCCAATCAAACTCCGCAGTAAATTCCCTAAGCTTCGATTGACAACTTCTGTTTGACCATCAGTCTGAGGATGATGAGATGAACTAAACTGCAAACTTGTTCCCATGTACCTCCAAAGAGTGCGCCAGAAGTGACTCACAAATTTCACATCACGATCTGAGGTAATGGACTTAGGAATTCCATGCAGCTTAACAATCTCCTGCAGAAATAATCGAGCAACCTGTGAAGCATCATAGGACTTGCTACACGGGACAAAGTGGGCCATCTTCGAGAATCTATCGACAACCACCATTATTGAATCCTTACTCCGCTGCGTTCTTGGCAAACCCAAGACAAAGTCGAGACTAATATCCTCCCACGGTGCAACTGGAACAGGTAGGGGCATATACAATCCTGCATTAGTACTCTTGGTCTTTGCCACATGACATATCCTGCACCTCTCTATAAAACGTGTCACGTCACGCTCCATCCGAGGCCAATAAAAGTGTTCACTCAACAAGGCCTTTGTCTTATCCACGCCAAAGTGTCCAGCTAAACCGCCCGCATGTCCCTCAATAATAATAGATTCCCTCAAAGAACATTGAGGAATGCACAATCTGTTACCTTTAAATAGGTAACCCTTCACGATCTGAAATTGTTGAAAAGGCTCCGTTTTGCTCTTCCTCCAGATATCCCCAAAATGAGGATCATCAACATATAAATCTTTAAAAGTGTCAAAGCCTAGAACTTTTACCTGCATCGTAGACAGCAAAGAGTGTTTTCTGCTCAATGCATCTGCCACACTATTTAGCACTCCTGCCTTATGCTTGATGGAAAAACTGAAAACTTGAAGGAACTCCACCCACTTTGCATGCCTTGCATTTAATTTGTGCTGCCCATTGATGTATTTCAAGGCTTCATGATCAGAAAATAAGACAAACTCTTTCGAAATAAGATAGTGCCGCCAATGCTCCAAACTCCTCACAATAGCATAAAATTCTTTATCATAAGTTGAATATTTCCTTTTTGCCTCGTTCAACTTCTCACTAAAGAATGCCACAGGTTTACATTTTTGACTTAGGTCACCCCCAATACCAACACCTGAAGCATCACAATGCACCTCAAAAATCTCATTAAAATCAGGAAGCACGAGAACAGGTGCTTCAGTCACCTTCTTCTTTAATAATTGAAAGGCAGCTTCTGCCTCCTTAGTCCACACAAATTTACTTCCTTTCAGACAATCCGTTAGAGGTGCAATAATAGTACTGAAGTCCCGAATAAATCTCCGATAAAAAGACGCAAGCCCATGAAAGCTACGTACCTCATGAATATTTTTCGGAATTTCCCAATTCGTAATAGCCTCAACCTTAGCTGGGTCCATATGAATGCCCTCTTTAGTTATTATATAGCCCAAAAAGGTCACACGATCGGTAAAAAAGTGACACTTCTTGGTATTAGCATATAATTTCTGTTCCCTCAATGTCTCGAACACCATTCTCAAATGCTGCAAGTGTTGATAAGTCGATACACTATAAACCAAAATATCATCGAAATATACGACGACAAACTGGCCAATAAAAGGACGAAACACCTGATTTATCAGTCTCATAAAGGTGCTCGGTGCATTAGATAACCCGAAAGGCATTACCATCCACTCATACAGACCATCTCGAGTTTTAAAAGAGGTCTTCCACTCATCTCCCGGACGCACCCTGATCTGATGATATCCACTTCTCAAGTCTATCTTTGAAAAAATAGTCGCTCCATGCAGTTGATCAATTAAATCATCAAATCTCGGAATAGGAAAGCGATACCTGATCGTGATTTTGTTAACAGCTCTGCTATCCACGCACATTCTCCACGACCCGTTTTTCTTAGGAACCAATAAAGCTGGCACTGCACAAGGGCTCATACTCTCTCGAATTGCACCTTTTTCTAATAGTTCCTGCACTTGCCTCTGCATCTCCTCATGCTCCTTAGGATTCATTCTGTAAGCTGCCTTATTAGGAATAACAGCTCCTGGAACGAGATCTATACAATGCTGAATGTCCCTCATGGGTGGCAATCCAGGTGGCAACTCCTCTGGCACGACATCAGCAAACTCCTCAAGTATAGGTAGAACTTGAGTTGAAATTTCTGGACTATCAAGATTCTGCTCCATGACTACAACAGCAAAAAGCTCTGGGGCATTCACCGCCTCCTCCTGGAACTCTGATTTGGAAAGCATATTACTTTTCCCTTCTTTTCTCAAATCTGAAGGACCTAGAGTAATAGTCCGGCCATCCTTCTTGAAGGTGTATGTATTTTTGAATCCATCATGATGTGTTTTCCTGTCAAACTGCCAAGGCCTCCCCAACAGAATATGACAAGCGTCCATTGGAACGACGTCACCCCACACTTCATCAGCATATTTCTTCCCAATCGAAAACTGCACTAGACACCTCTTGCTCACTTTTACCTCATTCCCCTTCCTAAGCCATGACAATTTATATGGCTGAGGATGTTCGACAGTTTTCAACCCCAACTTCTCTACCATAGTGGTAGATATTACATTCTCACAACTTCCCCCGTCAATGATCATACTGCACACCTTTCCCCCACTAGTGCACTTAGTATGAAATATATTATGCCTGAGCCACGATTCATCATCTACCTCAGCAATATTTAAAACCCGACGCACGACTAAAGACTCACCAGAATCGGCATAGATAATGTCCTCCGGATCTGGATCTGCTTCTGCTTGCTCGCCATCAGATTCATCATAAGTTGGGTCTTCATCAAAAGTTGGATTATCTACTAGTGTCACAAATTGTCGATTCGGACAATCAGCGGCAAAGTGCCCGAGTCCTTGACACTTAAAACATCGCTTGCCTGCAGCTCCTCCCCTGCTAGATCCAGTACCACCCTGCTCTCCTTTTGTTGTAAATTTTGAACCAGCGCCCTTAACTGCTGCCGGGGCTGAAGAACTCCCTACTTTCCCCCGGGACTCTTTATCTGACCACTTGGAACTGCTGCCTGTCCATTTAGAACCGCTGCTAGACCACTTGGACTTACTGCCTTTTCTTTTAAACTGCCCCTCTACCTTTAGGGCTAGTCTACACACATCCTCATATGTCCAATACTGCTGCAATTGGACAACATCAGAGATCTCATAACGCAGCCCTGCCAGATATCGTGCAATTGTCTGCTCGTCTTCCTCTGCCACATCACAACGCATCCGCAAACGATCAAATTCTTCTGTGAATTCCTCAACTGTTTTATCATCTTGCTTGACGTTATGATATTCGATAAACGCCTCTTGCCTATAATGGGTAGGCAAAAATTTTTTTTGCAATAACTTTTTCATCTTCTCCCAGCGATCCACCTTCGGCTTTCCCTCTCTAGCGCGTTGCTTTTTTACGTGTTCCCACCAAATCGAAGCATGTTTTCGCAGCCTAATAGCCACTAACTTCACTTTTTGCCCCTCAGTTATGTCTTTAAGATCAAAAATCCGTTCTACCGTATGTAACCAATCAATAAACTCATCAGGATGAGCTTTACCATTAAACTCGGGAATCTCGATCTTCATTCCGAAATTTTGAGAAGAACGCTGATTTCCAGGTCGTACTCCTCGATTTCGCCCCTGGTTCAGAACCCCGAAAGGGTTTACGTCTTCTTCGTCATCATCGGATGAATCCTCAGATTCCGCTCCTTCTTCGGATTGAACGCCCAACCTCGCCTCCGCAAGTTGTCGCTCCAAATCCTGGATTCGTCTTCTCTGTTCTTCAATTTCTATGCCTCGCAGATCTCTTAGACGCGGTTGGTCGTCTGCTTCAGGAACGCCTCCACGCCCCCGGCCACCACGAGCCCGCCGTCCATGACCGCGATTCTGTTCAGCCATTGATTCAAGCAACCTGTGCTCTGATACCAATTGACGTAGAAGTGCGATAGAAGAATTGACTGAACAAGAAAATTCGACGGAAGAACAATTCGTCTTCCAAATTTGGAACAACTCCAAAGAACTCAAAAGTTTTTATTCAATAATACTGTGCTTTGATTACAAGACGGACATCCTATATATAGAGATAGGACACCTAATACTAATGGAAACTGCCTGAATGGTAATATAGGAAACTGCCTAAATGATAATATAGGAAACTGCCTAAATGATAATATAGGAAACTGCCTAAATGATAATATAGGAAACTGCCTGAACAATGTGTTCACCGGTCCCCCTAGGTGCATCACTAGTACATGCTTTGATTTGATCCCTCCATGGATGAATATCCAAGAATTGGACTTCGGGCACGATGACTTAGCCATTTCGATTGCGCACAAGGTTATATGGAGTAATCACATCGTGACAATGCCCAAATTAATCGCAATAAGCATCATCGAAGTACAAATTAAATAAGCTTGAATAAAGATTATAGTACGGTAGTGTAGTTGATCTGATGCAGGCGTTTTTTAGACATATTTCACGTGACTTTTTAGGAACTTTCGATTGTTCCTCGCATGATTTTTCACATATTGAGCTTTAGCCTAACTGGCCAGAAAAGAAGGTATCCTAGAACAAAGAATCTACGTAGCATGAATCGTAATTTTGTTCAACAACTTTTTGCCTGGACCTTAGTATTGTGACTATCGTCACAATTTCGCCGATGATGATGAGGTGCAGCTTATAAACGATTGCTAGAGTTGTTCAAAATGTTCTCAAGCATCGAAAATTTAAAATCTTGCACGCGACTGTATATTTTTTTTAAAGAAAAAGTTTTTCTCTCTCCCTCTCTCTTCTCTCTCTATCGTCTTCTTCAAACTTCAGTCATGGGGGATGGTTTGAGCTAGTCTCACCCTCCCCTCAAGTTGATTTGTTTGAGTCTTTTTGTTTATTTCTTATCTTTTCTTCTCTCCTAATCTAGATCTGGGAGCTTTCTTCTCCTGGTCTAATTCTAAATTTGAGAGTTTGAACTCTCCGGATTTAGTTATAGATCTAGGAGCTATTATCTCTCGCTTTAAATCTAAGAGTTTAATAATGTTTTCAAAGATTTGTACCGCTGTACTCTGTCCATGTATAGGTTCCAATTTCAATGACGATCGCATGAGTTATGACATCTCGCTGAACTATGAAAATTTGCTCTTCCAAAAGCTAGATTTCAACACGTTTTAGTTGTCTTTGTACGGGGATGGTGTCGAGAAAGCCAAATTTAGGTGTGCACCGCCAATTGGCAACGCCGTAGTTATTGGAGAAGGAATTCCAGCGTGTGCTCATCACTGATGATATAGGAGATCCAGTAATCGGCCGTCGATTATTCTTCTTGACATATCCATTTTTATGAAACAAGTGTATGCTTATCGGTGCTCTATTGATCCTCCTCATTTTCTGGATTTAGCTTTGTTTTATTGAATTATGGACTTTGCTCCAACAGGATTTTCTTTGCCATGAAAGTTTATGTACTTCTTATGTATCCTGTTGAGTAATTGACATGCGACTATATTGATATGCTAATTAAGTGGTGGCACATATCTTTTTAGAGATAGCTTTCCGTGATCCTATCACCTCAAAGCGAAATCAAAATGTCATGATGTTAATAATAGTGAAGGTACACATGTCCCTGTCCTCTAGATTTCTGCCATGCTTGGTTTATATTTGGTTCAGGATCACCAAGAAAATAGACAATTATTACTCAATATGCAATGGGTGCTGTCATTTCCACTCGTAAAAGATCAAGTATTTTAAAGTAAGTAAAGTTTCTTGAATTTATTTTTTCTGGGACTAGGCCGAATCTTGGAGCCGGTGGGAAGGCCACATCAACTCTACCCACTCTTTTGGATCATCTCAACCGGAGAAGATTTAGGATCTTGCCAGAGGAGGAAATTTTTTTATGCATTCATCTTTTTTTGTTAGGGTGATACTTCACTTAGCTATTTAATCTTCATTTTACGGTAGATAAAATTTGCATCGCCTTCTTTACCATATAAGTTTCAGGGTTACATTATTATTCAGATTTCAATGGGATGTTCTGAATTTTTCGAACATCCAACTAATTATTACCATGTGCGAAAGTCCTCTTATACCGCATATTTCGGGTAGATAATTATTCGAGACATGCAGGTCTATGTTCTTTGGAGTGATCTCAGAAGAATGTGCAAGTATGGTGATCAAATTCAAGTCTTGAGCGAGAAGGATGAACATGCTTATCACTTTTTTTGTCAGAATAAAAGGTTATTCAAGCCTTGAATGAACCTTTTGATTCTAAGTTGGATAGTTTAGTATGGTATTTGAGTCATGCTTATTTTCAACCATTTCCTAGTTCCATTTTCTTTCTTGCACTCACCTTAACTTTCTTATTGTTTGCGCCAAGCGTAAAATTCTCTCTGTTCATTGTTCAATCTATTATTCATACTTACTACATAGTATCTTAGAATTACGAAAGCGATCCTCAATTTTCCCATTAGTTACATTTTTCATCCAATAGTTTCAGTAATATCAAAATTAATATGCTCTGTACCTTTTTTTTCTCAGAAAAAGACCAAACTTTGCCTTGTCTATTTTACATAGCTGTTTAGTCCCCATGATTCGAAGCATGTCTTTATCTCAGGGTACAAAATGTATTATTTTAAAAGTCGAGGATGCATACTGAATAGGGAAAGGAGGTTATTATGGATGATTATTATAATTTTGACTGTTATATCGTTTCCTTTTCATGTTTCATTGAAAGAGAGTTCAGTTGCCAACCTAGCTCCTTTTCTTCAAATCCTCGCAATGGGATATATAGAAGTACCGCCCTTTTGCCAAAGGACAGAATTTGTAGAAGTATTGTCAATTCTTGTGATAGCTTGAGTGATGGAGTGAAGACATCTCCTCGCATTAGGGTTGAGCTATGACATGTGAGTATGACTACAGCATGAAATTGACTATTAATTGTAGTATCTTCATTTTTCGAAGGATGATTTTGTAGAAATATTGTCAATTAACATGATATCTTCACTAATGGAGTAAAGATATAACCTCGCATCAGAATTGGGATAAGCATGAAAGTTGCTTATGGATTGGAGTACCTCCACTTCCTCGGGGAAGATTTTGTAGAAGTATTGCTTCTGGAGCGTTTAGATAAGCTGAAATCTAATTGGCGAACCAGAGATAATAGTTAAAGGTAATGTGGCTAGCAATATCACCTAGAAAGGTGGGGTGGGGGGTGGGGGAGGGGTGGTTGAATAGGTAATTATGACCAAACTTAACAAATTAAAGCATGATTGAAACAGTCAATATTAATATTACGTGAAGATAGAGTTTGAACAGATATTATGCTATTATGCTACAATGTCAAGATTAATATTACGTGAAGATAGAGTTTGAAGAGATATTATGCTACAATCAGATTCATTATGCTATAATCAGATTCACTTGTGTGGAGTATATTATCAACGATAATAATAAGGAGTTAATGGATAGAGAAAATTGCACACAGAAATTATAGTGGTTCGGTTTATTGCAAGCTTACGTCTACTCTCCAAGTAGACAACATACGGTCTGGATTTCACTAGTGAATCAATCAGAGGTTACAGAAGTGAGTGATAACACTCAATCTTGATAGATCTCACTATCTCATAGTCATTTTTTTTTGGTTTTTCTACACCTCTCAAAGATTGCTATTTTGAAGCTCACTAAGAGTAGAAGCTTTCTTAGACTTTGGAATTTCATGTTCACGACTTCTTGTTCTATTTAGCACCATAATCTCCTTCAATACTCATCCACTTCTAATCTAGCCATTGAACAGTTTTTAAAAGATCATTCTCCATTCAACCCATTGGACACAAATGCTTCGAGAAGATTGAGTAGCCGTTGAGTGACGAGATCGGAATTCCCCATTGATTCAGTCACCCATACAACCAAAGTTGGGTTTCCATAAGTAGAGTTCTTTGTTTGGAAGGAATATCTTGTCTTGGACGATTGTCATTCAATAAAAAATGTCTTGCTTTGAGTAAGTTCGTCGCAAAACAATCTTTAAAATAGAAGATCATCATTTTCTATAAAAGAACTTCGAGCCAGATCATTAGCCATTGCAATATATAAGTTGTATACTAAGTCTAAATAGACTTCTTGATTAGATGATACTATTTGAATTTGAATACTCCCTGAGTCTGAATAGACTTCGCATGGAGTCCAAAGATGCCAAACGTCTTGACAATATTCACATGCAAGCTTTGGTGATATCCTCTTATTTGCTCTAATGAAATCCATGACATATATGATGTCTATGAAGTAATATGACACAATATTCAAATGACAATTATTAGAGTCTGAACATTGTTTCTTCATGAATATCACTTGAAAATACTTTCGTTAGATTCAATTGTCACTATGGAAGGTTTGTCAACTTTCAAAACATATTATAAAATTTTTTCAACGCACGCAATGTATAATGCGTAGATTTATATGAATATATACCAAGATTTGATGAAGACTTACACGTGAGTGTTTAAGAAGATATTAAGTTTTAATTTTTTTTGAATTAGTATTGGCTAGTTAGTTTAGGAAATCCATTTTTTAAAGATAGAAATTTTGAGCTTGCTGCTATTTTGTGATATAAATTAGATATTTTATCCTTTTCTAGGTTACACTTTTCTCTTCCACGAATAAGTTTCTCGTTTGGAGAACAAAAATCTTTTTCTTCCTTCATCAGAATACATTAAGAGAGAAAATTCCTTTGTTTTCACACAAAGTCGTGCGTTTGCAAGATTGTTCTCATATTTGTTAACTTAGTTTCTATATTTCTGTTTATCCATTTACATTGTATCGGTACTTTGAGATGATATGACAATGATCATACAGCTTCCACATTTTATTTTATTTTTCTTCTTTGGCCATGACAACAATTTGACACATGCATATATGTGTGAGATGGATGTACACATACATACTTAGATTGTTGATTGCGCTGCGCCTTTGAAGTTTCGAGGAAATTGGTTAGTCGCAGTTTCACATACATACATAAAACAATGTAAATCCTTCCATTTTAACTACGGAGCACAAGTATAAGATAGGGATGATCTTACCACTCTGAGACTATCTCTTTGAGTGATGGGTTTAAGGTAAGAATCCTTGCTTTTTCTTGGCCAAAGATTTGGACAATGTGCTAGTTGGATAAAATTTGCTAATCTATACAATTAGCTAAATATTATATGATTAAAGCCATACGATTTGTGAAAATCGATGAGCTATTAATTAAATAAGATTTGTTTTTGGCAATGCGCATGCTTATTTAATAAATTGACTAGTAGATGAAGATTTGTTGACTAAAACACGAAAACGATCACCAAGGATCACATGAATCATGCCTTATGCAACCCCTTGGAAATGAGAAAATATTAAGTGGTTTCCAATCGCCACGTTAATAGCTTGACGTGGCGTGCATTTTTTCAGCCTAAACCAATTAGAAATTGACACGTGGATTTAGTTAAGCAAAATAAAAAATCTCAATCCACCTCACTTTTCTTCCTCCATATCCAGCCGCCCTGAGCCTAACCTCCCAGCCTCCCTCCACCGTGGCCATCGGCGAAGTTGCCGGCGCTGCGTCCGAGGCGACTACCGCCGAGCGTCGACCTTCTCTGTCGTCTATGTGGTCGACATTCCTTACCTTAACTTCGTTGCCGCGGATCACATCTGGAGTCATAGTGACAGAGTTGCAGATTTGAAAGTCGGTTGCTGGCGGCCATGGACGATTCGCTGAAAACGAAGTCGACCAAGCGTCTAACCTTCTTTGTCGCTATTGCAGATCTGGAGCTCGACCAACATTGCTCGTGGCCATGGACGAGCGGTTGGTCGGAGAAAACGAAGACGAAGAAAAGCTTCACGATTCATTCACACTCATTTCTTTTCTCTGTTTTCAAGAGTAGCCTTCAAATATGCGCTCAGCCAAACCTTTAGATTTGCAGCCGTCGTGCTGGGGGCCATGGCTCCAAATCTGGAGCTCATGGCTGTGAGCTCCAGATCTAGAGCCATGGCCGCTAGCAACGATGGCTCCTTCGGCGCCGGCGGCCATGGATGGCCATATCTTAAGAGCCAGCCAAAACGACGCCGGAACACAGCGCCACTGGAACAATGGTGAATCGATAAAGTATATGAGGAGGTCCTTTGTTAATTTTGGATAAGAAAGTAAATGACAAAATATTTAAATGTATGAAAATTGGAGGCCATCGCAGTCAACCATTTAAATTGCGAAAGAGTAAATATAAAGATAAATTAGCAAAAAATGTTGAAATCTATGATTGATTGGGTTTTTTTTTTGGTCAAAGATTGATTAGGGGTTTACAAAGAGTACAATATAGTTATTTAAAGACTACACTCGACATTTACAAATACCTATTGAATTTAAAAAGATAATTTTCTAATCCTATCTTCAAAACAAATAACTTTCCGGTTACAAGAAGTTATAAGAACACTTATCCACAAGAAGTTACAAAAATTCCAAAGTAGCGGCCTAAACATAACCACAACCATCCAGCAGTTACCTATTATCTAATAATACTTATCTAAAAGAAGTTATATATCTGAAAATATTGCTACTCGGCATTTACATATTGATATCGATGACTTCGTCCCCTGTGAAGGTTTTCATCAATAATTGATATTTGCTATAGATAACTTCCTTCAAGTTGTCAACTATTCTTTTCATCGGTTGACTTCTTTATTCATCAAACTCTGCTATTATAGACTAAGCCTGTCACTTATTGATTATAGCCAAAAGTTGATCATTTTTTTGGTGTCAACAATAATGTCACTATCCTAATTATCTGCACTTCCAATAAATATCGAAGTATTGTAAAATGAAAAAAAATATTTCAAGAAAGTAACAATCTTCAAGTAATATTTTTTAAATTTTACCTCATTAAAATTTGAAACTTTTGAAACTTTTTCACCTTAATTTACATCACCTCCATTTTCCCTCAATTGCCAAACAGAGCCTAAAGGAGTAGTTGCAGATCTTTTGTCCCATTGTTATGATTCGTGAGACATGTCAACCGATTATTTATTTTTGGACACAAACAATCAAATCCCCCACTCTCTCTATCTCTCCACCGTCACCGTCAATATCTTGGCTAGATCTTGACGACGAGGCTACATCGGGGGTAGGTGGCTCCTGTATAAACTGTTGCCTCAATCATTAGCTGGTTAAAGATGATAAGATAGAGGGCGATTGGAGGGAGAGAGAGAGATGGGGATTTGGAGTTAGGGGCAGAATGTGTGGAGAGATGTGATCAGGGTGGGTAGGGTTCTTTTGACAGAATGTAAATTTCCTAAGTTGAGTTCACTTATAATTACTTTTGTGAACACAAATTCAAGCAATCTATCATGGCATCAATGTTAATATCGCTGCCCGACAATAAGATAACCATACGCGTTGAATATCCCTATTTTTCAAAAGCTCGAGTGTGTATGCCATACAAAAAAATATATTATGTGTATGTAGAATATTTCAAAGAAATCGACCCAAATATGTGGATGGTGATATCTATAGAGAAAGGATAAGTATAACGAGACTTCATCACAAAATTGTATACTAAGCGACGTGACAGGCTTTTAAATGGTTCTTAACAATGACCCACTTGATTAAATGTTTACTTGCACTCTATCATATCGCTTAATATACAAAACTTTGCAGACCGATCTTACTATATCTAGTGTTAAGACTGGTGTATAACAATTGTTAGGAACGCAGGAGAAGCTTACTGCCTTCACTTGGGGATGTGGCAAAGAGAGAGTCCAACTTTGAACCAATTAATATATTCAGTTAGACTCGTCTCTGCTTTGAAAACTTGAATCGATGAGTTGTTTGGCTAAACTAATTGCTCCACCTTACACCACATCTTGGGAGAGCCCAACTCTGAGCCTATCAATTTATCTAGTTAGACCCACCTTTACCTCCGAAAGCTTAAACCAATGATTTATTGAGCCAAATTAATGGATCCACCTTACACCACATCACTGACGTGGAACTTTTTCACCTAATACCTTCACATATGCACTTAAACAAATCTCCCTCCATGTGTGATCCTCTTGCATTAGGCTAGCTCCCTCTTAATTCTAATGTCCTTCTACAACAACATCCTTAGCTTGACTTTCTACCTTGGCCTTGCCAAGTTTGGCTAATGGTTGTGTGAATAACATTTGCCTTTCTGACTCTACCTCAATCACCTTTGCCCAGTCAAAATTGGCAAGAAGCAAGGGATACCATCTACCACCTTGATCAAAGAGTCACATTGCGAATTCTTGTTTTGAGATATTTATTGGACATCGATCCTATTAAACATTGACTAAGAAAACACCTATTGAGATGCGCAACATAACTCCGATATCTTCACCTGTAGAGATCATCAAGGGAGACCCCAAATCTTTTTTTTTTTGTGGCCAAATAGAGAGACCCCAAATCTACGCACATCAATATATCTATTATCTAGTTAGACTTAGCTTTACTTAAAATTGTAAACCAATGAACTATATGCCAAATGTGGAACCTTTTTCGCTTAACACCCTCACATGTGCAACGCAATAATAATGTAGAGCAATAATGAAGGCGTCTTATAGCTTGAGTTCACCTATTGGCCAGGTAATTTATCTACTTCATTATTTTATGAATTGTGTATAATCTTAAGTTGACCTTGGCAGATCAATCAGACTAGAAGATGATTTCCACTCGCAACTTTCATAAAATATTAGAGCTCATTATGAGAAAATAAGAAATGTATGAATTAGGCATTTAATTGCTAATGACCGCAATAAATAGAAGTCTTGAATTGCTTCTATTATTTAACCGGCCACAGTAATGGCTCGGTCACATCTTTTTATTGGTCCAAAATAAATTTTATAAAGCAATAGGCAATAACAATTTGACTGGTAGATATAATTAGTAAACATATTAAGGATCAAGTGAATCATGATGTGGGACCTGAAGTAGAGACGAAAATGAACGCCAAAGTCTATAGAAGAAACAAGTCGGGCCACCTTTTTCTCAACAGAGGCCAGTGTCACAACAAACTTGGTGAATTTTGGTGTCTCAATATTTGTGAGAACATGGCTAATTTGCGTGGAATACTAGAGGCTGAAGTCGAACTGAAATCACCAGCTGACAAATTCTTCAAGATTTGGAGGAGCGAAACCCACGAATTGCCCACTGCCACCTCCAAAAACATTCAAGGAGTCAAAGTTCATGAAGGTGACTGGGATCAGCATGGAGCTATCAAGATTTGGAATCACACCGTTGGTAATTCATTCAATCTGGTGTCTCTAATTATCAATTGTCATTGAAATTAAATTGATGACCCTGCCTAACTTAAACCTTCTTGATTTCGCCGGTGCAATTATATAGAAGGAAAATCTGAAGTGTTCAAAGAGAAGGTGGAGTTCGACGATGACAACATGTCGTTCACCCTGCACGGCATCGAGGGCGATGTCTTTGACCAGTGGAAGGTCTTCAAGCCAGTGTGTAAAGTCATCCCAAAGGAGCAAGGCAGTGTGGCTAAGCTGAGCATCGAGTACGAAAAGTACAAGGAGAGCGACCCTAACCCCGACAAGTACATGGCCTTCTTCATCGACATGACCAAGGACATCGAAGCTCACGTTTTAAGCGCATGAAGGAAAAGATCATGGCATGACTGTGATCATATGTGAAGTTGTGCTATATTATGCTTGAGATTTCTAGCACTCTCATGTATCTAGACCCAATAAATCAAGCTGGTTGATCAGGTGATGTGAAGTTGAGTTGGGCTTTGGGAATATCTGAATCGTGTATTGTGTTCATGTGTAATTGTGCTTGTAATAAGACAATTGTGGTTTTTGCAAAATGATATATTTATGGGGAAGCTAATACGTGCTTCGATTTGATCCCTCCATCGATGAATATTCACGATTTCCAATCAAATTAAGAGCTTAATATGTGGTTGGACTTTAAGCGTGTTTACTTAAACACTACGATATATAGAGATGCTGAAATTTAGTTGCAATAGACGATATTATGATACAAATTAGATGAGCTTGAATAAGGATTATATTCCGGTATTGTAATGAATCCAATGCAGGCGATTTTTAGACATATTTTAGGTGACTTTCTAGGAATTTTAGGTGATTCCTCGAGTGATTTTTCACGTATTGAGCTTTAGCCTAACTGCCCCAAAAAGAAGCATCCTAGAATTAAGATTCTATGTAGTATGAATCATAAGTTTCTTCAATAATTGGTCTAAATTCATTTGAGCCATTGGTCCCACCTTAGTATTGTGACTATCGTCGCAATTTCACCGTGGATGATAAGGTGCAGCTTATAAGCGATTGCTAGAGTTGTTCAAAATGTTCTCAAGCATTGAAAATTGAACTTTTGTACATGCGTCTATATTGATTTGGTATAATTTACCACAGTTAAGATCAGACAGATCTGCAAAAAAAAAAAAAGATCAGGTAGATCTTTTTCAAATACAAACAGTATGGTATGAAATTGAAAATTCCTGCTCAACTTGTACACTAATCCAGTCTACAATGCACTTCTTTTAACTATTTTTTGCACCTAACCGCATTTCTCATGAGAAACATTTGGGGTAATGGAGTAAAGACATCTCCTGGCATTAGGGTGGAGATATGACATGTGAGTATGACCTTAGGATGAAAGTTGATTATAGATTGGAGTACCTTCATTTTTTAAAGATGATTCTATGGAAGTATTGTCAATCCATATGGTAGCTTGAGCAATGGAGTAAAGACATCCCCACACATTAGGGTTGGGATATGACATGTGAGTAAGAAGACTATAGCCATAGCATGAAAGTTGATTATGTATTGGAATACCTCCACTTCCCCGAGGACGATTTTGAATGTAAAGTCATAATATGATAGCTCGTCTATTGGATTATAGATAATGGAATGGAGATTCCAAAGGTTTTGATATTAAAATCTGTTATTTCAGATGAGATGATTACTGATAAGAGCGCAATACTTAGTATTGTCATCAATAAAGTTGAGGCTGGGGACCCAAATTATGGCGAAGGAGCTTTGAGCTCGCATGAAAAAAGGCTAGAGTTTACTTTGCAGAAAGATTTTCAATTACTGCAGAACTTCGAAGAATCAACTACAAAGTTTAATTTAGAAACTTTCTTTGGGAAAAGTGTGTGGATCATCATGACGAGTTAACATGGAAAAGTAGAATCGTTCACCAACACTTGAGAATTCGAGGGCGAGTGTTCTCTAACCCGTATAGATTGGTGCAGTCTAAACAACTCCTTGGAGTCGAATTTACCCAGAGGAGGAGAATGATGCAGACCAGAGGATCATCTAAATTTTGGATTTTACTTTGTTTCCCTAACTATAAAACATATGATGCTATTTCTTTCTGAATAATTATTTAATTAGATGTAAGGTAACATCTCCATGATTTAGTAGACAATTTTTTTTTCATGATTTATCGAACGTATGACAAGGAGTTCTATGTTGTCTGGCCTGCGTTAAAGCGTTGGGAGCATTACTATTGATCGGGAGAGAGTTTATTTTGTATTTCGGTCAAGAGGCGAAGTATCTGAGCAATCAAAAGCGGACTAGCAGTGACAAGCATGCTTGTCGGTATTACTTTGTTCTGCAGATATTCCTGTATAAGTGAATGCACAAGTCTGGCGCGTGAACCGAGTTGCAAATGCTCTTAGTAGGGGGGGCCACCTTTTTATCAGCGAGGTTGTGGGTTTCGAATGTTTGAGGGAATTGTATAAAAACCATGAAGATTTTTAAGAAATCTGGGAGTGATTACAACAAAAGCAACCTGGTGATGATTATCGTGTGCATGATGGCTTCCTAATGAAGGGAAATCAGCTTTGCATTCCTTGTTCTAGAGAGATTTTACTGGGGACATCTGAAACCGGAAGTTGGGGAATCGGTGCAGGGATGTCTCTTCCTGTCCCGGAGGAGATTTGGGAGGACCTCTCTACGGACTGTTTTCTGGGTTTTACAAGTGCTCAACTGGTTTGTACTTAGTTCTTGTAGCGGTGGACTGGATTTCCAAGATGGCTCATTTCCTTCCTTGCAGCAACATGTCGGATGCGACAAATGTGGCGAAGCTCTTTTCTCACAAATTGTGAGGTTGCGCAGGGTTGCTAAGTCGATCACCTCAGATTGTGACACTACGTTCCTTAGTCATTTTCAGTGAGGTTTCCGGCACTTATTCGATTTGCATCGCATTCTAGTAGCACAACGCATCCACTGACTGACGGGCTGAACTGAGGTCGTGGACCACACTTTGGGTAATAAGATTCGAAGTATTTGTGCGGATAAGCCTAAACGATGGTGCTTTGTTTCGGCTTAGGCAGAGTTCGCATGTAATAGCACAACTCATTTGGCTACTGGGGTTCTCCGTTGTTTACGAAAAGGCTCCAGAACAGGTTCTTGACTTGGTTTCACTTCCTAACTTGACTGACAGAAGTGTTGCTGCGCAGAATTTGGCCAGACAGTTTCATTCCACTCGAGTGGAAGTCAATCAGAGACCGGGCTAAGGCAAACCCTAAATATAAACAAGCCGCGGACCAACACTGGAGGCATAAAGCATTTGAAGTTGGCGATGATGCCATGATTTTCTGGCGGAAGGAGCAGTTTCCCGTAGGGCAGTACTGCAAAATTACAGCCAAAGAAGGACGGGGCGTCCAAAATCAAGCGGAAGATTAATGGCAATGCCTAGGTTGTTGATCCGCCAGGTTTGATGGATATCACCGCAGCTTTTAACGTCGGAAAATAACAAAAAAAGTCCTAAACTTATATCAGAAATTTGCCTAGTTTGCAGCATTCATGCTTACTACCCAGATGATGAGCCCCTATGTCCTGAACTTGAATCCAACTCCAGCACGAATTTTTCTCTAGTGGGGGGATTGCTCTGGAAGCAATTGCAGAGAAATTTCTATAGCGTGCGGCCTCGATATAAGAATTCATGCAACGTATACAAAAAATGTTTAAGAACATATATGGAGATTTACGTGGAAGTTTTTAAGAATATATAAAGATTTAGAAAGGATTTTAGAATTAGTATGGTTTAATTAGTTTAGGAAATCCATTTCTTAAAGATAGGAATTTTGAATTTGCCGCTATCTTGAGTTAGAGATGAGAGGATTTATCGTTTTTAGGTTACGATTTTCTCTATTATAAATAAGCGTCTTATGCTTTTCCACGATGGTACGTGATTGCAAGATTGTTCTCGTACTTGCGAGTTTAATGTCCATCTAGATTTCTGTTTGTCCATTTACATTGCATTAGTACTTTGGAACGATACTACAATGATCACATATCTTCCGTGTCCTATATTTCCTTCGGCCAGGACAAAATTTTACATATGCATATATGTGTGCTATGTCGACTGTTGTTGATTGCGCCTTTAAGTTTTCAACGTAATTGGCTATTCGCAGTTTGGTATACGTGCACAAAAGAATGTAAATCCTTCCGTTTTGACTATAGAACACAAGTATAAGATAGGGATTATCTTACCACTCCTAGCATTATTTCTTTGAGAGGCGGGTTTAAGGTAAAAATCCTTATTTTGTCGACCAAATATTTGGACAATATGCTAGATCCAGAAATTTTCTAATCTATACAATTAGCTAAATAGTATACGTATGATTTGTGAAAAACAATGTGCTATTAATTAAATAGGAATTCCTTTTTTTTTTTTTGCAATGCGCATGCTCATTCGATACACCAATTAGTTAGTAGGTGAAGATTGGGGAACTGAAAACATGAAACAGATTTCCAAGGATCACATAAATCGCGTATTGTGGGACCCTATAGAAGTATATATTATGCAAATCAAGGGCCTTCATCTTCTATACAAGTGAAGTATATCCGTGATGATTTTTTTTTGGCACATAATCTAATTAGATCCATCTCCGCTCCGAAAACTCAAAAGAATGGGTTATTGGGCCAAATTAATTGCTCCATCTTACACCACATTTTTTAGATAGAACTTCTTTCACCTGATACCTTCGTACGTGCGCTTGAGCAAATCCCCTCCATACGTGAATAACATCTGCCCTTTTGACTCCAACTCAATTGCCTTTGCCCAACCAAACATGGCGAGAAGTAAGGGGACACCATCTGCCATTTCAATCAAAGAGTAACATTGGAAAGTCTCTTTCTAATATATTCACTAGACGTCAATCTTATAAACCATCAGACTACAATATCACTTGTTGAGATGCACAACAGAAGTCCAATATCTTTACTTGTGGAGATTATAAAGAGAGAGCCTAAGTCTCGAGCCCATCAATTTATAATTAGACCACCTCCACTCAAAAGTTTAAATCAATGCATTATGATACTGAATTTATTGCTCTATTTTACATTGCATCTTCGATATGCAATCTTTTTCGCTTCACAACCTCACACGTCCACCCCAACAACAATATAGAGCAGTGATCGGTGCATCTTATAATACCTTAAGTCCACCTATAGGCCTGCTAATTTATCTATTATTATGAGAATGTAAGAAATGTATGGATGGTCATTTAATTGCTGATGGCCGAGAAAGTAGAAGTCTTATATTGCTTCCATTATTTGACAGGCTATAATTGCTCAAGCATATCTTTTTATTGGGAGAATTACCGAAACAGTCCGAAACCTATTGTAATCGTGTCAATTCAATCCTAAATTTTTTTTTGACCAATTGAGTTCTAAACCTTTTGTATTTGTGCCAATTCAATCGCCGATGTGAACATTTTAAAACAATATTTTAATAATTTTTCAAATTATTTATTTATTTACTTTTCTTTCTCTTTCTTTCCTTCTTCCTTTAGCCGGTTGTTAGTCGGCTAGAGAAGTTGAGCCTAGCCCAACCACGGGCGAGGCTCGCCCTCACTGGCCACTGGTGAGGTTGAGCCTTGCTAGTCCTTGCCTTTAGCCAGTCGCCAAGGTCCAGCGTCCGGCTAGAGGAAGAAGGGAAGAAAAAAAAAAGGAAAGAAAAATTCAAAATTAAAAAAATATTAAAAAAATATTAAAAAATTTCCACGTCAGCATCGATCGCGCCGAGTAGGACAGTCAACATCCATGTCAGCGATTTTCAGTCAAAATTAGCCGGATGGGCTTAATTGGCACAAATACAAAAAATTTAAGACTTAGTTGGCGAAAAAAAAAGTTTAGGACTGAATTGACACAATTGCAATAGATTTATGACTTTTTTGGTAGATTTCCCCTTTTATTCGTCTAAAATACATCTTATTGTCGGCAATGCAATTTGAAAGGTAGATATACTATAATAAAAATACCACGTGAATCATGATGTGGGACCCAAAGTAGAGAAAAAAAATGAACGCCAACTCTTATATAAGAAACAAGCCATGCCCCTTATTTTCTCAACACAGTTCAGTGCTGTGACAAATTTAGAGAATTTTGGTGTCTCAATACAATCATCACTCAAATATAAAGGGGGAAAATGGCGAATTTGCTTGGAAAAGTAGAAGCTGAAGTCCAACTGAAATCACCAGCCGACAAATTCTTCAAGTTTTGGAGGAGCGAAACCCACAAATTGCCTACCGTCACCTCCAAAAACATTCAAGGAATCAATGTTCATGAAGGTGACTGGGATCAGCATGGAGCTATCAAGATTTGGAAGTACACCGTTGGTAATTGATTCAATTTGGTCTCTCTAACTATCAATTTATTCGATGTTGTCATTGAAATTAAACTGAGGTTCTCATACGTATTGCCTAACTTAAACCTTTTTTGTTTCGCTGGTGCCATTGTATAGATGGAAAATCTGAGGAGTTTAAAGAGAAGGTCGAGTTCGACGACAATGACATGTCAGTCACACTCCATGGCATCGAGGGCCATGTCTACAACGTGTACAAGGTCTACAAGCCGGTGTGCAAGGTCGTCCCAAAGGAGGAAGGCAGCGTGGCTATGCTGAGCATCGAGTATGAGAAGTACAAGGCGAGTGACCCAAACCCCGACAGCTACATGGCCGTGTTCATCGAGATGACCAAGGACATCGATGCTCACGTTACAAGCACATGAAGGAAAAGATCATGGCATGACTATGATCATATATGAAGTTGTTCTATGTAATGCTTGAGATTTCTGTTACTTTCATGTATCGTGATGGTCCAATAAAGCAAGCTGGTTGATCAGGTGATAAGAAGCTGAGCTGGGTATTTGGGAATATGAGATTGTGTATTGTGTCCATTGTGCTTGTAATAAGACACTTGAGGTTTTTGCAAATTGATATGGTTATGGAGAAGCTAGTAAATGTTCAAGATTCCCAACCAAATTAAGAGCTTAACAAGTGGACTGACTTCGAGCTCGTTTACTTAAACACTTAAATTGGACAAGAGGGTATATATAATAATCATATCATGACAACGCCGACGCTCAATCGCAATAATGATGCCGACATACAAATTAAAGAAGCTAGGAATAAAGATTATATTTTGGCAGTGTAGTTGATCCGATGCATGCGATTTGTTGACATATTTTAGGTGACTTTCCAGGAACTTTAGATGGTCCCTCCTGTGATTTTTCACATATTGAGCTTTAGCCTAACTGGCCAAAAAGGAAGTATCCAAGAATTAAGAATCTATGTACAATGAATCATAATTTTCTTCAATAATTGGTCTAAAATTAATTGGAGCCATTGCCCAGACCTTAGTGTCGTGAATGGCGTTGCAATTTCGCTGTCGACGATGAGGGTGTAGTTTATAAGCGATTGCCGGAGTTGTTCAAAATGTTCTCAAGCATTGAAAATTTTGAATATCTTTGTACATGTATTTTATATAATTTACCACGGTTGAAACCGGGCAGATCTTTTTCAACTGAAAAGAGTACAGTTGGAAATGATAATACCTGCTCAGCTTGTGACTCAATCCTAATCTCAACTACTACGGACTTGTTTTAATTATTTTTCGCACCTAAGCACATTTCTCATGATAATTTTTTAAGTGGTGGAAGTCGCAGTTAGTCATCCTAGTTGTCGCATCGAAAATTATTGATAGAACATACTGTTCATTAATGTTGACACCTAAATTTTAGCAACCATTTAGTGTAATTTGCATAGAAAATTAGGGATTAAATTGTTAACCCCTAAACAAAAATATTTAAATTGCATAACATATAGTTTAAATTCATTGCATTTTGCATCGGACTGGCGGTGACGAACGAGCTTAAATTTCATTGAATGTGACTCAGCTCGCTTGGAATGCAAGGGCCGGGAATTACAAGTCAAATGGGCTCGGTTGTTTTAATTTGAACTTAATTCAGCCCATTCTCATTAATTAATTCAGCCCATTATCATTAATCAATTCGGCCCATTAATTCAGCCCATTAATTCAGCCCATTTAAATTAAAGCCCAAGCCTAAGCCCATTAGGACTAAAAGCCCATCTAATTGACCTAGGTTAATACTATATATTCAGAATTAGGTCAGATTTTTAGAGGAGAACACACAATTTCAGATCAGAATTTTCAGAGAGTGAGAGTGAGGAAGGGAGAGAGTGAAGGAGACCGGCCGGAGCACCCCCCCACACGGCCAGAACCGCGCGACGCCGCTGCTGCCTCCCGCGCGCCTGTCGCCGCCCCTTGCTGCGCGCCGCCCCTCGCCGTGCGCTCGCCTGCTGCCTGATGCTGCAGCTCCCTGCCGCGTGCTCACCGCCGCGCGCTCGCCAGCTGCCGTGCGCCGTCCCTGCCGCCGCGCGCCGTCCCTGTCGCTGCAGCACCGCCTCCTGCCGTGCGCCTGCTGCCGCCGCTTCCTGCTACCGTGTGCTGCCGTCTCTCCCGCCAACACCGCGCCTCACGCCGGCGCTGCTGCTGCCGCCGCTTCTTGCTACCGTGTGCTGCCGTCTCTCCCGCCAACACCGCGCCTCACGCCGGCGCTGCTGCTGCCGTCGCTTCCTGCCGTGCGCCGCTTCTCACGCCGACGCTGCCGCTGCCGCTGCCCTCAGGCCGACGCCGACGCCACTGCTGCTCGTTGCTGCCCGACGCCGACGCCGCTGCTGCTTGCTGCTGCCGCTGCCCTCAGGCCGACGCCGACGCCGCTGCTGCCTGCTGCTGCCGCTGCCTTCCCGCCGACGCCGACGCCACTGCTGCTACTCCTCGCCGCGCGCCGCCACGTGCTGCCGCTGATTCTCGCCGTGCACCACTGCTGCTGCTGCCGTCGCCTGCTGCTGCTCCTCCCATCACGCGCCGCCTGCTGCCGCCGCTCCTCCCGTCGCACGTCGCCGCCTGTTGCTGCTGCCCCCTGCCGCGCGCAACCGCGTACTGCCGCGGCTTCTTGACGTGCGCCACTGTCGCCGCCGTTCCCGACACCGCACCGCCGGTCCGCCGTTTGCCGCTCATCGCAATCCGCAATCCCGATCCGCGAGTCCAAATTTGGAAAGTAATCCAGAACTCAGGTAAAGATATCTATCCAGAATATTTTCAAAATATTTAGATTCCTGGTTTGAATATTTGAATATTCTGTGAATATTGTGTGGATTGCTAGATATCTTAGGATAATGTTTGCCTTGTTCGCAATATTTGAAAATATTCAAAATTAGGAATCTTTCCTAATTCAGCAACGTATCTGGACAACTATCCGACCTTATCCCTAAGGTATGATACGTGGCGATACGGAAAATCATTATCCTATCCATAATCCCTTGGATACGATAATGATTTTTATCTGCTTTCCAAATTTGAACGATCGACTTTCCATTAATATCTATAACCCTGTAGATATGACCGGTAATTCGATTTCTGTGCCTAATCCGAATTTGAAACGAATCTTGTGGATTGCATGGTTGCTTTAAATGTGGATGCTATCTCTGTTTAGATTATTTTCCTTTTCAAATAAAAAGAAAATTCAAAAAATATCAGTTAGGATTAGAATTTGAATTTTACATGTTTAGGAATCTTAAATATATCTACACGATAGAGTAATTATTCAATTTAAATTAGGATTTGAGATAATCTATTTCCTAGTTTAAATTAAATAATTTTCTAGTCTTGATAGATTATTTAGGTTATTTTTTTATTCCGAATTTTCAAGAAAACCCTAAAAATGAATTGTTTTATGGTAGATTATGATAGATTGCATTCTTAATTTAAGTAATTTATTATTCCGAATTTTAACAAAAATCCCAAAAAGAAGTCGTGTTAGGATATGTTAAGTTATTATGGGTTGCATGTTAATTTAGACATATTTTTATTCCGAATTTCATTAGAAAACACCAAAAATAAATCGTTTGCCCGTCATCAGAATTAGGTCACGTCGTCGCATGACATATAGTTTGCATGCTAGGTTGCATTACTTGCATGTCATTTTTGCACGTCATTGCATGTAGGTTAGCTCTCATTTAAATAAGCGAAAATCCAAAAATATGGAGTGAACTGTTTGTTAATTAGAAAGCATATTAGGTTGTTGATATGATTTTCTAGCTAACCATGCAGATGCTTACGTTGCTTCGAGGTAAGTAATTCTCCCAATCTTGCAATTTATTTAATGCTTTGATTATTGGGTGTTAAATTGGTGGTTTGCGTACCCGCATGAACACCTCACATGTTAGTGACTAAGTTAAAATGGATACAGACTGCTTGCCAAAATATTTTTGAAAAGAAAAGGTACCGAAAGGGCGTTAGACTAGATCTAGCGTAATCAAGTCCCCGGGCTTAGAATCTCTGGTTCGTAGGAATAAAACATATCTCCCTATGTTTTATTTAGGTTTCTAATCGACCTACCACAAATTGATTAGTGGCGACTCCAAGCATGAAAACATTTGCATGTTAAAAACTTAAACCCAAAGTTGCGAATTGGTAGAGCTTGGGAGGGCTCGAGTTAGGTTTAGTCCTAATAATCCATTAGCCTGAGAGGAAATTTTTAGGTCGCGACAGCTTGGCGACTCCGCTGGGGACTTGAGTTAAAACTCTTAGTGGACTTAGGCCAGTTTTTTTTTCTTTTCAAAAAATATTTTTGCTTGGCAGCGAGGATCCCAGGTACGTCCCTAACATTTTAGGTGTTAAATGTTTTTGCAGTATGGGAGGTATAAGGGGAGGCGTCATTGTTAACCCTTGTTTTGCAGGGAGGTGTTTGAATGAATGGTTTATTTTATGCACGAAGCGCTGTATGATATAACCTGCTGTGCATGCCTTGCATTTACACTACACCGCACACACTACCCGCTGCCGGACCTGGGCGGCACAGGTTTAGGATGGTACTAAGAAAACGGACACCTCGACCACACCCGTGTGGTATAGGTCGCCTTTCTTGGTCCCGAAAGTTCTTTCATGGTGTCATTGAATACCTGCCACGGTTGCGCCCTTTGCAACCCGGGTCGGCTCTTTGACTAAGCCGGAGTCAGGGGAATCCCAGCCTAACCACCACCATGACTGGTTTAGCTCGGTAATCCTCATGTCTCCATTTTGCAAGCCAGAGTCTAGGTAGAAATCGAACCTCACGTTTCATGCGCATGTCTATGTGATTGCCATCATTCTACCGGGTGAAGTAAGATTTCTAAACCTTTATCTCGCAATTTATTTATGTTTCGTATTTTCTTTGGTCGGTCCATGATAGGTCTAGATCGATTTTCAATTCGAAAGTAATAATCATTGAGTCCTTTGAAAATAAAAAAAAAGAAGAAAGAAAGCTCTCTCGGAGAATTTATTTTCAATCTGTCTTTATTTTCCTAGATGTGTCATAGGTAATTATTTTCCTACGAAATTTGCTGTCATCTTTCTTTTACAGAAAAAGGGGGGCTTTAGAGAATTTGTTTTCAGTCCATAGTTTCTAGGGAGTCTCACTTTTTGTTTTTCATAGTTTTATGATTAGGGATTTTGGTGCTTCTATTTCCTAGGTTGTGTCTAGGGCGTCATTTATATTTCTTTGCCCATATCACTTTTCATAAAGTCTCGTCCATAAACGAATATTGTCATGAATAAACAAAAAAAAGACTAGAAGCGTGTCATGGACCAACCTTGTCTTGACCATATGCTTATTTGGTTCATTTCTTTTACATTAGGTAGCTACGGACCGATCACGGTCGCCCATTCGTACACGGTCGAGAGCCAGAATGGCCGATCAAACCGACTTGCAAGAACGTGTTATTGGTGTGGAAGACCACATCAAGCAGCTTGTCATCGCGATGCAACAAATGTCCGCTGAGATCAAAGCTCTCCGGTCGGTTCCTGTTTCGACACCTCCCGAAGCGTCAGTCCCAAAGCAGAAGATCAGAAAAAGTGTCGATGTTGACGGAGATGACGATATTCCTGACTTAGAAGATGACCCTGTCCAGATCATCATCAGCAAGGACAAACCTGATGAGCGGGTCAATAAACTTGAAGAAAGAGTGAAGCAGCTGGAAGGTTCGCAGGATTCACCTTCGATTGATCTGTCCCTTTACTCACAGATCAAAATCCCAAAGAAGTTCAAAATGCCGGATTTCGACAAGTACAATGGCACCACATGTCCAAAAGCCCACCTGCAGCTCTATCACGTGCAAATGACTTCGTACGTTGATAACGAACTCCTGATGATCCATGCCTTTCAAGCAAGTTTGACGGGTCCTGCTTTGAGCTGGTATCTCATGAAGAAGATAAATGGCCTCAAAACTTGGAAAGAAGCCAGTGAAGCATTCTTGAAGCAGTACAGATTCATAACAGACATCATTCCTACCCGTGATGATCTCGAACGCGCCCAGATGAAAAAGACTGAGTCCTTCAAAGACTATGCTATCAGATGGAGAAATTTAGCTGCTCAGGTTGTCCCAGAACCCATAGATAGTGAGTTAAAGAGGATGTTCATGAAAACTCTCCCGTTCGAATACCGTAATCGGATGGTTGCCATTCCGACTGACAACTTCAACCAACTCATCCCCATGGGCGAACAAATTGAAATAGGGTTGAAAGATGGATGGTTTGTCGAGCCGCCCTCCTCGACCAGAAGATTTGGTGCGAGAAAAGAGAAAGAACCGGCAGCTGAAGTGAATGTGGCTTATAACCAACCGAGCCGGCGGAATGCTAACTCCGCCCCAGCAATCCAAGTAGTAGAAGCTCAGCAACAAAACTCGAGTCGTCAACCTTTTCAGAGGAGGAACAACAAGAGGCAATTCACTCCCCTCCCCGGGTCGTTGTCTCAAGTGTTGACGGTGCTCCAGAAGAAAGGTTTGCTCACTACTGAGCCAAAGCGGCCCAATCCTGAGCGGTTCTATAACTTCGACCCTTCAAAGAAATGTGATTATCACATGGGTGAGCTGGGACACTCAACCGATGATTGTTATGCCCTCAAGCACCGAGTCCAAAACCTCCTGGACACGAAAGCTTTCTCATTTCAACCTGCTAAGCCGAATGTTCAGAGCAATCCACTCCCTGATCACGCAGGCAATGTGAATGCCATATTTAGCTTCGACGCTGGTCGAATCAAGAATGTTAAGGTGTATACTACTGACGTCTACGGTGAGTTAGTGAAAGCCGGTTGTTACCCGAGTAATGAAGACCTTCCCCTTGCCATCATGAGAGAAAGAATCTCAAGAATGATAGAAGCTGGGATGATCGTTTATGCTGACCACACTGGCATCGTTTCTACTATCTCTGAAGTGGTTATTAATTGGGAGGAGGAGTTTGCTACATTGAACACCAGGAGCGACAAGGGCGACCCTTTGCATGAAGACATGCCTCCGCTTGAAGACGCGTCCGATAATGAAGAGAACGTAGTAAGCACGCCTAAAGCTGATGAAGAGAAAGAGGTGATCGACACTCTGGGGCAACCGAGCGGCAAGTTCGACTATTATGTTAAATACTCGGCGCCCCCCAGCTTCTATGTTGACCCCCGTGACATTGTCCCGGATGGATGGGGAGGTATGGATGATTCAACACCTCTAGTGACAGAAGATTCTGATGATGCAATGGAGGGAATCACTGCCCTGTTCGATAATTTCTTAATTGGAGCCATCGAGGAAGGACCGTTCAAGGGAATGGGCATTGGCCCGCAAGAGTAACACATTTACCTTTTTCGCACACTCCCCTACGCGGGAATTTTTACTGCTTTTTAGGACTTGCCCCGTCTCGGGAGCTGCTTTTTAGTACTTTTCATTTCTAGGATTTGATTGTTGCAATTTCCATTCCAATAAATGTAATTTATTTGGTGATAATCAATGAAATTACAAGTTATTTTCGTTTTGAGGGCATGTTGAGGTACATCAAACCAGCCCGGTGATGATATCCAACCGATAAAAGAAAATATAGTCCAAGGAGAATTCTGAGGCCTGGGCTTCTTCATGCTTCCTCGTGTTAAAACCTTTTTGAAAAGAATTTCAAAATAAATAAAATCATCAAAATCAATAAAAATACACTGTTTAGCCCTGTTTGTCCTACTGAACCCCCTACTTTATGTTTCAGGGGCAATTTTGTGACACGTAAGGGTATGGGAACGGTCCAATCTGATGAATTATGTGCCACCGAATCTGATCTCGATGACACCAATGAACTCGAAGATTCCTCGGACCTCCAGCGTGATCTAGAGCATCATGAAAGACCTAAAGTCCTAACGGTAGACCAAACTATCACTGTCAACTTGAGTGATTCTGGAGAACCCAAAGAGGTGAAGATAGGGGCAACCCTTCCTGAAGGAGAAGCTAAACGCCTGGTCCAACTGCTGAAGGATTACCAGGATATCTTTGCCTGGTCGTATGTCGATATGCCGGGTTTAGACCCTTCTATCGTAGAGCATAGTCTACCTACTAATCCAGACATGCCGCCTAAGAAACAGAAGTTGCGAAGAACCAAACCTGAACTTTCGAAGAAGATAGAGGAGGAGGTCATGAAGCTTTTAAAAGTAGGGTTTATTGAAGTCACCCGATACCCCAGCTGGGTGGCTAATATTGTGCCAGTCATGAAGAAGGATGGTCGAGTTCGGGTTTGCATCGACTATCGCGATCTAAACAAGGCCAGCCCTAAAGACGATTTCCCATTGCCACATATAGATGTTTTGGTGGATAGTACTGCAGGGTTTGAGCTGTTTTCCTTCATGGATGGTTTCTCGGGTTATAATCAGATAAAAATGAAGGACGATGATAAGGAGAAAACGGCGTTCATCACTCCTTGGGGGACATTCCATTATAAAGTCATGCCCTTCGGCCTCAAAAATGCCGGGGCAACATATCAACGGGCAATGGTGACGCTCTTCCATGATATGATGCATAAGGAGATTGAAGTTTATGTCGATGACATGATCGCCAAGTCTAGACCTGGGAAGAGTCACGTTGATACTTTGAAGAAATTATTCGAGAGGCTCCGTGAGTTTAAGCTCCGTCTCAATCCGGCCAAGTGCGTATTCGGAGCAACTTCGGGTAAATTACTTGGGTTCATAGTAAGCAGTAAAGGCATTGAAATTGACCCCTCCAAAGTGAAGGCTATATGTGAGTTACAACCCCCGTCGACCGTGAAAGAAGTGCGGAGCCTCCTGGGTAGATTGAACTACATAGCCCGTTTTATTTCTCAGCTCTCAGCAACTGCTAAACCCTTCTTCAAACTTCTAAGGAAGAATGCTCAAGTGAAATGGGACGATGATTGTCGGGAAGCGTTTAATGAATTAAAGCGGTACCTGATGGAACCACCAGTGTTAGTTCCACCAATGCCGGACCAGCCTTTGATCCTTTACCTCACGATTCATAGTGAGTCTCTAGGTGCGATGCTAGCCCAGAAAAGTCCTGAAGATGGAAAAGAGCGAGCCATTTATTACCTAAGTAAGAAGTTCACCGTCTCGGAGTTGAATTATTCTGAAGCCGAGAAGACTTGCGCTGCGCTAGTATGGGTGCTCCATAGGCTGCGACAATATACACTGCATCACCAGACTTTGCTTGTAACTGAGAACGATCCCATTAAGTATTTACTTGATCAGCCAGCTTTGGTAGGGAAGTTAGCCAAGTGGCAGATTTTAATTTCAGAGTTTGATATCCAGATGAAGCCACAGAAGTCAGTTAAAGGTCGAGTAATTGCCGATGTGTTAGCTGAAAGTCCTGGAGTCCCTGATGATGATGGATATTCTCCAGAAGATCGTGTTTTGGTAATAAAGGAAGATACATGGACCATGTTTTTCGATGGAGCTGTAAACCTGGCTGGTTCCGGCACTGGGGCAGTTTTAATATCCCCAGATGGGCAACATTATCCAGTAGCAGCAAAGTTAGTGTTCCCCTGTACTAACAACATAGCCGAGTACGAAGCTTGCATCTTCGGACTCCAAGCCGCAGTGGAAATGGGAATAACCGAGTTAAAAGTGTTTGGTGATTCTGCTTTGATTATTCTCCAAACTGTGGGAGAGTGGAAGACGAGAGACACTAAACTAGTGCCGTACCATGAGTACCTCGAAGAAATCATAAAGGAATTCGAAGATATCTCTTTTGAGTACTTACCGAGGTCTCATAATCAGTTTGCTGATGCGCTAGCTACGCTATCATCCATGTTGCAAGTGATTGATGGGTTAGAGGTAGAACCCCTGAAGATTGAAGTCCTGACAAAGCCAGCCTACTGTATGGTTGTGACCGGGGAGCCTGACGAAAAGCCATGGTATTACGATATCATGAGTTACATCCAGAAACAAGAATTTCCTGAGGGAAGCACCCCGGCTGACAGGAAGTACATAATGAAAATGGCTTCAAAATTCTTTGTTAGTGGTGAAAAGCTGTACAAAAGATCGTATGATTCAATCCTATTAAGGTGTGTGGATGCGGCTGAAGCTACCAGAATCATGCAAGAAGTACACGAAGGGGTATGTGGTCCACACATGAATGACCACATGTTAGCTAAGAAGATTATGAGATTGGGTTATTATTGGCTCAGTCTTGAGAGTGACTGCATCCAACATGTTCGAAGATGTCATCGCTGTCAGGTTCATGGGGATAAGATAAATGTTCCCCCGACGGAATTACATCAACAGTCTGAGCCATGGCCCTTTTCAATGTGGGGCATCGATGTGATTGGCCCGATTAATCCCAAGGCATCAAATGGACATCGATTTATCTTGGTCGCGATTGACTATTTCTCTAAGTGGATTGAAGCGTCATCTTATGCAAACGTCACCGCAAAGAATGTTGTAAAATTCATCAGGCGGGACATAGTCGCTCGCTATGGTGTCCCTGAGGCTATTGTCACTGACAATGGGACAAATTTGAACAACAAGTTCATTGATCAGTTGTTCAACGAGTTCAAAATCCGGCACCTGAATTCATCTCCCTATCGTCCACAGATGAATGGAGCAGTTGAAGCCGCCAACAAGAACATCAAAAAGATCTTGGCCAAAACGGCTGAAAACTATCATGACTGGCATGAAAGGTTGCCATTTGCACTGATGGCGTATCGAACTTCGATTCGAACCTCTGTCGGAGCAACACCTTTTTCATTGGTGTATGGCATGGAAGCAGTCCTACCCGTCGAAGTAGAGATCCCTTCCTTACGAGTATTGTCTCAAGTGGAGTTGTCCGAGGCGGAATGGATGCGACAAAGGCATGAGCAGTTAAACCTAATTGATGAGAAGCGATTGAGAGCCATTTGCCACGGTCAAACCTATCAGCAGAGGATAGCTAGATCCTTCAATCAAAAGGTGCGTCCAAGACACTTCGAGGTAAATGATCTAGTCCTAAGGAAGGTGCTGCCAGTCTTTCCTGTTCCTGGAGGAAAATTTGCCCCAAACTACATTGGTCCGTATGTGGTTAAAAAGGTGCTTCCTGGAGGTGCCCTGATTCTCGCAGAAATGGATGGTCGTGAGTTTTCCACTCCTGTTAATTCTGATGCTGTGAAGATATATTATCCTTGATAAGATCTAACATTTTTGCGGTGAAAGTTTTCAAGTGTTTGGTTTTATATTCCGAATTGCAAACATCTCATTTATGAATAAATGGTTTCAATCAATTGAAAAATGGAATGTGTGCCTTGGATTTAAATTATGTTTGATCATTTTGTCAGTCTGCATTATCGATTTCAAAAGGGGAATCTATTTAGACGATATGATAACTCACGTGGAATGAATTGAATGTGTTGAATGAGGTACATCGGGATGATGAAAGGCAAGCCATATCCTATACACAGTCCCATGCACTAATCCCCAGTGAGTTGAGTGGAAAGATTCCATGTCTGCAAGGTAAAGTGTTATCTCGCAAACGATACGACAACCGAAATGATGAGAGGCGGTTCGTTTCTCTATCCCAAACACTACAGGTTATCCATTGTTTCGCCACTTTGAGCCTAAACACTTGGAGAAATTCATTCAAATTACCCCTGTCAAGAACCACCCCACATCGGGGCAAGCTGGAGGTAAGTCAACGTCATAAGGTGAAAAATGAGTAGAAATTTTCATGCTCTCACTTGCATCAATCTTCGAGTGTTGCTTTTTCAGATGAATTCACGTGAAATTCAAGTGCCTTAGGATGACGAAGAGCATTTCTTTCTCTATCCTATACACACTTTATCCTTTGCTAAGCCCAATTGAGCCTGCAAATTCATTTCTTAAACCCAGTTGGTGATCATCCCCCACACTGGGGCAAGGCAAAAGTCATCATTGTTCAAGCAGCATATCCAGAGCGCCGATAAAAGACAAGATCCCGAGAGTCCAAATGTTAGTCATTCGGTCAAAACAAGCCAAAGTGTGGCTAGCCAATGTATGCATTGTAGACAGTGTATGTCAAAAAAAAAAAAAAAAAAAAAAAGGGCATGGAAAAGCAGTGTGCCTGGTAAAAGCAAGGCCGATGCCCGTGAAAAAAAAAAAAATGGAGAAAAGTGACGACTTTAGAAAATGTTTAGATGTGTCAAAGTCACAAAAGTATCCAAAGTCTTGAGGAGTCAGGTGGTAAACTCTTGAAGCCAATGGAACATCTACTGAGAAGACAATCCCTGGTGAAGAAGAAGACCGGTGGCAATGCCGAGATGATCACCAACTTATTCACCCCAGTTATACACCTTTTGAGCCTTATGATCCATTCATTTCTCAACCCATGAGCCTAGCCTGCGTTTCGTCCCTTACAAAGTCTCTTCAGATTAGGGCACTTGAACTAACGTAGAGTTTCTGATGTTTATAAGCTTAGCTCGAAGAAGTGCGAGCAAGTCTATTTCTATCTCATTTTGCAGGTTCTTGACTTGTAAACCCGGAGACAATTGCAGAGTATTTTCTTTCAATAGCCTCGACTCGAAGAGTCTCTTTTGCTAAGCCATTGACCAAGCCCTATGTTACAGTCCTAACAAAGACCTCTCAGATTGGTAAAGTCGTACTGCTTGCGAGAATACTCGGACCCTTGTCAACATGATGACGGTGAGATGGAGCGATTCTCCATAAATCAGCCTTTCGATGAGGATGAGAGAAAGCCCTTTTGGACCGGAAGTCCCTCATTCGACATTTTCAAGATATCCGCTTGAGTTCGGTTTGTCTTGTCATGATTTTTCCCCAGCGAAGTTTGTAATGCCGATTTGACAAAATCATCGTGCATGAAAATCAGTTGAAATCATAGTTCATGTGTATATGTATTCTTGACAGTGTGCGAATGCATATTACATGTTACTTAAAATCGTGTCTGACAGGAGACACACCTTCAGAGTTGGAGATGTCACCAGGTAAGTATGTCTCTATCCCTAGGATATCTATGACTATCTAGGTATCCCTAACCTGTTCAAGCAATTATCAGGTCCCACATTTGATCATTTTGGCGATCTCTAGATGCCTTTGATTTTGTTCAGGTGTCTATTGATCAAACCTTTTCAGGTACTTCTGATGATACCCAGGTACTTTGTCAAGGAACTCTTGAACACTTGGGCTAGCCCCTTTGTTCATCAAATCACAGATTTTCATACAATCTCGAGAAGATTCCCCCGTTACATGACTATGAGCAGATATAGGCATGGCGGCCAAATCTTTACATATGAACAGATATATGTAAAGATCGGAATATTCTCTCAAATTTCAGGTATTCCCCCGCTACTCACCTATGAACAGGTATAGGTGAAGCGGCCAAATCTTTACATATGAACAGATATATGTAAAGATCGGAATATTCTCTCAAATTTCAGGTATTCCCCCGCTACTCACCTATGAACAGGTATAGGTGAAGCGGCCAAATCTTTACATATGAACAGATATATGTAAAGATCGGAATATTCTCCCAAATTTCAGGTATTCCCCCGCTACTCACCTATGAACAGGTATAGGTGAAGCGGCCAAATCTTTACATATGAACAGATATATGTAAAGATCGGAATACTCTCATTATCTCAGATGTTCCCCCGCTACTCACCTATGAACAGGTATAGGTGAAGCGGCCAAATCTTTGCATATGAACAGGTATATGTAAAGGTCGGAATATTCTCTCAACCCCAGGTGTTCCCCCGCAGTTCACTTATGAGCAGGTATAAGTGCGGCGGCCAAACCTTTGCATGTGAGCAGGTATATGTAAAGGTCGGAATATCCTCTTCATTTCAAAAGTTTCCCCCGCAATTCACTTACGAGCAGATATAAGTGAAGCGGCCAAATCTTTGCAAACACCTATGGTGTAGGTAGTTCGTAAAGATCGGAACTGTTCTCGCGAATCCAGATGATGATTGGATACGTCGAGCTTTCTTCGTGTGTTTTGACTTGACTGCAGATCACCGAAGTTCATCAACATATATCAGGCAATACCGATGGGGACTGAGCCCATACATTTGCCAAAACAATATACAAGTTAAAGTTGTGCTTCGAATTGCATTATCTCGCTTCTATCAGGTAAGTGATTCCAGGTACGTTTTCTACTCATGTCAGCATGCATCATTTCTTAATGCATTGTAAAATGGGACTCATAATCCCGACAAAAACAACATTCATTGCATTTGCATAAGTGAAATTTAGGTATCATTTAGTCTTTGAATGCAACCTCTGCGAGCTCACCTTCAAAGAGGGGCAGCTGTTGACACCTAAATTTTAGCAACCATTTAGTGTAATTTGCATAGAAAATTAGGGATTAAATTGTTAACCCCTAAACAAAAATATTTAAATTGCATAACATATAGTTTAAATTCATTGCATTTTGCATCGGACTGGCGGTGACGAACGAGCTTAAATTTCATTGAATGTGACTCAGCTCGCTTGGAATGCAAGGGCCGGGAATTACAAGTCAAATGGGCTCGGTTGTTTTAATTTGAACTTAATTCAGCCCATTCTCATTAATTAATTCAGCCCATTATCATTAATCAATTCGGCCCATTAATTCAGCCCATTAATTCAGCCCATTTAAATTAAAGCCCAAGCCTAAGCCCATTAGGACTAAAAGCCCATCTAATTGACCTAGGTTAATACTATATATTCAGAATTAGGTCAGATTTTTAGAGGAGAACACACAATTTCAGATCAGAATTTTCAGAGAGTGAGAGTGAGGAAGGGAGAGAGTGAAGGAGACCGGCCGGAGCACCCCCCACACGGCCAGAACCGCGCGACGCCGCTGCTGCCTCCCGCGCGCCTGTCGCCGCCCCTTGCTGCGCGCCGCCCCTCGCCGTGCGCTCGCCTGCTGCCTGACGCTGCAGCTCCCTGCCGCGTGCTCACCGCCGCGCGCTCGCCAGCTGCCGTGCGCCGTCCCTGCCGCCGCGCGCCGTCCCTGTCGCTGCAGCACCGCCTCCTGCCGTGCGCCTGCTGCCGCCGCTTCCTGCTACCGTGTGCTGCCGTCTCTCCCGCCAACACCGCGCCTCACGCCGGCGCTGCTGCTGCCGCCGCTTCTTGCTACCGTGTGCTGCCGTCTCTCCCGCCAACACCGCGCCTCACGCCGGCGCTGCTGCTGCCGTCGCTTCCTGCCGTGCGCCGCTTCTCACGCCGACGCTGCCGCTGCCGCTGCCCTCAGGCCGACGCCGACGCCACTGCTGCTCGTTGCTGCCCGACGCCGACGCCGCTGCTGCTTGCTGCTGCCGCTGCCCTCAGGCCGACGCCGACGCCGCTGCTGCCTGCTGCTGCCGCTGCCTTCCCGCCGACGCCGACGCCACTGCTGCTACTCCTCGCCGCGCGCCGCCACGTGCTGCCGCTGATTCTCGCCGTGCACCACTGCTGCTGCTGCCGTCGCCTGCTGCTGCTCCTCCCATCACGCGCCGCCTGCTGCCGCCGCTCCTCCCGTCGCACGTCGCCGCCTGTTGCTGCTGCCCCCTGCCGCGCGCAACCGCGTACTGCCGCGGCTTCTTGACGTGCGCCACTGTCGCCGCCGTTCCCGACACCGCACCGCCGGTCCGCCGTTTGCCGCTCATCGCAATCCGCAATCCCGATCCGCGAGTCCAAATTTGGAAAGTAATCCAGAACTCAGGTAAAGATATCTATCCATAATATTTTCAAAATATTTAGATTCCTGGTTTGAATATTTGAATATTCTGTGAATATTGTGTGGATTGCTAGATATCTTAGGATAATGTTTGCCTTGTTCGCAATATTTGAAAATATTCAAAATTAGGAATCTTTCCTAATTCAGCAACGTATCTGGACAACTATCCGACCTTATCCCTAAGGTATGATACGTGGCGATACGGAAAATCATTATCCTATCCATAATCCCTTGGATACGATAATGATTTTTATCTGCTTTCCAAATTTGAACGATCGACTTTCCATTAATATCTATAACCCTGTAGATATGACCGGTAATTCGATTTCTGTGCCTAATCCGAATTTGAAACGAATCTTGTGGATTGCATGGTTGCTTTAAATGTGGATGCTATCTCTGTTTAGATTATTTTCCTTTTCAAATAAAAAGAAAATTCAAAAAATATCAGTTAGGATTAGAATTTGAATTTTACATGTTTAGGAATCTTAAATATATCTACACGATAGAGTAATTATTCAATTTAAATTAGGATTTGAGATAATCTATTTCCTAGTTTAAATTAAATAATTTTCTAGTCTTGATAGATTATTTAGGTTATTTTTTTATTCCGAATTTTCAAGAAAACCCTAAAAATGAATTGTTTTATGGTAGATTATGATAGATTGCATTCTTAATTTAAGTAATTTATTATTCCGAATTTTAACAAAAATCCCAAAAAGAAGTCGTGTTAGGATATGTTAAGTTATTATGGGTTGCATGTTAATTTAGACATATTTTTATTCCGAATTTCATTAGAAAACACCAAAAATAAATCGTTTGCCCGTCATCAGAATTAGGTCACGTCGTCGCATGACATATAGTTTGCATGCTAGGTTGCATTACTTGCATGTCATTTTTGCACGTCATTGCATGTAGGTTAGCTCTCATTTAAATAAGCGAAAATCCAAAAATATGGAGTGAACTGCTTGTTAATTAGAAAGCATATTAGGTTGTTGATATGATTTTCTAGCTAACCATGCAGATGCTTACGTTGCTTCGAGGTAAGTAATTCTCCCAATCTTGCAATTTATTTAATGCTTTGATTATTGGGTGTTAAATTGGTGGTTTGCGTACCCGCATGAACACCTCACATCTTAGTGACTAAGTTAAAATGGATACAGACTGCTTGCCAAAATATTTTTGAAAAGAAAAGGTACCGAAAGGGCGTTAGACTAGATCTAGCGTAATCAAGTCCCCGGGCTTAGAATCTCTGGTTCGTAGGAATAAAACATATCTCCCTATGTTTTATTTAGGTTTCTAATCGACCTACCACAAATTGATTAGTGGCGACTCCAAGCATGAAAACATTTGCATGTTAAAAACTTAAACCCAAAGTTGCGAATTGGTAGAGCTTGGGAGGGCTCGAGTTAGGTTTAGTCCTAATAATCCATTAGCCTGAGAGGAAATTTTTAGGTCGCGACAATTAATTATTTTGAGTGGGCTACACGGGGCACAGTGCTCAAGTACATTCTTTAATATTTTCCTCGTGTCTGAAGCAAAGCCGAAAATATTATTTTGCCGACAAGATACATCGATTGCAATTAAATATTATTCTTTGTCCTTTCGTCGATGCTTTGCCTAATCATAGTGTTAATTCAGCGTGAACTAATCAATTCTAGTGAGATTATCAGAAGGGAAGTCGGAGGTGTTGAAGGAGAATGTGGAGTTAGACGATGCGAACATGAAGGTGAGCCTTCACGGCCTGGAAGGCGATGTCTTCATACCGTAGAAGGTGTATCGGGCGATCTGCAAGCTCACTCCGAAGAAAGAACGGCTGTCTTGCAACGGTGATGATTGAGGACAAGAAGCCGACTCTGGCATTCCGGCGCCGATAAGTACATGGATGTGTTTACCGCTGTCACCAAAGACATGGATGCTTATATGGATTCTGCAGCATGAGAAGGAAAGGGAAAAAATAAGATCAAAGGATGAAGCTAGGGTCTATATATCTTTGTTTGGGCTTAACATATGGTGATCTATGGATGCATTTTATAGGTATAGACAAAATATATATAAGGTCTTGATAGTTAATCTAAGTTCAAGCAAATTTTTATGTTTAGAACATGATCATTAATCAGAGTTACTACAATACTCTGACTTGTTTATGTTAGAAATTCTAAAAGGATTGAATATCCCGATTTTGCATAGACGAACAAAACTCATGCACAATCAGAATCTAATGCGGAAACTTGAAAAATTCTTTATTAACCTCCAAACATTGATGAAGTTCGATTGATAATCTAAATCATCGAGCGTTGAACAGTCAGTGAAGGGTATCTCTAGTCAATTGCCCTTTCAACGTTAATGGTGTGTTTTTTTTTTTATCATGAGAGGGTTTGGCTTGGAAGGCTTTTTTGTATCCTTTCACATTCCTTCATACGACTTCTTCCATTGAGAAGTCGTGTATTTTGGGCGGTCACAATATAATGGACAGTTATCACGCAACTTCACGTGGACAATAAACGTTAATGAAATTAATTGAATGTAAGAATAATAAACTGAATGAGGGATCACATTATTGATATTATAACAGTTTAGTCATCGAATGAGTACTTAAGGAAAAAAGGATGGTGAGATGCTACCACCAATTTGCGACAGGCAAAACACATCATCTTATTCACCGTTTGTCCATGACCAAAGCACCTCATTAGCAGCAGAGATCATCTTATTCTATAGCTTCCCTCGACATATACCACTTCAGTTATTTGATCCACGACCAAAGGACCTCGGTTCTTGTCGCTATTTTCCACGGGGAAGGATCATACAGAATCCGATTCATTAGTGACCACACGGCCGTGAATTTGATTCCATGTATTATTGCAGTTGGGCAATTCGATCCTCAGATTATTCCTCTCATCCTTACCAAAAGCTTCCTTTTTTGTGAACCTGGGCATATCCTCGAAATAAATAGAAGATAATGCTCGGAAAGAGGGCTATGATGGTGATCATAACGACGCACATTTTGTTGCTACTAAAAATTGCCACAACTCACTTTGAGCGACAATGCATTTCATAATTCGCGATATTTTACACATGTATACCGATCTAAGGTGGGATTCCTTGTGATCATAAGGGAAAACAAATGAACGTATCACTTATATAAATGAAAATTTGTTTCATGTGCTTACCATGGGGAGAATTACCAAAAAAATTCTAAACCTATTGCAATTGTGTCATTTCAGTCCTAAAACTTTGTTTTTGCCAATTCAATTTTAGACCTTTTGCATTTATACCAATTCAATCAATCCAATCAATTTTGGCCGGCTAGCGCTGTCGTGGACGCTCGCCGGCTTCAGTTGGCCAAAATTGGCCAGAATGATTGAATTAACATAAATACAAAAGATTTATGATTGAGTTGGAAAAAAAAATATTTAGGACTGAATTTGCTCAATTGTAATGGATTTGGGACTTTTTTGATAATTTCCCTGCTTACCATGTCACAACACTTTCTATTGGAATAATTGCGCATCATTTACGCATATCAAGACTCAAGAAACAATCTGCCGAGGGACCATGGAAGAGCCCTTTTTTCTATTCGAATAACATGTCGTGATCTGAGAAAAGTGAAATCGAGTAAAGTGGCGAAGGTCCATACACATCCAAAGCCCTAAGCATTTCTATAAATTGCCTTCAGTGTTATGCCGCTCATTCGTCCTGTCTAGCTACAACATACACTTCTCAACACAGCTTCTTAACCTTTCTTTTCCCAAGAGCAGAAACAGAGAACATGGCTCAATCGGTGACTGTCGAGGCCAGATGGAGTTGAAATCTCCAGCTGAGAAGGTCTATGAGATCTTCCGGAGAAAATCCTACCTCATGCCAGAAATCGCCCCTCATATGGTTAAGGACATAAAGTTGCTCACCGGTGATTGGGAGTCTGTGGGCTCAGTAAGGCTCTGGACTTATGTTGCTGGTAGGGTCCTGTATTTTTGTCACTTGTATATGCCAATTTGAATCCCACGTCCCATGTTTTATCTATCCCCCTATTTTTCTGTCTTGTGATTGATCGTTCCATCGCTACTCTGATTTCTTCTCTTTTCAATCAAATTCGTCATTAATTCATCGTCATGAGTTGAGAAGTTAAAGCTAACATCTAAGGTCAATGTCAAGCTCGAATCCTTTAGCTCGTGGAAGATCTCGACACTTCATTGTTGTTCCATGAGCTTTGGTCTGGGGACCTAAGAACAAAGCTTCGATTAATGATCACTCACGTTGGATGTGTTGTTTCGATGTATAGTCTCTACAGATTTCCGATCTGAAAGTCTAAGCCGGTGGCGAGAGGATGCGCCTGTATTCAGCTTGTGGTAACTTTTTCATGCCTGAGCATAAAGTGAAGTCTGACTGAACTGGAGTCTTACGTGAATTTGAGGATTGTTAAGTAGTCATACGCTCAACTGAACCGCAGTACATACCACAGCTGATTGCGAAAGCGGGAAGGAGACTGTGGAAGCTTTCGACGATGAGACAAAGTCCATCACATTCAATTGTTTGGACGGAGTGGCTCTGAATCTTTACAAGAGCCTGAAGACGGTCTTCCAGTTCTCTCCGGAGGGCGAACATTGCGCGGCAAGGGCAGTTCTGACTTATGAGAAGCAAAATGTGGATGTTCCTGATCCCAGTAAGTACATGGAGTTCACGCGTGGTATGCTCATGAGTGTTGACGCCTACCTTCTCAAGGCGTGAAAGATGAGCTTAAAATGGCGAATCGATATATTTCGGATGGTGATGTACTGCGTGTGCTAAAGTATCAGGTGGTCCGAAAATAATGATCCTTTAGAAGCATCAAAGGAAAAGGATGTTTAGCTGCTTGTTAAGCGTGTCATGATTTGAGAGCTTTCCTCAATGCATGGTATTGTACTCCAAAGTACATATAATATAAGTAGTACTTTGATGTGTGTATAAACTCATCCAGTTGTGTTTACAGAACAATCTGCATGTGGTATAGTCATTTCATACATATATTTTTTTGTGGCCGGAAATTTGCTTTCTAGTATGGGGAAAGAAAGACCACAGACAAACCAAAAAGTTCAAAACTTGATGAGTGATGCAAGTTTGCCATATTCTTATATAGGTCTATTCACATTGGGTTAGCTTATGGTAGTTAAGGAACATAATTTTTATATGAAAATTAGGCGCACAACACAGATTCAAGCCTTGAAAATCATCCAGAGCAAAACAGGAGTCAATTTAATTTGGAACTAAGTACAATGCATAGGACTCGATAAACATATAGAATACTAAAAAACTCGTTCTCGGATTTCCTGAGCAGCAATTAGTGTCGTGGCATAATATTCTCCTAAAGACTCCAAATTGCCTGAAACTCAACCTATTAGAAATTAGACATATAGGGTTTTCAAACCATATAATATTTGATCAAATTGAAGCACAAAAGGTCTTTCAAACGTCAAATAAAAAGCGACCACGACAATTCAGCCAACAAAGATGCGATTAATCAAGCGCCGAATAATTATGCATCGATGGTTAGATAAGCCCTAATCTTCCTGAGATGATCCTTCATCTTCAAACTTCATTTCCTATAATCCTTAGCCTATGGATTGACAGGCTAACTCCATCTATCAATGAACTTGGGCGGATTTAGAGGGGAGTTGGAGGGGCCCTGGGCCTCCCAACTTTCTGAAATTATGCTCTGGTCCCAATTTCTCAAAATCATTTACAAAATATAAGGAAGTATTATTAGGAATTTTTTACCAAAAAAGCCCTTCCAAAATTAAGAGCTATATTTACCAAAACGATACTTCTGATTTTGAAATATGTAGAAGGATGAGTAGTTATTTCCAAACTTGAGAAATAATGCTTCAACACAGATGGAATGATTGAATTTTATTATTAGGTCTACCTCAATTTGCGTAACAGTAACTCTCAATTAAAAACTTACACACTATTTTAAATGGGAAAATTACCAAAAAAGTCTTAAACCTATTGCATTTTTATCAATTTAGTTCTAAAACTTTTAATTGTGCCAATTGAATCCTAAATGTTTTCACGTTTTATCAATTGAGTCCGTTCGGCTAATTTTGTCTGGAAACTACTGACGTGGATGTGGGCCGTCCTACTTGGCATAACCAGCGTTGACGTAGATAATTTTTAATAATATTTTGATATTCGAATTTTTTTATTTATTCTTTTCTTTTTCCTATTTTTTCTTCTCTTTACCTTTATTCTTTTTTTTATTATTGTTTGCGAGTGTCGCAGGGCCCTCGCCTAGATCTAGACAAGGCCATCTCGGCCTCAGGCATGGCCAGCCTCACCTGGATTTGGGCAAGGCTGCCTCGCTCAGACCATCACGACAGCAGGCGAGGTCGTCTTCCCAAATCTCAATAAGGCCAAGCAAGACCCTTGCCAGCCACAATAAAAAAAAAGTAAAGAAGAAAAAGAGAAGACAAGAAAAAATGGAAAATTAATAAGAAAATTCGAAAAAAATTAGATTATTATTAAAAATTATCTGCGTTAGCGTCGTCCGTGTCATATAGAACGGCTAGTATTCACATCAGCGATTTCCAATCATAATTGGCTATATGGACTCAGTTGGCAAAACATAACAAGATTGATGACTCAAATGACATGATTAAAAGGTTTATGACTAAAAGTGCAATAGGTTAAGAAATTTTTTAGTAATTTTCCCTGGTCACAATACATCAAGACAAGTTCAAAGTTTTACAGGACTTGTATGGCTAAAACAATTAATTCTTGCAGATATAAATTTGGGGATTCAATCGGTCATCAGTTCTCTTTAATTCCTCCAGAATTTGACACATTAAACAAAAAAAGGAGGTATGACTAATTAATGAGGAGCTACGAATTGCTGTGCAGCGCTCCCACCAATGGTTTTTATTTTTGGTCAGCTCCCACCAATGTTGGGTGGCTGAGGAACAAAACCTTGAAATGACATGTTCAACAAAGATTGAGTTTTCGACCAAAAAAAAAAAACAAAGATTGAGTTGAGGCTTTCCACAGATGTGGATCACGGCATTGTTTGTCACTCTCATGTGATTGTGCCCTCTTCAACATCCGTTTGGGTAAGTTCTACTGGGATCACAGTAACTACTGTTACTTTAAGGTTTACTTTTTTTAAAGGTCATTAAATGTTATCGGAGATGTTAGAGATTTAAAAGATAATACAAATGCGATAAGCTGATAAATGCTAACCACTTAAGGAAACCACATCAGAGTACTAGGCATATCTCATGGTAAACGTTCGCCACCTAAGAAATCCATTTGAAAATAAAACGCATGTAGCTCACCACCTAATTGAATCTACCAAAGAGACGGAGGAGTGATGAAACTCTAATCTAAGTGTTCAATGCGAGAAATTCATTAAATCGATCATTATATTCTCGAGGAAACTTTAGAGCGTTTTATACAGACACAACTCGGAACAACTCTCCAAGTTAGGCAAATCCCAAGACACTGACCTTTCATTTTTCAATATAAAGACCGACAACCCTTAGACGAAACCTAAATCGGACATTAACTCTGGACTCAAGTGATCTAGAAACTTAATACAATGCATAGGACTTAACCAGCATATAGGATACTAGAAAACTCATTTCGAATTTTCTGATTAGCATTTAGCATTGTGTAGGAATTTTCTCTGAAAGACTCCAAATTTCTTGAGACTTGATTCATTTGAAGCTAGACACATAGGATCTTCCAATCATTTAGTATGTGACCATATTTTGACGCCGGCAATCCAACCAGCAGAGATACACTTAATCAAGCTCCAAGTAATTGGGAAATATGAGGAAGGATGGGTAATTATTTCCAAATTTGAGAAATAATGCTTTGGCACAGATGGAATGATTGAACTTTACTGTAAGGTCTACCTCCATTTTGGTAACATTAACCATCAATTGAAAACTTACACACTATTCAAATAATATGAGGGATTTTCTAGGAAAGAATTCTAATTTTGTGATATTCCTATAAAGTCAAGAACTAGTGATGTAGGGAAAACGCTCAAGAGCTGTTGTCCTAAGATTATTAAGTTAGTCACAAATCTATTAAAAAAGTTAAATATCCTTTGTTATTTATTTTGTGAAATTCATCATCTTTCTAAAGTGAGAAAAAAGAAGATTTTCTACCATGATACATGATTGAAAATAATGAGTTTCAGTTTTCTTAACAACAGTCTCCATTATACAATTTCTAACCAAAATTATTTATCCGTGGGCAATTTTTGGTCCCTCCATCATGTTTGCTCCAGATCCATCCCTGCAACGAAGTTCTTCTCCTTATTCCTCTTTGCCGTACAGATTTCAGGCTTTCGCTCTATTCCGTCATGTTTGGACAATATACGTGGTTTAAGACCTGAACATTTAAATGTTTGAAATTTAAATGTTCGGGTTTAAATCATGTATATTTAAACCTAAACATTGCCAACAAGCATGAGGCCTTGCTGGTAAAGTGATTGGGGGGTGAGGCTAGCAAGTACTAGGTCCGGGGTTCGATTCCCGCGAGTATTGCACACACATGTATATAGAAGAGAGGAGTGAGACAAAGAAAAAAAAAACAAACATTGAACTTCGTCATATACATTTTCTCAAAATAAAAAGCACATGCCAAGCAGAAATCATTAACTCTTTAGTGATCGAGGAGTGCTAAAATGTAAGGACATCGATTCAAACTTGTCTACTCAATTAATGTATTGAATGTCATGTAATTCTATTAGTAAGTAATTGACTCATTTAAGCACCCAAGAGGATTATGTCGTTCTATTAAACAAATTCAATGGTGACTATTGATATACTTGGGGAAAATTATCCAAAATGTTCCCAATCTATTGTACGGAGGTCAATTCAGTCATAAACCTTCAATGTGTGAACTTAGCCCTAAACCTTTTGACGATTTGCCAATATAGTCTTAATACATTTTAATTTTTTCAATTTAGTCCTAAACTTTTTGATGATTTGCCAATTTAGTTCTAGACCTTTTGACAATTTATCAATATTATCTTTTCGACTAATATCCAAATAATAGATTTAGGACTAAATTGACAAATTTTCAAAAGGTTTATGACTAAATTAACACAAAGAAATGTTTAGGATTAAATTAGCACAATTGAAAGGTTAAAGACTAAATTAGTTACCGAACAATAAATTTAGAACTTTTTAGACAATTATCATGATATATTTAACGTTAATAATTGAAGTGATCTCATGTCCGGGCTAGTGTCGTTCCATCCGTCTTCCTATTTTATTTCGTTTCATTATTTTATCTTTGATATAACAGATTAAATAAGTATGTCTCCCTTATGGCCCAACCCAGCCGGGTCTACTGATATGTGGATTAGGTTTCATTTATTTTCCATCATCCCTTGCGCCAGCTATCTTTGACTTGCCTTGAGATTATCAAGCCAGTCCAAATCATTGGTGGGATTTGGTCCATGAAGAGAGAGAATGCATGTTGATTTGATTAATGCATGAGACGACGTAATTCAAATATATGCTTCAAAGGTGATTGATCTAGCGACATGACGATACATTTCATGTGAAGAAACTTCTTGGCTACAGTGATGATCGCTAGGATGCGGATCAAACCGAATAATATGGAGCGAGTGTCGGATTCTAGTGCTAGTTGTCCATTCTCATCCTTTTGCTTATTAAAAAGAAATGCGTGAGGAGACATGACAGCTCAGGACCATTCCAATGGACATCTTTAAATTTCACGGCCACCAAATCAGAAGTCAGAGAAATTTGCCAGCAATTTCTCTTTAGATAGTTTATATGAACAGTCATGTTGAAAATGCTTAGTCTATTGGATAAATATACTAAACTCGGGAAAAACCGGTGTTACAAAACTTCACTGGCGACTTAGAAGCAAATCCTGACGTTCACTTTAGAAATCATGTTTTTTTATTAGAAAAGTACAATATCAATAGTAAATATTAGTTTCCTTACAATAAAATCTTACTCTTATATATATTGTTTTTATTTTTCAATTCTCATGCAAGTGGGCATGTGAAGACAGATCCAGAAACTTCCTATAAAAGCATCAAATCACCGACCCTATTTTTATGCTTGCTAGCAGTTTACCAAATCATATTATATTTCACATGTTGGTGCTGGCCCAATTATTTCGGCTTAACACGAATCATGAGATTCTAAAAATAATTGTAGATGTCAATGGAGTACAATTGCAATTGCTCCTAGAATTATGTGATGATGCAACTAAAAATTATGTGATTGAAAACTAAATCAAAGTAGCAATCATCCAAAGTTCTGAATTGCTACCGTGCCATGAGATGCATGCATGATATGCATCTATAGTTTAATAGATAATAGTCTCTCTCTCTATCTCTACCTATGAGAATCCGCTCTGTAAATTAGTTTTTAAATCTCTCCTAGTTTAAAGGAACGAAAACCACAAAGACATCGATGTGTACTTGTGTATATAAAGCATAGTGGGAGAGAACTCTCTCACATCTTATTCATAACACTCGCTCTCTTCATCACACAGTTGCAGCTCACATAGTATCATCATATCAGTTTGATCACTGAGCATCTAACACGAAAGAAATTAAAAAGAGAAGAATGACAGTTCACGGGAAGATGGAGATAGACTTGGAGATCAGGGCTCCGGCCGACAAGTTCCACAACGTCTTCAGCTTCCGGCCCCACCACATCTCGAACATGTCCACCGATAAGATCCAGGGCGTTGATCTGCACAGCGGCGACTGGGGTAAGGCTGGATCCGTGATCTGCTGGAGCTACACCCACGGTAAATATTCAAATGATACTAATGAAATGGGCCTTCATCTGATAACTTAACCTTTTGCATCCAATGAACTTTGCAGATGGAGAGACTAAGGTCGCAAAGGAGGTGATAGAAGCCATAGACGACGAGAAGAACTCGACGACATTCAGAGTGATTGAAGGCGACCTGATGAAGCTGTACAAGAACTTTTTCCTCGTCGTCCAGGCTACACCCAAGGAAGGGGGCGGGAGCGTCGTCCACTGGACACTCAAGTATGAGAAGCTGAGCGAGGAGGTGACTGAGCCCTACTCGCTGCTCCAGTTCTGCGTCCATGTCAGCAAGGACATCGATCTTCACCACATGGAACAGGCTCAGGCTCAGGCTCAGGCTCAGGATCAGGCTCAAGCCTAGCAGAAACTAAGAATCTGGACTTTTATGTATATGCACTGGTTTGCTGTCTCTGGTGAGTTCGATGGTGTGTATGTTTGAACATGTTTTACGATGTGCGTCTACAGTGAAAGGAACGCTTGATTACGTGTGGTTCTTGTTTGGAAATAATGGAATGGTCTTCAAAGAGATTGTCGAATATCTCTACTGTTTCCATGTGTTTGTGGGACTTTCATTAGTTGTTCAAGGGTTGTTGTAAAATAATTTGTTCAGGCGATCCGACAAAAGTTATTACTGGTTTGAAAGACCAAAATTCAAGCGGCCTGTTTTCCTCCGTCTCTGAGCCGTAGATCCTTCTCCCAGAAATTCATATTATGTACACGAAACATACACTCTATCAGTGAAGTCGAGTCTGGTGAACTTAATGGGATAGGGCGCTGTGCAAAATTTTAGAAGAAGCGAAAATCCAAAGCACATAAAAAAAACATACTATTTTACAATAAAACACCATGTAATTTACTATCAAAATGCGAAAAAACGTGCCTTTTCAAATTTTCTGTTTCGGTAAGATGTGTCTGTTCATGACAGTATGAAAAATTTGAACGATGTTGTTGACATAAAAAAAAATGTCTACCGACGACGAGAGCGGAAGTAGCGAACTGTTAAGTCATGGAGCCAACTATTTCGAATGTAGTTGCTCGAAAGTGAGACTGATAGTTGTGGGCGCAACTGACTATGGTAACTACAAAGAAGTGGAAGCGAAGCAACCGCCATAATAGTGCTAGGAATCTCGGATGCAACTATCGAAAATATACCATCAGAGAAGTGGAGGAGATGATCCTCCAGTAGTGGAGTCGATGATCTCGGGGATTGTAAATGAGTAGAGCTAGATAGTGAAAACCATGTGTAGCTCATGTAATTTTCTTAGTAACTGCTGTAAACCGTTAGTAGTCGGCATAAAATACTCGAATTGTAATCTATACAAATTATCACCAATCAATTCAAAAACACCAATTGTTCAACTTTCTCTTCCTATTCATCTTTACATTTCCAGTACCTTTACATGGCTGGACATGATTGTCTCCGGTCTCTGTAGCTTTAACTTTCTTGTCATTAATATTTCCTATCCAAAAATCAGCAAATGACCATTCACAACCTTTGTCGATTTACTCATCATTTCATATCTCAAAACGAATTTTGTTGACACCTTTTCGACGAAATCGATCTTGACTAATATTTATATTTATTACTAGATAAAATAAGATTAGAGAAAGAAAACGAGCAACAATCTATATGGAAGGAAAAAAACTTTGTCTAAACTACTACTAAAAATGAGGAGAAGTATCTATTGAAATTATTGTTTGGAAGGGAGGGATCTATTTATGCTAACATTAGAAGGGTTAATATTACCAAAAATCTCAATCAAGTACACTCGTCTCACATTTCTCACAAACAAATCTTCGTATCACAAAAAATCTCTAACTGGTATATTGTGTTACATTTAACCCAAACTAATTTCCGTGTCACAAACAAATCCAAACTGGTACATCTGTGGCAAATCTATCAAAATTCCCTTAAAAAGATGTTAGTACATATTAATACAGGCCAAAAAAAATTGAAAGCTAATTTAATCAATGAAGATAAAAGGGCGTGCTTTAGCCAAAAAGAGGGCGTGGAAATAACGCTACCCATACAAACTATAAATTTATACAGTGCTTTAGAAGGTCGTTAATAAAACTTAAGCGCCTTTCTAATAATTTTATGTTAATGGTTTATATAAACTCCCGACCAGCTAGAAGACTACAAACTAAGATATAATTTACGAGCCATGAAACTCTCTACTTTCAGTTTAAAATCTCTAAACAAAAATATTGGTTGCTCTTATTTTTTTTCCAGGAAAAATAAACATGCACAGGTGATTGCAAAAGCGCGTAGGAGACTGTGGAAGCCATCGACGACGAGACGAAGTCAATCACGTGCAATTATCTGAACGGAGTGGCGATGAATCTTTACAGGAGCCTAAAGGCGAACTTCCTGTTCTCTCCGGAGGGCAAAAATTGCACGGCGACAGCGGTGGATTTGGAATTACACTGCTAGTAAAATTAAGGCTGTTGACTAGTGTTTTAATTTGTTTTTGTATATCGTCTCTTTCGTAGTTATCTGGACTTTCATAAGAAATCAATATCGAAGTACCGTAAAAATTTGAAAGAAAATATTTCGAGAAAGTATAAACATTCCAATGGAAAAATTGTCCAAAAAGTCTTAAATCTATTGCACTTTTGCCAATTCAGTCATAAACCTTTCAATTTTGCTAATTGAGTCTTAAATCTTTTCAGATTTTGCCAATTGGGTCCATTCGACCAATTTTGACAAGAATTCCTTGGCGTGAACGCCGATCATCCTACGTGATATGACCGAAGCTGACGTAACAATTTTTAATAATATATTTTCAATTATTTAATTAATTTTTTCTTTTCTTTTTCCTTTTTTCCTCTTTTTCTCTTCACCGGCCACTGGGTGAGGGTTGTCGGGCCTTCCTGGCCGCAATGACCTTTGGGCATGGGTCGCGGCTGGGCACGTGGCTTTTTGGCTTCGGCTTCCTCTTAGCAACATGAAGGATCCTTTGCTCGACGGGGAGAGCAATGAAATAGGGCAAGAAAGCTAAACCAATTGCCACCAAGGAAAGCGTGATTTCGAGCAAAGGATGGTGAGATTTTATGAAGGAAATTAGTGAATTTATCCATGACTAAAGAGTTCTCTCTAATTTTCATGGAGGACCATATAGAATCTGATTCATCAAAGACCTCATGACCTTAAATGATTCGTTGTATTTTTGCATTTGGACCATCTTTTTATCTTTAAATTATTCCTCTTATCCTTATCAAGAGCTTTCTTTTGTGAACCTCGATATATACCCAAAAAATATTAAAAAGTCCAATTCAAAAACATGAGCCAATAGATGGTGGGAGACCACGTGTATATAAAAAGTATATAAATTCCATAGACAAGCAATCTAAGATATTTTAACACATCTTCTCACGTGTGAACCGAACTAGAAACAAAACGTGGAATAGGAGGCCGTACACGTAAAAATAAATTAAGCAGATTTTAACTCTGATGCTATGTTAAGAAAATAATGTGGAAGTTACAGAATCTTGCAATTCAAGTCCAATGCGATAAGAATCAATTACAAGAAAAATTAATGATGAATGATGAAGAATACAAATATTTCCGTGGTTTGGTCTTAGTGTCGATGTCTACTCCACTAAGAGATTCAGCTACCAAGAAATCCATGTGAATCCAGAGAATGCAGAGTAATAATTGCTCAAATGTTTTCCCGCTATTGACACCGTCTTATGAATTATTTGATTCTATAGCTTCTCCCGATATGTACAGCTTTAGTTAATTTATCCATGACCAAAGCATTTCAGTTCTTCTCTCTATTTTTCATGGGGAAGGACCATATAGAATTTGATTTATTAATGGCCACACGGCTTAATTCATTGTGTTATCACATTTGGGCCATATTTTATCTTTAGGTTATTCCTATTATCTTTTCCAAAAGCTTCCTTTTTGCGAACTTGGGTACATCCCAAAAAAATTACATCCAACCCAAATACTGAGACTATAGTTGGAGGGATACCACGTATATATGAAGAGCATATAAACCCATAGATAAGTGGCGTGGGATATTTTAACACTCCCTTTCCTTTATAAGCCAGATTAGAAATGACGTGTGGAATGAGAGGCCGTACACACAAAAATAAATTGGAGCATAACCTAACTCCAATACTATGTTGAGAACAAAATGCGGAAGCTAACAGATCTTGCAATTCAAGTCTAATGCAAGAAGAAGAAATTACTAGATATATCAATGATAAATGATAAATAATACTAGAGATTTACGTAGTTTGGCTTGAGTGTGGGTACCTACTCCACTGGGAGAGCCAGCTACCAAGAAATCCTCTATGAATCTGGAGAGAATACGGAGTTATAATCACTCAAGTGTTTTCCAGCTACAAACATCACCTTATGAGGACCTCAGTTCTTCTCTTTATTTTTCATGGAGGACTGTATGGAATCTGATTCATTACTGACCACACGACATAAACATTGTTCGTTGTATTATTGTATTAGGACCACTTTTATCTTTAGATTTACCTCTTATCATTACCAAAAGCTTCCTTTTCGTCATACTGGGAAAATACTCCAAAAAATATTAGGAAATCTAACCCAAAAACTTAAGTATATAGATTGTGGTAGATTATATGTATATAAAGAGCATATGAACCCATAGACAAGCGATGTGGGATGCTTTAATACCCTCTTTCAAGTGCAAGCCGGATTAGAAAAGACCCGCGAAATCTTACGACCTAAAGGCTAAATATGCAAAAAATAAACTAGGGCAGAACTTGGCTCTGATATCATCTTAAGAAAATAATGTAGAAGCTAACAGATCTTGTAATTCAAGTCTAAAGAGAAAAGAAGAAATTACCAGAAAAATCAACGATGAACAATAAAGAATACCAGAAATTTACATGATTCGGTCCGAGTGTTAGTACCTACTCCACTAGCAGAGCTAGCTGCCAAAAAATACACCGTGAATCCAAAGAATACAGAGTTGTAAACGCTCAAGTGTCTTCTAGCTACAGAAGTACCATCTTATGAATTATTTGATTCCATATGTAATGCTTCAGTTAATTTATCCGTGACCGAAGCATCTCGGTTCTTCTCTCTATTTTTCATGGGCAATGACCATATAGAATCCGATTCATCAATGACCATACGACATGAATAATTTTGTTGTATTATTGTGTTAGGCCCATTTTTTATCTTTAGATTATTCCTCTTATCCTTACCAAAAGCTTCCTTTTCACGGACCTAGGTATATCCTAAAAAATATTAGTAAATCCAACCCAAAAACTTGAGACTTTAGATGGAGGGACACCAAATGTATATAAAAAGTATATAAACCCCATAAATAACCCATGTGAGATACTTTAACACCCCATCTCGCGTGTAAGCTAGATTAGAAACAACACGTGGAATATGACGAATGGGAGGTAAAACACGCAAAAATAAAATGGGGCATAACCTACTCTGATATCATGTTAAGAAAATAACGTGGAAGCTAACGGATCTTGCAATTCAAGTCTAATGCAAGAAGAAGAAATTACCAAAGAAATCAATGATGAAAGATAAAAAAAAAAAACTAGAGATTTACGTGATTTGATCAAAGTGTGAGTATTTACTCCACTAGGAGAGTCACCTGCCAAGATTTTCACTATGAACCCATAGAATACAGAGCAATAATCGCTCAAGTGTTTTCCAGCTTATGACATCATCTAAAGAATTATTGGATTCTATAGCTTCCCTCAATATGTACAACTTTACTTAATTTATCCATAATCAAAGCACCTCAATTCTTCTCTCTATTTTTCATGGGCAGGACCATATAGAATCTGATTCATTGTATCTTTGCATTTGGGTCATTATTCATCTTTAGATTATTCCTCTTATCCTTACCAAAAGCATCCTTTTCGAGAACCTGAGTATATCCCACATAAATTTAGAAAATCCAATCCAAAATCTTGAGCTTATAAATGGAAGGAGACAACATGTAAATAAAAAATATATAAACCATGTAGACAAGCGATGTGGGATATTTTTAACACCCTCCTCGCATGCAAGGCAGATTAGAAACGACAAGTGGAACGGAAGGCCGCACATGCATAAATAAACTGGGTAGAACCTGATTCTAATAATGTGTTAAGAAAATAATGTGGAAACTAACCAATCTTGCAATTCAAGTCCAATGCAAGAAAAATAAATTATTAGAGAAATTGAAGTTGAATGATAAAAAATATTAGAGATTTAAGTGGAGTAGGTGGTTCGGTCCGAGATTGGGTACCTACTCTACTGGGAGAGCTAGCTGCCAAGAAATCCACTATGAATTCGGGGAATATAGAGTTATAATCGCTTAAGTGTTTTCTAACTCTGGATTACACCCAAAACAAACCTCGTAAGTAATATCTGACAATCTCCACTAGAAAACTCGCTAAAAAAACTCACAAAGAAAAAACCCTAACATTCCTCTTGTTTGCTCTAATGTGTAATAACCAAGTCAAATTACATCTTTTATAAATATATAATATATATTATTTGTATCCAAAATAAGATAAAACCACTGAAATTAGGAAACTTACTTGGATCGGTTCCTTTATGAGCTCAAACTTGAGATATATTCTCAATAAAAAAAATATTAAAATAACGCTCAGAAAAAGTGACAACTCTTGGTCGAGAGCTTCTATGGCATGGTCATTTGGGGACCGCTTCTCAAAGAATCGTGATGCGATGGGGTTCGTAACGACGCCCTTTTTGTTGCTATTGGAAGATTGCCATAACACGCTTTGCGTGGCAAAGCATTTTGTAATTCGTGATATCCTACACTCATGTATCCCGTTTTAAGGTGGGATTGCTTGTGATCACAAGGGAAAGAAATGAACTTAGCTTTATACAATTGAACTTCGTTTCAAGCGCTTACCATGTCACAACACTTTCTATCGGAATATCGTGCATCATTTACGACAAAGTAATACTCGGGAAACGATCTGACCATAGGAGAGTCCCTTTTCTTTTTGGATACCCTGTTGTGATCCGAGAAAAGTGAAATTGACTAACCAAAGGCCTGAGCATTTCTATAAATTGGCTCATTTGTACAGTCTAGTTACAACATGCACTTTCTCTACGTAGTTTCTTAACCTTGTTTATTTCCAAGAGCAAAAGGAGAGAATATGGGGCAATTGAAGCGTCAAGTGGAGTTGAAATCATCAGCTGAGAAGGTATATGATATCTACCGGAATAAATGCTCCGTCTTCCAAAAAATCATGCCTCTAGTGTTTCTAAAAGTAGAATTGGTCGGCGGTCAATGGAACTGTGTGGGCTCGGAAAGGCTGTGGACTTTTTTTGATGGTAGGTTCAAAAATTTGTCACTTAATCTAGCCACTTTAATTTCCATATCCCATATCATATCTATCTCTTCTTTCTTTCTCAATTAATTAGTTGTCTCGATGTATTATTAATCAGAAAAATGATAATTTTCTCCTCATTCTTGTGTTTTGTGATCGACAGTTCGATCCAAAAACAATGCGATTGTCGTTGTTAATTCATCATCATGACTACAAGAACTAAAGCTAACATATAACGTCAGTGTCAAGCTTGAATCTTTCAGCTCGTGGAAGATCTTGACATTTCATTACTATTCCATGAGCTTTTGTTTGGGGACCTTAGGACAAAGTTTCGATTAATGATAACTATATGCACAGTCTTTACTGGTTTCTAAGTTGAGGTGGCGAGAGGACACGCATGTATTAAGCATGTGGTAAATACTTCATGCATGAGCATAATGTGAAGTCCAACTGAACTGGAGTCATATGTTAATTTAAGGATTAGTAAGTATTGATGATTTTTCACCACCTTTAAATGGGACTTGGCACATTCCATTTCTAAAGTACTTTTTCTTACTTGATCTATTCAAGTAAACCTAGCAAAGATACATGTGCGTTGCAAATGAGGAATGTCGTGAATTCAAAGATTTGAAATGTGTACTTCATTTTTAGAAGAAAAGGGAACTTCTTTCTATCAAAATTTTATTCTCTGTGTATGGACGATGGAAAAAGAGTCTTAGATCTTTCTCTTTCATTATCTTTTCTTTTTCTTTTCTAGCTTTGTGCTTAAAGATTGAAAGGAACCAATGAATTAAAGTCCTGAATTGAGTTTCCAGTTGAAAAGAGTAAAATTGGAAATTTTTTAACAAACCTGAGATAGGAAAGTTGTAAGTCATGGATGACTAGATTGCCCAAAGACGGTGTTAGGAAATATTAACACATTCTTAACAAAGTTGAAGGCTAATTTGGTGAATTAACTTAAAAGGCGGTGTTTTAACCAAAAAAAAAGATGTGAAAATAGCACCACCCATACCTACCACAAATTTATATAGTGTTTTAGAATATCAATAATTAAACTGAAGCACCTTTCGGACAAAACTATTATAAATGGTTTAAGATGAACCTTTCGACCAGCTCCAAGACTGAAACCGGCAATATAATTCACCAGCAATGAAACTCTCTGGTTTTATTATTAGAAACCCTAAACAAAATATTGCTCACTGAGATTTTGTTTCAAAAAAAAAAAAAATACCGCAGTTAACTGTGGAATCTGGAAGGACACTGTGGAAGCCATTGACAATGAGAAGAAGTCCATCACATGGACTTTGTTGGACGGTCCAGTGCCGAAGGCACGCTACGAGAGCCTGAAGGTGGAGTACCAGTTCACTGCCAAGGGCGAAGGCTGCACGGCGACAGCGGTTCTGACTTTCGAGAAGAAAAGCAATGATTTTCCCGATCCCGTTAAGTATATGGACTTCATCCATGCGATGTTCCTGGTAGTCGATGCCCACCATCTCGCGCAGTAAAATATGCGCTTAAAATGGTAAATCGATAAATTTGAGGGAAAATATACTACGTGTGGTTAAGTAGTCAATAACATGCTTTGGGAGCATGGAAAAAGGATGTTTATTTGCCTACTAAGTGTGTAATCATCCGCCAATGCAGTGTTGTACTCCTAATTAGATAATATAATATAAGTAGTGCTTTGTGTGTCTAAGTTCAGCCAGTCGTATTTGCTGAAAAAATTCTTGCACGTCGTATAATAATTCCATATATTTTGTGGCCTGAAATTTGCTTTCTCGTGCATGAAAGAACGGACCATAGATAGACCGAAACGTTCAAAACGAGTGATGAAAATTTACCACACAATATAAAGTAAAAGAGATGCATGCAATATAAATATAGTGGAGGTAGGTTTATAGTAGTCGAGTTACGAAATCTTGCGTGAAAATTAGGCGCATAACACAAGCTCAACTCCTCAAATCACCAAGATCAAATAAGACGTTCACGTCATTTGGACCGTCCACGGAGATTTCAACTCGCATTTTACAAGATCCTTGAGAATTGAGATTAGTGAGTGAGGCTTTTCATGAAATTTGAACTCTAGCCCTACACAACGGTGGCCTATGATCGTTAGTTTGGGCTAAAGCTTGGGCACAAATATTTTTAGCCTGCCAGGGCCAAATCAACACTAGTGAGCTTTGGGGGTCCCCTTTACGGGGCAAGCATGATGCTTTCAATGCACATTTCTAGACCCAAAGCCAGGCTCGGACCTATGATCCTGGATTTTATGCAAGGAGCCGGCCCGGACCTGTCTTGCTCAGCTCATTGATCACCTCTAGCCAGTCACAATACATCAAGAGAAGTGGCGGATTTTATAGGTATTGTATGACCGAAACTATTAATTCTTGCAGATGCTGATTTGGGCGGATTCAACAGTTTCCAGTTTTCTCTTTGATTCCTCCCAGAATTTGACACATTAAAAAGGATGGTGGTGTGACTGATTAACGAGGATCTGTGAAATGCAGGTACAGCAACCCCGGCCAATGATGGGTAGCCAAGGAACAAAGCCGTGCATTGACATGTTCAAGAAAGATTAAGTTAGGGCTTTCCCCAGATGTAGATCATGGCATTAATTCTCACCCTTCATGTAATTGCGCCCTCTTCAGCATAATCACTAGGTAAATCCATTGCGATCATTGTGACTAGTGTTACTTTTAAGATTTGCTTTCTTTTAAGTCGTTAAGTGAAACCGGAGGTGTCGGACATATAAAAGATAACGTAGGTGCGACAAGCCGGTAAATGCTCTCCGCCTAAGAAAATCACATCATAATACATGGCACACCATATGGTAAACATTTGTCACCTAAGAAATCCATCTTAAAATACACCGCGACTCGTCACTGAATGGAATCCACCAATGAAACTCCAATCCAAGACTTCAATTCCAGAAAATCATTGAAACTATCATTTTTTTCTCGAGAAAATGTTAATAGGGGTTCATATAGACAACTTGGAACAGCCCGCTAGGTTAGGCAAATTCCAAGACACTAAAATTTCAATCTGCAAGATAAAAGACCAACAACCCCAGGACAAAACATAAATAAGAACATTGACTCTGGACTCAAATGATCTAGAAACTAAATGCAATGCACGTGACTCATCAAATAAAATACTAAGATAAATCATTCTCGGATTCCATGAGTAGCATTAACTATTTTGGCAAATTTTTTGGGGAATCTCTAAATTTGCTTGAAACTTGATTCATTGAAAACTAGATGCATAGGGCTTTCCCACTACTATAATATTTAACCAAATTGAAATACGAAAAGTCTCTCAAACATCACATGAAAGCAATCCAGACAGTTTAGCCAGTAGAGATACACTTAACCGAGCTCCAAATAATTTTGCATTGACTATTAGATAAGCCTTAATCTTCTCGAGATGATCCTTCGTCATTAAACTTCAATTACCGAAATCTTAAGCCTATGAATTGTCAGGCAAATTTCTTCTGGTGTTTTAGATCCATATGTGAAGAGTATCTCCATGTATCAATGTACTTGGGCGGATTCAGATGGGAGCTGGAGAGGTCTCCGGCCCTTCCAATTTTCTCAAATTATGTTAAGGCCCCAATTTCTCAAAAACATTCACATGTTCATCCATAAATCTTGGCCCCATCAAATTATCTAATCTCTTCACATTTCAAAAATTAAGGAAGTATTTACTAGACATTTTTAACAGAAAGTCCTTCCAAATTTAAGAATTATATTTTACAAACCGATGCATTTAATTGTGAGATACGAGGAATGATGAGTAATAATTTCAAAACTTGAGAAATAATGCTTTAGCACGGATGGAATGATTGAACTTTGCTATTAGGTCTATCTCTCTTTGTAACATTAACTACCAATTGATAACTTTCACACTATTGACATAAAATGAGAGATTCTTTACGAAAGAATTCCAATGTCTCAATAATCCTAGAAAGTCAAAAACTAGTGATGTAGGGTAAAATGTCAAGAGCTATTGTCCTAATTTACTATACTTATCTGTTCATGGATTATGTTGGTGAAATCTGCAAATTTGGCTCTTGCGAACATTACACAGCTTTAAAAGAAGACATTTAGAATGGAGTAATTTATAAGGCACATGAATGCGTGCGCCTCAAGCATCACTTAAACTTAAACTCTAGGTTCCGTTTTGACCGGCCAGTTTTCATACGGTTCATACATTGCGGTTGATTTTCTCTCCACCGCATGATCTACAAACGAAGGTTGCCCATTTTGAATTGGACAGTTTTCGTTTGGCTAAAATTAAGATAAGATCATTGTAATATTAACGCGGAAAATATTGGATCTTGCAATAAAATCAACGAAAAATCACAAGAGTAATAAATGATGAACAATATCAACCAAGATTTACGTGGTTCAAGCCAAGTGTCGATATCTATTCCACGGAAAGAGCCAGCGACAAATAATCTATAAATAATCGGAGAATCAGAATTATGATCACTCACACGCTTAAATATTTCTCACGTAAATTAAGCCCAAACACACATTATTTATAAATAAATAATTCAATTTGAATGTAAAGCTCACGGCACATCAGTACTCCTACTGTGTGGCTTGAAAAAAAGTAACACAACTTACAATAATACTCTGGCCGGCAGCAGCAAGCGTCCCAATCAATATAATGTGCGGCCAACATTATTTCTTTATTTTAAACGTCCACTGTACAGTTTTATTAAGAAGTCTAAGTCTTGATCAAACATTGGATAATTACGGAAAAACCACCGCCCGAAAGAAATCCACCTACATATTAAAAAAAAGGAATGAGTATATTGAAATTCCTAAAACTTGACACGAAAATGCAATTGAGTTCTAAAACTTTCAAAAAGTACAATCAAGTGTTAAAACTTATTGCGAAAATGCAATTAAGTTCTAAAACTTTCAAAAAGTGCAATCAAGTCTCAAAACTTGTCACGAAAGTTCAACTGAGTCCTAAAACTTTTAAAGATTGCATTTTTTGACAAATTTTAAGACTTAATTGCACTCTTCGAAAGTTTTAGGACTCAATTGTATTTCCGTGACACCACTACAAAAAAATTAGGTTTTAGCGACGAATTTTGACACGAAAAATTTGACAAAATTCGTCTCTAAACGAATTTGCGACAAAATTAGCAACGGAAAAAATGCGTCACTAATATGCCGTCGCAAAATTTTGCAACAAAAAATTTCAATTTTCGCTGCTAATTTGTGACAAAAAAAAATTCGTCGCTAATTTGCTACGAACTTTATTCGTCGCAAAATTCATTGCTAATTATTCGTCTCTAATTATTCGTGACAAAATTCTTTACTAATTTGCCACAAACTATATTCGTCGCTAATTATTCATGGCAAAATTCGTTGCTAATTTGCCATGAAATTTTTTGTCTGTAATTTGTGACAAACTTATTCGTGGCAAAATTTGTCGCTAATTTGCCACAAAAAATTTTTACTTTTGCCATTAACATTATTCATGAATGAATTTAGCGACGATTTTTTATTAATTCTTTAGCAACGAACTCTGCAACGAATATCGTTTAGAGACAAAATTAGCAACAAAATTTTATTTTTGCAACAAACTTTTGTAATTTGTGATCATACAATAAAATCATTTATTTTATTTTTCGATTTTAAACCTATTTAAAAGCAAAATTAAATTTTGGAATTTATATTTAACATTGAGTAAGCACTTAATAACATCAAAATATTATAATAATATGAAAATGAAATACATTCATCTACATTTTCCACAAGAACGACATAAATAAAGAACCAAACTGAAAGGTGCATTCTTCCTCTTCAAGACAGACCTTCTCAATTGAGGAACTATCCAACCAAAAGGTGTTCTCAGCCATTGTTCTTGGATCCACCAAGTCTAGCAGCCAAACCTTCTAACCTTCTCCATGTCAACTTAAGTAGCTTCATGTCAATGGCTGCAGGTGAAGTCCCTAGATTTGACATAACAAGACAGTTCCTCTCGTCCAAATCATACACTGGTCTTCTACTTCTAGTAACCTCTTGAAGCAAGTGACCGTCATTAATCTCCACAGAGGGAGTATTTGTTAAACGAACTTGTCCTAATATAAGATTACCGTGGGGCATCTGGATTCGTGCTAACAAAAGTTTATTGCTCAGAAATAGATACAGTCAACCAAAATGATAATAACAAGTTGTCACTAATAACACTAAAAAACAAAGGCCACAGAAAACTTGAATCTTTCTTCTGAACAATGGCAACATATTACATAAGGGAGGTGAAAAGGGGAGTCCCAGACAAACCTTCCCCCAACAATCCAAAGAAAAAGCAAAATATGTACAGTTGCTCGAAATAAGTTGCCCTTACCAGTAAAATGAGCATATCTCCTTCTGAAGAAAGAGGAGCTTGATCTCAACCAATAATCTTCTGTTATTTCCCTGAAATTCTCAAAAATCTGTCTCCCATGACAAGTCGCAACACTCTTTGAGTGAAACTGGAAATCAGAAAGGTCAGTGGTGTGATAAAAAAGACGTAGTACATTTGTAACCTGTACAAGAGAGAACCTAAAGCACCTGCACACCATATTGAGGCCAAGTAGAATGCATAATGGCCATAAGGACCGTTTTGCTTCGTACACGATAATTGCGGTGGATGCATTGTAATTTATCTGTCACACCTATCCAGAGTACGCACCAAGAATCGTGTGAAGCTTTGACTTTAGATTTGTCACCTATAAATTTTTGCCCTGTCACTTTTCATTGAATAGGTCTTTGCCAATCCTTTTAAAAAAGGATCTTTGCAGTGCACTTTCATGAATAGTTTTTGGAAGAGAATATACCAAAGAATGAACAACACTACACCTAAAGCATAAAGCACATGTCCTTAGCTTTTGGATGATAAAACCTAAATTTTTCTCCTTCGAGCCTTGGACACCCAAAATAAAAATCCAAGTAAAACAAGGATCTGAATTTGAAAACAATCATTCATTTTGCAAGAAACGACAGCTTCTCAACATCCAGTTCAATGAAAGTCTATATGCATCGCAAGCTAATTGATCTTAATTAATTAGGAAAACATGGACACTAGATGAAAATATGCTTGAGTAGAGGGCCTTGTCTTGCATTGTCCGGAATCCACCTCTAAGTGACTGGTGCAACCAATTCTCTAATCTAGATGCGACAGATTAAGACCTTGACTTACCTGAACAGTCTGTTCATTGGTTTTAGAATGTGTGTCAAAACAGCGAGGCATCAAGCCATCTGCCCATTTCTTCTTGTGAAGATTAAGTAGCATTTTTTCCTCCAGTTCATTCTTTCTATAATTGATGGCAATTGAGTAATAGTGTCTGTTCAGCCAATGGATCAATGCCTAAAAATATGAAGTCAACCCCATGAGATAAGATCAAAACTCAATATTCAAAGAGAGCATTATCTGGTCAACACTCACTTGGATGGACGGTTTTTTGAGATGTCCAAGGTTGGAGGTTGTTTGCCTAGGTTCTTGGCCAAGCATCATGGTTTGTGGGTTGATCAAACGGAAGGCATCAATCACCACCTTCCCTTTGACACTCTAAATGGGATCCACAACTACTGCAACCGCATGCTGATTTAAAGCCTCAAAACTCTGATTATATAAGAACACATCACAAGTATAAAGCAGCCTTGTTAACAATTGGATCCAACTGGAAACCTATAACCAATTATAGTCTAGCAAAAAAAAGACATAAGAAACCAATCAAACACGAATGCAATAGGCTATGGTCATCAACCAATGGTGAAAATATCTAAAATATCTTGAGTTACAACTCTCCGATTGAATCCCCAAAGCCACAACCTTCAACCAAAACCATCCACACACCACTCCCAATAGAGAAGCTCTTGAGATAATTTAGAGAATAATGCCAGGTATGTAAAGACTAGTAGTCCACTAAATTGGTTCACCGACTGATGCAGCAGAGTTCTACTTAATGTTGAATATGGCCTCCTTGTTCGCAAGCTCAGCTACAGTCTATAATATAACTTAGTAAATCAATTTAGTAGATCATCTTTACAAATTTAATGTTAGTCTAATTTGAATAACCTCTCGGCTCTACAGCTCGCCTCCAAAAGAGCAGTTTGATATTCTCAGTCCCCCCAAACCCACCAGCAAGTCGGGAGAAAACTTTTAACAATTAAGATGGCTAAGTCACCGTCCATAGTAACCATCAAACTAAGGGACATATTGTCACCACTGGACATAATTCACACACCCAAAGGAAGTGACTGGTGATGCTGAGCAAAAATAAGTCTGCTAGTATACCAGATTGCAAAAGACAAACAGATAGACAGACACACATAGACAAGAGCAGTGCTGGTGCCACCTAAATGAGCGCATAACAGTAGAACAAATCCGAACCAGAACCCAGAACAGCACAAACACGAACTATCCTACAACTACGTTTTTCCCAACAAAGTCAGCAACTACTCAACTGAAAAAAAACCCCTAAAACCACAAGCCGCCTCAACGATTACGCCCCAATTACCCTGAGACGTCACGACCATAAACCCACCCAGAAAACAGCGAGCGAATTCAGACCACCACAAACCCGACAGCACACGAGCGAGAAAACGAATAACATCGAACAGCAATTCCATGAAACGAGCATCATAAGCCCTCACGACATAAAAGTTACGATTTTTCCTCACAAAAAATTCAAGCAAACTACAAACCTCAAGAGAGAGAGAGTGAGAGCCCCGGCCTACCTGATCCTTGCTAATCTCGCTCGACCAAAATCGAAACCACGGCTCGATTTCCTCCACCTCTAATTTCTCGGGGAGCTCCTCCTTGCCCTCAACGGGCGGAGGAGCCGCCGCCCCTTCGGGCTCCGGAGGCCATGGGCGAGGAGGAGTCGCGGGAGGAAGCACGCGGGGAAGGGGGGTACCGAAAACCCTTAGTGAGCGCGAGAGGTTTGGGGGTGTGGGGGACAGGGAAGAAGGAGAAGGAGAAGGAGAAGGAGAAGCGGAAGCAGATCTGATTTGATCGAGAGAAACGAAAGAGGGAGAGACAGAGGGATAACAACGAGCGAGAGAGAGGGAGAGAGAAATTGGGGGCGAGGGCGGGGCTTTGGGGTGCTCTTGTTTTTAATTAAATTAGTTCGTCGCAAATTTTAGCGACGAACCTTTTAAATTCGTCCCTAATTTATGACGAATCTTATAGTTCGACGCTAATTTTTGACGAACTTTTATGTTCGTGGCTAATTTTTGCGACATTAATTCAGAAATTAAAAAAAAATTTGTGACGAAATTAAAAAAAATTTTGCGACGAATTTCTTCGCAAAATTTTTTTTTATTTTCTAAATTGTTAATGTGAAATGTCGTCGCTAAATCCGTGGCCACAGAAATTAAGTATCGTGACATTTCCCTACTATATTTATTTCCGTGGCTAATTAGCCACGAATTTAGCTACGGAAATTAAGTATCGGCGCATTTCCCTACTATATTTATTTCTGTGGCTAAATCTGTGTCTAATTAGCCACGGAAATTATGTATCGCGGCATTTCCCTACTATATTTATTTCCGTGGCTAATTAGCCACGGAAATTAAGTATTGCCGCATTTCCCTACTATATTTATTAGCCACGGATTTAGCCACGGAAATTAAGTATCGCGGCATTTTCCTACTATATTTATTTCCGTGGCTAAATAGCCACGGATTTAGCCACGGAAATTAAGCATCACCGTATTTCCCTACTATATTTATTTCCGTGGCTAATTTAGCCACGGACTTAGCCACGAAAATAAAAAATAGTCGGGAAAGTGAAGCGAGAGTTTATTTTCATGGCTAAATCCGTAACTAAATTAGCCATGAATTTTTTTTCGTCACAAATTAGCCACGGAAAATTTTTTGTTGCAAACGAGTGACGAAAAATATTTCGTCGCAAATTAGCCACGGAAAATTTTTCGTCGTAAATTAGCGACGAATTTTTTTCGTCACAAATTAGCGACGAATTTTGTTTTCCTCACAAATTCCATCGCAATTAGTGACGAATTTAGTTTTCATCGCAAATTCAGTCGCAAATTAGCGACGAATAATTTTTCGTCGCTAATTTTCCGTGGCTAAATCCTTGTTTTTTTGTAGTGCACGTTTTAAGACTTAATTCCACTTTTTGAAAGTTTTATGACTTAATTTCACTTTCGTGTCAAGTTATAGGATTTTCAATACACTTATCAAAAAAAAAAAGGCACAATCTTTCAGGATTTTGTTAAAGATTTGGTTTAATGAACCAATCTATATCTTCCAAACATGATGGACTATCTATAAACCACTCGAATTCAAGACATGATTTAGGGACCATTTGTTTCGCGGAAAACATTTTCCGAGAAAATACTTTCTTCATTTTTCTGGCATTTGATTTGCTTAGGAAAATGAGTCAACAGAAAATATTTTTTCTAGTCAATGGAAAAGGCTTTCTTACCAAAGCTTAAATTTAGAAAAATGATTTCCACTTTAGAAGAACCAGAAAACGTTTTCCGAAGTATGACTATCTATCGGAGCTTGGATCCAAAACTGTACACTTAGGCATAGAAACTCCAACATTGGTTCCCGAGTCCCGACATTCAAGACCAAGTCTTGGTGGCCGAGCTCGAGACCTTGGTGTCCAGGGCCCAAGCCCCCGGCACCCACATCCGGGTCCATTGAGGCTGAGCTCGAACTCCTGGCGCCCATACTCGATTCTCCGGCACCTGAACTCGGGTCCATAAAAGCCATGCTCAAGTCCCCGATGCTCGAGCTCTAGTCCCAACCCTTCAACCCGAATCCACAAAGGCCGTGCACAGGTCCTCGGCACTTGAGCTCGGGTCCTTAGTTAATGAAACAATTGTTTTTATAAAAATATTTAATTAAAAAAATCAAATGTTTATTAATTTATTTATTTTTAAAAATAATAATAATAATTTTTTAAAAAATAGAATTATTCATTATTTATTCTTTTCCTTTCTTTTCTTTCTTTTTCTTTTCTTTTTTTTTCTTTTCTTACTTTTTCTTTTTCTTCTTCCTCAAGCCAATCGCCGGTCACGGCGATAGCCGATGAGCTCATGACGACCTCTGGAGGCAAGGTCGCGGAGGCCTCTGGCGGCGAGCCTTGAGCTTGCCCGAGGCCGGCGAGATCACGGCCTCTGGCGGCAATCCTCAAGCTCGCTCGAGGACGGCGAGCTCGAGGCTCGTCGAATCTAAGAGAGCCCGGGCTCGGCAGAGGCCGGCTAGCTTGGGGCTCGCTCGAACCAGGCGAACTCGGGCTCGGCCGAGGCTGGCAAGCTCAAGCTCGCTTATAACTATTGCCGGCCAGTCCCAGCTGAGGAAAAAGAAAAGGATAGAAAAAGAAAAAATAAAAATAGAAATAAAAAATAATTACAAATTCAAGTTTTTAAAAAAATATTAAAAATTCAATTTTTTTTACCTAGAATAAAATCATGAGATTGAAATTATTTTCCAATGAAATCCAAACATCATAAAATGATTTCTATCGTGTATCACCAAACAAAGGAAAACCAAGCGTATTCCTAGAAAATGATTTTTCAGAAAATATTTTCCTTTATCATTGAGTTTTTCGCGAAACAAACGCACCAGAAAAAGGATGTAAATCACACTTACCTTATATTAGTTCAATTCATCTGTGGATCCAAGGAAAAGATTATCGATATTCCACGCGTCAATAATGCGGCCGATGCATATGATATTTTTCCTAACATGAAGACTGATAACCAGTTTTAAATCGTGACTCCTTAGCAAATTTTGATCTCATTAACTTTTTTACCCATTCCAGTAGTTAGCTACATCAAAAATAAATTTTTTTGCTTGATCCTCTCGCCGAAGAGATTATCATGTCATCATACAGGTTCAAGTGATCCACCTAATTAGAGGGGCTAATTGGCGTCTTATGTTATCAATGCATGAAAAACTGTGATCAATGAAATATAAAGCTTTTTCTAGAATAGATTCGTTTCATTGATGTGTTGACATTTCTTCCTTAGGTTCCCCAAATAGCTAGTGCTTCGTTAGCTCTAAATAACGGACAGATATGTGTCATATCTAGTACTTCCTTTGGGAGGACTTGTAATTATTTTGCAGGTATTTGCATGCCTCACCATGTATCGATCACATTCTACGGACCGTAAAGCTAGAACCATATAGAAATTAATGATTTGTTTGGCGAGACTGTGGGTATGCACTTAAAATATGATTGATTTGATATGAGGGAACGGAATTGGGCTTTGCTTGTCACATGGAAAGCACAATAAATAGTACGTGGCAATGACTTATGCATCGTCCTAGTGTGGTCCTATTTAGGATTTTTGCGTGAATCACATGTTATGAAAGCCCCTAGATAGTCAACAAGAAGGACAATTCTCCAACCGTCACATAAATATGGTGACATTGAGACATGCCACGCATAGATGCCTCAAAACTGGACACGCATATTAGGCCATGCTATATCTGATGATCCCAGTCTTAGTCTCCAATGAGAAACCTAACTTTGATGTTTCTAATTGATTCAATGACGACCACAAAGAATGGGGCTCTAGGACATCAATTTTATTCGTCACACTCAGGCTCTTGTTTACATCTTTTCAGGATGCAGAAAAGCAAAGTTTTGCTTTATTTTTAGGGGAATAGCACCACCAATACGTACTACTAGTTTATTTAGTGTTTTAGAAGATCAATAATTAAACTTAAGCGCACTATTCAAATAAGTTTGTGTTAAATGGTTTAAGATGAACTTCCCGACCAGCAACCATACTCAAAACAGCAATATGATCCACGAGTCATGAAACTCTCTAGTTTTATTTTAGAATCTCTTAAAAAAGCAAATATTAGCTACGGAGATTGATTTCCCAAAAAAAAAAATACTGCAGATAATTGCGGAAGCTGGAAGGACACTGTGGAAGCCATCGATAACACGGCGATGTCCATCACATTCACTTTGTGGGGCGGAGTGCCGAAGGATAGAATCGACGACCATAATTGACTTCAATTGCAGCACAACTACTGCTCTTTTAACTTTGTACCATAAATCTGCCTCTCAATACATAGGTTCCTCATCTGAACACACTTCCACCTTCAATTATTAGTATGCAAAAGAAAAAAAGAGAGAGAGAGAGAAATTGACTTGCTCGTATAGATACAACTCCAAATGTGAATGTGCATATTCAATAATTGAAGTCACGGGCTCACAGCTAATATCTTTAGTTTTTTTTTTGCTAGAAGCTAATATCTTTAGTTACAACCGCTTGAAACAATAAATGAGGTCGGTCTTGGTTCGTCCATTTAATTTGTCCACATGACATCATCGCTCACCGTAGTGAGCTTTCATTACCGGTGCATCTAACACTAGTTAATGCACCCTGTCGTGCGAGGTTTTGGGTGTGAGCGATTCGAAAACAAGTAAAATCGGCTAACCAGAAGGCCTAAGCATTTCTATAAATTGGATTCAGTGCCAGCTGCTCATTTGTACAGTTCTAGCTACAACATCCACTTTCTCTACATAGTTTCCTAACCTTTTGTTATTTCCAAGAGCAAAAATAGAGAATATGGCGGAATCGGCGAAGGACGAGAAGCCATTGAATTGTAGTTTGCAGTTAAATCACCAGCTGACAAGGTATCCGATATCTTCCGGAACAAATGCTTCCTCTTCCCAATAATCATGCCTCAAGATGCTAAGAATGTGACAAAGATCAGCGCTGATGTATGGCTCTGGACTTTTGTTGATGGTAGGTCCAAAAATTTTTCACTTAATCTAGCCACATTAATTCCCATATTCCATATCATATTTATCTCTTCTTTCTTTCATAATTGATTAGTTGTCTCGCTGTCTTACTAATCACAAAAACGATTATTTTCTCCTTTTTCTATTTTTTTTTGTGATTGACAGTTCCATCAAGAAACGATGCAATTGTCCTTGGTAATTCATTGTCATCAATTCAACAACTACAGCTAACATATAACGTCAGTGTCAACCATTAATCTTTGAGCCCATGGAAGATCTCGACATTTGATTATTGCTCCACAAGCTTTGGTTTCGGAACCTTAGGACATAGCTTCGATTAATGATCACTAACGATGGATGCATTGTTTTGTTGCATAGTCTATGTTAGTTTCTAAGTTGACGTGGCGAGAGGACATATGTGTACGACGCTTGTGGTAAATATTTCATACTTGAGCATAACGTGAAGTCTAACTAAATTGGATCATGCGTTAATTTAAGGACTAGTACGTACTGATGATTTTTCACCATCTTTAAATGGGAATTGTCACATGCCATTTCTAAAGACGTACTTTTTCTGACTTGATCAGTTGAAGTAAAACTATTAAAGATGCATGTGCGTTGCTCGCGAGGAATGTCATGACTTCAAAGGTTTGAAATGTGTACTTCATTTTTAGAAGAAAAAGGAACTTATGTGTATCAAAATTCTATTGTGTGTGTATGGACAGATCAGAAAAGAGTCTTAGATCTTTCTCTTTCATTATCTTTTCATCATCTTTTCTATCTGAATTGAGTTTTCAGCTGAAATGAATAAAATTGGAAATTTTTTAACAAAATCGAGATACGAAATTAGTAACTCGTGGATCACTAGATTGCCTAAAGATGGTGTTAGGAAATAAGGAAATGCCTACATAACGGTCCATCACTTTTTGCATGAGTAACGAATCATTATTAATCACAAAAAGTGTTGCTTGAAACCTTATGGCCAGCTTATCCGGCTCCCACGACATTGTCTTTAAATTTTCGACGTAAACTAAGAAAGAATGTCATGTAATATACTACAACTACTACTAATTAATAATAAGACACTCATTTGGGATAAAATTTTTCTATTTATAGTAGAAACTTATTACTTAGACTTTTTCTCTAAACTCTAAAAACGAATCAATTGTACAATTCATATTTGATACTGAATATTTTGGAAATTTCCAAATATTTCGTGATAAATAAAGGTCAAAGAGATAGTGTCATAAAATTTTTTAAAAAAAGTCAAAAACGAACCAATTGTACCCCTCAAGATTTCATAAAATGGACCAATTGTGATATTTCAATATTTTCAAAATTTTCAAGTATTTCATGACCACGTTTGACGAAGTTTTAGTGTAACCAAGTGCAACAATGAATTTTTTAATATTACAGTTATGATAGTATATGAAGAATTTCCGGTTTATGTCATGAGCGCAAAACTTTATAATATGTGAATTTCCGATGTTCGACTACGTGATATCAATTTTTTTAAAAAAAATTTTGAACCAATATCCACGATCTAAAATTCGTTTTGGTCATGCTAGTAGGATTCTAAAAATTCATTTAACTTTTTAATAGCCAACGAGAATCATTATATAATGGTTAAAAAAATGAGTACATTAAAAATGAAACCTGCAATTTACGATTATGTGTTTTTATTTCCTTTCACAAAATCAGGGTTGAAGCAGTCTTGGTCAAGTAACTGCTGATGGATCCCACCTCAGTTCCGGTCGCCTGTTGCCACGTAAAGAAACAAGCGGTGGAAAATCCTCCGTCATTCTCTCAGTGTAACAGCGCCGTTACCTTAGCGGGACCCTAGAAAATAGTGTTTTAGAATATCAATAATTAAACTTAAGAGCCTTTACAACAAATTTAACTTAAATGCTTTAAGATGAACCTCACGACCATTTTTTTTAGCCTCATGACCAGTTACGAGACTAGGAACGACAATATGATTCACGAGCCCCGAAGCTCTCTAGTTTTATGCTGGAATCTCTAAAAAAATTATCGGTTACTGAGATTGCTTTATATATATATATATATATATATATATATATATATATATATGTTGTGGTGGCTTGGGAGGGAGGGCGAGGGCGAGGGCGAAGCGCATGGGGGAGTTTTAGCTGTTGAGTTTTGTGCATGTTAAAGTAATACATGAGTCGCCTTTGAACGTGTAAACCACCGGTCATAGTGCGGCGATGGATGAACAAAACATTGTAATTTCTAGTAATATGAACTCGATCCGTCCAAAGGGGTCCAAGAAAATCCTAATATTGAACATTGAAACATAACCAAGTCCAACTTATGGTAAAAGGATACTTTTTTACGTCATTTTTAGCCGAAGAACTTTTCTCATCTCACTTTCTGAATAGTGGGGTTTATATAAAACTTTTCACACCGAGATAAGTGTGTTACAGATAAGATGACGACAAACAGCGAACCATGCACATGAAATTTGAAAAATCATTTCGTGGGAATCATTTTGATAAAGACAAACACGCCCTAATTTTACATTTCGGTGAATGCATATTTCTAATTATCAAATTAGGGACTGATAACAGGAAAATTTCCTCCAATGTAAAACATGATCCTAAGTGAAAACGAGGCGGGTCAAAAATATTCTTTTAGAAATCCACCCTCACGGAAGGAAATCCGTTCTTTTAACACGGAAAGGTAGAAACGTCACAGCCAAGGATTAAAGTTGGCTTGTTACAATTCGTTATATTTCAGAGGCAAATCTTACGGTTGCAAAGAAGTGAGAGTTGATTCGTCTGATGGGATTGAGAAAATGGGTGACTTACTGTTGGGGAGAACTGAGCAATAATTCACCAAGAACTAACCCAATTTAGGATTCATTTCTTCCCCAAAACTAAACCGATCGAAATCGACTTAACAACAGCAACAACCAGCAATATATTCCAGCAATACATTATCAAAATAAGTAAATATAATGCTGAAATGTTAAAGAGACATGGCAACAATAATACCAAGATTTTTATGTGAAAAACTCAATGCAGAAAAAACCACGGACAGCTCAAAAAACTTCCACTAATCACCAAGAATAGTAGGATAACAAAGGTTCTTCTCTAGCCACACACTAGAGACTCAACATCAATAATACAACAATATTTCATTACCACAAAGGTGGATTAGCATGAATAGAACAAGAAAATCTAACCATGGTTGGAGACTACAAGAGATAACTTGGAGAAGGATTTTAACAAATGAAGCTGATTAACTTGTACACCTTGGTTGTATGAACAATATATTGAAATTTGAGCCAATTATGACGACGTTTGGCCAACGGGAATCATTATATAAATGGTTAAAAAAATGAGTACAGTAAAAATGAAAGCTACAATTTATGATTATGAAGCAACTTCCTTTTGTCGGTTTACGCACCAGTATCTCAAAAGCTTCGTTTCTCCTGGGGATCCATGTCCTGGAGGAATTATGTGTTTTTATTTCCTTTCATAAAATCAGGGTTGAAGCCGTCTTGGGGGAGTAACTGCTGATGGATCCCACCTCAGTCCCGGTTGCCTGTTGCCACGTAAAGAAACAAGCGGTGAAAAATCCTCCGTCATTCTCTCAGTGTAAAAGTGCCGTTATCTTAGCAGGACCCTAGAAAATAGTGTTTTAGAAGATCAATAATTAAACTTAAGAGCCTTTCGAACAGATTTATGTTAAATAGTTTAAGACGAACCTCCTGATCAGTTATGAGACTAAAACCGACAATATGATTCACGAGCCATAAAGCTATACTGTTTTATTTTAGAATCTCTAACATATATATATATATATATATATATATATATATATATATATGATTATTGAGATTGTTTTACAAAAACAACATACCGCAGGCGGAACCTGGAAAATCAGAGAGTAATGCATTGAAGAGACGAGGTCTGTCACATGGACTTTGGTTGGACGGAGAAGTGCCCAAAAATTTTTACAAGACCCTGAAGGTGGACTATCAGTTCTCTCCGAACGACCAAGGCTGCAAGGCGAGAGTGAAACTACCTTGCGAGAAAAAAAGACATCACTGTTCCTAATCGCAATGACTACATTGACTTCATTCTTAAAATGTTGAAAGCAGTCGACGAGTACCTTCAAAATCAAAAGGATTGAAAAATATGCTTAAAATGGGAAACCAATCACGCGTGGTTAAAGTACTCAACAACATGCCTTGGAAGCATGAAAAGATGTTTAGTTGCCTACTACTAAGTGTGTAAGGTTTCACCAATGCATGTTGTATGGACTCCAGTTTAAATATGTAATATAACTAGTGCTTCGTGTGTCAAAGTTCAGCCAGTTGTGTTTACAAATTTTTTTTTTCATGTGGTATGATAATTTCGTATTTTTTGCGGCTGAAATTTGCCTTCTAGTACATGAAAAAAAAAAGGTCATAGACAAACCAAAACGTTAAAAATGAGTGATGCAAATTTTATCGTATTCTTATATTACTACTCCATTCAAATTATTTTACGTAAAAGAGATGCATATAACAAAAATCTGGTGAAGGTTGGTTTATAGCAGTCAAGGAACGAAATTTTTTTGTGTGAAAATTAATCGCACAACACAAATTCAACTCCTCAAATCACCAAGAGCAAATCAGACGTTCATGTCATTTGGACCATCCACCTGGACTTGAACTCGCATTTTACCATAAACCCTAAAATAGTAAATCAATAAATTTGAGGGGTGGTATACTACGTGTGGTTAAAGTACTAAATAACAAGCTTTGGAAGCATGAAATGATGTTTAGTTTGTAAGCCATGAAAATGGCACATCCAGAAATACCTTAATCAGAAATTGAAACACATAAATGGAGAAGTTATCGATTCGGGCATCTGGTTTGGAATCCATCGACCTTGACGTGGAATTGGTGATGATTTCCGAAAACGAACTCAAGTGCTTCTTTCCTATATCCTTCGTCGGAACACTGGCCTAATAAAATTGCCACTCACGAGAAGAAATTCCTCTCTAAATCCGTATGTGAGTCAGATTGTGCATCATCCGGTTAGGAGAGGGACTTGAGCGCTATTTATGGAATTTTCGGCCACGGGCCCTCACATTACGGGCCGGGCCGTACTCGACCCACACTAGCCAGCCCCATATTAGACTTATTAAGAATCTATATATCTTACATTTATTAGACCAAACTAATACAGTTAATTTCAATTAATGAAGCCCACATTAGGAAATTTCTTACATTCTCCCACTTAAACGATATTAATTGAAACAGAACTGTGTGTGCACCCTTATATTGGTCTAGAGATTATTCTTAATAGTCAATCTGATCCCATAAAGTCTCGAATACCGAATCATAATGGTAACTGCATATATACACATAGAGCCTTCCATGGTCACGAATGCCTTTAACTTTACCGATATAGATTTAATATGGTAGTGTGGCAAATGGACAATACCTCATAATGAGTGATACTTCATGTGTTGTCCATTTTGTTAGTCCAAATTCTCTCTCCTCAAGTGTCACAAAACCTAGTGTGTTACCAAAGAATATCCTTCATGGTTCCAACTAACCTGCATATGTCTTACCCTTATAGTTAACTATACCTTATGTGTAACAAGACATATCGTTAAGGCTAATAATACTAAGAATACCTTTAGCCTGTACTCAAGATTTACACAATGCTTCGAGATTTTCATCATATATGTATACTCAACTTGATAAATCTACATTCACAAATACCTCATTGAATGCAAAAGAGTTGATACACATCTAAATATTACAAAATATAATAAACTCATATACAAACTTCATAAGAGCAACACAAAACTAAACAGCTCTCACTAATTAACAGTATCACATGATACTTCTAAGCTCAAGTTAATGACATGTCATTTAAATACACAAGGACAAAGGACTTTAGTTAGTGGATCTGCAATCATATCATCTGTCGAAATATGCTCTACTGCAATGTCACCATTCTAAATTGTTCCTTTATGGTTAGGAACTCGACCTCCATATACTTAAACCCCTTGAGACCTTTGTTATTGTTGACAAACAATACTACAAGTTTGTTATAACAATACAACTGTATGGACCTATCTATAAAATCAAATATGGTCAATTCTCTAATGAGCTTCCGGAGCCAAATAGCCTGAGTAGCTGCCAAAAAGCATGCTACAAATTCCGCTTGCATGGTAGAGGATGAAATGGATATCTGTTTTTCGCTTTTCCATGATATTGCACCTCTCGCTAACGTAAAGATGTACGCTGTTGTTGATTTCTTGTCATCTTGACAATCAGCAAAGTCTACATTCGAATACCCTACTAGCTGCAGGTCCTGAACATATCTGTAAATCAGCATATAATCTCTTGTCCTCTTTAAGTACCTTAAAACCTTCTTGGCAGCAACCCAGTAATCGTGTCTTAGATTTGACTGATATCTACTTAGAAGTCCTGTTGCAAAAGTAATATCTGATCTAGTGTAAACTTAAGCATACATAATACTCTCAAGTGCACTAGTATAAGGTACATTCTTCATTTGGGCTTTCTCAAAATTTGAATAAGGACACTGCGATAGACTCAGCTTATCACCCTTAATGACAGGAGTAATTCCTGACTTGTAATGTTGTATGTTGAATCTTTCTAAGATACGATCAACATATGCCCTCTAAGATAGACCCAATGTATGACGAGAATGATCCTTATGGATCTCAATGCCAAGGACGAAAGACGTCTCACCAAGGTCCTTCATATCAAAATTCTTTGACAACATCCAATTTGTCTCATGCTGTAAACCAAGGTCACTGCTCGTAAGCAAGATATCATTCACATAGAGTACAAGGAAAATGAATTTCCTCCCACTAACCTTGCAGTATATACATTGATTTATTTTGTTCTCAACAAATCCAAATGAAGTGACAACACTATGAAATTTCAAGTACCATTATCTAGAAACTTACTTGAGGCCATAAATAGACTTTTTCAGTCTACATACAAGCTTACCTGAATCATTTACCGCAAAACCTTCGGGTTGCACCATATAAACTTCTTAATTAAGGTCTCCATTGAGAAAGGCAATTTTAATATCCATCTGATGTAACTCCATATCGAAATGAGCTACCAATGCCATGATCACTCTAAAAGAATCTTTAGAAGAGACCGGAGAAAAAGTTGCTTCATAGTCTACTCCTTCTCTCTGAGTGAAACCCTTGACTACCAGTTTGACTTTAAATTTCTCAATATTTCCTTTGGAGTCTCTTTTAGTCTTATACACCCATTTGTAATCAATGGGTCTGTGGCCTTCAGGTAATTCAGCAAGTTCCCAAACACCATTATGCTTCATAGACTATATTTCATCTTTCATTGCATCCAACCACAGTTTTGATTGAGGACAAGAAACAACTTCGTCATAAGCTACTGGATCAACCATAAAATCGATATCGTAGTCTTGCTCTGCTATATAGACTAAATAGTTTGATGGTATAGCTGATCGTCTCTCCCTAATGGATCTCTTAGCTAGAGCAGCAACAACCTCATCCTGCATCTAAGAGGCTTGAGGAACTTCATTAGGAGCTGTCTCAACAATAGGATCCTAAGCCTCAACATGTTCAGTATGTGGTATGAAAGACTCCATAACTATATGTATGGAAGGAGAAAAAGATACAACATTACCATCCGCATTGTTATCCTCAATAGTCTGTGAGTAGCTACTTTCTTTAGCCACATCAAACTCCATAAACTTCGCTATCTGTGATTCCACAATTCTTGTGCCTCTATTGGGATTATAGAACCGATATCCCTTCGAATGATCCGGGTAAGATACGAACTAACATTGAGTGGTTCTGGAGTCCAACTTACATCATGTTGAATTATACAACTTTACTTCTGTAAGACATCCCCAAACTCTAAGATGGTTTAAGTTAGGTTTACGTCCAATTCATAACTCAAAAGGAGTCAATGGAACAGCTTTAGTAGGTACACGATTCATAATATACAAAGTTGTTTTTAAAGCTTCATCCCACAAAAACTCAGGTAAATTTATTATACTAATCATGCTCCTCACCATTTCCACAAGGGTGCGTTTGTGCCTTTAGGCCACACCATTCTGCTCAAGACTCCTAGCCACAGTAAACTGAGCCACTATCACAGAATTTTTCAAGTATTTGGCAAATGGCCCTTTAAGCTATCCGGCATCGCCATGCTTGCCATAATACTCTCCACCTCGGTCAGATTTAACGACCTTTGTGACCTTTCCCAACTGTTTCTCGACTTCAGTCCGAAAAATCTTGAACTTGTCAAGAGACTCAGATTTTCTTTAATCAAGTACAGATAGCCATATCGAGAATAATCAGCAATAAATGTGATAAAATAAAAATTTCTATACAAGATTGCTGTATAGGGTCCACTGATATCGGTGTGAATGACCTCCAACAGGTCAGAACTCCGGACTATCATTTTACCTCTACAACAGTCTATGCATATCTATAGATCATTTTTAAAAGCAGACAGGATATTAATCTTTATCAGCCTTTCTACTTTATTCTTAGAAATGTGGCTAAGTCGTTTATTCCACAATACATAAGACTGTTCTTTAGATGGAGGTCTCTTGAAAAGAACATTTTCAGTCGTGTAAGCGACGTATATGTCATTGGAAGACAAACACAATTTATACAATCCATTGGACATATTACAGTATCCAACCTTATTTGAATCATGAAACAAAGAAATAACATTGTTCTTGATTTAAAAAAAGTAGTCATACTTATGCAAACATGATACAGAAACTAAGTTTCATCTAAAGGAAAGTACAAAAAATGTGTCTTTTAATATTAATCTAAAACCAGAGTTTAGAATTAAGATAACATCTCTCACAAACACAACATCGACTTTCTCGTTGTTTCCCATAGTGAGTCTTGATTCATTCTGATTTGGCTTCCTCCGATTTATGAATCTCTGTATGGTAAATGCAACATGATTAGTTGCACTGCTATCAAGCCACCAAGAACTGGATGGTACTTCTGATAGGTTGGATTCACAAACAAGTGCCAAAGAATCATTATATGCAGGTTCACACTTGGAGAACCAAGTCTTGAACTTTCCACAATCCTTCCTTATGTGACATTTTTTCTTACAAAAGAAGCAGCGGTCACCATCTTTCTTGAAGGATATTTTCTTTGGACCCATATCTTCAGATTGACCAGTAGTTTCATGAGTTCCTTTATACGTACGATTTCTGAACTTTTTATCATTCCTCTTGTGGGAACTAGAAACATACAAGACAAGATGCCTTTTTTCCTTCTTAAGTTTCTCTTCCTCTGCCACCAACCTAGCTATCAGGTCATTAACTGACCAAGTCTCATCTTAGAAATTGTAATTTGTCTTTGTAATCCTAAAATTAGGTGAAAGGGTACTCAAGGTTTGATGCACAATACAAGCATCAGAAATGGAAATATTAAGAGTTTGAAGCTTCGTCTTTAGGACTACCATCCTAAGGACATAATCTCTAACCCTAGCAGTACCATCATACTTCATATTGAAGAGCCTTTGAAGAAGTGTACCAACCTCAGCATTAGATGAAACGCGGTTTCTAACCTCTAAGGCTGCCATTATTTCCTTAGCAGTACAGTCAGCGAGCAAACTACTTTTCAAGTGTTCTTGAATGGATCGCTTCATTATCAATAAGCAAATCTGATTGCTCTTTCCCAAGTAGCATAGTGCGCTTTCTCAGCTTCAATACCGATGGCAATGATATCTGCCAGCTTATCCTTAGTAAAAGCAACATGAACTTCCACCAGCTCCATTTCAAATAGAAAATCCCCTTTCTATTTCTTAAAATTTAAACCAGTAAGGATCTCAATGGAAATAGAATTTCTGTTTACAGAAAAGGTGACTGGAAAGTAAACAAACGATACAATTAGCATCATATGAGTACTTATCCAGAGAGTTACATACATCATCACATAATCACCTTTGGGCAGAAAATATGGCATGCAGTTGTACACTCTCCACATGACAACGGCCATGAGAATATATTCCAATCTTTTGTGATATCACCACCTTTGGGTGTATGAATCACTAAGATCAGTCATTCCTCAAGCACATGCTGTATATGTATCCCTCCATGAATCAATACAAAATCACCTCCTAAACATCTCACCATAATATGAGACCGATATTTCTCAAATCCAATCAAGTGTGTCACTTTGGTGGTCACTACTCAAATGAACCCTTGAAAATCTCTCACACCAAGGATATGAACTTTATGTCTCACATTTACCATATACATGTAATTCTAGACTTGAAGACAAGGGCATTTGTTTCTAAAATTACATGTGATGCTAATTATATTGTTCCATTCATTGATAGACAATGAATTACACTCTACACATTTCTTATGTGGTGATATACATATGAGCTACCATATGTATTTCTGAAACCATAGAGAAATACAAAAAAATACGCAAAAATACCCTAAAATACACGTATATAGGGTTTTATACGCATTTTCACATCCTTAAAAGCCTCAAACATGTAAAACAAATATAGCACGGTGTCGAGAATTTCAATACGAGTACAGCAGTACCAAGAACGTCCCAAACGAACGTTGGATGCACCCTCATGCGCCGCTAGAAGGAGCGGCGGATGCGCATGTATTCAGTTGGTCAAACCGGTATGAATCGTCGACTCGACCGGTTGATCGGTTGGGTTAACTGGGTCAATAGTTCGGGTCGGGTTAGGATCCGGGTCAACTCGGATTCGCACCGCTGATGTTAGCATGACGTCATGTCGGCGGGTACCGACGACGGGACACGCCGGTTCGTCGTGGCCGCACGTGGCCTTTACACGCTGCCGCGCCCACAACATGTGTCGGCACGTGAAGGCGCGTGCGGCCTCCTCCATCAACGTGCCGTCTATCAATCTTCTCGTCTCGACGAGTAGATTCCAAATATGCGACAAAATTTAACTTTCATCTAACAAAAATTTTCGAAAATTGGCAAAAACCTCTCAAATAAAATAAAAAACGGTCATAATTCGCATGTTTCAATTCTAATCTATTGCAAGTTCTGATACCACATGTAGGACGAAAACGGCACATCCAGGAACACTATAATCAGAAATCGAAACACATAAATGGAGAAGTTATCGATTCGCGCACCTGGTTTGGAATCCATCGAACTTGACGTGGAATTGGTGAAAGTTTCCGAACACGAACTCAAGTGCTTCTCTCTTATACCCTTCATCAGAACACTGGCCTAATGAGATTGCCACTCACGAAAAGAAATTCCTCTCTAGATCTGTATGTGAGTCAGATTGTGCATCATCCGGTTAGGAGAGATACTTGAGCATTATTTATGGAGTTTTCGGCCACAGGCCTCTCATTACGGGCCGGGCCGTACTCGACCCACACTAGTCAGCCTTATATTAGACTTATTAAGAACCTATATATCTTACCTTTATTAGACCAAATTAATACAGTTAATTTCAATTAATGAAGCCCACATTAGGAAATTTCTTACATAGTTGCCTACTAAGTGTGTTGTAAGCTTTCACCGATGCATGGTGTTGTACTCCAAATCAAATATATATACTATAAGTAGTGCTTTGTGTGTCTAAGCTCAGCCAGTTGTGCTCACAGAAAAATTCTTGCATGTGGTATAGTAATTTCGTATTTGCTTTCTAGTATGCGAAAAGACAGGCCATTCACAAACCAAAACGTTCAGAATGAGCGATGCAAATTTACCATATTCTTATATTACTATATTCGCATTATTTAAAGTAAATATGGTGGAGATAGATTTATGATAGTCGAGGAACGGAATTTGATGTGAAAATTAGGGACACGCCACAAGCTCAACTCGTCAAATCACCAAGAGCAAATCAAAAGTTCATGTCATTTGGACCACCCTCCTGGACTTTAACCCACGCTTTACCTTAAAATTAGTGAGGCGTTTTGTGATTTTGAAATTCTAGCCCTACACAGGCCTAATTTCGTTAGCTTGGGCATGAATATTTTTAGCTGGCCAGGGCCAAATCAACACTAGTGAGCTTTGCGGGTCTCCTTTACAGGGAGCCAGGCAAGCACGATGTTTTCAATGTACATTTCTGGGGTTTTTTCTTTCTATTTTCTTATTTTGTGATAGGTGAGTATGGACAACATCTTTCTAGACTTAAAGTCAAGGTCGGACCTGTGATCCTGGAATTTATGTAACCCGTCTTGCTTAGTTCATCGATCACCTCAGGTTGGCATGGCACCTCAAGCCAATCACGAGACATCAACAAAAGCTACGGATTTTATAGGTATTGTATGGCCGAAACAATTAATTCTTGCAGATGTTGATTTGGGCGGATTCAACAGTTTCCACTTTTCCTTTTGATTCCTCCAGAATTTGACACATTAAAAAGTACAATTGACCAACCAAAGGCGTAAGCATTCCAGACAATTCTTATGGGCCGGTAATACCATAAACCATGGATCGCACAAGGAGTTTGCTCATCGAAAAAGGGAGGCTTAGGACTGCCCGATCTGCACATATGGAACAAAGTACTGTTAGGCTGAATGATGTGGCACCTCATCAATCATCCATCCTCTTCCCTTTAGAGTGTATGGGTTTACATCACCAAATGCAAAGGCACCCCAGTTATGCAACTCGACATTAGGGGCAGTATGGCTTGGAGCTAGAGATGTCTCTTGCAATTGCAAACCGTTTTATTCTCGGCTATCACTAGCCTGAGGTACTATTGCCGAGATGTATATGATAAACTCAGACATGTGGGGTCGGCAGTGGAGTGGTATAACCTAATTTGGAACAGTGGCATTAGCAAACACAATTTTATTGGCTGGCTAGTGTGTAGAAATAAACTATTGACCACACAGATTGTTGCATAGTGGCTGCCCTTAGTTGATATTCAGTGTCATTTCTGTAGGGCTGGTACAGAAGACATAACGCATTTATTCTTCCAATGTGAGTGGACAAGCAACATATGGCATTGTATCCTTGCACAACAAGGAATAAGGCACCCTATAGGAGGATGGAATGAGGAACTCCGTTGGATGATTATAGCAACAAAAGGCAAAGACTTGGCGGCCAAACTTCTCTAGGTATCCTTCCTCGCAACCATGTATTGCGTTTGGATAGAGTGCAACAGTAGACTGTTTTAAAATAATTCATCTGATTCCCAGATTATTTTGGCCAATGTGAGTAAAAATGTTAGAGGTAGAGCATCGCTATACCAAAAAATCAGACCTTCCTAGACAAATGTTGTATTAGCTATTGTATGGAAACCTCCTTCCTCCATTTTTTGAATTACTAGCTATATTTCTAATGCTGGGGAATGCACCTAAGCTGCTGCACTTCATCTGCTCTATAATACTTAAATTTTACACACAAAAAAAAATTTGCTTCGGTGCTATCTGCTAATTTGTACAGTCTAGCTACAACATACACTTTCTCTACATAGTTTCTTAACCCTTTTTTTTTCAAGAGCGAAAAGAGAGAACATGGCTCAATTGGAGAAGGACAAGTGTCCATTGGAGGGTCGATCGGAGTGTCTAGTGGAGTTGCAATCACCAGCTGAGAAGGTTTTCGATATCTTACGGAATAAATGCAACCTCTTCCCACAAATCCCCCCCAACTTGTTCAGAACGTAGAATTGGTGAGCGGTGATGGAAAGCCTGTGGGCTCACTAAGGGGCAGGACTGTTTGCGTTGCTGGTAGATACAAAAACTTTGTCACTTATTTACGCCAATTTAATTTCCATATCCCATAGTATATCTATCTCTTTCTTTCTTAATTAACCAGAACATAGATAAGCTTCTCCCCGTTCTTCTGTTTTGTGATTGAGAGTACGATCGAAAAACGATGCGATTGCTGTCCTTAATTCATCATCATGAGTTCAAGAACTAAGGCTAACATATAACGTCGGTGTCAAGCTTGAATCTTTCAGCTTGTAGAATATCTCTCTGACATTTCATTATTGTTCCATGAGCTTTGGTTTGGGGACCTTAGAACAAAGCTTCGATTAATGATCACTAACTTTGGATGCGTTGTTTCGATGCATAGTCTTTTACTGGATTCCGACCTGAAAGTCTAAGTTGAGGTGGCGAGAGGACGCGCATGTATTAAGCTTGTGGCAGATAATTTCGTGCCTGAGCATAATGTGAGTCTAACTAAATTGGAGTCATGTGTTAATCTAAGGATTGATAAGTACTGATGATTTTTCATCACCTTATATGGGACTTGGCACATGCCATTTCTAAAGAAGTACTTTTTCAGACGATCTATTTTAATAAAACTAGTCAAGATACATGTGAGGAATGTCGTGACTTTCTTTTTTGGTTGAAGAATGTCGTAGGTTTGAAATTTGTACTTCATCTTCAGGAGGTAAAGGAACTTTGTCAGGTTTTGCGTCTCGAGTCCTTGATTCCGTCGAGGCTGTTGTTGTCCTGGCGCTCCGTTTGCCCTAGCATCCTTGATCTGTTCCTCCTTCCATCCGCGTTTGCGTTCTCTCGTTTTCCCTTTTCCGCTCCGCGATCGCTTGCTCTCGCAAGCTCCCGCCCTTCCTGGGCGCAGGTTATGGAGCAGGTCAGTGAGTACTGTTCCTTTTTTAATGTCCCTGAACCCGAGGAGGCTCTGGAGCGTCAAGCTTCAGTGGTCATGTAGCAGAATCGGATGATTGGTCCGTTGAATTAGACGTTTCCATATGCATAAGAAAAAAAAGTTATCTGGTTATGACTTTTAAGGTTAATTGGCTATACCCTTTTGATGTTTGTTGTCTTAACCCCGTGATTCAAAATCTGAAATTGTATACATGTGTGCAGCTTGATGCAATATTACTCTGTTATGATCATGATTGGTAAATTTCGTGCCTTTGGAATTTGTCTCAATGAGATGGAAGAGAACCCGAGGCACCAAATCAATAGCCTTAGATGATGTGAAATAAGATTGTTTACACCTCGACATTTTACAATTTTTTGGACATCATAGCGGTACCACGTGTCGGTAAATTAAGTTTAAATTTACTGATGTGGAGTGGACTTGCGTGTGTATATCAGGGGTGAGGCGCAAACTCGATTCTCCCCTCAGCCGCCTGTTGGCCCCTCTCTGCATGGTGCTATCATAGGGTTAGAGTTTTGGGTTGTAAGAGCCATTGAGCTCCTTGCATTCTCTGAATCAAAACTTTATTCTATCTGTATGAACAATAAAAAAAAAGTCTTAGATCTTTCTCTTTCATTATCTTTTCTTTATCTTTTCTAGCTTTCATGTTTAAAGATTGAAAGGAACGAACGAATTAAAGCCCTGAAGAGAGTTTCTAGCTGAAAAGAATAAAAATGGAAAATTTTGAATTAAACTGAGATAGGAAAGTAATAACTCATGGATCATTAAAATGCCTAAAGACGGTGTTAGGAAATATTGACACATGTTTAATAAAGTTAAAAGCTAATTTGGTCAGTTAACTTAGAAGGACGTGTTTTAGCCACACAAAAAAAGGCGTGGAAGTATCACCAACCATACCTACCACAACTTTTTAAATGGTTTAAGACGTACCTCCCGACCAGCTACAAGACTAAAAACTATATTATTCATGAGCCATGAACCTTAGTTTTATGTTAGATCTCAAATGAAAAAATTATTGGTTACTGAGACTTTTTTCCCTAAATGAAAAACACGCTGCAGAAACTTTGGGAAGCTGGGCGATCGACACTGCGGAAGCCATCGATGACGGAAGAAGTCTGTCACGTTCGCTCTCTCTATGTTGGAAGGACCGGCGAAAAATCTTTACAAGAGCATGAAGGTGGTCTATCGGTTCTTTCAGGAAGGCGAAGACTGCACGGCGAAAGGGACTACGATTTTCCAGAAGCAAAGCCTCATGATGGGTTTATGCATGATGTGCTCTTGGCTGTTGACGCGTACCTTCTCGCGCGATGGAAAAATACTTGAAATGGAAAATCACTAAATTCGAGTGGTGATATACAACGTGTGGTTGAAGTACTCAACGACATGCTTTGAAAGCAAGAAAGGATGTTTAGTTGCCTACTAAGTGTGTAAGCTTTCACCAACGCATGATGTTGCACTCCAGATTAAATATATAATATATGTAGTGCTTTGTGTGTCTAAAGTTCAGTCACTTCTGCTTACAGAAAAATTCTTGCATGTGGTATAATAATTTCATATTGTTTTGTGGCCAGTAAAAAAAGACCCTAGACAAACCAAAACGTTCAAAACAAGTGATGCGCGTTTACCATATTTTTATATTACTCTATTCTCCTTATTGAAAGTAAAAGAGATGCATACAACATAAATCTGGTGGAGATTGGTTTACCGCAGTCGAGGAACGAAATTGTGTGAAAATAATGCGCACATTACAAATTCAACTCCTCAAATCACCAAGAGCAAATCAGAAATTCATGTCATTTGGACCATCTACTTAGACTTTAGCTTGCGCTTTTACTAGATCCCTGAGATTAATAAGGTTTTTCATGAAATTCGAACTCTAGCCTTACATAACGCAGGCCTATTATCGTTAGTATGGGCTAGCTTAGGCACAAATGTTTTCAGCCTCCCAAAGGCCAAATCAACACTAGTGAGCTTTGGAGGTCTCCTTTACGGGGCAAGCACGTTGTTCTCAATGCACATTTCTAGGGTTTTTCTTTCTTTTCTATTCCTTTTTTGTGTGTGATGGGCAAGTATGGACAACATCTAGACCCTAAGAATGCTCATTGATCAACTCAGGTTGGCATAACCCTCTAGCCAGTAACAACACATCAAGAAAAGTTGCGGATTTCATAGGTATTGTATGGCTGAAACGATTAATACTTGCAGATGTTGATTTGGGGGAATTCAACAGTTTTTATTTTTCTCTTTGATTCCTCCGGCATTGGACACATTAAAAAGGATGGTAGTGTGACTAATTAACGAGGATCTGTGAAATGCAGGTGCAGCACCCCGGCCAATGTTGGGTAGCTAAGGAGCAAAGCCGTGAACTGACATGTTCAACAAAGATTAAGTTAGGGCTTTCCCCAGATGTAGATCATGGCATTGATTCTCACGCACATGTAATTGTGCCCTCTTCAGCATAATTGCTGGTTAAATCCATTGCGATCATTGTAACTAGTGCTACTTTTAAGATTTTACTTTCTTTTAAGTTAAGTGATACCAAAGGTGTCGGACATTAAAAAGATAACATAGGTGTGACAAGTTGGTAATGCTCACCACCTAAGAAAATCACATCATAATACATGGCACATCATATGGTAAACATTTGTTACCTAAGATATCCATCTTAAAATACAGCGCATGGGACTCGCCACTGAATGAAACACCAAACAAGTACAAAGTTGCAATGAAACTTTATACTTGTTTACATAGACAAAAATTCATTGAAACTATCATTTTTCCTGGAGTAAATGTTAGAGAGGTTTATATAGACACGACTTGCAATGACCCTCTAGGTTAGGCAAATTCCAAGACACTAACTTTTTTATTTGCAAAATAAAGACCAACAACCCCTAGACAAAACATAAATAAGAACAATGACTTCGGACTCAAATGATCTCGAAACTAAATGCAATGCACATCACTCAACAAATAAAATAGTAAGAAAAATCATTCTCGAATTCCCTAAAAAGAATTCAGTATTTGTGCCAATTAAGTTCTAGACTTTTTTTTTGTGCCATTTAAGTCTTTCCAGTTAATTTTGGCCGAATTTTGCTGACGTGAACGCCGGTCGGCCTATGTAACATCGTCGGCGCTGACGTGAAAATTTTTTAATATTTTTTATTTTTTTTTCTTTTTATTTATTTATTATTTATTTTTTTTTCTTTCCTCCTCCTTTCCCCCTTTGTCGGTGACCAGCCACCAGCTATGGTTGCGCGGGCTGCCCTCGCCTGGATAGGGGTTGCTATCGCATGGCCAAGCTGGACAAGATCCAGGGAGGCCAACCCTCACTGGGGCTCGCCCTCGCACAGGCAAGTGTCGGCCTCGCCCAAGCCAAATTTGGCGAGGCCGACCCTCGCCACACCATGGCGGCCTCGTCGGGTATCACTCGCGCTAAGGCGACATTACTTTTATATAATAGACAGATATGTCTTATATCTAGTGCTTCCTTAGGGAGGATTTACAATTATTTTGCAGGTATTTGTACACCTCGCCATGTATAGATCGCGTTCTATGGACTGTAAAGCTAGAACCATATAGAAATTAATAATTCGTTTGGCGAGACAGTAGGTATGCACTTAAAATATGATTGATTTGATCCGAGGGAACAGGATTGAGCTACGCTTTATCACTTGGAAAGCACGATAAAGAGTACAGAGCAATGACTTAGGCATCGTCCAAGTTTGGTCCTATCTAGGATTTTTGCGTGGATCACGTGTCATTCAAGCCCCTAGATAGTCAACAAGAAGGACAATAATTCAACTGCCCCATAAATATTGTGACTGCGAGACATGCCACGCGTTGTTTCCTCAAAACTGGACCCGCAGGCTAGGCGATGCTCTGTAACTTTGATGTTTCTAATTGATTCAATGACGACCACAAAGAACGGGGATTTAGGACATCGATCTTATTCGTCACACTCGGACTCCTGTAGAAAAGCAAGCTTTGCTTTATTTTTAGGGGAATAGCACCACCCATACGCACTACAAATTTATATAGTGTTCTAGAAGATCCAATAATTAAACTTAAGCTCACCTTTTGAACAAATTTATGTTAAATGGTTTAAGATGAACCTCCCGACCAGCTACCAGACTCAAAACGGTAATATGATTCACGAGCTATGAAACTCTCCAATTTTATTTTAGAATATCTAAAACCACAAATATTGGCTGCTGAGATTGATTTCCAAAAATAAAAATAAAAATACATATGGCTGATAATGGCGAAAGTCGGAAGGACTCTTTGGAAGCCATCGATGGCACGGCACTGTCCGTCACATTCACTTCGTTGGAGGGAGTGCTGAAGGATTGAATCGACCACCATAATTGACTTCAGTTATGGCCCACCTACTCCGCTTTCAACTTTGCATTACAAGGACTCCTTCGCCTAAAGATTGAATCTGCCTCTCCATACATATTCAATCTTCAATTATTAGTATCCAAAAGAAAAATAAAGAGGGAAAATGACTTGCTCGTGTAAATACAACTCTCAATGTGAATGTGCATATTCAATGTGAAAAATTTTATGATTAAATTAGTTCAATTTAAAGATTTATGATTGAATTGATATTAATATAATAAGTTTAAGATATTTTTTATACTTTTCCCTTAATCTTGGCCCCATAAAAATTTTCTAATCTCTTCACATTTCAAAAATTAACGAAGTATTACTATAAATTTTTAACAAAAAGTCCTTCCAAATTTAAGAGCTATATTTTACACAATTGATGCATTTAACTGTAAAATACGAGGAATGATTAGTAATAATTGATAACTTTCACACTATTGACATAATATGAGAGATTCTTTACGAAAGAATTCCAATGTCTCAATAATCCTAGAAAGTCATAAACTAGTGATGTAGGGAAACAAAGTGAAGAGCTATTGTCCTAAGATTATAACTTGTACCATGCTTATGTGTTCACGGATCATGTTGGTGAAATCTGCAAATTTGGCTCTCGCGAACATTACACAGCTTTAAAAGAATACGTTTAGAATGGAGTGATTTGTCAGGCACATGAATGCACGGGCCTCCAGCAAGTATCGCTTAACTTAGACTCTAGGTTCCGTTCCGACCGGCAAGTTTTCATAGGGTTCATACATTGCGGTTGATTTTCTCTCCACCACATGATCTATACACTAAGCATTTTGAATTGGACAGTTTTCCTTTGGCTAAAATTAAGATAAGATTGCTGTGATATTAACATGGAAAATATTGGATCTTGTGACTAAATCGATGAGAAATCGCTAGAGAAATAAACGAGGAACGATATAAACATCTGAGATTTACGTAGTTCCAACCGAGTGTCGGTACCTACTCCGCAGGGAAAGTCAGCGATAAATAATTCGTTAATAAGCGGAGAATCAGAGTTACAGTTGCTCACATGTGTGATTGTTTTCAAGACAAATCAAGTCCAAACACGCAGTTCTTATAAATAAACAATTCTATTTGAATGTAAAGCTCCTGGCACAGATCACCATTCGGTACTCCCGTTGTGTGGCTTGAAAAAAGAGTAACAAAACCCCCGATAATCCTCTGGTCGACAACAACAAGCGTCCCAACGAATATATAGTGTGGCCAATATTTTTTTTATTTGATACGTCCGCTGTACGGTTTTATTAAGAAGTCCAAGCCTTGGTCAAACATTGGATAATTACGGAAAAACCCAAAAGAAATCCACCTACTTATTGAAAAAAAAAAAGAGGGCACAGTCTTTCAGGATTTTGTTAAAGATTAGGTTTAACAAACCAATCTATATCTTCCAACAGGATGGGATTCTGTAAAAAGCTCAAATTCAAGACCTGATTTAATAAAGAAAAAGGAGACAAATTACACTTACCTTATATTAGTTCAATTCATCCGTGGATCCAATGAAAAGATTATCGATATTCCATGCGTCAATAATGCGGCCGATGCGTAAGATAATTTTCATAACGGGAAGACCGATAACCAATTTTAAATCGTGCTCCTTAGCAAAGTTTGATCTCATTTACTTTTTTACCCATTCCACTAGTTAGGTCCATCAAAACTAAAATTTTTTGCTTGATTCTCTCGCTGAAGAGACCATCATATCGTCACACAGGTTCTAAGTGATCCCCATGATTAAAGGGGCTAATTGGCGTCTTATGCTATCAATGCATGAATGACTGTGATCAATGAAATATAAGGTTTTTGTCTAGAACAGATTTGTATCATTAATGTGTTGGCATTTGTTCCTTAGGTTCCCCGCATAGCTAGTGCTTCATTACGTCTATACAATCGACCAATATGTGTCATATCTAGTGCTTCCTTAGGGAGGATTTATAATTATTTCGCAGGCATTTGCACACCTCGCCATGTATAAATCGCGTTCTATGGACTGTAAAGCTAGAACCATATAGAAATTAATAATTCGTTTGGCGAGTGCGTGGGTATGCACTTAAAATACGATTGATTTCATCCGAGGGAATAGGATTGAGCTACCCTTTATCACTTGGAAAGCCCGATAAAGAGTACATGGCAATGACCTATGCATCGTCCTAGTTTGGTCCTATCTAGGATTTTTGCGCGAATCACGTGTTTTTCAAACCCCTAGATAGTCAACAAGAAGGACAATAATTCAACTGTCCCATAAATATGGTGACTGCGAAACATGCCACGTGTAGATTCCTCAAAACTGCACCCGCAGGTTAGGCCATGCTGTCTGATGATCCCAGTCTTAGTCTCCATTGAGAAACCTAACTTTGATGTTGCCAATTGATTCAATGACGACCACAAAGAATGGGGCTCCAGGACATCAATTTTATTCGTCACACTCAAGACTCTTGTTTACCTCTTTTCAAGTTTAAGAAAAGCAAAGTTCTGCTTTATTTTGAGGGGAATAGCACCACCCACACGTACCGCAAATTTATTTAGTGTTTTAGAAGATCTAAAATTAAACTTAAGCGCGCCTTTCGAACAAATTTTTGTTAAATGGTCTAAGATGAACCTCCCGACCAGCTACCAGACTCAAAACGACAATATGAATCAAGAGCCATGAAACTCTCTAGTTTTATTTTAGAATCTCTAAAAAAACAAACAAATGTCGGTTACTAAGATTGATTTTCAAATAAATAAAAAATACATACCGAAGATAATTGCGGGAGACGAAGGACACTGTGGATGCCATCGATGGCACGGCAATGTCCATCACATTCACTTTGTTGGACGGAGTGCCGAAGGATTGAATCGACGACCATAATTGGCTTCAACTATAGCACAACTACTCCTCTTTTAACTTTGCACCATAAATCTGCCTCTCAATGCATAGGTTCCTCGTCTGAACACACTTTCCACCTTCAATTATTAGTATGCAAAAGAAAAAAAAAGAGTGAGAAATTGACTTGCTCGTATAGATACAACTCCAAATGTGAATGTGCATATTCAATAATTGAAGTCACGGGCTCACAACTAATATCTTTAGATCCTTACCAAAAAAAAACTAATATCTTTAGTTACAATCACTACAAAAAAATAAGGATTTAGCCACGGAAAATTAGTTACGAAAAATTTTTCGTCGCTAATTTCTGACTGAATTTGCTACGAAAACTAAACTTGTTGCTAACTTGCGACGGAAAACAAATTCCTCGCTAATTTGTGACGAAAAGAAAATCTGTCGCTAATTAGCGACGGAATTTGCGACTAATATTTTTTCGTCGCAAATTAGCAACGAAAAGTAAATTCGTCGCTAATTTGCGACGGAATTTGCCACGAAAACTATATTCGTCACTAATTTGCGACGGAAAAAAAATTCATCGCTAATTTGCGACGGAATGTGCGATAAAAAATAATTCGTCCCTAATTTGCGACGGAATTTGCGACGAAAAATAACTGTCGTGGCACTTTCGTCACAAAATTTGTCGCTAATTAGCAACAAATCGTATTCGTAGCTCAATTTTTTAAAAACATGTCGTGTAGAATAGTGCAATATTACCTAATCATACTTTTTTATTTCACATATTGGCAGTGGCCCAATAATTTCGGCTTGACGTGCGTGTGATTCGAGAAACCTAGTAAAAAAGATTAAAGATAAATTAAATAAGTATAGAGCAGCAATCATCCAAAGTTCTGAAAATCTCACTTGAACATGCGTATGACATCACAGTGAAACATAATCCATTCATTAATAATCAGACACAATCAATAACCAAATTTTTCTATACATGTAAATTAAGACTGAGTTGGTGGAGAAGGTGGAAAGACGATATTTCTTGAAGATTATTAACTAGCATTGTTGATTGTTACTTATTTTCACCTTTTCATATACGGGCATATAAATTTTTCCTTTTTTCTGCAAAATGCATAAGTATACATTAATTTAGTTGCATCAATGGTGGATAACAACATCCTACGACTTGTCATATAACTATTGGATATTAACGTAGATTTTCCTTATTATTAACTCAGTTTATTTCCTTCCATAAAAAGGAAAACAACAAAGAAGTCGATATGTACTTGTGTATATAAATCACACGGTCGAAGCGCACGTACTTTCATCGTATCAGTTTGATCACTGAGTATCTGTCACAAAAGGAAAACAAAAAAAGAATGACAGTCCACGGGAAGATGGAGATAGACTTGGAGATCAGGGCTCCGGCGGACAAGTTCCACAACGTCTTCAGCTGCCGGCCCCACCACATCTCGAACATGTCCACCGATAAGATCCAGGGCGTCGATTTGCACGAAGGCGACTGGGGCAAGGCCGGATCCGTCATCTGCTGGAGCTACACCCACGGTAAATATTCGAATAATACAAATTGAAATGGGCTTTCATCTGGTGACTTAACCTTTCGCGTCCAATGAACTTCACAGATGGAGAAACTAAGGTCGCGAAAGAGGTGATAGAAGCCATAGATGACGAGAAGAACTCGACGACGTTCAGAGTGATCGAAGGCGACCTGATGAAGCTGTACAAGAACTTTGTCCTCGTCGTCCAGGCCACGCCCAAGGAAGGAGGCGGAAGCGTCGTCCACTGGACACTCGAGTACGAGAAGCTGAGCGAGGAGGTGACTGAGCCCTACTCGCTGCTTCAGTTCTGCGTCCATGTCAGCAAGGACATGGATGTTCACCTCATGGAACAGGCTCAGGTTCAGGCTCAGGCCTAGCAGAAACTAAGGAACTGGGTTTTTATTTATATGCGCTGGTTTGCAGCCTCTGTTGAGTTTGATGTTATATATGTTTGAACATGTGTTACAACGTCTCTATAGTGAAAGGAATATGCTTGTGCTACGTGTGGTTCGTGGGGTTCTCGTGGGGAAAACTAATGTAATGGTCTTCAAACAGATCGTTGAATATCTCTACTGTTTCCATGTGTTTGTGGGACTTCATTCATAGTTCAAGGGCTGATGTGCGTCGTAAAATGATTTGTTCAGCGATCCAACAAACGTAATTATTCGGGTGTGTAACACCAAACTTCAAGGGGCTGTTTTCCTCTCCATCTTTGATCTGTAAATCCTTCTCACAACATCTTGATAGTCGACTTTCTTTTTTAAAAATTTCACACGTAATAAACCTACCAACCCAATAAAGAAAGCGAATAAAGAATCCCAGTTTCATCACTCTTGCGTGTGCACCATCTCAAGTCGAAGCCAATCAGAGGTTGCCTGTGGCAGATCTGAGGTTGTGGTGGCTTGGGAGGGAGGGGGAGGGGGCAGCGCATGGGGGAGTTTTAGCTGTTGAGTTTTGTGCATGTTAAAGTAATACATGAGTCGCCTTTGAACGTGTAAACCACCGGTCATAGTGCGGCGATGGATGAACAAAACAATGTAATTTCTAGTAATATGAACTCAATCCGTCCAAAGGGGTCCAAGAAAATCCTAATATTGAACATTGAAACAAAACCAAGTCCAACTTATGGTAAAAGTATAATGTTTTACGTCATTTTTAGCCGAAGAAGTTTTCTCATCTCACTTTCTGAATAGTGGGGTTTATATAAAACTTTTCACACCGAGAAAAGTGTTACAGATACGATGACGACGAACAGCGAACCATGCGCGCACATGAAATTTGAAAAATCATTTCATGGAAATCATTTTGATAAAGACAAACACACCCTAATTTTACATTTCGGTGATATGCATATTTCTAATTATCAAATTAGAGACTGATAACAGGAAAATTTCCTCCAATGTAAAACTTGATCCTAAGTGAAAACTAGGCGGGTCAAAAATATTCTTTCAGAAATTCACCCTCACGGAAGAAAATTCATTCTTTTAACACGGAAAGGTAGAAACGTCACAGCCAAGGATTAAAGTTGGCTTGTTACAATTCGTTATATTGCAGAGGCAGATCTTATGGTTGCAAAGAAGTGAGAGTTGATTCATCTGATGGGATTGAGAAAATGGGTGACACTACAAAAAAACGATTTTTTTCCGACAAAATTTCCAACGAAAAATTCTGGAAAATTCGTTGGAAAAAGAATTTCCAACGAATTTTCCAACGAAAAAAAATTCGTTGGTAATTCTTCGTCGGAAAATTTTCCAACGAAAAATTTGAATTTTCGTTGGAAATTTGCGACGAATTTTTTTTCGTTGGAAAACTCGTAACTAAATTCGTTGGAAACGAACTTTTTTTTCCGACGAATTTTTTTTCGTTGGAAACTACAATTTTTTTTTGGAAATTTTTTTCCATCGAAAAAATTTTTTTTGGTCGAATTTTTTTTTTTGGTCGAAATTTTTTTTTTGGGCGAAAAATAGCCCTCGCCGCCGGCGAGGGCCGAGCTCGCCGGCCATGGCAAGCTCGGCCCTCGGCATGGCCGACGAGGGCCGGCCTCGTCGCCGGCGAGGGCCGAGCTCGCCGGCCATGGCGAGCTCGGCCCTCGCCATGGCCGGCGAGGGCGAGCTCGTCGCCGGCGAGGGCCGAGCTCGCCCAGATCTGGGCGAGCTCGGCCCTCGCCGACGACGAGGCTTGCCCTCATGGCCGGCGAGGCTGTTGCGACTCTCTTGTTCTGGAAGAACAAGAAGATGAAGAAGAAGAAGCAGCAGCAGCAGCAGGGGCGGGAGCAGGCTCCGGGGTCGCCGCCCGTCGTCGTCTCCTAGCCTCGCCGGCGACGAGGCTTGGTGGCGTCGGGGGCGTCGGGGGCGTCGGAGGTTGGAGTCCATGGCGCCGGAGCCGGAGCCGGAGCCGGAGGAGGAGGGGGGGCGGCGGGGGAGGAGGCGGAGAGGGAGAAGGACAGAGAGGGCGAAGGCGAAGGAGAGAGGGTGAAGGCGAAGGAGAGAGAGAGAGAGAGAGAGAGAGAGAGAGAGAGAGAGAGAGAGAGAGAGAGAATGAATGAATGTTCAAATTGGAATAATGGGCGCGAAAATATTGGATTTTTTTTGTAATTCGTTGGAAATTTCCAACGAATTTTCCAACGAAAATTGTACACACTGAATTAATTTTCCGGAAAATTGAAATTCGTTGAAAAATTCGTTGGAAATTTCCAACGAATTTTCCAACGAATTACAAAAATGTGGGTTTTTTTGTAATTCGTTGGAAATTTCCAACGAATTTTTTCGTTGGAAATTTCCAACGAATTTTCCAACGAAAATTGTACACACTGAATTAATTTCCCGGAAAATTGGAATTCGTTGGAAAATTCGTTGGAATTTTCCAACGAATTACAAAAATGTGGGTTTTTTTGTAATTCGTTGGAAAATTCGTTGGAAATTTCCAACGAAAAAAATTCGTTGGAAATTTCCAACGAATTTTCCAACGAAAAATGTGCACTCTGAAGTAATTTTCCGGAAAATTGAAATTCGTTGGAAAATTTGTTGGAAATTTCCAACAAATTTTTTTTCGTTGGAAATTTCCAACGAATTTTGCGACGAAAATTTTTTCGTTGGAAATTTCCAACGAATTTTGTGACGAAAATTTTTCGTTGGAAATTTCCAACGAATTTTTATTTTCGTTGGAAAATTTGTCGCAAATTTGCAACGAAAATTTTTTCGTCGGAAATTTTCGTGGCAAAAATCAAGTTTTTTTGTAGTGTGACTTACTGTTGGGGAGAATTGGGCAATAAGTCACCAAGAACTAACCCAATTTAGGATTCATTTCTTCCCCAAAACTAAACCGATCAAAATTGACTTAACACCAGCAACAACCAGCAATATATTCCAGCAATACATTATCAAAATAAGTAAATATAATGCTGAAATGTTAAAGAGACACGGCAACAACAATACCAAGATTTTTATGTGGAAAACTCAACGCGGGAAAAACCACGGACCGCTCAAAAAACTTCCACTAATTACCAAGAATAGTAGGATAACAAAGGTTCTTCTCTAGCCACACACTAGAAGCTCAACATCAATAATATAACAATATTTCATCACCACAAAGGTGGATTAACACGAATGGAGCAAGAAAATCTAATCATGATTGGAGATTACAAGAGATAATTTGAAGAAGGATTTCAACAAATGATGCCGATTAACTTGTAGACATTGGTTGTATGAACAATATATTAAAATTTGAGCCAATTATGACAATGTTTGGCTGTCGAATCTCCGCCGGAAGTCATAGCCCTCTTTCCCTTCTTCTCTGCATGTTCTTCTCGGTGAACACACTGTCTCCCTCTGCCCTGTTACATGCAAGAGAGTTCGATCTCTTCCTTTTCTTTTCCTTTGACTTTTTTACCTCCTTTTCTTTTGCTTTTTTGTATTATTATTTTTGTTAGCAGGGCCTCACATAGAGGCGGACCCAGCCAACAATCTCCCCCTCCGCCTCATGTGGGCAATTCCATCATATGCCTGCTTTGTTTCTACAAAAGTTTAGTTAGACCATGGGCAAAGTTTTGGTCATCATTCAGATTCAGGTCATCATTCAGATTCATTATCGTCAGTGTGGACATTCTCAAATGGAAAGAGCTTCTCTTCTAATTTCTCTCTGATTCAATGATATTTCACATCAATATGTTTCGATCTTGAGTGCAGAATTGGATTTTTGATAAGATAGATAGCACTTATGCTATCACAATACAAAACAAACTTCCCTTGCTTCAAGCCCAACTATTGTAGAAATTTCTGTATCCATAAGAGTTCCTTACCTCCTTTGGTAATAGCAATGTACTATGCTTCAATCGTAGATAAAGCAACACATTTTGCAATCTTGATTGCTACGAAACCGCTCCCCCTACAAAAGTCATCATTTAACCTTATGTGAAATTTCAGGAGTCAATGACACCAGCATAGCCTACATCTGAATAGCCACACAACTCGGGCCTTCCGTTTCTATAATACAAGCATAATTTGGAAGTACCTTTGAGATACGTCAAAATCCATTTAACAACGGTCTAATGCTCTTTGCCTAGATTTGAGAAAACCTACTCACGACACCAATTGCATGAGTAATATCTGGTCTTGTATAAACCACGGTATACATCAAACTACCCACGGCAGATGCATAATGAATTTTTATCATTTCTTCCTTCTCTTTCTCACTTGTAAGACTCTTTACTACTCAACTTGAAATGGCCAACAAGTGGAGTAATTACCGATTTATATGTGCTCATATTGAATCTTTCCAGCACACTTTCAATGTACTTCTCCTGAGATAGCCAAAGTTAAATGTTCTTCTTGTCACGAGAAATTCTCATGCCAAGGATTTGCTTAGCCAATTCTAAACCTTTTATTGTAAAAGCTTTACTTAACTCATTTTTTAAGCTCTTGATTTTCTTAGCATCATACCTAACTATCAATTGGCCATCCACATAGAGTAGGAGGATAATAAAATCATTATTTGAGAAACTATCCATAAAGATACAAGAATTAGAGTTGGTCTCACCATATCCATGATTTTCCATGAATAATTCAAACTTCATGTACCGTTGTATTGGTGCTTGCTTCAGACCTTTTAAGTTTTTCCTCAACCTGCATACAAGATGCTCATAGCCTTCAGCTTTAAAATCTTCTAGTTGCTCCATATATATTTCTTCTTCTAAGTCTTCATGAAAAAAAGATGTATTTACGTCAAGCTGTTCTATTTCTAAAATCGAACTGGCTATCAACCCAAGAACAATTCAAATATAAAGCATTTTTACAACTAATGAAAAGATCTTTTCAAAATCAATTCCTTTCTTCCAACGAAAATCCTTTATAACAAGCCTAGTCTTGTATTGTAGTTGCAAACTACTTTGTTCCATCTTTAACTTGTACAACCACTTATCTTTTAGTGTTCTCTTGCCCTTAGGCAACTTCACCAATTCAAATGTATTGTTTTCACGCAAAGATTTGAGCTCCCACTCATTCTTTTAATCACATGACATGGCCTCTTCATAAATTTGTAGCTCTCCTGCATTAGTGAGTAACAGATACTCGTGCGATTGATATCTTTGTGAAGGTTACATTCTCTTGCAGATCTTCTCATTTGAGGAAGGACTGGTTGTTCTTGCTTAACTAGCTCCTCTAGCTAAGCTGGTTGCTCTTACTCAAATATTTCACCTGTCTCAACTAAACAATCAACATTTTGTGAGGACTTGCCATCTTCATGATTTCCATACACTTCTTTCCCATGATTTCCACCTAATACGACAGGAGGATTTGGGATGAAACTAATAGAGTGTTAACCAACAGTCATTGTCCTCCCTGGCTTGTCTATATCTTCAACAGTTTGATGCTAAAAAATGCCACATCTCAACTTCTAATGACTTTCTTTGCAGCTAGATCCCATAACCTATAACCAAACTCTTCATGTCCATAGCCCAAGAAGATACACTGATTAGACTTGTCATTAAGCTTGGACTTTTCATCTCTTGGAACATGTACAAATGGCCAGCAAATGAACACTTCCATATAATTGTATGAAACATCTTTCCCGCTCCAAACTCTTTGCGGAACACTTCCATGAAGAGGAATTCATGGGGAAAGGTTTATCAAGTCCACTATTGTTCTCATCGCTTCACCCCTAAATGACTTAAGCGACCTTGCTTGAGAGAGCATAAACCGAATACGATCATTAATTGTTCGGTTTATTCTCTTAGCTACTCCATTATGTTGTGGAGTTTTCATAACAGTCTTCTCAAACTTGATACCATAAACTTTACAATAATATTCAAACGGGCCTCTATATTCACCACCGTTATCAACCCGAACATATTTCAACTTCTTCCCATTTTCTCTTTTCATGTTGATATGAAATTGTTTGAAAGTTACAAGCACCTGTTCTTTGAATTCCAAAACTGTGGCATCCCAGACACACCACTTAATAATGTGTTCTTAATCTTTTCACTTTTAACACAAGCGGAAGACAAAACACAATCAAATTAAACATTTCTCAATCAGTGGACACATCCACAACAAAATACCACATCTTCATTTCCCACTTTTTATTTATACACAAAAGTTGATTTGGATGACATCCTCTTCAAGCATGATAGCAAAATTCCATCTAGGAGGTCAAAATGGGGTCCTACTCCCCTAATGCAGCTACATCCACAACTCCACTTCTCTACTTGTCGCCACCACCTCCATCACTACTGACACTGTCAGGATAAGGGGTCGGTGACATGTTAGAAGATCTGTAAAAAATGTGTCAACGATAAACAGTGATCGAAAACTCAGCCAAGTAAACTCTATTACGCCATACTAAACAGATAACGACATGCATCTCAAAAGAGTCAAATGGATAGGCAAATAAACCGATTCACATCCAGCCATAGCATACATAATTCCCTTTTTCATTCTCACCCAGCCGCCAATATCAAGCAAAAGAACATTGATCCAAGAACAGCCACTCACACGAGCACACATTACATACGTTATGTGACAATAATTGACTTCGTTCACCACTCCAAGACACATGACCGGTGCACTCCCCGGCCACGCAAGGAGGAAACATCCCGACTAGCAAGATTTGGTGCGCCCAGACCGGACTGCTGCGGTATACGCCAGATTACTCAACGGCCCGCGCGGGTTTCGCGGTCCGACTGGCCACGGCATCCCGTTCGTACTCCTGGGGCATCTAGGGCATGGCTCTTCCTAGGCATCATGAACAACCGGTCCACGGCATCCCGCTTTCCCGACAGGCTCCTCGGGGCATCGTCGTCCGTAAATTGACGGCATCAATCATCTCTCGTCACATATTCACACGCACAAACGATCCTTTCATTTTTATTACTCACATCTTTCTCATAGAGTGATACCATGTTTCAACCAACAAATGAGGTACTTCATTATTGCCCACAAACTGTTCACAACCAAAATTTCAGATTCTGTGCTCTCAAAGATCACTCGATTTACATAAGCATTCGACATCGGATCAAGGCCAAATAAGCATCGTTGAAAAGCTAATTAAACGTGGTTACTGTCTCTAGTAGACCAAAAATCAAATATCCATCGTTTTCCAATAGAAAATTTGAGATTTCTAACAATGGATGAAATCAGGCAGTTTTGAGCACTTTGTGAAACCGAAACCAACAATATAGTAAATGACCTCGAAAAATTATGAAATTTAAGTATGTTTTATAAAAGAGCTTAATAACTATTTTTCATGAAGAACACAATGCCAAATTCCTTAAGTAAAGACCACTTTTAACAGCTCGAAGATGGCCCAAAATTAGTCCGTTGAAACAGAAAACTGAGTCACAAAGAATGTTGTTTTTGCAAATCAAAACACTTTAAAATACTCTGAAATTTTTATATGTAGTAGAAAAGGGTTCGCTTAACAAATCTTAAGGAGGAAGTGTGATCAAATTCGAAGTGGAAAATTTTATAAAAATTGGAGAAGGCACGAAGGTCCCAGATTTAGCGGTAGGAACAGTTCCGATTCGGTACGAATTCGGACCTTCGTATGACCCATTTGAACTCAGAAAAATCTGAAATTTAATTATGTAAATCAAGATCTTCTGAACAACTTTTATGAAGATCACTTTGCAAGATTCTGACCACAGAAGGCATTACAAAAATAGAAAACAGGGAACGTTCAGAAAAGCCAAATCTGGATTCCGTGACACAACTTCCGGAACGGTTTTTCAACTTCAGATCTGCCACTTCCCAGCCAAGAAAACATCAAACCAAGAGTTCAAAACAACATGCAACATCATTTCCAACTTAATCTAGCTATCTAGATCCACAAAAAAATCGTTCTAGGGGTTTGAATACATAAGAACAGCAACTACGTCACATACCGCCCTCTCCTTTCGCTCTTCCAGCCACCTCAACGGCTCATCCAAGACCCAAACCGACATGCAACCATTAACGTGGTTAGTATAAGGTGATAGAGAGTACTTGCTAGTGAGAGGAAATGGCTGAGATGGCTGAGGTGAAGCTGCTGGGTCCGGGAAAGAGCAAGAGAGGCGTTGGTTCAGGGACTTATCTGGTGATGGTAGCTGCTGCTGGTTCGATGCGGAGACAGGACAGCTGGACTGCTAGTCGGCGAACCGATGGACTCCCGAGAGGACAGAGAGAGGGAGACCAGAGAGTGAGAGTGAGTTGGGCGAGAGGGAGAGTTGAGCAAGAGAGAGAGAGATTGAGCTGAGTGGGTGAGATAAGGGGAAAAAGATTTTCTGAAGTTGGTTCAGCTCCCTTGCGTGCATGGGCATGCAAGGGTGCCAAGTGGCACCTCTCTCCTGTCAAGTGCAGGGGGAGAAAGAAAACAAGGAAGAGAAGACAAGGAAAAGAAGAGGAAGGGGCAGCTGCTGGCGTGGGTTCTTGACGAGAAAGAAAAGGGGAAAGAAAAGAAGGAAAGAAAAAGAGAGGGGGGCGGTGAGTAAGGGGAAAAATAACGGCAATGGGTTTGACATGGGGTTGGGTTTTGCAGACGACGTGACGTCAATTTAGTCGGCTCAATGATAACGATTACAAGATTCCAAACCTGTGATTCCAAAAACGATAATGGCGACGCTAACTTCCAATTTCATTTTCCTAATTCCGTCGACGAGCACCCTAATCCATTAGGGTCCTTTAATCTTTGGCCATGAAAATTCGGGATGCCACAAAAACAATTGCCCACACTTTTCTAGAACAGTCATCAATAAATGTCACAAAGTATAATGCACCACCAAGTATTCTAGCATCAATGCAACAAACATCAATGTGAACTAAAAAGTATATCTAATTTTGTGTATGGAGAAGAATTATGAAATGAGAATCTATGTTGCTTACGCGTTAGGCAATGAGTACATTCCTTCATATTTCTTTCCTTTAATGAGAGAAAATTCTCTCTAGCAAAAGTTCCAAGCCTCTTCTCGCTGAGATGACCAAGTCTCATATGTCCTAGGTCAAATGAGGAGTCATCCACTGCATTTACCTCTTTTCTAATCAACTTAGCTTGCATAATGTAAAGAGTGCATGTATTTTTGCCCTTAGCCACTACCATTGAACCTTTAGTCAATTTCCATTTGCCATTATAGAAGAAATTGCAGTAACCAAATCATCAAAGTCACTTGTGGAGATCAAGTGAAGTCGAATGTCCGGAACATGTCTCATATTTTTCAAAAGCATATTACATCAACATCGGTCTTCAAATAAACATCTCTCATGCCGATAACCTTGGAAACACTAGTGTTTCCCATCCTGACACAACCAAAACCACCGCTGCAATAGGATGTGAAGTAGTCATGCCGTGAGATGACATGAAATGAGGCTGAAAAATCAACAACACAACTAGAGTCTTAGCATGTAAGGTTTACACGAACATCATCACAAATGAATACAATATCGACATTGGATGCAACTATCTCTGTAACTTGTTTCTCTTCTTTATTTCAATCTCCATTTCTATAATGGAATTTATCTCTCTTTAGCAACCTGCATTCTCTAGCATAATGTCCCACCTTGCCACAATTGTAACACTTCACATTTTTCCTTGACCTTCCTCTAGACTTGCCTCTTTATCACAATTCTAAAAATTTTTTGATTGATTTATCCCCCTGTTTTTCGTGATGAAAGCCTCCGAATGAGAAGCATAATTCATGCATTTTCTCCTTGTTTCTTCATTAAACAAGCATCCTTTAACCATGCTCATAGAAAGCATACCATAAGGAGCCAAATTGTTTAATGCCACAACAAAGGTGTCCTAACTATAAAGAAGAGTACCAAGCAATGAAAAGTCCGTAACTCATCTCCAAGATTAATTTCCAGAATTATCAACTAATTTACAACATCTTGAAATTCACTCAAGTGTTCTGGCATACTACTCCTGTCGCGACCGAACTCTCCCGCGAGCCTCTTTTTAGGACGACATGCAAAAAGAAGGAGGGCTCGCCTGGTACGTGCTAAGTCTAGGTTCAGGACTTAACTCGGGCTCTCCCAAGCCCATACCATATCGCGACTTAGGGTTTAAAATTTTTTAACATGCAAGTGATTGATACCAAGGAGTCGCCACTAATCGATTTGGGGTAGGCCGATTAGAAACCTAAATAGGGTGACGGGAGAATCACCCTATTCCTACGGACCAGAGATTAACTGGGTTCGGGGACTTGATTACATTAGTTAAATAACTAATGCCCTTTCGGTACCTTTCTACCCTGTTCATTTCATGAAAACATTTGTCAGGCAATTTGGATCGATTTTAGGACCTTTCTCCTAACATGTGAGGTGATCAAACGAGTGCATAATCAGAAACGATCAGCAGTCAGGAACACAACAATTCATGCAGCCTAAGGTTCTAACCTTAACTAAGTCAGATGACATTCAAAATACAACAGCTCATGCAATTGTATTAAAAACATGCATAACAACAGTAGTGAAAAACACATGCAAAGTACTAACACAACCTCAGGTTTGTCTAATTTAAATAAGACAATAACATGCATAATAATATAACAATGGATTAAAACATTTAGATAACCCACATAATAAAAAAAACTTTTCTTAAAAAAAATTTGATTTTTTTTTTCGGAAAAAGAAAAGAAAAAAAAATAATACCGAAGAAAGAAAATAAAATATTTTTTTAAAAATTTTTTTTTTTAAAAAAAATTTTTAGAATTTTTTTTATTTTAAAATTATTTTTTTATTAAAAAAAATTAAAAATAAAATAAAAACAAAAATAAAATAAAAAAACAATATAATATTAACCGGGTCGGGTCGGGTCCGACCCGGGTCAACGGACCCGACCCGGGCGTTGACCCGGGTCGGTTCGGCTGATCCGGGTCGGGCGGAACCGACTCGGGTCAACGGATCCGACCCGGGCGTTGACCCGGGTCGGATCTATCGATCCGGGTCGGTCGAAACCGACCCGAGTCAACGGATCCGACCCGGGCGTTGACCCGGGTCGGATCTGTTGATTCGGGTCGGACCCGACCCGATTAACAGAACCGCGGGCGGAGGGGAAGACGCCGGCGGGGCCAAAATCGGCCGTCTGCCGGCCGACCCAGACCGGCGCCACCATCCGAATCGACCCCTGGGGCCGCCACCGACGTCGCCGACCGCCTGGCTCGCCGTCCGGCTGCCGGTTCGCCGACCGGCGACCGAATCAGAATCGGTTTACCTGGGGCAATTCGTCGAACACCTGGCGGGCGCGTGGAAAAACGGAGGATTCTGACCTCCTCCGGCGGCCTGGCCGACTCCGACGGCTGATGCTTGGTTCCAACGGCGAGTGGGGACCGGGACCGATGACGGTATGGGCCGGGAATCGCGCGACACGGCCGGCGCGAGTCCCGGCCACACCGGACATCGAAACAGGGGAAAACAGAGGCGGAACTCGGCCGGGAGGCTCACCGGTCGTCGGCGCGTCTGGGTGATTTCCGGCCGGTCAGGGGGGCGACGGCGACGCTGCTGGCTCTTCTTTTGGTCCGGCGGGCCTCGGCAACTCTCTCTCTCTCTACTCTCTCTCTGTTTTTCTCTCTCACTCTGCTTCTCTTTTTTTTGTTTCGCCGGCCGGGGGTATTTCCGGGGGGTTGCCGGTCGGCTTGCTGGCGATGACGAGGCCGGCTGGGACCTCAAGACCATCCGAGACTCCTCTCTCTCCTCTGTTTCTCTCTCGTTCTCTCTCTTTCTCCTCAAAAATTGGCCGGCCGGGCCTCCTCCCAAAATTGGCCGACCCCCTTCTCTCTCTCTCTCTGGCCTTATATAGCCGGCGGCGACGATGACGATGACGATGACAGACCTCCCCTGCGTCGGCGTGACAACGGCCTGCAACGGCCGTCGTCACCCCACGACTTCGGTGGCCATTTGCAGGCCGGGGCAGAGCAGGACAGGGGGAACAGGACGCCGGGAGAGAGGAGAGGATAAGGGGGCTCCGGGAAATGGGGGGGACGGGACTGGCATTTAATGCCGGTCCTGTTGGCGTGCTCATCCGGCCCTGGCTGGCCGGATAGCGACGGCGAGGAGCGGCGACGCCGTGCGTCGGCGTGACGATCGCGAACAGGGGAAGGACAGCGACGCTCGGCGGGGGGGAGGAAGAAGGAGAAGAAGCTGGGCCGGGCTGGGCCCAGTCGCGCGGAGGGGGGAGAAAAAGAAGGAAAACGGGCTGGGCCGCGCGGGGAGAAGAAGAGGAAAAAAGAAGCGGGCTGGGCCGCGCGGAGGAAAAGAAAAGGAAAAAAAGAGAAGGGACCGGGCCGAGGGGCCCGCGCGCGGAAAGAAACTGGCCGAGTTGGGCCGGCCCCGTCCGATTCGATTTTTTTTTTTAATTAATATTTCTTCTAATAAACCCTATTAATATGAAATGTACCTAATTTCTATATGCAATGCATTTAAATTGAAATATTTTTTGTTTTAGGAATTAAAGAAAATTAACTCCTAAATTTTGTGCAATTTATTTTGGGCAATTCAAAAATAGGTGTCTACAGCTGCCTCTCTTTGAAGGTGAGCTCGCAGAGGTTGAGCTCGTAGAGGTTACATTCAAAGATAAAATAACACCTAATTTTGGCCCATGCATGCTCAATGAATGCTATTTTTGGTGAGACTGTGAGCCTCATTTTTATGATGTAATATCAGATGATGCATGCTAAAGCAAATAAAAACACACCTGAGGCTACTTACCTTGCTGAAGGGTAGAGTAATTCCGGACAGTTGATATTGTGTGTCAAGGACCCGAACCTGTCTTCGGTCGCCTTGACGGAAAAAATGGTTTGTCTAGGACCCGAACCTTTCTTCGGTCGCCTTGACGGGGATTGTTGTCCGTCTAGGACCCGAACCTTTCTTCGGTCGCCTTGACTGACTGGATTTGTACGTCTAGGACCCGAACCTTTCTTCGGTCGCCTTGACTGACTGGATTTTGTCTGTCTAGGACCCGAACCTTTCTTCGGTCGCCTTGACTGACTGGATTTGTTGTTTGTCGAGGACCCGAACCTTTCTTCGGTCGCCTTGACTGGTTTGTGTCTGTCTAGGATCCGAACCTTTCTTCGGTCGCCTTGACTGACTGGATTTTGTACGTCTAGGACCCGAACCTTTCTTCGGTCGCCTTGACTGATTGTACTTTGTCTCGGACCCGAACCTTTCTTCGGTCGCCTTGACGGGGGAAATCGCTTGCCTAGGACCCGAACCTTTCTTCGGTCGCCTTGACTGGATCTCATTTGTCTCGGACCCGAATCCCTTCGGCTGCCGTGACTGGGTTGTGTCTGTCTAGGACCCGAACCTTTCTTCGGTCGCCTTGACTGACTGGATCTTGTACGTCTAGGACCCGAACCTTTCTTCGGTCGCCTTGACTGATTGTACTTTGTCTCGGACCCGAACCTTTCTTCGGTCGCCTTGACGAGGGAAATCGCTTGCCTAGGACCCGAACCTTTCTTCGGTCGCCTTGACTGGATCTCATTTGTCTCGGACCCGAATCTACCTTCGGTTGCCGTGACTGGGGAAATCATTTGCCTAGGACCCGAACCTTTCTTCGGTCGCCTTGACTGGATTTCGATTGTTTGTCTAGGACCCGAACCTTTCTTCGGTCGCCTTGACTGACTGGATTTGTACGTCTAGGACCCGAACCTTTCTTCGGTCGCCTTGACTTATTGTACTTGTCTCGGACCCGAACCTTTCTTCGGTCGCCTTGACGGAGGAAATCGCTTGCCTAGGACCCGAACCTTTCTTCGGTCGCCTTGGCTGGATCTCATTTGTCTCGGACCCGAATCTATCTTCGGTTGCCGTGACTGGGGAAATCATTTGCCTAGGACCCGAACCTTTCTTCGGTCGCCTTGACTGACTGGATTTTGTACGTCTAGGACCCGAACCTTTCTTCGGTCGCCTTGACGGAGATTGTACTGTTTGTCAAAGTACTTGGAGATTCTTGCCCAAGGATTTGACGATTTGCCTGGTGGGTCCTCGCCAGCAGGTCTTGAAAAGGCTCAAACGATGAGCACCTGGGGGTCCTCACCCCAGGATTTGACGTGAACAGAGGGGGTCATTCCCATGCTCAGGAGGGTACCATAACAATCGCAGGTACAGGATGAACAGAGGGGTTAATCCAATGTTCAGTTGGTGAACAGAGGGGTCAATCCAATGTTCAAAGGGTACCATAACAATCGTAGGTACATGGATTTTTGAAACCGGACATGGGTAGAATATACCTACCTGGCGTGTTCCTGCCTCTTAAGGGCGTGTCTCCTGTCAGACAAACTTTCTGGGATTTCTTACCCGGAGGTTGAGTGCATCATCTGCTGAATACCCGACCTTTTTCGGGGCATCTCTTTTGGGATGATAATGAGGACTTTTCCAACACCCGAATTTTGTGTTCCATCACTGGGGGTTAGAACTCTGAGCTGTCAAAGACGATTAGCGCAAACATGCATGCATTGATCAAGAATAGACAAGTTAGTCTATTCTAGAATGTGTATTTGAAAATTCATGCATGATGATTTTGCCATGTTTGCATCACCAAAAATCCACCGAGGGTCAATTCAGACAATTTTCGCTCGCGACGTGGACTTCTTGAGACGCTGAACGAGGGACCTTCAGTCAGAAAGGACTTTCCACTCGCTCTCATTGAAAAGGGCTGTTTGTCCCGTCCATTAATGCGGGAACATCGAAAACACTCAATCTGACCTCTATCATATCAACAAGGGTCTGAGTTTTCTCGCAAGCGGTACGACACTGTCAATCTGAGAGGTCTTCTTCAGGGTCGTAATGTAGGCTTGGTCAATGGCTTAAAAAAGGTGACTGTCCAAGTCAAGGCCATGAAAGAAAATATTTTACAATTATCTCCGGGTTTACAAGTCAAGAACCCTGCAAAAGAGATAGAAGTAATCTTGCTCGCACTTCTTCGAGCGGTGTTTATAAACATTTGAAATTCCACGTTAATTCATGTGTCCTAGTCATAAGAGACTTCATGAGGGATGTAACGTGGTTTGATTCACAGGTTGAGAAACGAAATGATCGTTAGGCTCAAAAATGTGTGTAAGGGTGAGAATTGGTGATCATCTTGGCGTTGTCACCTGTCTTCTTCTCCGCCGTCAGGATTTTTCTGGCAAACTCCCTGGGTAATCTTGTGTTTTAGCATCTTTGATAACTTTTTCTTGAGGAGCTTCTGCGTCAAGCATTTTCCTGGATACCATTCTATCTCTGTCCCAATTGCTTTCTCAAGAATAGGTTCATCTTCGTTTGTGATGTGGCAGATCTTTGCCAAGACAAAGTTCCTAAAGTAGGAATTTACATCGAAGAAGAACTCAAGTTTAAACTCTTTGGGGTCGTCTATTCTACACCACTTAATGTCTTTGAGATATTTGAGAGCACTTACATCGCGCTCATAAATCTCATTCATGGGCATTGGCCTTGCTTTTACCAGGCACACTGCTTTTTCATGCCCCCAATTTTCAGCATTTTTTTTCGTGTTAGGACTAGCCTAAACGAGTTTGAAGTCCTCATCTTGATTCGATGCTTTGGGACCCTGATGCTCAAATTGTGGTGACTTTTGCCTTGCCCCAGTGTAGGGGATGATCACCAACTGGGTTTGTATGAAATGAAATCGCTGGCTCAATTGGGCTAGCAAAGGATATAAGTGTATGGGATAGAAAAAGAATTGCTCTTCATCATTCTAGGGCACTTAAATTATCGTGAGAGTTCATCTGCAATAAAAACACTCAAAGATTAATGCAAGTGAGAGCAAGAAAACTTCTATTCATCTTTTCACCTTGTGCGAGCTGTTGCAGCTGATGATGATAGAAAATTTTAGATATTACAAACTCCTCATCCATCTTAGTGAAAACATCGCCGTTATCAATAAGATATTGTCATTTTGGACAGGCTTTAGTTTGCTGCTCCTCTCCTGACAAAGCCCTCTTAGTCTCGACTGTCCGGCCGTCGATGGTGTGCTTGTCTTGGGGGACTCTGTCGAGGATCGCCAGCCCTCAAGTTGCCCCAATGTGGGGTGGTTCTTGACAGGGTTGATTTAAAAGAAACCACTAAGTGTATGGGCTCAAATGGTTAAGCAAAGGATTAATGGTAGTGTATGGGGCAGAGAAATGAACTGCCTCTCGTCATTTTGGCTACCGTACCTTATGCGAGAAATCCCTTTACCTTGTAGAAATGAAACCTCTTCGCTCATCTTGCAAGGGTTTGGTACTTGAGAACGTGTATAAATCAAGGGTTGCCTCTCATCATCCCGACACACCTCGTTCAACACCTCGGAGCAGTTCGACACCATTCGTCGAATTGTCAAAATTTTCTCAGGGAATTGGTGAATTAAACAGGTAAAATTACCATGCGAAATTACTTCCCACGTAATGCACTTGAGGAAGAAAATAGTATCGATTTTCTTTGATTATTTCTTCCTTCTTATTTCTTTCTACTCTTATGAGAAGAGTTTTTTTTTAGGGAAAGAGATACTTACCTATGCTGCAATAGTAGAGCAAACCTGCAAGGTAATAAGGAAAACAGTGTTAATGAACAGTTCTTTGAGGGATAGGAATTGGAAACGATACAACATTACCCTTCGTGAATCCCTTCATTTGAAATTAAACCGGTAACTCCTTGAGTTTTCTCGGATGTTGATAATTCCCTTCTGACAAACACATGAGTTTATGTTAGAAATGAGGTGATTGAGGGTAAATCGAGAACGATACAAATTACCCTTCTTCCATTTTGCCCTCAAAGCTAGCAGAGTCTTTTCTTCTCTTTACTTTGTTCAGCCTTCTCTGCCTCAATCTGCTCCTCCATACTCTTGGTCTCGAAGCTCGAATGAAATCCTCTATTATTAGGGATACTTCCAGACAGGGAGTTTTATTGTCAGCGCATGTTGTGTCAATGCGGCTCCGGTATGTTGAGGAGTTTCTCGACTCGATTCTTGACTGCACAGGCGTGTGCAATTGCCTGCATGGGGAGCTTCGCAGCAAGGCTAATCTCTACTTTAAAGGTCTTTGACGGGCATGGGCGTGACTACCATCGAGACTTCTGTAGTTGTCAAGATTGGCTTCGATGCCATTTTGTCATATGCGAAGTCCTTTCCAGGTTTGATCTGCCGACAGGAGTATTCCTATCAATAACTTTTCTGCCAATTCCCTTGTTATCAATTTCAAGGATAGTACTTTTTCACAGCATCCGAGTTGACCGGGTTGGAGAATTGGCGTCCATCCATTTCAGTCAGAATCAAAGCCCCTCCAGGAAGTGTCCTTTTCACGACATAGGGACCCTTGTAGTTTGGAGCGAACTTACCTCCAAGCTCAGGAGGTAGTGGTAGCACTTTTCTTAGGACAAGATCGCCTGCTTCAAAGTGTCTGGGGCGTACCTTCCGATTGAACGATCTAGCTATAGCGTTGTCCATGACAAAGAGCCTTCAGCCGCTTATCATCAATCATATTCAGCCGCTCCAATCTTTGCGGCTTCCATCATGAGTGTTGTTTACTCAATTTTGTCCTATATAAAAGGAAAAGATATGTCATTTCTATGCTAAAGTGGATGAACTTTAGGAACGAAATACACCCTTTTTGATGGACTGGGGGATTGCATGCCCCCTAGTCTATTCTTCCAATTGAGCACTTCTTCGTCATGTTTCATTCGAGAAGTCCTAACATTGGTGTTCCATTCGGCTGGCTAGCACGTCAGAGTCTAGCATGTTTCCCAGTTCATTATCTGCAAAAGAAAGGGGATAGAATGTCATTTCCAAAATTTGTTGAGGAATGAGACATACCTTTTTCAAAAGGGGTAATCTTTTCTTGATTTGCCCCAGATTTTTGTACGAGATGATGCTTCGCTCATCATGGAATCAGGGAATGCTCAGCATTCTCTTTGACTTTCTGAGGCTGATGTCACCCACTGGTAATAGTGAGATTTGCCCCATGTTTCATTTGAAGATTGGACGATCTTCGCTTGGACTGCTCCTATTAGATGAGTTGGTCCGCTAACCTCATCAGGATCTGATGTGCACTTCAGTTTGTGTCATTTTCAAATGTCCCATTTGTAATAAAAAATGAGTATGCTCTGAGACATGAAGTGAGCAAGTTAGAAAAACAAACAGGGTTATGAGCAAGTATGCTTTTTTCACCACCATTTTTTGACCTTTTGAAAAATGATAAAACATTTGTTTTATTTTCAAAAGCTTAGAAACGAGGAAACATGAGGAAGCCCGGGCCTCAGAACACTTTCCTTTACATGGCTGGATATCATCAACGGGCCGGTTTGGGATACTCCCTCATGCCCTCAAAACATTATTTATTTACAATACATGGATTTACAACCTCAAAAGATGGAGAGTTTAAAAAGACATTTCTTCCAACAGAAATGACGACAAAAAGCAAAGTACAAGGACAACCCCTTTTCCAGGGATTCATGCAAAAGGATGAGAGGAGTTCTACTCAAGCAGGTTTGAGCTCATTCCCTTCACCGGTCTCGAATGAGAAAGTCCCAGTATCCAGCAGGTTTTGAATTCGGTGTTTAAGAGTATAGCACCCATCAGTTGAATGCCCTACCTCGCCCATGTGATAATCACATTTTTCAGACGGATTGTAGTTTGAAAAATTCTCAGGATTAGGTCGCTTTGGTTCAATGGAGAGCAGTCCCTTTTCCCGGAGTATTGTCAGTATCTGAGACGGAATCCTGGGAGGGGAGTGAACTGTCTCCGGTTGCTTTGCTTTTGTGATGGAGGGATACTGGGTTTGTATTGTTCACGTTGAATGAACTTTGGGCATAGGGTGCTCAATTCCTTAGGATTAGGGGACCTGTGGACATTGTCAATTATGACATTTTTACCCTTTTGGTTGACACTGGAGGGCTCCATTTGAATCATCATCCCTGGCCTTGGATAGCAAAACGGAGTCATGGTGAGTTGGTCTAAGCGGATTGACAAATGTTCCACTTGTTTCGAGAGTTGTTGAAGAAAGGCAAAGACTTGCTTCATTTCGGTCTCCATGTCCGCCACACGAGTTGTCATATCTTTTTCAGCCATTTTTACTTGGCGGGTTGGTATAATTCGTAATTACCTGGAAAAAAAATGGCAACGAATGAGTATAAAATCTCATAAATGATCAATCCACGACTTAGTCTAGTATTGCATCTGTCTATTATGTATTTTCTTTATTTACAAAAAAAAATCAGAAGCAAAAAAGGTTTTATTTATATATTCATTACAGGCGGCGTCCCCGGGATTCGAACCCCGGTCGCCTCGGACCGTTACGCCTCACACCCGGATACCACTGGGCCGAAGGCCGCGGTGGTGTCTCAAAGGGGCAAAAATTTCATTTAAAGCATAAAAAACGGCCCGAGTTATATTAACATTAGTATAACCCAAAAACATTTTTTTTAAGGAAGAAAACCAAAATCCCTGAACATAATTACTAGAAAATATAAAATATATGGGTTTTTAACAAAAAGGCGCTCTTCCCGGATACTCATTTTATAAATGATGGGGAAATCACAGTCTCTTGGAGTTGCTTATTTTTATGGACAATTTTCGCAATAAGCGTATCCCTCGTATATAAACTGCAATCAATGGGTGGCCCATTAGTGACAAAACAATTAAACAAGTAGGCCGTATGAAAAATGAGAAGGGATAGAATATATACCTTTCCTTAAACCATGGCAATCACAACGACATGCACATGAGGAGTGAGGCTCGATTTCTATCTAGACTGGCTCAGCAAAATAAAATTAAAAGGGTGCCTAACCGTCGCAGTCTCGCGTTGGTGTCAAGTCCTTTTAACCTCGGCCAAATCGAAAGGAATATCTTATAGTCACGCGAATAGCGGCTAAAGATATTTCTTTACGATTTTTAGAAATAAATTTCGGGGAAAAGAAAGGCAACCTCTACATCGCGGGCTCGCGTTCGAGGTCGTATCTTTCTTAACACCATCCTAAAAAACCCTATTGCGGCCCAGGTCCGGCAGCGTGGTTGTGTGTGCAACAGTGTAGTGCTAAATCATTAAAGCATGCACAACAATTTATAAACAACCAATTTAAACCTGCAAGAACAAATAACACATTAATGTTAGGATTATACCTGGAGTCCTTGCTGCCAAACAAAAATTATTTTGAACAAGATAAAAATTTTGGCCTAAGTCCACTTTTTTTAAAAAAAACAAGTCCCCAGCGGAGTCGCCAGTCTGTCGCGACCGAACTCTCCCGCGAGCCTCTTTTTAGGACGACATGCAAAAAGAAGGAGGGCTCGCCTGGTACGTGCTAAGTCTAGGTTCAGGACTTAACTCGGGCTCTCCCAAGCCCATACCATATCGCGACTTAGGGTTTAAAATTTTTTAACATGCAAGTGGTTGATACCAAGGAGTCGCCACTAATCGATTTGGGGTAGGCCGATTAGAAACCTAAATAGGGTGACGGGAGAATCACCCTATTCCTACGGACCAGAGATTAACTGGGTTCGGGGACTTGATTACATTAGTTAAATAACTAATGCCCTTTCGGTACCTTTCAACCCTGTTCATTTCATGAAAACATTTGTCAGGCAATTTGGATCGATTTTAGGACCTTTCTCCTAACATGTGAGGTGATCAAACGAGTGCATAATCAGAAACGATCAGCAGTCAGGAACACAACAATTCATGCAGCCTAAGGTTCTAACCTTAACTAAGTCAGATGACATTCAAAATACAACAGCTCATGCAATTGTATTAAAAACATGCATAACAACAGTAGTGAAAAACACATGCAAAGTACTAACACAACCTCAGGTTTGTCTAATTTAAATAAGACAATAACATGCATAATAATATAACAATGGATTAAAACATTTAGATAACCCACATAATAAAAAAAACTTTTCTTAAAAAAAATTTGATTTTTTTTTAATTAATATTTCTTCTAATAAACCCTATTAATATGAAATGTACCTAATTTCTATATGCAATGCATTTAAATTGAAATATTTTTTGTTTTAGGAATTAAAGAAAATTAACTCCTAAATTTTGTGCAATTTATTTTGGGCAATTCAAAAATAGGTGTCTACAACTCCATTTGTTTTATCTCGAATTTACAAGTCTTTTAACTAAAAGTACTTATTTTGTGGGGTTCTCCTCTAGTAGAGATCTTGTAATTTCTTCCACAAAGTTTCAGCATTTGTTCCTTGTGCAACATAATGAAAAACGCTATCATCAATCCATTGTCAAATAAACCCAACAATTTTTCGATTCATCCACTCCTATTCTTTGTCTTCATTGTCTCCTTTAGCCTCCTTAGTATCGACGGGATCATATGAATCGTTATAGTATAATATGTATTCTATTCGAGGCTTCTAAATAGAGTAATTCAAGGCATTTAACTTAACCATTGTGCTGCTATCCTCCATTCAATTCAGCTACTCATGCCGGCTGTAACACCACTTTGTTGGTGAGAACTAGACAATAACTCATCAAGAACTAACCTAATCCAAGATTAATTTCTTCCCCAGAACTAAACTGACCAAAATCGACTTAACCTCAGCAGCAACCAACTATATATTTCAGCAATACAAACTCAAAATAAGTAAATATAATGCTGAAATATTAAAGTTACACAACAATAACTACACCAAGATTTTTATGTGGAAAACCCAATAAAAAAACTTTCACTAATCACCAAGAATAGTAAGATACACAAAGGTTCTTCTCTAGTCAAACACTAAAGACTCAACATCAACAATACAATGGTATTTCATTGGCACGAAGGTGAATTAATACAAACGGAGCAAGAAAATCTAACCACGGCCAGAGATTACAAGAGATAACTTGGAGAAGGATTTCAACAACCGAAGCCAATTAATTTGTAGACTTTGGTTGCACAAACAATATACTAAAATTTGAGCCAATTTCAATAACGTTTGGCCATCAAATTTTCGCTGGAAGCTACAGCCCTATTTCCCTTCTTTTCCGCAGGTTCTTCTTGGTGAACTCTCTCTCTCTCTCTCTCTCTCTCTCTCTCTCTCTCTCTCTCTCTCTAACATGCAAGAGAGTTCAGTCTCTTCATTTTATTTTCCTTTGACTTTGACTGCTTTTTTATTTGCTTTTATTTGTATTATTATTATTTAGGGAAAAAACCCCAAACTTTATCACTTGTGACACATTTACCCCGAATTTTTTTTTGTGACACCAAAAACCCCAAACTTTACTATTTGTGACATATTTACCCCAATGTACAATGTCCATGGACATTTTCGTCTTGTTGCTTTTTTTTTTTGCTTTTTTTTCCTTTCCGGCGAGGGGGGCGAGGGCGGCCCTCGCTGGATCCGGCAAGGGCGACCCTCGCCGGCGTCGGGCGAGGGTCGCCCTCGCCTGGGCGAGCGAGGGCAAGGGTCGCCCGATGCCGGCGAGGCTCGCCCTCGCCTGGGCGAGCGAGGGCGAGCCTCGCCCGACGCCGGCGAGGGTCGCCCTCGCCAGATCCGGCGTCGGGCGACCCTCGCCGGCGTCGGCGAGGCTCGCCCTTGCCTGGGCGAGCGAGGGCGAGCCTCGTCCGACACCAGCGAGGGTCGCCCTCGCCAGATCCGGCGAGGGCGAGCCTCGCCGGCGTCGGGCGAGGGCCTCCCTCGCCTGGGCGAGCGAGGGCGAGCCTCGCCGGCATCGGGCGAGGCTCGCCTTCGCCGGCGTCGGGCGAGGGTCGCCCTCGCCTGGGCGAGCCTCGTCGGTATCGGGCGAGGCTCGCCTTCGCCGGCGTCGAGTGAGGGTCGCCCTCGCCTGGGCGAGCGAGGGCAAGCCTCGCCCGACGCCGGCGAGGCTCGCCCGACACCGAATCTGGCAAGGGCAACCCTCGCCGGCGTCGGGCGAGGCTCGCCCTCGCCTGGGCGAGCGAGGGCAAGCCTCGCCGGCGTCGGGCGAGCCTCGCCAGATCCGACAAGGGCCGCCCTGGCCGGCGTCAGGCGAGGCTCGCCCTCGCTAGCCCAGATGAGGGCGAGCCTCGCCTGACACCGGCGAGGGTGGCCCTCGCTCGACATCGGCGAGGGCCCCCCTTGCCAGATCCGGCGAGGGCCGCCCTCGCCCGATGCCGGCGAGGGGCCCTCTCGCCGGAAAGGAAAAAGCAAAAAAGACGAAAATGCCCATGGACAATGTACATTGGGGTAAATGTGTCACAAATAGTAAAGTTTGGGGTTTTTTGTGTCACAAAAAAAATTCGGAATAAATGTATCACATGTGGCAAAATTTGAGGTTTTTTGTGATTTTTTCCCTATTATTTATGTTAGTTGGGCCCTACAAAGATGCTAACCAGGCCAACACGTACCTTTTTTTTATCGAAAGGCCAACATGTACTTAACGGACGCTGAACTCAGACCCAAGTTGAGGTCAAGCTTAAGCAAAACTTGCCTCAAATGTAGCTAAGTCCAAGATAAGGCTCGAAAGAACCCTCGTAATGGGCTTAGCTCAGACCACTATTTTGACCTACATTTCACATAGTGATTGGATGTTAGTAGCAGCAATTTGAATATGTTATCAGCCAAGGCATTAAGTTAGGTGATTGAGTAAGCTCCGTACAATTTTTCTCGTGCACCATAGAATTTCTTTTCTTCTTTTGGCATAATGCACGCTTTTCTTCCGCATGATCTATCGGTTTTGTCCCTCGCCAATTAAGGGGTGAAGGATCCATGTCTCACTTCATCATATCTGAAAATATGCAAGCAAAAACTTATTCAATCCACCGAAACTATCACGCAACGAGAGGATCGCTCAATCCATTAGTTCATCTACTCAACTCAGTCAATGTATTCATATTCCAATGCAATCCAGAGACAATCACAACACACGCCATCTTCACCAGAGATTCCTCGAGAAACTCATAGGCGTCGAGAGCCGCCGGCAAGGTCAATCCACTCCAGCTGGATCTCCACCTCACCAGACTCGACATTACTCAACCGGAGCACCATGTCCTGGTAGATCTTGCCGTCTTTCCACACAATCGAGCTCTCGTCCACCAGGCAGTTGCCCTTCGAAGGCTGGACTCTAGCAACTGTGGTGGGGGTCGGGAGGTTCTCCAGGCGCATCTCTATAGCATCTATGTACGGCTTGATGTCGATCTTGGCCTCTCCCATTTTGTCGTCCACGGTGAATGTGTCCTTGTCATAAACAGTCTGCGAGAGAGTATAGTTCGATAGGACTATCACTACCCCGGTCAATGCTTACAGTGTGACTTCAAACTTCTTCAATCCCTAAAAGTGATGCATGTTATATTTGACATTTGAAAACTCGGTTCAATAGCAATTCAATAGGCGATCCTCCTGAAGTATCGTTCCAGAGTGATCATTTTAAACTAAGCGGACACATACAGAATATGAATGAATGGAAACTCTAGAACAGAACATTGAGTCATCTCAAATGTTTCTGGGCATCATCCGATTCGGGTTCATTTCAGGAGGGTCTCCAAGCAGCGTGTCCTTAACTCATTTCTAAACATGTCGCACGCTAAAATTAATTGAACAATCTAAAAACACGAATTGAAACGACTTAACATGTTTATTCGCAAAATCGACACATTAAGCATGATGAACGTGAAGGAAGCAACACTGACTAGGTTGATTGGAATGTTGGGGTCTGTTATGGAAAGAGTCAAGTCATCGTTCCATTCAGGGTTGCAATTGTTTTTCACCACCCGAGTCTTCAATTTCTGCAACGACATATATAAATTCCAGGTGACGTCAGCAAAATGGTCTGTACTATATAGTCATACACCACACAAAATGATGAAACCATCGGCTAGATAATGTTTGAGTTAGGTGAATGAGTAAGAACTTGATCCTAATCCTGAAGCCTAAGTAAGGAACTTAATGCCAATTACAAAGATACAAAGACAAATTCAAAGTCATATATTTATTTACATACTCGCACTTTCAAAATAAAACCCGCGTTTCCCTTTTAAACAATGAATTTAAAAGAAAAAAAAAATCGGATTGATCGGGAAGGCACCACTTATAGAATCCAACAGGTCAACATGATCTGTTTAAGGCAACTTGTACAACCAGGCAAATGATGTCCCTCGTATTACAGCATGATCTTCATCATGGAGGGATCTGAATTTTTCCTCGATAACAAGATGAAATCTATTCTCATCAAGACGACGAAAATTTGCGCAAATACAAGGGCTTTAATCATCCCACAAGAAAAGAAAAAAATCTTCCAAGCATAGGAATTAGGAAAGATCCACTTTCTCTTAGGTCAAGAAAAGGGCTGTAGACAGATTCAATCGACGATGGCACCCACAAATTTGTCTAATCATAATCGGGTAACGATCAGCACTAATCAAAGAATTACGACGGACAGAGAGAGAGAGAGAGGTTGACCTGATGAGCCATGGAGACGACAACGTAAGGATCGCTGCTAAGGGTGTCGCGGACGACGAGGTTGATGCCTCGCTTCACCCGGATTTTCAGAAGCCCTATTATGTTCTCCATTCTCCTCTTCTTCTTCTCCTCGTTCTTCTTCTTCTTGCAGACACCTAACCCAACACACACCAACAATAGAGGGCGAGGGGCAGAGAGATGGCTTCTTATCTATTCTGATTCTCCGTCTCCTCTTTTTCTCCTCCTTTTCTTGTTTTTCCCTGCTATAGAATGGAGGTAGAAATCGAGATTAATAATAGTGGACAGGGCTCTCCTTGGGAAAAAACTCATAGGCGAGACACGTGCAAGGTCGTGAACCCGCACGCGAATCACCAGGAACAATTTTTGTGGTGGGGACGTGCTCGTCGGTACAAAAGGGTCATTGACAGAAATATGCTTCCTCTGTCTTCTTTTCTCGTTTTATCGTTTTGTGGGTCGGTGGACGCACCACTCACACGCCCACAAAGGGAATCTTAGTGCTATGCAATGAATAGAACGTGTCTCGCTTTGTTAGGAAAAAGGTTGATAATCTGGACATGTTCCTTTGCTTTTACTGTTTTTTTCCACAAGTGTATCTTGGCATCTTTGCCACAGTTGACACCAGTCGTTATGTTTGAGCCATCCACACCGGTAGAAATTTTACATTGGGACAATCTGTGTGTGGTGTGGAGTCGTGGACATACATTGATAATGCTTATGAAGTCTAGGGGTTTTCACCATGTGAAGTATGTGTCAAGGGAACCATCTTCATCCACGTTATCCAAAAGAATACATTTCTTTTTCGAAATACTTTTCATGCAAATCGCAATAACCACAATCATTATGTATTTCTTTTTTTTTATCCTTTTTCAGTCCTCGTACTCTTTTTAGACTAGTGGCTGCTTTATGTTGCACAGATGTGAATTTTTTCGGTTGTGTAAAATAGAATGTGTATATTGGCATAGCATAAATCATATGTTAAATTATATCCCTATATCATATAAATCTTTCTCTTTTGAAAAAATAGAAGAAAAATTCTCGGTTTATATTGTCTACGATTGTGTAGAGACTTAATAGCAATTAGAAAATTTCTTACTATCGTTGTTATACAATGATAAAAAAAATTATGTGTAATTAACAATATTATAGATAATAATAAAAACCTTTCGAGGAAATATTTAATAGAAAAAGTTATAACAAATATTAGTACATCCAATAATTGCTAATTCGTAAAACTAATGGTCGCTAGACACTCGAGCAAACTTTTTTGCTAAATCTAGGATTTTCCAGATCCCATGTGTCTCGGGTTCAAATTCATAACAGGTCTCGATAGGATCTTCGCAGTTGCCACCGCGAGTCTCTCATAGAGAGAGAATGACAACAACGATAATGACAAAGACAGCGGTTGTTTGTGGTGGTAGTGGACGAAGCTAGCCCGACAGATATGGAGGTCTTCGATAGTAGCATCGCTGGAGAGAGAGAGAGTGTGTGTGTGTTAAGTATAGTGGCAATCTTATAAGTTTTTCAAGCATTGAAAGCTTGTGAAGCACGAAAATATACGATGTGGTCTATAAATCATGTAAATCAAATCCACCTCAATCATTAATCATGTGAGTCTTGTAGTGAGAGATCCACATAATTGAATTGATGAGATGATATTGATTTGCATGATTTATAAATCATCCAATTACTTCTCGTGCAACACGGGTTCATCGGGTCCCATTTGGTCACGAACAGCGTGGATGATTCCGGAAACGAGGAGCACCCATCTATCAATGTAATCAATACAAGAGAGCCTGTTGAGCGGCTTCCCCCTTACCACATCCGCAGGCCGTATACGTGCACACGCAGCACTCAGAAGCCCAATCTAAGCTTTAAACCGATCAAGAGAAATACTTGTGACTAAGCTTTTTCGATTATTTACCTGATAATACTTGTGACTAAGCCAATCAGGCATGCGGCCCTGCCAATAAAGAGATTTGGGGGTGGGGCCGGAGAGTACCAAGTCCGAGATTCAATCACCGTGAACATCGTATACACATTTACATAGAAGAGAAGAGTAAGACAAAAAAAAATGAAATTCCTTTTCAAGTGAGAAAATGATTTCAAATTATTATTAGCTTCATGGTTTGTCGTCGTGACATGGGTATTTGAAGTTAATTATGCAACTGAATAATGTCACGGAAGCTAATAGTCTTTCAATAGATTACTAGTTAGGCGGGAAAATATTTATAAGATTGCGTTTTTCATAAATTCAGCACGTACTAACGAGAAAATATTTATAAAGCGGAACGACTCGAATTTAGAGACTGATCTAGAGGTAACCGTTGAAGATTTGAGGTTTGGCACAAGGTGACCCGACTCACAGGCGCCGAGAGCCGTTGAGGACATGGATCCACTCCAGCTGGACCTCCACCTTGCCGCGCTCGACGTTACGCAACCCAAGCACCATGTCCTGGTAGATCTTGCCGTCTCTCCACACGATCGAGCTCTCATCCGCCAGGCAATTGTCCCTGGAAGGCTGGATCCTGGCAATCGTGGTGGGGGTCGGGAGGTTCTCCAGCCGCCTCTCTATAACATCCATGTAAGGCTTGATGTCGATCTTGGCCTCTCCCATTTTGTCGTCCGCGGTGAACATGTCCTTGTCGTAAACAGTCTGCGAAAGATCATGCAATAGGACTATTACTTTCTCTAGCGTATGCTTATTACGGGACATAAAAAGTGCTTTAATCCCTAAAAAGAAGCATAGTGAAGAATATTATTTTCAGAGCATTGTGAAGTTAGGATAGATGTGCTTCGCTTTCGGCAATATTTCCGAATGGAGTTCACAAGTTCATAAGGTTCTAACTACACAAATTAATCAACAGGCGATCCTCCGGAAAAATTGTTTCCGGAGCAACCAGTTTAAACAAAGTGCAAACATACAGAATGAGAATATGAAGGAAACTCCCGAACAGAAGGTTCGAATCATCTCTAGCACGTCGAACACGAAATAATTGGACAATCTAGAAACACAAATTGAAACGACCAAACATGGTTGTGCACAGAATAGACACGAGCGAGTAAGAACGGATGATGAATTTGATCGAACAAACACTTACTAGATTGATTGGAATGTTGGGGTCTGTAATGGAAAGAGTCTGCTCATCGTTCCATTCTGGGTTGCAGCTGTTTTTCACCACCCGAGTCTTCCATTTCTGCACCCATATTTATACCATTCAGGTGCCGTGAGCAAGATGGCACATACCATATAGTCATATTAAAAAGGGAAAATTCCAAATAAAGGTCTAAAATGCCCTTATTTTCTTAAATAAGGGCCCGAAATAAAGACATGAAGTTGCATATTAGTCTCAAATAAGGACATAAAGTAGATTTTGTGTCAAATAAGTAGATGAAGTGACTATATCTAGTTCAAAGAAGGGCCTAACTTTTCTTGTGGTAAGAGCATTTTCGTCTTTTAACTTTTTTGAATTTTTTTCCTGTTTTTCTTTCTTTTTTTCCTTTTTTCTTTCTTTTTTCCTTTTTTCTAGTTTTCCCTTCTTCCCCGGTGGCCGGCCGGATGACCACCGGCGAAGCTCGGCGAGGGCTGGGCGACGGTCGCCCTTGCCTGATCTAGCGAGGACCGCCCTCGCCGGCAATAGTCGAGGAACGGCCTCGCCAGATCTGGGTGAGGTGGGTCGCCTTGCCAGATCAAAACCATTGGCTTAATAACGTTGAAGTTAGGTCAATGAGGAAAACTTTATCATAATCCCGAAGCCTAAATGAGAAACTCAAAGCCAGCTGGAAAGAACCAAAGACGTATTCAAAGTCAAACACTCTTATCAAGGGGCTATAGACATACTCAGTGGCCGATCGAAGGTAATTCAACCTCATGACCTCGCGATCTGAGGTCAATGAACGCTCGAACAAACTTTTTCGCTAAATCTAAGGATTTTCAGATCTCTCGTGTCTGAAATTCAAAATTGCAACGACCCTCGATTTGAGGATCTTCGCAATTGCCGCCGCTAGCCCCTCATCGAGATCGAGAGAGAGAGAGAGAGAGAGTCAGAGAGGTGCGACCTGATGAGCCATGTAGACGACAACGTAAGGATCGCTGCTAAGAATGTCGCGGACGGCGAGGTCGATGCCTCGCTTTACCCGAATTTTCAGAAGCCCTGTTATGTTCTCCATTCTCTTCTTCGTGTTCTTCTTGCAGACACCAAACACACACCAACAGCGATATGATGGAGAGAGAGATCACACGTTACAGAGGACACCAATCTGTGGCTTCTTATTTATCTTATCTTGTCTTTTTCTCTGCATTTTCTGTCTTGAGTAGAAATTGAAATTAAAAATGGCGGACGGTGCTCTTCTTAGGACAAAATCATAAGAAAGCTTGGCGATTTCAATCATGTTTAAAACGTGCAAGCTCGCGAACTTACACCCGTACCATTTGGCAGGGGAAGCCAGCTGGAGGTAGGAACCCAACATGGTCCCGCGAATCACCTGGAAAGATCTTGTGATACACTGATACATACGTGCCTCGGTACGAAAGGCTCATTGATGGAAAGCCTGCTTCTTTCACAGGTATAGTTTGGCATGTTGCTATTAGGCAACACCTACCTACAGCTGCATAAACTATAATAAAAAAAATTATGATCGAGCTATTCACATTATTACGAATTTTACATTGTGAATCAAAAACTTATATGATTCTTGATCGAAAAGATCATTGATGTACGTGGAGACGATAGAGCCACAGTGACCTGCAAATAGCTTAGGTTGATAGTGAACTACATGTGTATCACAGCAGATTTATGCTGAAAATTTATGCTGAACATACAGCAGATGCATTGGCATAGTCATTAATTATCTAGACTGGAATCTCCCTATGACTTCCCGTAGCTCCAATGTAGACATTGGTCTGCAAAAAGAAAAAGGTTACTCGAGAGCTAAGCGTGTATCAAAGCAAACTATAGTGAAGTTACATCAGATGTATTGGCAGAATCATCAATCACGTCCACTGGTATCTCCTACATTCACTACTATAGTCATTGACCTACAAGAAACATATGCTACTAGAGAGCTATAGATAGATCTCAAAGCAAACTCATGGGAATCACATTCACTGGAACTTGCTGGAGATGCATTGGCATTTGTCTCAGAGCCATTAATCACTACAACTGGAATTAGATTTCACGAACTACCTTGCCAATGCACGCACTAGATTGAACAGTTTCCTAAATAAATACAAGGGTAAAGGTTACTATGTAAAACTTACTTACAACAAGTCGGAGAGAGAGAGAGAGAGAGAACATAGTGACAGAGACAACGCGGTTTGTAGTGGTGAACGCAGCTAGCAAGCACCTGTGGAAGTCTTTGGCGATGGCATGAGTTGGGAGAGAGTGTGTGTATGCGCGCGTGGAGTGTCAAGGCATAGTTTTCAGGCGCATAAAATTTGTGAAACACGAAAAATATTGGATGGTCTATAAATCATATGGGTTAAATCCATCTCAATCATTGATCATGTGAGTCTCATGGTGGGATTCACATAATTAATTGTTGAGCCGATGACTTGATTTGAAATGAGGCCCCGCATTCACTTGATGGATTTTCAATTGATCTTTAGCCCAATCAAGACAAGAGAGCCTGTTGATCCACAGGCCACATATGGCACACGCATTCCCTCAAAGCCCAATTCAAGGCTTTAAACCAATTAGTCTAAGCTTTTCTTAATAGTTCCCTTTGACAACATATTGTTAGATTGGCTCCGTTTCGTTTGTTCGAATGGAATTGTTTTCACGCGAGAAAATGATTTCGAATCATTTTTATTATTACCACCATGTCCGGTGTAAAAATGTAATATACACGTTTGTCCTTAGATGGAAGACGTGCGTATTTGAATTTAATTATGCAACCAAATCTTTTCACGTATCAACTCTATATCAAAATGTGACCGCTTAAATAGATAACTAGTTTGTGACAAAAAAGTTTACAATACTAAACTCTTCAGGACTCGATTACCTTAGCTATTACAATGTTTACCTTGATATAGCTGCACAACAGACTCAATTAGGAATCACTGGATGTCGATGATTAACATGAGGATCGTAGAGACCAGGGTTCGGCTTCTAGGGTACCAATGGCGATTCGGGGATCTAATGCGGATACATTGGATCCACTACAAAAAAACATGTTTTTTGTGACGGATTTTGAGACGAAAAAATTGTAAAAATCCGTCGCAAATCGTTTTTGCGACAAATTTAGCGATGGAAAAAATTCCATCGCTACTAGGTCGTCGCAAATTTTTGCGAGGGAAAATTTCAATTTTCGTCGCAAATTTACGACGGAAAAAAAATTCGTCGCAAATAATTCGTCGCAAAAATCATCGCAAAATTCGTCGCAAATTAGCCACGAACACTATCCGTCGCAAAGTTCGTCGCAAATATTTCGTCGCAAAATTCGTCGCAAATAATTCGTCACAAAAATCGTCGCAAAATTCGTTGCAAAATCCGTCAGAAAATTAGCCATGAACTTTATCCGTCGCAAAAATCGTCGCAAAATTCGTGACAAAATTCGTCGCAAATTTCGTCGCAAAATCAATCCAAAAATTAGCCACGAACTTTATTCGTCGCAAAATTCGTCACAAAATCCGTCACAAAATTAGCTACGACCTTTATTCATCGCAAAATTCGTCGCAAAATGTATTGGACGGAAATTAGGCACGAACTTGATTCGTCGCTACTTATTCGTCGCAAATTAGCCACGAACTGTAATGGTCGCAAAATTCGTATGTAAATATTCGTTGCAAATTTTACAGCATTTCGGCCATCAAATATTGTTCATATCAATTGCTACGCATTAATGAACATCATGTAATACATTGAAAACAATCAAAGGACACAAAAAAACCATAAATTCCGCTTCAAAAATAGAAAACGAACAAACCAGACACAATGCCATATAATTGAAAAATGTAACTGAAGGAAAGATGCTAGTCCGCAAAAAATAATGATATATGCAAAGTTGCAAAACCTAACACGATGATATTTGATATCCAATCTTATAATACATTCAAAACATTCATAGAAGGGCGGGACAACCATAGATTCTGCTTAGAAAACGAACAATCGACAAACCAGACACAAGATTGAGCAGCTGTGGTACTCGGCAGGACACCAAAAACAGTCACTTTTGTCAACACTTGATGAAATGTAGATACATAAATAAAGATATTCAATCAGTCAAGAATATAAAAGAAGTGCTTATGTATGGATGTGGAACTAGGTATAAAAAAACAAGTAAGAGGGTTAAAAAAAACGTTTCAGGACGAACATCAATGTTCTTACATATGAGTATGAGTCAACTTTGACATCCACTGTAGTTTTTCACACTTGTAAACCGTATTTCTGTCAAATAGGAAAAATTAGATCCTTGAACCTGTCAATAAGAAAGTTGTGCACAAAAAGTAATTGTAAGGGCAGGAACAAATTGGGTGAAACTGCACTTATGTCATAAAAGATTGTGAAGCAAACTTACCCCCGATTTTGGCAATTTTAACTAGAAATGACCGAGAAAATCATCAGCATCATCATCAATGTCAGCATCATTGTGTCGCTCATCATTGTGCTCATCACCTATTGGATTGGCAGGGGATACAGGAGGAACCTGACCGCAATTGATGTTGAGGTGTTGCATAAGGATTTGCATTTGCTGTTTTCAGTCATTTATTTCTTCGTCCCTCTCTACAATTATATTTTTCAGTTGGTTCACTTCTTGGGTCAATTGCTCGTCATGTCGTATCCTCCTTCGACCAGTCGCATTGGATGTTGAAGTTCCAGCATGATTCGGCATGAACATCCTTGACAAGGATCCCATCCCAAATATTTTTCCTTTTTTCACCCCACCCGTTGCCTCCACCCATAATGCCATGCTGTCAACTAATGGCTCAGACGCACTTGCAGAACCATCACTATCACTAGCATTGCCCATTAAAAGTTCATATTTTTCCTACATTAACAATATAGATGAAAATAAAATAACTTCATATATATATATATATATCTACCATAAATATTAAAAGCATTCACGGTTTTCATTCTAATTTCTATAAAGGTCAAAGTATAACCTTACATACCTTAATAGTTTTTGCTCGATCGTCATTCCACGTCTTATCTTTCTTTTGAAATGTGCATTCAAATGTAGCTGCAAATGTCGGTTCCGTCCCCAATTCTTGTGCCTACAAAATATAAACATGAGTAATTGAATTAAATTAACTTATAACTTATTTAACAGACTTACCAGTTATTTGCGATGCTCCCCAATGTTGATACAACTCCTAGCATATGTGGCTGACCCTTCACTAGAACTAGAAGATTGATTTTTTTTTATTCTGCTGACTGATTTGCCGACTCTTCTCAGTTTCCCAAATTCTGTTAATTTCCGCCCAATTGTCAGCTGTAATGAAAGCCGGCTTCACTTTTCTGCTCTTCGCTCTATTCATCACATTTCGTATATGATCACTGACTTTCTTTTGAAAAATTCTTCTCACTTCATTCTCTTGCTGGTCATCCCACCTGAATTTTCGCTGCAATCAATACAAGCAAAACTGAAAGTTATTATGATGGTCACATATCCATTACCATGCACCAAGCAATTCGGCGATAGACTTTGTTAAGTTCATATCAGGAAAAATATCTAGTCCCTTTAGTACCAAAAACTAAAGAGTTGTTCTGGTCCCTTTACATCATTCTTGACCACCAATATATTACACCGAACTTAGTTGGTAAGAAAATAGAATATCTAAAACTTACCTTGAACTCATTCCACCACAAATCTTTCATCTCTTGTGGAACACTTCTGTAATTAACATACTCCCCCATCCAATAGTTTTTGACTATTTTATTCAGTTCCCTCACAACAAACATAGCATCCGTGAATCTGCAAACATACGGATATTGTGCAACATCGACAATTCAGTTGACATCCATATCGAAAGCCATAAATATTACATATACTAAAAAAAATTGAAGTACTTACGAATCTCCAAATGAGCATATAAGGAGTCGATTATCTTCTTCACCTTTGTTTCCGTCATTATGCAAATATTGCGCTAAATAATAAGATGGAACGGAAAGAGAGGGAGCCAAAGGAGATGGAACTGGAGGAGATTGAGTTGGCATGTGGCCAAGTCCCATAACATGTTCTTGAGCGTTGGAGGAAGGACCAACGTGTCCATATTGTCCATCAACATTTTGTGGTTGCGGGTTAGATGAAAGGACAGGAGATGAGGAAAGAGCCGGGGACAACCCCGTTGAAGAGGCTGGTCTTCTGTGCATATGACCTCCACGTTTATACTGATAAGTAGGAAAGTTAGACAAATGTGTAAAAAAATATGAACACATATTACGAACACATAATGACGTACATGACGAAGCTTACCATTTTGGTTGAGAAGCAGAAAATGTTCCCTCTTAATTAGCCAATGCCGAGTGTTTATAACGTACAATTACCTACGAACAAATATACTATGAATCGCACTCATTTTGATATCAAACATCAATATATGAGCATGATATGCCATGGTAAGCCAACATTAGCCATAATTAACCACACGATTCACTTTCAAACCACATGATAATTCATCAAGTACAAGAACAACCATGAAACATCAATTTCAGCCACATCATCTTCGTTCTCAGCCACACGCTTATCAATCAAAGTGGCTGACCACAGGCATTATAAGCCATTAATTTTTTTGAGCATCTAAAAAAATTTAAATTTTACTCAAAATGGGTGGCCACAGGTATTCTAAGCCATTATGTAAAGTTTTGAAATTTGGTTATTTCATTATTTTTTAATTTTTTTGGGCACCTAAAAATATGTAAATTTCACTAAAAGTGGGTGGCCACATGTATTATAAGCCATTCTATGAAGTTTTCAAATTTTTTGATTTTTTAAATTTTTTTGGGCACCTACAAAAATTGAAATTTCAGTCAAAGTGACTGGCCACAAATATTCTACGCCATTCTATGAAATTTTATAATAAAATTAATTTTATTATTTTTGCAATTTTTGGGCACCTAAAAAAATTTAAATGTCACTTATGTGTGTGGCCACGAGTATTCTAAGTCATTCCATAAAGTTTTGAAATTTTTTTTTGTATTTTTTTTTATTTTTTTGGCGACGTAAAAGAAATTTAAATTTCACTCAAAGTGGGTGACCATAGGTATTATAAGTAATTTTGTGAAGTTTTCAAATTTTTTAAATATTTAATTTTTTTTTCCACCTAAAAAAAATTATTTTTCACTCAAAGTCGATGGCCACATGTATTCTAAGCCATTCTGTGAAGTTTTGCAATTGTTTATTTCATTATTATTTTTACATTTTTTGTGCACCTAAAAAATTTACAATTTCTCTCAAATGGGTGGCCACAGGTATTTTAAGCCATTTTATAATATTTTAAAAATTTTAAATTTTTTATTATTATTCTTTTTTCGGGCACCTAAAAAAATTAAATTTCACACAAATTAGGTGGCCACAGTTATTTTTTGCCTTTTTGTGATATTTTGAAATTTTGATTTTTTAATTTAAAAAAAATTCACCACATTTAATATTTTCCCAAAATATGACTTTATTAAATTTTCACGAGATTTTTCGAAATTTTTCTAGAATTGTTCGATTTTAATGTATTTTCTTAATAAACGCTTAATCAATCACCCGATGATCATTAAACGCTTAATCGGCAATATAATGGACAAATTAACCGGTCGAACATCGATCAAAACCACATGCAATCTTGAAATCGACCCCTAACTTAGCCAACCAATCATACACTAAACAATCCCTAAACAATACCAATTAATACTCATCATAGTAGGTAAGATTTAGAGAGTTGCTTACTTGGTTCAAGACCAAGAAAAACCCAACAATAATTAGATTTTGGCCTGGTTAATAGTGGCAGGCTCGGCACGGGCGTCGGCCGTCGGCTGGGTGGCGCCGACGGCGGCGGCGGCTGGGCGGCGAGCTGGGCAGCGACGGCCTCCGGCGGCGGCTCGGTGGCGATCAATGATCTCGGCAAGGCTAGGCGGCTGCTGGGTGGCGACGGACTCGGCGACGGCTAGGCGGGGACGGCGAGCTCGGCGAGGCTGGGCGGCGGCTGGACGGCGACGAGCTGGGCAGCTACGACCTCGGGCGGCGGCTCGGCGGCGACGGCGATCTCGACGAGGCTGGGCGGCGACGGTTGTGCAACTGCTGGACGGCCACGAGGAGCTCGACGAGGCTGGGCGGCGACGATTGGGCAGCGGCTGGGCGGCCACGGGGAGCTCGGCGAGGCTGGGCGGTTGCTGGGCGGCGACGGTTGGGCGGCGGTTGCGCGGCGACGGTGAGCTCGGCGAGGCAGGGCGACGACGGCTTTAGGCGGTTGCGAGGTGGGCCAGCAAGGCACGCAGGCGAGCGAGGAGGCGGCAAGCGGCGACCCCACACACGGGCAGACGACGACAGGGATGGCGGTGACGGCGATGGGGGCGATGGCGATGGCGGCTGCGGCAACGGCGGCGGTAGATCAGTGCACTCGGCAAAGACAACCCGCAGCAAGACGAAGAAGAAGAAGAGGAGGAGGAGGAAGACAACAAAAATTATCAGAGAAGAAAAGCTGACGGAAGAAAAGTTGACGGGGGCACGTGCGTGTGCAGACGGGAAAGCAAATTTGCAACGGACGCACATTTTCGGTGAGTCCGTCGCAAATTTGCAACGGACGCATATTTCCGGTGAGTCCGTCGCAAATTTGCAACGGACGCATATTTCCGGTGAGTCCGTCGCAAATTTGCGACGGACTGTTTTGTCCGTCGCAAATTAGCGATGGACTCTTTCGTCTGTCGCAAACTTGCAACGGACTTTTTTTTCTGTCGCAAATTTACAAGGAAATTTTAATTCCCGTCCCAAATTTGTAACGGACGTTAAATAGTCCGTCGCAAATTTGCAACGGACATTTTTTCCCGTCCCAAATTTGCGACGGACTTTTTTGTCCGTCGCAAATTTGGGAGAGAATTTTTTTTCCCGTCCCAAATTTGCAACGGATTTTTTTTTGTCCGTCGCAAACTTGCGACGGACATTATTTTGGTCCGTCGCAAATTTGCAATGGACTTTTTTTTTTCATCGCAAATTTGTGACGGACATTATGTTCGTCCATCGCAAATTTGTGACGGACTTTTTTTGTTCGTCGCAAATTTGCGACGGACTTTTTTTGGTCCGTCGTAAATTTGCGACGAATAGTATTTGTCCGTCGCAAATTTGCAACGTATTTTTTTCCATCCACAATTTTGCGACAGACAATATTTTTCCGTCATAAATTTCCGACGGATTTATTTCGGATTGCAAAAATAAATGACATTTTCGAATCTATCGCAAATTTTGCGACGGATTCGAACAATTGCCGTGAATTTTTTGGTCCGTCAATAATTCTTCGATGTACAATAACCACGAATAAGTTGTTGTCGTAAAATGAGCGACAGAATTAGCGACGATCCAAATCCAATGGAAAATATAATATCGCAAATGTTATCGCACGAATAATATTTGACTTGTCGTCATTTAGCGACAAATTTTCCTATGATCATTTAAATTAAGAAGAATAAGCGACAACAATAGTAATAACAACAACAATAATGTTAATAACAATAACAATAATAACAAGAACACTAATAATAATTATGACAACCAAAATAATACTTATCGCAATAATAATTACACATCATTAGTATTTTGTCACAAAAATTTTAACCTTTGTCTTCGTCTTCGTCTTCGTCTGCATCTTTATCTTCGTCTTCGTCTTCGTCTTCCAATTTGTCTTCGTCTTGCTTTTCGTCTTCATCATCTGTCTCAAAATCAGATTCTGAACAGTCTTGTACATTTAATTCGCAAATTTCTGTTGGATCCACATCTATCATAGCTCCATATGGATCTCGTAAAGTTGAAATGTTATATTTCTCAGTTTCAACCTTGTTACAAACTGCCTCTTGTTGATAGACTCTATCCTTCCAGTGTTCCTCAATTTTTCTCCGTGCTTTGATTTTATATACAGCCCACCAATCAGCTTTATCACGTTTCAAACTAGGATATAATGCATAACATACTTGAATTACTTGTTGTGCCAAGACAAATGGTTCATATTTCATATACATTTTCTTGTGATTTATTTCAACCAAATTAAACTTCGTATGCACCTTCATTCCTTTGATAGGGTCAAACCACTTGCACTTAAATAACACAACCCCCCATCATTAATGGTTCAGGGTACTCTATCTCTATGATTTCATCCAACAATCCATAAAAATCATCTTTTGAACTGCCACCATTGGATGACCGAACAGACACACCACTATTCATTGTGGCTTTTCCCATTCCATATTCTTGAGTGTGAAAATTATATCCATTTATGAAATATGCTGGCCAACTCCGCACTATTAACTGTGGATCCCATGACAGATAATATAGCAATCCTTGCTCTCCAAGTTCATCATGATTATTGTGAATCTAAGGTTACACACGCAAAGTCAATAATATATATTTAAATAAATGATATATAAAATTTTAATAAGGCAAGTGAACGGTCCATAGGCAACTTACATATGTTTTGAACCATACTGCAAATTGTTCGTCGCACATACAATCAAACTCATTTTGTGGTAGTCCATACATTGAAGTTTGGAAAATTCTAGTAATAAATACCATTTATATATTAGCAAATATTTGACACATAATATATATATTTGCAAATTTATACTTACTTGAAGTATGGCTCGATTTCTGAGCAGTTTAGTAAAATATATGTATGGGCTACATGCAATTCTTCACCTGTTAGGTAACGAGACTGACATGCGCCGTTTGGTCGACCTAGATAATTAAAAATAGAGAATGCTTTGCAATTAAGATCAATGGGGCCCTCATCATTTCTGCCTGCTCTCCGCCTCTTGCACTGCACGTGTGGCTCAAAATAGTATGATGTAAATGTTGTCACTTCTTCCACAATATATGCATTACAAATTGAAGCTTCAACACGTGCCTTATTCTTCACTTTTTTCTTCAAATGATATAAGAATCTAGTTGCAATAGAAAGAAGTTTATCGGAACATAATTTATAATAAAGTAATTTGAACTTTATTTAAAAAAAATTTACCTCTCAAATGGATACATCCATCGAAATTGTACGGGACCTGCAACTTTGGCCTCATAAGGCAAGTGAACTAAGAGATGCTCCATTGAATTAAAAAATGATGGAGGAAATATCCTTTCTAAGTTGCAAAGAATAATTGGAATATCTCTCTCTAGTTTGTCCATGTGCGATGCTTTTATCATTGTCGAGCAAATATCATACAGGAAATTGCTTAACTCTGTAATGGAGCCCCAAACAAAATTCGGTAGAACTTCCTTGAAAGCTATTAGAATTAGTCTTTCCATCATATGTGACAATCATGACTCTTCAAACCTGTCAACTTGCATTCATTCAAATCAACACATCTTCCGAGGTTCGAAGCATATCCATCAGGAAACCGCACAGATTTCAACCATTGACAAACAACTCGCCTCTGCTCTTTATCCAATGTGTAAACTGCTTTTGGTTTTGGTCCCCTGCTGCTTGCATCCACATCTAGTGTTGATCGATCACAAATATCTCTCATATCTTTTCTTGCGTTCAAGTTGTCTTTTATTTTTCCGGTGACATCCATCACAGTATTTATGGCATTGTTGAAAATATTCTTTTCTATGTGCATGACATCAAGATTATAATGAATAAGATGGGCCTTCCAATATGATAGATTCCAAAATATACTGCGTTTTGTTCACTTAAGTGTACTTCTGTATGCAAAAGTCGTGTCATGAGAGTTCTGAACAACAATTAGAAAATCCTGCACCTGCTCCCAAATTTGATCGCCGGTCAATCTCAATGGTGGACGTGTTCTTTCAGTCCTACTCTTCATGAACTTTTTTTATTCCTTCTGAATGTATGATTTATCGGTAAAAATTATCTGTGACAATCAAAATAGTTAGGCTTCTTTCCATGTTCTAATCTAAATGACTTTGATCTCTCCAAACATATCGGACATCCTAAGATCCCAGCTGTACTCCATCCAGATAACATTCCGTAAGCTGAAAAGTCATTTATCGTCCAAAGAAGAGCAACCTTCATTACAAATATTTGATCGGTAGAAACATCATATGTAAAGACACCTTCCTCTCATAGCCGTTGTAACTCTTCAATTAATGGTTACATATAAACATCTATTAACATTTTTGGATTTTGCAGGTCAGACACGATCAATGTCAAAAACATATAAGGTGTCTTCATGCACATGTCAGGTGGAAGATTGTACGGCGTTAAGATAACTGGCCAACATGAATAATTTTTTCTTGATTTCCCAAATAGGGCAAATCCATCAGCACAGAGACCTAACCTGATGTTTCGCGGCTCTATCGCAAACTCAGGGTAGGTTCTATTAAAATGCTTCCATGCCTCTGCATCTGAAGGATGACACATTAGATCCTCTTCTGTTTCATGATTTGCGTGCCAAGTCATGTGTTCAACTATGGCTTGAGACATATAAAGCCTTTGCAATATGGGTTTTAATAGTAGATAAAACATTTGCTTACGTTGTCTACACTTCTGATTATGACCCTGCCTCTTGTTAATCTTGTACTTAGGTTGGCTACAGAATTTGCAAGATTCTGCATTTTCATCATCTCTCCAATATAACATACAACCCCTACTACATACATCAATCCTTACGACCGGAAGACCTAAGTTATTCACTAGCTTTTTCATATTGTAACAATCACTTAGCATGCTGTTATCACGAGGCATTGTTTCCCGTGTTACTTCAACAAAAGAATTGAAGCAATCTTGCGACACATTATGCTCTGCCTTGATATTTAACAGTCGTGCTGTCACTGATAACTTAATATGGTTGTCACAACCTGGCCATAAAGGTTCATCTGCTGCTTTCAACACTTCCCAGAACTGATTAGATGAAAAAGCTCCATTACGCACATTCTCATCAAAACCCGTTACTCCTATCTCTTCCATTTGTGATGCATGATTAGTACCCATTTGTTCATGTGTAGGAGTAAAACTAGTACTTGCATTATTCGAATCTGAAACAAAATTCTGACCAGCTGCATCAATTACCATCCTCTCATATGGGTTTAATTGGTCATAATAGCTACATTCCTCCCTAACTAAAAATTGGTCACTTCTTCGATATCCTTCATCGGATATAAATGGTTCACCATGGCAAGTCCAATTATAATAATTCGGAGTAAACCCAAATCTACAAAGATGTTCTCCAACTGTATCATGCACATAAAATTTACCATTATTACACTTTCTACACGGACACCTTAACTTATTTCCATCCATGAACTCATATTTATTACTAGCAAAGTCTAAAAATAGTTCCAACCCAGTACGAAACTCATCGATCAATCCTTGACGTCCAGGTAAGTTCTTATTATACATCCAAGCCCTCTTTCTTTGCATTGTTTCTATATTAAAATAAAAAATTCTTGTAAAATATTTAAAATATCATATCTACTGTTGTTAATTAAAAAAATTATGAAAATTAAAATTTTATTTTTCATGCAACAATTACTTTGAAATTTTAAAAAATGAAAAAATTACCATGTAAAGAAAACTTACCCAGATATTTGACTGAAATATTGGTAACAGAAAGTGGTCAATTTGAAGAAAATTGCAAAGTTCACTTGGATTGCGAGACTTTCAATTAGACACATACCTAAATAAAAGCAAAATCACTTAACATTCATTTTTAAATAATATTTTTTTTCGAATTTTAAAAAACAATTTCTTACAATTTTCTCCAGTCGCCAGTCCGGCGACCGGCTGACCCCATGGCGAGGCCGCTCGGCCTTGCCATGGCCGCCGGTCGACTTCGCCGTCGCCCAGTTGGGCAACGACAAGGTCGACCGGCGGCCCCGTCGAGGCCGCTCGGCCTCGCCTAGATCTGGGGGAGGCCGAGCGGCCTCGCCGGGGCTGCGGGTCGACCTCGCCGTCGCCCAGCTGGGGGACGGCAAGGTCGACTCGTGGCCATGGCCACCCCAGGCGGCCTCACACAGATCTGGGGGATGCCACGCGGCCATGGCGAGGCCGGTCGGCCTCCGCCAGATCTAGGCGAGGTCAACCGGCACCTCGCCCAGGTGTGTCCGTCGCAAATTTGTGACAAACGGTTTAGGTCCATCGCAAATTGGTGGCTGGTCGCCGGTACAACAAAAACAGAAACAAATTTCAATAAAAAAAAAATTTCGCATCCAACAATGAATCAGAAGGACAGGACCATATTAGTTGCATGTTTAGTCACGAAATTAGCTACGATACTTACCGGTGGAAAAGCTTCATCGAGATTGATTTCTGGACACACGGATTATTGAAAGAAATGATAGAAGGAGAACGTGAGAGAAAAGCGAGCGACCTGACGAATCACTACTGAGAGAGAGAGAGAGAGAGAGAGAGAGAGAGAGAGAGAGAGAGAGAGAGAGAAATTGACGGGTGGGGTGGGGTGCATATCAAAAAATTAATTTTCCGTCACAAATTAGCGACGACCCCTTTTTCGTCGCAAAATCCATCACAAATTGCGACGGATAAAATATTCGTCGCTACTGCCGTCGCGACGGAAAATAAATCCGTTGCAAATTTGCCATGGAAAATTAGTCGTCGCAAATTTGCGACGGAACTAGCGACGACCAACTTTCCGTCGCAAATTCCGTCACAAATTTGCAACGGATTATTTTCGTTGCAAATTTGCGATGAATTTATAAATCTGTCGCAAATTAGCGACGAAAATAATCCGTCGCAATAATCGTGTTTTTTTGGTAGTGATCGCGGTTAGGCAGCTAGCTACACATGTTGGATCCAGTTCAGCAACACCCTCCTATTCTGCAATATGAAACCATCTCCCTCCTCCATAGCAAAAGTCAAAAGAAGGAATTCAAAAGGCAGATGAACGGTCGATGCTTTTGTCTGCAAAACCAATGGCCGGCGTTGGATCCTCGGGGAATCGTTGCAAGTCGAGGGCATCTCAATAATTCAGGCGTGTGGAAGAACAATCATAGCTTAAAAACTAAGATACAAAAAAGTAAAAACGCAACATAAAGCTTTTGATTCGTATTGAATGGTGCTACTAATGTCGCCCTGGAAAGACCAAGACTTACTAGCCTCTCGTGTCGATTTCTCTCCGCCGACTTAAAGAAATCGAATTTTCGTCGCCCTTTTGGAATATGCTTTCCTCTTTCGGATGCACCGCATTGTTTTAAAATTTTGATTAAGAAAAAGAAAGAGGAAATCAAATGTTAAAAGGACTTCATTTGAGTAGCCCAACATAGTTAGGTGTGTGAAAACGAATTGTTAAAAGTTAGGTCGGATTTGTCGGGACGGCGAGAGGCCCAACATAGACGGCGCTTGGAAGTAAATGGTCAAGGCCTTGCGATTGACTTTGCAGCAACAATGTTGAAAGTGTGTGAAAACGAATTGAACAAGCATCTTAAAACCATGTGAGCCTCGTGCAAATTGTTACCAATGCCAAATTTAGAATACGAATCACCAAGACAAAAAAAAAGAGAAATTTGAAGATTATCGTTTATTTGTGCTGATTTTCACACATCATGTGAGCCTTGTGCAAATCATTACCAATGCAAAATTTAGAAACTGGTCACCAAGAAAAAAAAAAGAATTTTGAAGATTATCATATGTTTGCGCTGACTTCCACAAATCATGTGATCGTCGCACAAATCATTACCAATGCCAAATATATAATATTAATCACCAAGAAAAAAAAAAAGAATTTCGAAGATTTTCATATGCCTGTGCCGACTTCTACTATGCATGTTAGGTTCAAAACTGATCTTAATTTGGTCAAAGGGTACTTTCTTTGTTCTTGTTCCCATAGGTCTCCAACAAACCCCATGCCTTAGCTCCTCACAATTTTACGATCTATTCAACTCCTTCATTTAATAGCTCGATATCGACTCGGAGACGATTGCATTTGGGTCCTCCAACTTTAGCTGCGCAAGTAAAAACCTTATCTTGAGGGAAGACACGACACTTGTTAATTTCACTAACAATGCCTAACCTTTCGGGTGCGAAAAGGGCATCTCATGCATCGATTGGACGATCCGCGCAGGGTAACGAGCCAATCACAATATCCCGGCACAAAGAGATTCTCGACGGACATTGCAATTGGAATTTTTGAAAAATCCCGATACAATAAGCTAACTTTGATTACTCCACGCGTCAATGGTATAATCGGTACCCATTCACAAAACGATCTTTTTCCATAAGCAATTGATAACGTTTTGTGAATTTGACCATATTCCCACGAAAATTAATTAGCTCAAATTTCTCATGCATGAATAGGACAAAGTAGCTTCGATTAATTTTTAATTTGATGCAATCAAAGAAGGAATATACCGGTGAATGTGTAATTTTTTTAATTTTTTGGAGACTACGTTCGTTCCCTTGACGAAGGAATGTTTTTGTCTCAAGGCTGCTTGTATAAAAAAAATACTTTTGACACACTTAGATTTCTTTGATTGCATTAAAAAAAAAATGCTTTCACAGATATACCAATTTGGAGTTTTTTGTTGTCAAAAAATTAGTTTCGGATAAATTTGTTATATGTATACCGATTTGGGGTTTTTCAAAGCTTGATCTCTAAGTCTGCTTAAATTTTGCTAAGTGAGCGACCAACCTCGGCAAAATCACAGGACATGGCAAAAATTTTGATATGGGTGTGACCGTCTCCTTAAATACCATCGCCCCATGAGAGAGCCGGTCATTCACCAAAACCTGAAGATTCGCGATCAGCCTTCTTTACTCCTTCCTTCTCTTTCAATCTCTCACCGATATCATCGGCTCTCTCTCTCTCTCTCTCTTTCTAAATCGACGGCGAGATCAAGGAGGTCTTGTGAATGTTGGGAATCCTGACCGACGTTGAAGACCGGGGATTGATGCTCTCCCTCCGCGATCTCCACCGGAGGGCGAGCTCGCTCGCTTCTGGTTTTGGCTCCTGCAAACTAGGCTGGTACCATCGTTGCCTTGGCCTCGACCCCTGAATTCTAGCATAGTAGATCCGTTTAGGCTTCCGGAGGCAAGAGCAACGTTTCTTTCTTTGTTTTGGTCGAGATCGAGAGAGAGAGAGAGAGAGAATGCTGGCTCATAACGGCAAGCAGCAGAGGAAGAGCCAGGGCGGGAAGGGTAACGTGAGCAGGTTGCTGATCAGCATCAACGTGATGGGGAGCCCCGGGCCGATCCGGTTCGTGGTGAGCGAGGACGAGCTGGTGGGCTCGGTCATCAACACGGCCCTGCGATCCTACGCTCGCCAGGGTCGCCTCCCGGTTCTCGGGTCCGAACCCAGCGACTTCTTGCTCTACTGTGCCAACGCCGAATCAGATGGTAAAACGCATATTAGCTTTTTTCACCCCCATCTCAGTTTTCAACGTTCACTGTCCTTTCTACTTGTTTTATTTGAAAGTGCTTTCGGCCGGTGAAGTTAAGTTTTGTAATACAAATTCGATGAATTTAAGGTTAAATATTGACAGTTTTAATAATCGATACTATACTTTAGAAACTAAAAAAAAAAAATTCTACGAGAGTAGACAAAGCATAAAGAATAAGGAGAAGTTCTATAGAAGACCCCTTATGATTGTTACTTGTTGATCTTTGATGCAGCTCTGAGTCCATGGGAGACAATCGGGTCGCAGGGGGCTCGGAATTTTCTCCTGTGGAAGAAGCAGAAGGCGGAGGAGGTGAGCAAGGGTAGCCCACCGGCGGCAATCGGCCGGAAGGGGAGTGGAAGCTGGAAGGCGTGGATCAATAAGTCCCTCAATCTCAAGATTCCTTCACAGTAGTCACCAAATGACAATATTTTTAGCTCTCTGTGTCCATAAAGAAGACATCCTTTTTTTTTCCTGAATTCATGCTTTCCATTTGCAGTCGTGCACATATTCATTATGCTATTATAGAAACAAAATCCAAAAGTGCGAGGATCAAGTCTCATATCTGTATTTTGGGCCCGTTTGGTTCGGCTTTTTAAATGTTACCCGGGGAAATGCAAATACCTTTAGGTAAAAGTCAATTGGGAAAATGCAAGTGGTGTTGGTAAAAAAAAAATTTGTGAAGTTACTTTAACCTAAGTAGTGTTTCGTAAATTTTTTTTTGCAAAGGGCTTTGAAAATTTTTATTTTTAATATTCCGGTTTTGCCCCTATTACTGTTCATCTTCTTCGCCAGCCACCCTCGCCGGCCACCCTCCCGACGAAGAAGATGAACAGTAATAGGGGCAAAATCGGAATAAAGAAATTTGAGTGAGGGCAATTTGGGAAAGGAAAAATAGGCTTCGGCATTCCAAATTCTAGCTTTCGGCTTTCCGTTCCCCAGTTCAGCATTTTGGGAAGGGGCTTTCGGCCTCGAAAACCCCTTCTCAAAGTTGAACCAAACGGGACTTTTGTCGAAGCCTAATGAAATGAAGCCAATTTGAGGCCCAAGCGAATTCCCCTGAGTTCTGCCTTCACTGCCGAGCAGAACCCCTCCCTCAGGCTTGAGTCGAACGTGTTCTTCTCTTTGTCATCACGAAGTTCCTGCGACTTCGTCCGATTTGATTCGCACGCTTAAGTCGCTTTGCATCATGCGAGGATCGGTGAAAACGTTGCCGCAGACCGATCTCGGCATGTAAACGGGCCTTGCCATTTCAGAAACCGATGAGGGCTTACGTAGGAGGACAAGAGAAAAGGCTCGAATTTGCTGCAGGGACATGAGTCCAGCATCACTTGAGTTATACGGGCCCAAAAGGAAGAGATATCTCCACTTTCTTAAGTTTAACATTTCTTCGTGTAATCAACCCCGCAGATTCCGATGGAGTTAGCCACATAACATTACTTTATCATTCGTCTCTGCGGCCCGTAATGTTCACGTACATTCGTAAATAAAACCTTTATGCTATACATTATGTTATATATAAAGCTAACGGTCAAATTTGATTTCTGCTTTTCATACGACCGGGACACCCTTATTCCATCTCGATATGTAAAAAGTAAAGATTACCTTATTTATTACTAATAGATAAAACTCGATGGCTTTGGGCGATTACTTAACAGATCTCTTATTTTTTCTGGGGACAAATCGTCAGCTTTGAAATTCAGATACATATTGTCTACTAAAAATCATTCAAATTCATCATCATTCGTCCCTTGCCTGTGGCCAATCGCTGGCTACCGCCGTAGCTAGCCGAAGAAGAAAGGAAAGGGAAAAAAGATGAAAAGGAGAAAAAAAATTAATTAGAAATTCATTTTTTAAAATATTTTTATAAGAATGAATGTTTAATTAACTAAAGACCCGACTCTGAACGCCGAGGACCCACACTCTGCCTTTGTGAGCCTGGGCTTGAGTGCCGAGGACCCAAGCACGGCATTTATGGACACGGAGATCGAGTGTTGAGACATCAAGCACAAGCACCAAGGCTTCGGGCCTAGCCTCGATGGACCTGGGCTTGGGCTGGGGCACCGAGGTCCCAAGCTTGGCCTTGATGGACCCTGGCCCAAGCGCCGAAGACCCAGTCCTGAATGCCAGGGACCAGAGAACCAGTGTTGGGGTTTTCGCACCCAAGTATAGAATTTCATATCAAAACGCTGATATCTACTCATATTTTGGAAAATGTTTTCCAGTTTTTCAAAGAAGGAACTCATTTTCTTGAATTTAAGCATGGGTTTTACATTGACTCATTTTCTTAAGCAAACCAAATATCGAAAAACGCTAAAAAATGAGAAAAATATTTTTCGCGAAACAAACGGAACCTTAATGTGCAATCCTTTTCGAATCTGTGCACAATATATTTCCGGTTACAATAAAAAGAAAAAGGTTGAGTACATTTAGTGTCTGACCTCGCTTAATTATTAACTTGCTCTGAACGCGATTAGCCAATATGAAAAATCCAAAAACTTGCTTTACGTGATGATTAAGCATCAATGGCAAGGATTATTTAACAGAAGATATCACTTGTTCGAAAAGGAACCAATCTCAACTCCTTCCGTGCGGGACTTGGCTATCTCATGTTGTGGCGTGCTTTGTGGTAAAAAGCGAAGGAGAAAAGACCAAAGAAAAGAAGAAGACATCAGAAGCATTAACGATCACGGTGATGCTAAATTTATAAACACCAGATTCAAGTGCTGACCCACAAAAGAAGAAGAGAAACTCTATAGCAGGTGTTCGAAGAGCCATACAAGCATACGCATGTTCCCAGAGACGAGGCGACGAGGTGCACAGACGTTTGATTTTTCGAATCACAAAATGCGAGTAATCTCGTATCGGAACCTCGTGTCCGAGATCCCAGTTGCATTTTGCTCATTCTCGAGTTTAAATGGCTGACAAATATTTCGTTTTATCTGCTTAAAGACGGCCCCTTTCTGGTCGTCACGGATCGAGGGTCTTTTAGTCTTCCATCCAATGGAAACTCCTCGTGCAACGTCGCGCTCGGCCATAGCTGTAAAATGCTCGGATGGAATATGCTCTGTTGGAAACTGAGGATAAGGGAATGTCTTTGACAACACTTTGACCATTCGTGTGGATTTTGTGGACTAATCTCGACCAGAGAAAAACGGGCGAGGAGCAACACCAGGAGGAGAGAGAGAAAGCTGGAACGATGGAGATGGTCAAAAGGGCATCGTTTAGAAAGACGGCGTCTCGCGCTGAAAAACATGCACCGCTATTGCAGCACGAGCGGTCGATCCTGATTGACGGCAACCACTTCCACGGGTGGTTTGACTAAACCCAGCCGCATTGGGCCCCGTCGGTGACGAATCGAGGATCGACTTGTGGAGCGTGGAAATTTCAGCGCCTCCAATGTGCTCGTGTAGCAAATCATCCCGTGGGAAGATATTCACGGATGTTCCCCCTATTTTAGCCGAAATTCGACAAGCTCGTCGGAGACGGAGAGCCGGCCCTATCTTCGGGAGGATCGAACCCTTTGTGTGTTTCGTGACGAGTGCTCTGAAGGGAGTTCTCCCTAGCGAATCAGGTCCGGGGTTTAGCAGCGTGTTAAGCCCCGAAACGGAACTCGTCGAAAGACGGCACCCGGTAATTAAAGATTTCGGGCCACTCGCTCATCGACCCTCGAACCCGGGACCCTCAAGGGCTCCATTTGCGTAGCTCCCGATGCAAAAAAAGGGGGTCGGAGCCATCCGTGCCCTCGCCGGTTGACCGGCCGGGGCAATAAATAAAATTTTCGAAAAGTTAAGGGGATATCCCCGTTGAATTTCGTTAAAGTTGTGGGAACTGTTCGCGGAAATTACTCATTGTATTATGGGCAACGTCGCGGTTTATACGTTACGCATTGTTTATCATCGTAGACCGATGGCGCGACGGATGGTCCAACGAGGAGATGAGCCACTACATGGATGTGGTGGACCAGAAAACGATCGCGCAGAATATGGAGATAAACTCCACAAATTCGACAATTCTTCTTATAGTTTAGATGATGTTGAATTGACTCTGCAAACCAATGGTCCCCAAAACTAAAAAGAGAAAAAAAATCGGAACGTCCATCCTAACGGATGATCATTATTGGAGAGAGTAAAGGTGACGTCCGGAGTCCGACTTGTTAGAATATTTAGATATTTGATCGCGAGTTATTCTGACAGTTTAAATTTTTAAAATAGATAACGACGGAAAAATTATGAACTAGTGCGTTACAAAATTACTTACGCGACAAAGGGAGATGAAAATCAATCAATACCGTAAAATCGATGCATTCCTCCACGCCCTCCCCCCTTACTGGACCTGATGTGTGGATTCGTACCCGCACCAAGGTCGATTGATTTAACGTGAAATGAAAATCAACTATGGATGACACATGACGGATGATTTTTTTTTTTTGGGCTAGATGATAACAAGTGGAGAAGGGGAAATTGAGTGGAACTCACGTAAGTACTTTTAGCTACTAGATATTTAAAATGAAGCTAAGAGCATAGTCGAATGACATTATAATACTTTTCCAAGTATAAATTATTTGACTAGAACGATGCTGGCATGGTGGTGGGTCGAGGAGTCATTTTCAATCGTCACCCCTCTTCAAGAATTTGCACCTATCAAAACAAGTAATTTATTTTCCTACGAAAAGACCATATCTATTTCGATTGATATCCTCGAATTTTTTTTATTAATTTGGGTCGAAGAAGCAATTGCCAAAAATGACGGGCTAGTGGCTATGCTCCTCACCTTTCATATACATTATGATTCCGAAGAAAATGTTTTCTAGATTTTCCTAATTGTGTTGAGATAGTATAAACGGTGCGAAGTAGGATGAGGAAACACGTTGAGTGTTGATAGTTTCTGTAGCTATCGTGTTTTGTAAAAAATTCATTTAATTTGGCATTAAGAATTTTGCAAATACATATTTAAGTACCAAGTTCGTGAGCTTTCGTTTGTCGCCGTGCAAAACCTTTTCATTTCAATTACGTTCAAATGAATTTTAAATAATTGATAAGAGTTATGGTCATAAGATGATACTTTAATTTAACAAAGCCATGTTTAAAGATGGAAGCTTTATGAATTTATAGTAATGAAAGAATTCGTGTGCTTGGGAGTCCCTGATAATTAAATAAACCATTCTAAACCGCGCCTTTCTCCGGATATTCCATCGAAAGATACTAAGAAAAAACTTATGAAGAGGACAAGGAGTCCAAAGATCGATGAGGAGAGAGAATAGATTAAACATAAATATAGAGAAAAGATAAATCCTAAATGTGTTTTTTAGATAATCGTATACCGAGAATATAAGAAAAATAACGACATGATAAATTCATGAAATTAAATTCAAGATATTTTTTTCATTATTTGTAAATTATTCCTTATTTTCTCGAAAACTTTATTTCGAATCTACTGCACTTTTGCATCATCAAATAAATAGAAAACAATGTGAAAATAGTTTAAAGGTTAATACCATGAAAAATCCAAATTGGTATGCCTGTGAAAAATTTACCTTAAATTAATTTTTTGATCATAAAAAATCTCAAACCGGTACACTTGTAACAAACTTACCCACCGTTAGTTTTCGTTAAATTTTACCATAAAATTGCTAAGTTGAATGACACGTGGCAATTAACGAGTGTACCGATATAAAGTTTTACCCTCTGTTTGTCACAGGTACACCAGTTTGTGATTTTTCGTGGTATTAATCCAATTTAACGAAAACTAACGGAAGGTAAATTTGTTACAACTATATCGGTTTGAGGTTTTTTGTGGTCAAAATATTAATTTGGGGTAAATTTATTATAAATGTATCGAATTAAAATTTTTTATGGTCAAAAAATTAATTTGAGATAAATTTATTATAAATATATTTATTTAGGAATTTTTCGTTGTATTAACATTTATTTTAAACATAGGCGGATGAAGCTAAAATCCCTTTTTATCTTTACTTTCAAAAACTAAATGCCAAATATGTAATTAAAAAAATTATTAGAAAAAACAAAAAAAAAACAAAAGCATGCGCAGAAATTGATGACTGGGGGGTTACACCTAAAAACATTTTGATAATTTCACCTAAAATTATCTGGACTGTTCTGGCAGTGTCAGAAATTCAGAATTACCCGACAAGTGCGAGCTGGCAATGTTGGTACGATCCGCAGGTATTTTTAATTAAATAATTAGGGGGAATATTTTGGTTTTACAGATGTTCTTGGTCCAGCGGTTGACTCCGGTCAACCCTGCCTTCCCCCCTACCCCCATATGCCATGTGTGTCCTAGCGAAAGCCAAATTGCTCCCTCCCACATTGGCAAATTCTGAAGTAGAATCCACCTTTCTGGAAATGTGGTCCGTCTTTATTTTATTTTCGCTTCTTTTTTTTTCAAAAATCATATATATTTATATGCATGGATCTCAAGGAGTGATTTGTCTTTTTCGTATGCCGAAACTACTTTCAATTTTTGTTTACCATCCACGATGAGGCCTTTAAAAGCTATTCAAGAATTCGTCAGGGTTAACGGTCATTAAAAATCTCGAAGAACAGGTATATTTACGGTAAATCAATCCTAAATTAATTTCGCCTTTCAAAAAATCCAAAGTCAAAAAATCCAAAGTCGGTACCCCGATACAAATCTATCCTTTGTATGCATTTTAACTGGATATTGGACGGAATGTTAACGAAAGATAGATTTTAATAAGGGGAACCGGTTTAGGTTAAAGGGTTGAATGAAGATTAGAGCGAGCGTCGGGATTCGAACTTGCGACGTGTAATTGTCGAACAATTACCATGTCGGGCACTCAATTTTACATTAAGTACTTAAATTGTTAACTAAGGATCGTACTTCATTGATAATAAGTTTCTCAAGACATTTGGTGACGATATTCCAAATTCTACATTTTCATAAAGTAGCCTATGGTTGTAGAAAATTGCTTGATGGTAATACTATCCACACCCATCTCTAAGACATCGTGTTGCCCTCCTAAAACCTGACATTTGATAATCAGCGAGATTAACGGGCATGATTATATGACGAAGCGTTTAGTTAATCCGATCTCTCAAATTTGATTAGGGCACGAATGAAAACTACGAATTTGTCATGGGAAAATTATCAAGAAAGTCTTAAACCTATTGTACCTGTACCAATTCAATCATAAATCTTTCGATTTTGCCAATTTAGTTCTAAATATTCTGATAATTTGTCAATTCACTGCCAAACCTACCAATTGTGTTGATTTAGTCATAAAATTTTGATGATTTGCTAATTTTGGCCGGAAAATATTGACATAACAGTCTAGTCAGCGTTAGGTGTCCTACATGACACGACAAGCAACGACGTCGACACTTTTTTATTTTCTGAATTTTCTTTTATTTTCTTCTTCTCTTTTCTTTTTTCTTTCCTCTTTTTTTTCTTGATTTAATCACCCCTGCCTGTGTCACATAAGACGACCGATGCGGTCTAGACACCACGCCATCATTATTCTGCCAAAATTGATCGGAATGACAAAATCGGTAAATTATTAAAAGATTTAGGAATAAATTGGTACAATCGAAAGATTCAAGACTTGATTGACAAATTATCAAAAGATTCATAACGTACTTGACATGAGCACGATAAATTTAAGAATTCTTTTTGGTAATTTCGTCGAGAAGAAAAAAAAGAAAAAAGAAATGCGGATACCGTTTCTTCCAATTTCGAATTTCAATTTGGGGGTTTTGCTTTCGAACGGCGTCTTGTCTTGTCAACTCGGGTCATTTTGAGTAATCCTTGGTTTGCCCTTTTTGGCAGTTTCGGGCTCGTGGAATCTCAACTCTTAGACTTGCGTATAACGTTAATTTAAATATGCTTTAGTCACACAACAGAGGCAACGACGCCGCACTACTCGCACCTACTTAATTGTAGATTATCCTCTTAATTTATGATTAATCCAACCAAGTCTCAGCGAGACCTAATCCCATTATATTTAATTGAGTTTTGTCGAGCTATTGAGCACGCTTGTATTGACCTCTCGCGTCTCGGATGACGTGGCACGCCCCCAAGTGCGAAAACCCTTCCCCTTTTGGCCCTTTGCGCTCGAAATTCCGCCACGGACTTCCATCAGGTCGTATAGATCAGTCGAACGGAAATACCCTCGTCCTCCTCTCGAGAAAACATGCACGGGAAGGGAAAACGTTCCGGAGCGTGGGAGAATTCGGCCAGGCGGGCGAACATGGACGGCCGCGATCCGGCTGGGCGTGCTGCAGGGCCGAAGTTTCGGGAGAGCATTTCGCCATGCGTTCGGAAGAGGGAAAGCGGCGGATGGGAAAAAAGAAGGCGAGAACTTTCTAATTAAACGAGTCCGGGAAAACCTTTTCCAAACACAAAAGGAAAGGAAAGTTAAATGGAGGAGTAGTAGTTGTACTTAGTGGTGGGGGGCCGACTTTTACTTGGAGTTGATACAACTCTCGATTAGTTCAGAAAGTCAAGATCCTAAAGTTCACAACATTAATCCCAAGGAGAGGAAAAGCTCGTAAAGTCTCCCCCTATGCATTCCCCTCTCTCTCTCTCTCTCTCTCTCTCTAGCCCATGCTTTTTGGCTTTCCCCCCCAATTCCTATATAGCCAAAACCCATCGTAAAGCGGTCGGCCAGAAGAACCATGTCCCGATTCATATCCTCGGGGACCGACTCAGCACCTGGATAGCGACGCGGGACGAAAAGGCAACGGGGATAAAGCTCGCACGCATTAGCAAGCTGAGTAAAGCATTTGCTTCCGACTAGATCCGTCGAAGACACGGGGTCATGGATCCAATTTTTTAACTCATAATCGCCAGCGAGCAAAAGTAGAAAATTTGAGATGTAAGCAAGGGATCGAGGGCCCTATCTGTTTTTTACACATCGTTTCATAGCCAAGCAGTCTAACGAAAAGCGAAATAGCTTCTTCTATTCCCTTATTACACCACAGCTACACACACCCATTTAAATTACACATTCACCCTCTTGAATATATCCCCTCGAAATTACACAAAACGGTACCCAAAAATAAAGGATAAAAAATTTAAAAAAGAAGGAAAAAAACCCTACTAATTCGAGCTAAAAAGAAAAACTAGAATATTTCTACTTTTTTTTTTCAACCCTTTTTTTTTCGGGGGGGATGTCGGGTTGGGGTGGAGGGGCCGGAGACAAGCGGTGAGTGGCGGGTCTCTGTCAGTGTCTGAAACCAGCTCAGAGTCGCACGTTGACACGCCCACCACTAGGCCTCGGTGGTGGTGGTGGTGGTGGTGGTGGTGGGGGCCCCCTGCGTCGTCGCCGTCGCCCCCGCCGCCGCCGTCGCCCACGCGCCACCGGTCAGCCGACCCGCCACGCCGAGGTAGCGATGAGCGGCCGCGTGTGCCACCCGAGAGTCAGGCACCCGCCGTTCTCCTCCACCCGGTACCCGTCCCCGCCGGCGTACAGGGCCAGCAGCATGCTCGCCTGCTTGAACGCGTTGGACCCGAGGTGGACCGGGGCGAACCCGGCCGAGCCGAGGCGGGCCCGCCACTGGGCCAGGGTCTCGTGGCGCTCGACCCGGTCCGGACCCTCGCACGCCACCACGTTGCAGATCTGCTTCCCCAGGTAGACCTCCGACATGGCCTTGTCCTGCGTGCTGGCGCAGCCCTCCAGGGAGTCGAACAGGGTGGAGTAGTAGTGCAGCGACTCGTTGAACCGGTCCACGAAGACCGGCCCGTTGTGGTTGGCCTCCTGCTCCACCACCGTCACGATCTCCGGCCGCACCTGCCGCACCACGCCCAGCACCTTCTCCATCGCCCCCGGCCAGGCCAGCAGCTTGTGCAGCTCGAACACCGAGTTGACCGCCACCGCCTCGGCGTCGCTCGGCCTCAGCTCCAGGATCGCCGCGTCTAGGTCGGCGAGGCTGTTGGCGACGAACCCGCGGTACTCGAACTCGACGTGGATGGTCTCGGCCAGCTGGGCAAGCTTCCAGCCCACCTCCTGGAGGCGGTCGGAGTTGTCCGGGGCGGGGGGGCCGATCCCCGTGAGGTGGAAGGAGGGAGGTCCGCCGGGGCGGAGGGCGAGGGCCTGCATCAGGGCCGGCCACTGGAGGCCCTGGTTCATGCTGAAGTCGATCACGTGGACACGGCTCTTGCCCTCGAAGGCCTCCAGAATGGCCTGGTTCGCGGTGAAGTGGGCGAATTTGAGGTACGGGCAGGTCTCGTAGAAGTGCATCTGGAGGGAGTCGGTGAGGGAGTGGTCCAAGGGGGCGTTCTGCGGGTAGACCCGGTAGATCCGCCGCGCCAGCGCCTCCGCGAAGAAGGTGGCGACCTTCCTCATCACCCCGGCCTGCGAGATCGCCAAGAACCCGATTTGCTTCACCAGCGCCTCGGCGATGCCGAGGTTGCTCTGTTGGACGGCCTCGGCGCAGGCCATGAGCGCGTGCACGAGGCGGACCCCATTCTCCTGCGAGTCGACCAGGACGACCGGCCGAGTCGAATCCGTGGCGACTCCGGCGGCCGCATCGCCGGGAGAGGATTTGAAGCGCTTGGCGGTGATGGCGCTCGAGGAAGCAGAAGAAGAGGACGAAGACGCGAGGCGGGTTCGGGTTCGGGTTTGGGTTGGGTCTCGGCCGAATACGGCCTTACCGGGAATAGCCTTGAGATCGTAATCGGAGGACGACTCCTCATCGAACACGACCACCGAGGAGCCCGTCTCCTGGACCGGGTCGTTCCTCCGCGAGCTCCTCCCGCTGCTCTGCAGCCGTTGGTCCGCCGCGGCCGCGAGGTCGACGGTGGTGACGGTGGAGGACTCCGCGCCCGCGAGGAACGGGTCGCCCACGGGCTGCGGCCGCGACGGCGGAGCGGCGGCGGCCGCGGAGAGGGGCCCGCCGAAGCTGCCGGGGGGCAGGGGATTGAGCTCGGAGAGCATGCTCTCGAGCCAGGAGGAGAGGTCGGAGGGGTTGTAGTGGACGGTGTCGGAGGCGAGGTAGGAGAGGCCGTCCTCCTGGGCGCTGAACATGACCTCCTCCAGCTGCTCCAGCTTCTGGGCCACATCGGCCATGTCGGAGGACCGCACCTTGTAGCCCAGCACGGCCAGGAGCTCGTCGTCGCCGCCCTCGTCCCACATCTTGGACTTCCCGCCGGCGGCGGCGGCGGCGGCGGAGGAGGTGGAGGTGGAGGGGTCCGTCTGGGGGTACAGATGGTGGTGCTCCCGCTTCATCTTCGCCGTTCTCCGTCCGGGTTTTCGGATCTGGGTATGGCGGATCAACAGGCTTGGGAGCTCAGGGAAGCGGGGAGGAGGAGGAGGAGGAAGAGGAATCTCTGGGCATTCGGGAATTGAAGGGGGCACTTTCTTAGCTTCGTTTTTCACTACCGCTTTGAGTACTTCATCATCATCGTCATCATGCGACCCGAGAAAAAAATAATAAGAAAATGAGGATAAAAATAATTTGGAAAAAAAAAAGGAGAGGATAATAATAATAGTAATAATTTCTAGCAAAAAAAAATAGTAGCAATAATAATAATTTGGGAAATGTTTACGGGAAAGGCTCGTGATAGGGCGCGAGCTCCGAGGCACCCCACCAGGAGCAGGCATTACAGCTACAGCTCGAGCAGATAAGATGGATGGAGGGAACGCATTTTCATCTGCCCTTTCTCTTTTTCTTTTTCTTCTTCTTTTTTCATATTATTAACGTATTTTCTCTGAGAGATAATAACACGAACGCTATCTAAACTTCGACTTAACGTGTAATATGATTTTTGAACTTTTAATTTATCTAATGTATACCCTAAAATTTAGTCTAATATTTAATATGATCTATGAAATTTTAATTTATTAAATGTGGTCCTTAAATTTTTGGTACTTATTCAATATGATCCCTGAATTATATAAAAATGTTCAATGTAATCCCTGAAACTAAATTAATAGAAGGACAATATTGAATATTTTCATAGAGTTCTAGGATGACATTGAACAAATTAAAAGTTCGGGGATCACATTGCAGATTGGGTTAAGGTTCAGAAACTGTTTGTATCATTTTCCTTTTACTAACACTTATTGTGAAACTTTAATCGGATTTGGTTAAAAAGTGCTCCAAAGATAAATCGTTCGTCTCACCTCGATACAATGTTTGGGATTCATTAGATCGTTGATCATTTACTAGTGAGGCCGCATGAGACTCGACATATAATGGTTGAGATGGGCAAAGTCCAGCGAGCTCAGGTTTAAGCAAGAAATTTTCGTGCTTCAAAGACACCAGTTAATTAAAGAAAATTAGCAGCATCCTATGCAGTACCCGTGTCTCATCATATGTGTTATTGCTAATTTGGAAACTGAATTACTGCAACTTAAGTGTGTTTTAGACGAGAGACTCGTTAATGTATCCACTTCAGAAAAGAAAATAATTATAGTTTTTCAAAATATTGGTTTATTTGACATTTGCAATCGTTGTATAAAGAATTTTATGTTTAGGTACTAAAAATGTCCTTAAGGCATTGCATCATCTGTTGGCTAATCAAATAAGAGAATTTAATGATTTTTAACGTTTCAACCATTTTTTTATGATTGACATAATAAAGTATTTTGAAAAATCAAAATGCACCCGATAAACACGTTAAGTAACATCTTTTAGGTTGTCTTTTCACAACACTCGACTTACTAAATGCTCTGAAAAATTACTTTTTTTTAATCAAGAAATGGATGCGGAAGGATATTTACTATTTAGTTAGAATAGATACCTTTTTTTTGAATTTATTGATATTGTACCTTCTAGTCATAGCTACTTGCATCACTCTAAAATAAATGCGAGGCTGACGAATTTATCGTCAAGGTTCCTTTAAGATTTTAAAAGTATCATAACTCTTTCACACAAAGCTAAATACACGTAACAAAATCACAAGCAATTTCTACCTTGAGACTTTGCATGCATGTAATACTAGCTCGTATTATTCATTATTGATTGCTAAAGAGGGTTTTTCAAGAGGTTAATTAGTGCAAATCATTCTTTATATTACAAAATGTATAATGACGAGATGGTCTCTGAACCTTTTTTTGATACTTAACGTGATCTCTTAAATTTTTTTTAATACTTAATGCAGCCATTCTATCGCGTATATCATCATGCCAGGCGCATTTTTTTTACATGGATCGTCGCGTCGGTATTTACTAGGTCAAAATAATGATGTGGACTGTCACATTATTTCTCAAGTTTGTAAATCCTGTTTTTTTCCTTTTTTTTTTCTTTTTGTGGGCTAAAATGACGAGAACAAAAAAATATATATTACTTGAAGTCACGTAATGGGAAATCTAACATCAAGGGAAGATTAATTATGGCCGCGTCACTAACGGCATCATAACTTTTGATGGAAGGATCACACTAATTGGATTTATTTTTGGAAGGTTAAAAAAAGAGACTAGATTAAAAAAAATGAGAGTTATAAAAATCACATTAAAATAGCAAAGAGAAATTGCAAGATCCATCCACATCATTGTTACCTATAAAAATAAGGTACAATGGAGGGAGGCGGCTCCCCATCCAAAAGTCCCTTTTTGTTGCTTTTTAGGGCACTTCTTTTGTGGATCTCGTAATTATTCTCCTTTGAGGGGCGTTTGGATTTCCTGATTTTTTTTTTCCTGATTTTTTAGTTTCGGACTTTCCATAAAAGGTTTTTTCCGTTTACTGAGGTTTCTTTTAATAATTTTTTTGGGGGGTTTTTCACTGGAAAGATGAAATGCCATGTTATGGGAAAAGCAAAAGGTGTTGCTGTTGGTGATGGTGTTGGTGGGTTCCTATAATGATGCTCTCCATTTACTGCGGTTTCCCGGTAATTATCAGCTTTGAGTTCATGAATGGTTCGGTTGCCGAGTCCCCAATTTGCTTCCTTTTGCAAGTGATTTCACACTAACCTCTTTTAAATAGGGACGCTCGATGAATTTTTGGTGTTCAATTAAGAGGTAATTTCACTAAAGAAAAGGAACCGTAGCTTTAATAGGACCTCTGTGGCCTGTTTATTTGATATACAGGAATGGCGGGTGACCGAGTTCCATGAATGTATTCCTTATTTTAACATTTCGGTATCTTCAATCCTATTTTATCTTTATCCACAAAGAGAGAATACCCTCATGAAATTTTATAGTCAAGTGATCTCAAAATCTAGACGGTGATCGATGTAGAGCCTTTTAAGGATCTGTTTAGGTCTGTGGTTCCTATAACGATGCCCTCCATTTATTGTGGTTTCACTTTAATTATCAGCTCAAGTTCATGAATGATTTTGGTTGCCAAATCCCCCCAATTGCTCCTTTTGCAAGTGGTTTTCACAATTAAAAAAAATACATGTTTTTACGCTATCTAATTGAAATTAACCGAACTCAAAACGCATTACACTCCCCTATCGTCTCGAGCCCTTGCCCTGCATATCGATCTCAACGCGGCCGAAACTTTGGGTGTCGGATCCCGGACTTGTACGTCGAATCAAAGCCCGATTAACGAAACCATCTCGACTCGACTGGGAAACCCTTTAACGATACCCGATGATGCAACCGGAATGCGAGGCAACCGTGCTTTGCTCCCGGCGAATTCATATTCTCTTTATCCGATCAAATGACATGCTGCGAGGTTCCTCCAGTTTTTGGGTTCACAAATAAGATAGTTGACAACCCTGTTTTCTAGCAACGAATACAGAACCACGTTCTGATAAAAAGCCCTCATCGCTATCATCACGGTGTCGCGCGGGTGTGTGGTGGGGGGTGAAGAACGTGACCGCTGCTCCAGAGAACCGGCAGAGATAGGGAACTGAACTGACACCACCATCGTCCCCTCCCCCCATCATTCTCACAGAAGAGAGAGAAAGAGCAGAGAGAGAGAGAGAGAGTCCCGGCCCCCGGGGCCTCGACCTGATCTTGATCCTGATTCTTAATGATGACGATGATGAGCAGGGCGAGTCAGTGCTCCGCGCGGGCCCCGCCACCACGTGAACAGCGACACGTGTAAGGAACCCGGCCTCGTGCGGGGCCCTCCGGAGCTGGGACGGTGGTTCCTGGCCGGGGTCTGCGACAGGTGCCGCTTTTAGGGTGGTGGGAAGGGGGGGGAGGCTTTGGTATGCGCCCGTGCCGACGGACCCCATCAGCTGTCCCCTCTCGCCGACACCGGACCGACGTGAGTTTTTTGCCTACCTACGGTGGCCGGGATTCGGGCTCCGGCCGAGCCGAACGGACACGGTGCCGTGCTCGAATTACGAATTCACTGCTCGAAATTCGATTTGCGTTTGATTTCAGGTTTTGTTCGTTCCGCGGAAGCAATTTTAACCGTTTGAATTGCTTGGGAAAATTAATTGGAAAATGTTTTTCCAATCAACGGAAAATCATGTTTAAATTCAAGAAAATAATTTCTTCTTTAAAAAATCGAAAATAATTTTCATGACATAACTAGATCACGACGTTTTAACCTAGAACTCTAAGCTCGGCACATGAATTCCAGCACTCATTCCTAGGCCCCTCGCAATGGACCCGTGGCTAGAGGCCAGGGCCAGGTCCATCGAACCCACCCTAGTGCTTAGGCCTGGGTCAAAAAATGTGGAGCTCGGGACATTGGCCCCCCGACCAGAGTATATAGAGACTGGGCCCGAGAGCTCAGTGCAAGTGCTTCGAGTTTTCGGCGCCTACGCTTCAATTCATAAAGGTTAGGCCTCGGTTCACAAAAACAGGGACTTGGGACTGCAAAACCCATGCCCAGATCCCCGGCGCTTGAGCCTAAGTATGAATACATCAAGGCAAGGCCTGAGACGCTAGTGCCCGTGCCCAGATCTAAACGCCTAAGCCCAAGTCCATCAAGGCCACTTTGGTGCCCATCCTTGGGTCCCTGACAGCCGAGCTCGAGACCTCATTTTTCGTGTCCAAATCCCTCGTTCTTGAGCCCGGGTCCATCAAGATTGGGCTTGGGCCTACGCACGAGACCTCGACGCTCACATCTGGGTCCCTATGCCTAGGACCCTGGTGCTTATGCCTGATTCCCTAGTTATCTATGTGCAAGTTACTAGCACCCTAAATAATGCACGTCTATTTAAGAAAATAAATCGGCTTTTCCTTTCCAAACAACGAAAAGTACTTTTTGGTTATTTTTTAGATTTCAATTAAATACCAAAAAATATTATCATTTTCTGGAAAACATTTTCAAGAACTATAACATTTTTCGTGAAAACAAATAGAGCTCTATTATTGGATCTTTTTGTTTGAGCTTGACTAGATTGGACTCGTTCGGAGGCCCCGCTAGCTGCGAGTGAGGCAGCCTTTACCTAGATCTAGTGAGAGCCTCTCTGCCCTCGCTTGCAGGCAGAGAGGTTTGTTGGCACAATGAAAAAAAAGCAAAAAAAAAAAAATCAAAAAATAATAATAAATTTAATTTTTTAAAAAAATTATAAAAAAAATTGTCCGTGTCAATACTGATCGTGCCATGCAGGACGGTTGGTGTCACATTAACGATCTTCGATCAATATTGGTCAGAAGGACTAAATTGGCAAAATGTTTATAACTAAATTGGTTAAATTAAAAAGTTTAAGACTGAATTGACACATGCACAACATATTTAAGACTTTTTTGGTAATTTCCTCGATAACAATGCATTATTTGAATATTGAAAACAATAATTTCGAAAGACACTTGGTTTTGAGAATGAATTCTCTAGAGGGTTTTATTTCGGAAAGAATTGTCCAAATGGGAGCTGTTGTTTCATGCCATTCATTGTCGACAATCAAATGTAGGAATGACAACAACAATTTCTTTCCTTGTTCTCTTCAATTCCTTAACCATTTCTATTCTTGTCTACTTCTATCACATCGCACCAACTCGGTCGATTAGCTCCCTTCTCCTCCTGTTTGGGATCAAGGAAAACTCAAGGAAACACATACAGCTAAGCCTGATCAAGCAAGAATTTTGCCTAAAAGTAGCTAAATAAACAAGATTAACAACAAGATTAACAACAAAACCCCGTCGCTCGAGTCAACTGAGTTAGTGACCCCCTCCATAATACGTGCTTAAAGATGCCTCGATTCCTCATTACTCGAGCTGAGTTGGATCGACAACCGATGACATAACCTAAACTGCACAAGAACAGAGACAGCTCACGTCCATTGGCCTAATCAAAATTACGCCTTGGATATACCCGCCCGAGAAATATTCTTCTCGTTGATCTTTGCAGACTGGCTCTCTGTCTTTCATTTAATAATGGGCTCAAGGTTTTATAAGATCAAGGTCACATCGCATCGCGTCTGCATGATGAATAAACTATGCGATTATCTTAAAGATTCGAGCATTAAACTAATGGGGAATTGGCTCCCATCTCGGTGCACGATAGTGGGGGGAAACCCTAGCTCGACTCCATACATTATTGGGAAGACTGATTAGGGTTTTCTTTAAAAATATGAAGGGGATGGATCAATCAGCTCTTGTTTTCATGAGGTCTATTGCACCGGCCGCGGATGGAATGGGGACGCTGATGTGCATGTCACCAAAACACTCCGTCGCTTATTGTATGCGATTAAGGGTCTCTGATGCAGACATCTTCGATTATTGAATAGAGAGTTTTCATGTGAACCGAACTAATCTAGCGTTTTGGTGACAAATCAAGCGTGATTAAAGAAGTTTAGAGGATGGATCATCTGCATGTTATCTCGATGGGCACTTCCATTTTGAAAAATGGTCTTGTCATTTTCCATTAGTTGGGGGTGGGGTACGAGCGAGGACATATCAGATTTTTGAAAAGGCCGTTCGTTTTCTTTTCGAACCCTAGAAAACCCTTAATTCTAATTCAACTCACTAAGGCATGGATCAATCAATGTTGGTCCTACTATATCATTGCTGACCATCGGCACTATAAAGTCTGCATGAAATGGTGCGATGGTGTCAATTCGCCAATGAGATGTGGTCGCGAGACTGATAATGAATTAATGTGCTTAAACCTAAAATGCCTTTTGAAATGTGCATCTCGGACAAGTGTTGGTTAAGGAACACGCGCGAGGATGTTGATGAACGAAATCTCGAATTTTGAAAATTGATATGGTAACATTAACAATTTAATTGTTTCATAACTCAACAAGTCTAAAGGATCCATTTCATGCTTTGAGCAAATTAGATCCATAATAACTGTAGTTTAGTAGATTTTGCAATCAAATCACCGGATTTTTAGTTTCGATTGCCCATTACAATATAAACTTTCAATTTTTCGTTTTGCAAAATGAAGCACTTTGACAAGAATCAGGCAAATTTCCAACGAGCCATGGACGTGGTAGACGCCATGTCATTGTAACGTGCACAACGCGTATTAATTTCGTGGGAAAATAATGACAACAATATGATCACAGTGCATAGCATACCGAGTGATTGAAGTCAAAATTGATGTAGCTAGCAAAGATCACCTAGAGGGAGAGTAAATAGGTGATCTAAAACTTTTGATCAATTTTTTAAAGCGGAAACAAATGATCAAGATTAAAGTTTGAAACATATTCAGAATCTAAGCAGATTTCATGGCCAATGTACTAGTATGCAGTATAAAAGATAGAATAAAAGTTTAGGAATAGAAAAATCGTACACAAGAAATTATAGTGGTTCGGCTTAAATCAAGCCTACATCCACTCTTCTATACTGACAGCCTAGTGACTAGATTCCACTATTTGATCAAGAGAGATTACTAGTTGTGAGTGATATCACTCTGTGAATGATATAACTATTTATTTCACACAATCACTCTTACAATATATCCCTTAAAATCTCAGTGTTTGGCTCAAGAATGACAAGTAGTAGAATCGGATTATGTTCAGATTTTGGACTTGTAAATTCTAAAACTTCATTCTAACTTTTGCTCCTCGTTAATTTTCTTTTATACTCCTTCACTTCCAAATTAGCCGTTGGACAGTCTTCAGAGGATCATCTTCCAATTTTCAACTTGGACATATTTGTATAAAATCGATCGAATAGCTCTTAGTTGATAAAATCTGAATCCCTGAATTTGGTTGTTCAAACAACCAAAATCTTGATTTTTATAAGTAGAGCTTCATCCGTTGTGAGACATACTTGCCTTAATGTTTGATTGTCAATCGATTTAGGACAATTTTGTATTATAAACTTTCCTTGCAAAATAGCTTTTTAAGATCGAATCAATCAAAACTTTCCTTATGTGAAATCCACGCCAAATCACTATTCGTTATGTACATTTTGAGTAGTTTCAGATTCTGAATAACTTCTGATTCTTGCTTCACATCTAGAACTTAAATCAGTCTGGATCTTTAGTAAGGTCTAGACCTTTAGAAGTAAAGTCCGAAATTCTTCATCTGCTTAATATAAAGTCTAAATGACTTTTGCAGTAAAGTCTGAAGTCTTCCTTCTAGTCCTCGTAGAATCTAAGTACCCAGAAAGTCTAATTCTCTCAAAGCATTGGAATTGCCTTTTCCAGAATATATCTACTTGGATCAAAATACTTGAGAGTATTTATCAGACTTACAAAATTTACATAGACAGTTTTGTCAACTTCAAAATATATTAGGAAGTTTCCTTAACAAAAATTCAATTGCTTAATTGCAAATGTCACCAAATTTCAATTATCATGGAGGAAATTTACTCGTTTATTTTAGATTAAAAGAGGCGTTATTGCTTTCCTTTCAAATTTTTAATATGATAAATTTCATCTTTGAATGATAGTTTTTGCTCTACTTCGATTTGCTTTACTGTGAAATTTATGTATTTTTCATGTATGAGCAATGAATACAATTTTCTTTAGATAAAAAAAGAAGGAATGATAGATTTTACCGATATAATAAGTCCTAAACTTATTGTACGGCGGCCAATTTAACCTTAAACCTTTTAGTTTTACTAATTTAATCCTCAACCTTTAACAATTTGCTAATGTAGTTCTTCCCACCAATTTTGGTTGAAAATTGATGACGTGACGGTCTAGTCCATGCCAACCGTCCTACAAGGTATGACTAGTATTGACGTGGACTCTTTTTGCATTTTTAAAAAATTTTCTGATTATTTTCTATTGTTTCCTTTTTTTCTTTTTTTACCTTTTCTTTTTTCTTTTTTCCTTATTTCCATCCGCTAAGCAAGGGCCATGATGCCCTCATTGACCATAGGCAAGGTTCTCATTGGATTTGGTGAGGGCAACCCTCACTAGTCCTTGCATGTGGCTGGTGACCTCCGCAGGCCATCATCAAGGCCCTAGCTACCTGCGAAGGAAAATAGGAAAAAAGAGTCAGAAAATTTAAAAAAGACAGCAAAAAATGGCAATGTTAGTGATTTCTGACCAAAATTTATCAAAATGACTATATTGACAAATCATTCAAAGGTTTAGGATTAAATTGGCCAGATTGAATAATTCAAGATTGAATTGATTGTTGTATAGTAGGTTTAGGTTTTTTTGGACAATTTTGCCAACCAGCACATGTTGGTGGTTTAAGTGGACGGTACAGACACTTTTCTTCGAAAAAAATATTTTGTATGTCAGTGTAAGTGCTTTAAATGATTTCAGATTTTCCACATCGAATTAAAAATTAAATTTGAAATGCTACAAGTAACAGATAAAGGAAAATAAACCTTAAAAATCACTTGAGACAAACCTGTAAGGTGAGTGAAAGTTATTCCTATAAGTTTTGCTTTTCTTAAGAGGAGCTTCTCATCTTACATAGATAAACCCCGAACTAGGCAATATGCAAGTTAAATCCTAAATGAGTGGCTCAAACATGGATTGTTTACACATGATAGAGCGGAAAATCGACCCTATATTGTGCGTTCCATCTGCACAAATCGCTCTTTAATTACTAATTTAACCTCATTTTATTAACCGTGAATTTTCATTTCTCTTTTTCCAGTTTCTTTCCACCTATTTTCCATTTTTTTTCTAATATCTTCGTTCACCCTAAAATTATTTCCAAATACCGCATGATGGCCATATTGGGCCTGAGTGAGCCTCATGTGAACAAGCTTGGCAACCAGTAGCTCTCTCGGCTCGGCCCAATTGATACCCTCAAACAAAGTTCTGGATAATTTCATGAGCATATGTCATTGTTAGGTAGGCGGTTCAATGGGGAAAATTTCGATTACATAGCTTACTTCAAGCATACATGTCACTCGTCTAACGATGCCGTGCGTTGTTTCTAATACGACGGTGGACCTAATAATAATTGCAACGATTCTCCGATGTCGATAGGAGAATATATTCGTAAATGAAAAAGAGGGTAAAGAATAGTATTTTAGATACGCTTTCTAATGTCACAAGAACATGATGGAGCAGCTTAACTGGGTTTTGTCCAGCATTTCCTCCTGTGTTTTGATTCAGCATCCTTCTTGAACCAAAAACACTCTCGTCGGCTGTCCAATCAAATCAAATAACCCAAAAGGAGTGGCCTTGATCTAATGTATACCTACGTCTCCAAACCTCTGTCTAGTGACGACAGGGTTCTGCGCTTCCTTCGTCGCGATTGTGCGTATGTACAACTTCGTGCGTGTCTCAACACGGTTTGCCCTTTACGCAGTCGAGGGCGCCCGCGAAGCGCGTGAGCCTCGTCACGAATGTACCCGGCTTTGCCTTGATCACGTTGTTCTTGTTGACGTTCCGGATTGGGCTCCCGGACTCGACAAAGAAGGCCCCGTTCAGCATCAGGTCGTCCTCCGATCTCCATGTCCACGACTTCCACACACTCTCGGGCGCATAGTCCCTCTTGGTCACCTGACCAAAGCCCATATATGGTTTGTCATTCAGATCACAGAGATGAGATTTATCTTTTGGAGACAAACTCAGAATATTACTCAAATATACATGCACCCGTGCCGTGGCATTATCATTATAAGTATGCACAGTTTCCTGTTCTAGTGTTTAAAACCTTCATGTGCGCATGACTTTGATTCATGTCCAGGGAGATGCACGATAAAGAATTGCAGACTCGTGCTATGAGCAATGTGCGTAGGCAGAACTAATGACAACCCGAGAAAAATGTCGAAACATGTGTCGTTTCTCTTCTTTCTGGGTAGTCCAATGTAGACCGACTCGGACTACATGTTAATGCATACACGAATCGATTCAACAGAACGTGTCTATGCAACAATTGATTAGGATATGACTTTACGATAGATGAAGCACAAATTTAAGGTTAATGCTGAATGTGGAGCCGGTGGTTAATTAATTACCTCCTTACAATCTGGATCCAAGGGGGCAATGAAACGATTGCCCTGGCTGATGATGGTGGGGTGCTGGCTCCCACCGATGGCATACATGAGCCAATGAGTGTAGTCATTGTTGACCACATGAACGAAGCCCCACCTGCACCTCGGCATCCTCTGGACCAGCCCTTGCCCAAAGTGGTTGAACGCCACTGTTATCTGCATGCGTGCATCATCCGAGTAGCTGTCGCTCCCCCCAAATAGCATCACCTATGCGCATTTCCCCCATCTTTGTTAGTTGATCATACGCATGTTGATCGCAAAAAATTTGGTCATCACCTTGGGATTTCACCGACCCTTTGTCAATCTTACTTCTTACCTCGTTGTGCCTGGTGAAATGGCAGTTAGATATGGTGATGGCGGTGGACGCCTCGATTGCGTCGATCAGTCCGTCATAGCAGTGCGACATGGACACATGGTCGATCCAAACGTTGGTGGCGCCGAACAGGGAGATGCCATCGCCGTCGCTCTGCATGCGGACTCCGAAGTGATCCAGAGAGTCCCTGATGAGCCCGCCGTTCCCGGGGTGGGTGTCGTGGATGTGGATGCCGTGGATGATTACGTTCTTCACGAACTGCAGGGTGATCTGGGCCCCATCGCAGATGTGCACGTTGGCGCCCCGGCCGTCGATCGTCTTGTTGTCCGTCATGATGAGCTCTTCAGAGAGCCGGATGACCATGTTGTGGGCGAATATGATCCACAACGGTTCGGCCTGGATCACGCCAAAGCGTAGCGTTCCAGGTTTGGGGTTCAATAGGTTGTCATCGGATGGATCGGTGACCTTGTAGATCTTTCCGGCCTTGCCTCCCGTGGTCCCACGGCCAAAGCCAAGGGCACAATTGGCCAGCCTCTTGCGGTGGTTGGCCCAATCTTTTCGGCATCGCCAGCACCGGTCGATTGGGTTCGTGGCCAAGCATCCGCCCTTAGATCTCTTCAAGCTCCTCCTTGTGTTATTACTCTCATGCATGTCCCTACGCCATGATCGCTTCAATTACGCATATCAATTGGAAACAAAGAGATCTGTTCATCTAGGAGATAAGAAGAGATAAGATTGAACGAGTCTAATTTTAAGAGAGCCAATCTAAGACCTGAAAAACGAATACAGACCAACATACGTGCTTACGTTGTTTGTGTTATTACGAATAATCGGAGACATCCGTTACAAGTTCGATCCATTTTCGAAACTACGAAGAGGGAAGTAGACTGAGCATAACAGAAACACATACTGTTATTAATTAATGCTTCACAAGGTGATTAATAACATAATGTCGGATAACTGTTCCAAAATTTGCTCGCATCTCACGTAACTTTTGCGTGCGTGCATCTTTACGTGGGAACCATTGCTCGCCAAGAAAGAGAGAGTGCTTACTCATGCACGCGTTGGTTGAAATCCTCGGCCACCTTATCCGGGTCGGGCTCGTAGGCCTCCATGGCGGCTTTCTTGGCTTCTTCGGCTCGCTTCTGCCACACCTCGTCGAAGTCGGCGATGTTCGCTCTCAGAACCGGAACCATCACCGCGAGGAAAGCAAATGCAAACACCAGTTTGTGATCGAGGGCTCCCATGGTGATCTGCTATACGTTTGCTTCCGCACGTCCTTTCTTCAAAAATCTCTCTCTGATTGCTCTTTTCTGTTTTCCTTTATAAGAGGATAATACCTCTATGGGGAATGAATCACAATGCGTCCAGGGTTTCCATCGAGGCGAGGATCGAAAGTTCAAAAATATTGTCAATGGCCTTTATTGGATGTTTTATAGCAAATCCACGAATCCAAATCGAGAGAGGGAATGGATAAAATTGAGAAGTAGAGAGAGAAGTGTGGGGAGTCACTTCCTCCTGACCTTTTATGCCTCTTTACTTTGTATAGCCTGTGGAACTTCTTGACATATAGTCATATTAGGTCCACACACGACCAATGGGGAGAGAATTTTTGGCAGGCTCTTTGTATTTATTTAGACGAGTGGCCAAAGTTAGTTCTAAGTATTCTTCTTGTTGCTTGATTTGATTACATTGACGTAAGAATAACTATTCTTTCCTCTTTTTTGCTTTTTTTGTTGATGTGGGGTATTAATGATGTTCCTATAATATGAATTAAATACAAATTTCGGTGTTGTTACAGGATTCGTTCCTAATGAATCAATATTATTTCTCTCGTGCGCGAGATAATTTGGAGAAAACCTGCTATTTCGGGAAACATTTGAAAGACACAGGAAATCCAATCAAATGCAGAAAAATCAGGATGGAGCAAACTGGTTCAGCAAAAAATTCCAGGACGGAGCGAAATCATCCCGATAAACACTTCACGTTTTGGGAACGGTCCTGTTCATACCCGCATCGGGTATTGGGGATCATTCAAATGAGCAAAAAAGGGACAACGGGGTGCGTTTAATTCGGCATTTGCGAGGGGCTTTCGGCCTCCAAAGCCCCCAGGGAAAATTAACATCCTCTAAGGAACATTCAGGAACGAATAAGAACTGCATCGCCTCTGTGGTACTCTTTAGCATACAAAACCCGATAAGAGCTTTTGCAAAGGTACATTTTGCCATTGATTCTTTACAAGACTATACGAGACAATGAACATCAAAAACCATTTGTAGATACAGAAGTAACCCAGAAAGAAGATAAGATGAGAGGTACACTGAAGCTGTATTGGATGTGTAACACTCTCATTCGTAATCTTCAGGCTGAGCAAAAGGGTACTTGAGATATGAATTCTTGACTTTTGAAGGATCTTCAGGAGTTGACCATGGATACTTCAGTGATGGATCACGCGGGAACTTTCTGATGTTCACGAATGGTGCCCATAGCAACACCCTGCCAAACACATGGTGGAAAACAGCAAAATTCATGCGGACAATAAGAACATTCCGAGGAAATTATCGTTGAATGTAGAATATGGTTTTAGCGGGTGAAACGAGAATACGAATCGAATTCGCCTCCTTGAAAACCAGAAACATAAGGACTGATGAAGCGGAAACTAGAAGGAGAGTGACAAGATGATAGTGTGGAAGTCGAACTTGACACAACCGAGACTAGAAATGGAAAGAAACACGATTGAGATCTGAACCAGTTTCATTTAACCATGGACCTAATTATGTAGCCGATAGGTTGCACCCGATGACCTAAACTGACAGAACAAGCGCGCGCCATCGATGTTAATGAAAAGTATTTTCGAACGAGAACCAGAATTAACTCGGCAAGATTATAATCGTTGTTTATATGATAAACATGAAAGGCACTCACCCGGGGAAGAAAATGAAGACGAACATGAACTGCAAATACATCTCAAACAGGTTCCTCTTGTACCACCTTATCCTCAGCCAGTTCATAATGATTGGCTGCCATTTCCCGGACGTAAGAAATTGCAAATGGAATCAAAGATGATGATGGTTCAATCAAGCAATTGTTCACCAAAACAGTTCAAATCACTCACCGGCATGATGAGGAAGTACCAAAAGGCCACAATCCCGAGCTGTATCAGAACCCAAGTGAAATCTTCCTCGTTGTTCACTCCGGTCACCGCAATCGCGGGCAGCTCAAACTGTAACATATTGTCCAAGATCAAATAAACAAAGACAAACCCATTAGACCCTTTGAGAGATTAGCCAATGCAATTGTACGCGGGAGACGAGGGTCGGATAAGGGGAGTACAGTAGTAGTGGCCAGAAATGCTCCGACTTGAATTGCCAAGGCAGATTTTTGCAGTCCAGTTTTGTCCGAGCAATCCCGGATGATCCTCGCCAGCGCCTTGAGATGCAATCAAGATCGCGAAAAGAATAAAACCCACCAATTCGAAGGGCTGATGGTTTCGAAAAAAGGCATAAAGGAAAGGTGGGATTCACTTGTCACCTGGTTTGGAGCGGCATTCTTAATCAGTGAAGGCTTGTGAAGGCAAGCGATGGAGGGAGGCTTTCTGGGTCGAGATGGGGAGAGAGAGGGGAGAGAGCAAGCGTGAACGTGAAGGACGCGAGAGCTTAATGCGAAGCTCATGGTGAGCTCTCAGCTTTATCCGTCTCTTTCAATCTCTATGTGCAGAGTAGAGAGCGAAGGTGGTTCGTCTTTATCCTCTTGGGCTGTTTTAAGTTCCATGGCGCAGGATGCACCGGAAATCTTATTTCAATTCAGAAAGAGAAGGAAAGAATAATTTGTCGATTTACCTCACTCATTTCCAGAGTTTCTCAATTTAATCCCCTAAATAACCTCGATTTGGGTTTGAGTTACTCAAACCAAATCCTTAAACGCATGCCGCTTGAGCAACGCCGAAATCATATACAAAAAGTTTGGGCCGTGATGGAGCTGATTCGGTTTTTTGCAAATCGAGGGAAACTGAAGCGATTTTCGGTTCGCGTGATGGTAAATCAAGATAGAGTTTAGTAGACTAGGCCGAATGACACTCTCCATGTATCTTGTACTGAATTTGGGCAATTCATATTCTAGGAAGACCATTGTGTGTGTACGTGTATGCATATTTGAGGGCTTATTTTTTTTGAAAAAAAATTGGGCTATATGGCCTCATTAAAATGATACATGTAGCTTTGATTAGGCCTAATCTGAAACTTCAAATGGGCTCAAAACCTGGCCCTTGTCCTTCAATGTGTGAAAGGCCGATTCGGTCCCCATTCCGCACCGGTGAACCCAATCTAATCCCTTGCCCTTGTCATCGATTAAAGGATGTAATGGAATGTCCATTGCAATTCTCATCATAAAATAGCACACATTTTCCTAAGTGTAACCTCTTTCTAAGGGATGTATTGGGCATTTGACTCTACTATTTCGGAATCCTACGTGTTTTTTTCTTTTGTTAGCAATCACTGTCAGGTGATCGGGTCAGCTTTCGTGCATACCGATCGGCCCATCTCCTCAAGCGAATATAGATGCTCGTTCCATCCTATTCATCCTTTCATTTTTTCGTACCAGATGTGTCCCCTGTCAGTATGCAAACATGGTAAAATGAAATTAACCATTTTGACCATATGTATTCATTTTCTTGATTAGTTAATGATCAAGTGTAAGATTCACAACAGTTTCCTTTGGGGAAAACTATACAATTTCCTGGAAAAACCCCAACCAATCCCTGTCAATTGCAAAGTGTTGGAAAACTAATTTTATGTTATTTAACCTCGCTGCACCAATGCATCCATGCATGCAAATACGTGTCCAAGGCAGGACGGCCAAAACTACGGATTCCAACCAAGGCATGTCGAGCGACACTTGCACATCATATCGCACGATATCACCAGATTTACTGCGCCATGCCGCTCTTTGGATGCGCGAAAAGAGGCTCGATTAATGGGTGATCCCATATTAAGCTTTATCAGTTTATAAAAAAATAGTGGGGGAAAGCGAAAATATAGGAGGAATCAGGGAAAAGGACGCAAATAAAAAAAGATAAAGGCGATAGATGTTCTTGATTTTCTTGTGATGATGGGGTCTTGATGTTATGTCTGCCCCACTGCCTCAACGCCCTTAGATCGCCATCATTGCAACATTCAATTCATTACTTATTTGAGTTTTAATCTCCCTCCTTCTTTTCCCCCCCTATAGTTTTTGTCATTCTGTCCTTTAAAAAATTCGAACACTCCTCTTTTATTTCTGCCGACATAAGATCAATAAGAGTTCCAACCACTCACGTTAGAATACTGTCTTTTATAAATTGAAGTCTCTTTAATCAGAAGTCAAAAATTGGAGGATTCGATTGTTTAGATAGTCGGCCAGGTTACCAATGGTGATGTACAAGATATGTGGGATATATGCTTGTCTATTGTCTAGGAAATCTCGAAAAGAGTTTCATGATTCCCCAGGATTGCCTTTATTTATCCCGGAAATTTTTCAGATGTTTTATGTCAAATAAAAAACCAAGTTGCGAAAGTGACGAGCTTCAATAACTAAGGTAGAAAATTAATGTCACTCCAGAGATCTGTTACATGATCGAAGCGACCGGATCGAAACGCCGAGTCGGATTCTCACACGACAGCTTACTTTGTAATTTCGGTCCAGCACTGAAAATAATGTGGAAATTTCAACATTCGTACACACTAATCCATTGGATTAACATAATAGGCAAAATATGTGTCTTTTTTTTTCAACTTTTTAAAAGGCTTGCATCTACATGAATCAAATTGTAACGTAGATCTACCTAACAAATAATTCTATTTTTGTGATAGTAATAAAATATATTAAAAAGAGAGCATCTCCTATAATTTCAGTGTCGAATGTCCCCTAAAGGGCATGTCCCTGAGCAAAGGAAAAGGTCACTAAACTTTGGTGTGTGTTTATATATATATATATATATAACTTTAGTATATATAACTGATAAATGTGTACCGCTCGCATCGATGGACCGTCATGATTGTTGCCGGAGTATCTGCACAAGCACGTAGTAATGTTACCTTCATTTCTGCTTAATTTCATGTCACTTAATTTTGTATGAACATTATTGTAGCATCTGAGGTAAAGCACATGCTGTTGTAATAAACAGAAAATTAATCGTATTCTTATTTTATGGAGCTCAAAAAGCTGATAACTTTAAGTACGACGCTATGAAAAAGAATATTTTTTTTCCACAACTGTAAATTTTTGAAGGAATTGATAAAGAGTAAAAGAAGTTGTCGGTCATCTAATTTTCTAGTAACTTGTTGATAACTTTCCAAGATTTTTGTGAAATTGTCAACTCTTTTTGACGGTATGCAAATTATCGATATTTCTTATCTTTTTACCAACTTTTATTTTCCTTTTTTACCAGCACCTTACATTTATTAACTCTTAATATGAATTTACTAATATTTATTTGAGTGACTTGCCAGCTCTTTTCCAATTAAATCACCAACTAATTTTGTGTTATCAACTTTTATTTAAGTTACTTGTCCACATTAATTTGGTTTTTTAAATTGATTAGCTTTTCTTATCTTTTAACAACTTTTATTTGTCTTTCTTATAAATGCGTTAAATTTAGCAACTCATATTTGAACTGACCAATCTATATTTTGTATGATTTACCAGCTTTTTCACCCATTAAGTTACCAACTGGTTTACCGAGTCTCATTTGAGATGTTTACTAGGTTAATTCTTCTTCTTCTTCTTCTTTTAATTTACCAGGTTTTTTAATTTACTAATTTTTATTGGTCTTACTTATCAATACAGTACCTTTTTAACCTAACCCTATTTAGAAATTACCAACCTTAATTAGAACGGCTGCCAACTTTACCAGTTGAGTTACCAACTAATTTTGATTTATCACTTCTTATTTTAGTTAGTTATCAACATTTTTTTAAATCAATAACCTCTTTTTATCTCTAATATTTTTTTTATCTCTAATAAACAAATACATTCTCTTATCTTTTACGATCTTTTATTTATCTTTTTTACAAAAATTTTAAGTCTACCAACTATTATATGAAATTGTAAACATTTATTTGAGTGACTTACCAACCTTTCTTCAATTAAGCTACTAACTTGTCATGAGTTATCAACTCTTATTTGAGTTGCTTACCAACATATATTTAGTTTTCATATTCAGCAACATTTCTTTTGAGGGTTACTTTTATTTGCCTTACATGCCAATTTTTAGAGTTTACAAATATATTTTTAGAAATTACCAACCTCAATTAGATTGATTTCCAGCTTAAGTTACCAACTAATTTCCGTTACCAACTCTCATTTGGGTTGGCTACCAATCTTTACTCATTTTTTTAAATTTTTTGTTTCTCTTATCTCTAACAAAAAGAATTCCCTCATCGTTTATGAACTTCTATTTACCTTTCTTACCAACATCTTAACTTTTCTAATAATTATATGCTTTTGTAACTTATCAACTATTCTCCAATTAAGTTACTAATTAGTTTTGGGTTACAATCTCTGGTTTGACTAGCTTATTGGCTTTGTACCATCTAAACACGAAAGATTAGTAATTGCATATAATTGTTAGTAAAGTTAAGCCGCTGGTGCGAGAGGTAAATAAAAGTGAATAAGAGCATGGCAACACTATTTCAGCATGAGTTAACATGCCACATTAACATGTTAATGAAATAAATAAGATTAACTGTAGAATTTGTATTGAACTTTGATACCAGACCTTAGTCTCTCAATTCATGGGGAGGGTTGCACCATAACTTTTTCCTAATAACTTAATATGCAAGCTTGGCTTTAGAAATCCAAGTGTTTTTGAACAAATTAATCTTATGGCTGTAAATGATCAATAAGTCATAACAAAAAAGGTCTCGTAGTCGTGAAATGGGTCATGCAGATTACGACAGTTGAACCATCTCCATGCTTAAAAGCATATATCACAATCATATATCAAGGGAGGGTCCATAATTTTTGCCATGCATCGATCATCCTCTACCTTCTATATTAAGTCTTACATTAAATGATGCGTAAGTTACATCTTAGTATTTTGCGGAATTTCGGTAAATAAATTTCATGAATAGAAACCACCGCAAAACTTTTTAATTAAGACGAATATAAGGCATGATCAATTTAAACGGCAAATCGAATAAATTTTTTGTTACTAAGTATTATCTGTTATCCGCCCTAAGCCTCCGTAGCGTCACCGATTTGGTCCCCCTTGTAACTAGTTATTAGCTAATCTAAACAACAAGATGTTCAAGAAAATTCACCAATTTCAAAATTCTATAATAATAATAATAATAATAATAAGATGATTCTAGAAGATTAGAAACTCCCCAAGTAATAGGCAAATATGCTCTTGCCCACAAGCGGTATGAATGCCATCATGGTGAACATGTAGATACGGGCCCATTGATTTGTATTATTTAATTACAAATTAAATACAATATTAAACAAGCTTCGTGTAGTTATAATTACTACCTCCGTGGAGAAATAAATAAATAAATATATGTCTTTATATGAAAGCAAAGCAAAGCCGCTCGACTGGTCCCGCCCTCCAATTCGGACCACGATGATCCGCCAGTGACCGCCAGTGGCCAAGTCTTTGCGCTCATCCTTCTTAGTTCTTCCTTAATCAGTCGTCATATTTGAAACTTTCTCTTCTTTTTCTTTGCTTTATTTATCACTATTATCGTATAAAAGAAGTGAGGAGACGCGTGCACAAAACGGTGGACCATTCGAAGAGAACATGGGGCCATAAGAGGGCGCCTAAAAAATCAAGGAAAAAAATTAAATTAAACGAAGGTTAATAAAACCTTTTGATTGTTCAAATATGTGTGGTGGCCACACATAGCTGTACGCCCCATTTTTTTTTTAAATTTTCCCATTTTAAAAAATTATATATGAGTAGGAAATTTGGGGTGGTTTGGACAATCATTCGGATTTGGTCCAAAAACATGTGAGTTGAAAGCGAATTAAAGAGGAAAAGAGGGGAAACAGATTGTCTGCATACTTTATGGATGTTTTCTTTAGCTCATTTAGAAAAGCTAATTTGGCTTTGATGTGCAATTCAAGAATCCAACGAAATGCGCGCCTAATTCCAAACGAAATTAACACGTCGAAATATCTATCAAGTATATTTAAAAAGAAAGATAGCATAGTTATTGTTTTCAGAAAAAAATATTTCATGACATCCCACTTATAAGTTTTCGAATCCAAACATTCTTTTCCTGCATTTTTTTTTATCATATTAGTGGCTCAATCTTAGGATAGTTTCCAAACAATCCTAAAGGCTACAATGTTAGGAAAGGATATCTAAATAAAAGTAATAAGCAGCTAATTAAACTAAGCCTAGGATTGAAGGAGTCCATCTATACCTAGATATAAGGATCTGAAAAGACATACGGATTCATGAATAGATGCTTCAAGAAAAGCAAAAGCAATTTGAAGGGACAAAGCACAGCAAAAGTTGACAAGCATCCCCTCGAAAAGGACGGACATGCCGATTGTCACCATCACCAACTCAAAGCAATCGAATAACAACAAGATTCCGTGGTAAACATGTTTCTATATTTTAGATTATGTTCATATTGATTTGAGATTTCATGGATAATGTGAATGAATCTTTTGTTGGAAATGAGAAGCAGATGAAGAATTGAGGTGATTTAGGTATGGTTGGGCGGTGCAGCCCTAGACCACTCGTCGCATGATCTTGGAAAAATAGACCAAGAAAGGCTAGTGATTTTGATGACCTAGTTTAGTCTGTATTTTATGAATTTTTGTTGCTTTCCCATTTTCGTCGAGATGAAGATGACGAGAGTGTGATCGTGCAAATGGAATTTGACACACCACTTTCATCACTTGCAACCTTAGGACGGCTATGACCAAATCTCGAGATATATAGTCTACAAGAATTTGTATTTATATTAGTGAGCCAATTATTCGAGCTATATATACTAATTAGACCTGTTAAACGGGTGGGTCGGGTCGGGTCATAAATGATTCGACCCAAATTGACCCATTAACCCGTTTATGACTCATTTATTCGTAGTGTAAATATCCTGATCCATACCCAACCCGATTCATATTCATATCCGACCCGACCCATATTGGTAAAACACTTTTATATTTAACATAATCTAGGAATACTTGTTTCTTATGATTTTTTTTAAAATTTTTAATTTTTTTAAATTAAGGTTATGTTTGTTTTGCAAAAAATGCGACATTTCTAGAAAATATTTTCTATAAAGTTATTATCCAAGAAAATAAAAAAAAATTATGACGTTTGGCTGAAATCTGAAAATAAACTAGAAAATATTTTTCGATATTTGTTATATAAAATCTGATTTGATTTTACTTTGTGCATTCATTTTAATAAAATTAATATTTTTTTATTTTTAAATCGATTTTTTAATTATTTTCTTTTTCCTTTATTTTTGGCCAATCGTCGGCCGCCGTGGCCAGCGACCGACCACAGGTGAGGACGAGCTCGCCGGAGGCCGGCGAAGCTCGTTCTCGCCGATCTGGTGAGGCCTCGGCCTCACCGACCTTAGGTGAGGCTCCAGCTCGCCCGATTCCGGCGAGCCGAGCCTTGCCAACATTTGGCGAGGCTCCACCTCGCCAGATCCGGCGAGCTCGAGTCTCACTAACCTCGGGCGAGGCTCCACCTTGCCAGATCCACGCGAGGTCGAGCTCGCTCGAGGCCGGCGAGCTCGAGTCTCGCCAGATCGGCGAGGCTGGAGCCTCGCCACAAGTCGGCGAAGCCTCGGCCTTGCCAATATCGGGCGAGCCTCAAGGTCGCTGGAATCGGGCGAGCTCGAGGCTCGCCAGATCGGCGAGGTCGAGCTTCGTTGGCCTCCGGCGAGGTCATCTCGCCCCGGTGGCCGGTCGCAGTGGCCGACCACCGGCAGAAATATAAAAAGAAAAAAGAAAAAGAAAGAAGAGAAAAGAAAAATAAAAGAGAAAGAGAAAAAATAAAAATAATTAAATTTTGATTTTTTTAAAGCATTTTTATAAAAAGGGAGAGAGTGTGTGGATGGGTCTAGTGGGTGGGTTGGACATGGGTTCCAAACTTAATCTATTTAGACCCATTTATCTTTAAGCTTTAAAATTTAAAACCCATTTAAGGTTGACTCTTTAAAATTAAAGTGACCCATTTTGACACCTCTAATACTAATTTAACAAAACCAAAAGGTGATTGAAAGCATATTAAGAAAATTAGTAGGGGAAATTTCAAATAAAGATATAAAGTATGATGGTTTCTTTAAAAGAGGATTCGGAGTGAACATTGTCTCAAATAATATCTTGAAATAGCCAACCCAGTTTGAAATAAGGTTTCCAACTCACCAGTCAGCTAAATCTTTGCCAACCAGCGAGCCTATGCATCTTTAATACAATATGCATTAATGTTCACCCAACACCAATATCATCTTTTCCTAAATTTACCTACAATACTATGATCTAGTTAGCGTTTGCAAGATTATGAATCAATGAAACCTATACCCTATCAATAAGATAGACTCACACCGGGAGAAAATTTAAAAGTTACCTGGAATGGGGAACCTTTTGATTTGACTTTAGCTCCGGTGCAAAAACTCGTCATATTTGGTAACTTACTCAATTTCATATGACATATATTAGAAAACTCAATTATGTCATCGGTAGCAACGATATCTTCTCCTCTTTATCTGTGACAATAGCACCCATTGAGTCACGTTTTCATATTTTCATATCTTCCAGCTATACAAGTTTTGCATCTATGAAAGAAGCCACAGGTTTTTCAATTGGTCACACTTTTTTGACACTCACATCTTTCAATTTGCTAAAGCACTATGGTGCGATAGGGCCATGACATATCTTTTCCACATTAATAAGATTTTCGAGGTACAAACACTCTAAAATCATAAAAGTAGTGAGAGGGAGGCCAATGGATGAATTTGCAAGGTAGATGCTTGAGGGGTTGTTGCGAACGTCAAGATGCTTCAGTTCTCGAAATATATGGGTGCACAAGTTTTCTTCTTGAAATCTCTAAACCCGTCCAAATGCATGTATTCACTTTTCTGCAGAGTTTCCTAAACTCATTATCTTGAAAAAATGTTATTGCACAGTTTCAAATTGAGCTCCTTGGTTCTCAAACTTTTAGATCCCCTCCCGTAAACATTTTATATTGCGATCCAAAATCTGATCAAGTCCCCAAATCACAGGTCATCTTCCTCCAAGAGTATGATGCGATCACTAATCGATATTTTCAAGGGCGGTTAGCTTTGTTATACTGTAGCATTACATGATTCTGAAAATATATCATCCTCCCCATCCATCAATCGAAACCTCTTCTTGCAATGAGGATAGTTCAAGTCCGGCAATTTACAATCTTAGATGGCACACATGGAGGCAAACACAAATGAATTTTTTTTGTATTTCAATGTATTGATTACGATATGGAACACCACCTCGAGTTAAAATAATTTTCAAGTTCTTGAAGCAGAGAGACTAGAGACTATATGCTCTGCGCTCAGAACAATCGAGAATGTCATTAGTATCTCTCATGCTCTCTCCTTTTTAAGTAACGTTACATCTATTAAAAATTTTATTCACATTTTGTAACACTAGATGACTCGATCCGAAAATTTCAGCGATACCGATCGACTAAATATTTTAATACATGATTCGAAAGATAGCCCCTAGTGAAAGTATCAAATTATTTTCGCACGGCTTCTTCCTCTAAAGGTGGTAAACGCATAAAAATAAAGGCATCTCTTTTTATGATAAATTGTTTGCGCATGACCTAACCAAGGAAGCATCTTTGAGGGGGGGAAAAAAGGGGAAAAAAAAAGAAAAAAAAGACTTCGAATTATGAAAGAAGCACCGGCAATGGCATCATCAGTTGGGCCCCCCGCGCACACTTTTACTTTAAGACTGGCCACCAATTTAGGGGCATGGCTGGTGGGCCCACCCATGACCCCACCCCTGTTTTTATTTTCATCGATTATAATATTTAAATTTCGTCGTTTAATTTTTGGCCTTAAAAGGTAGAAATTTTTGGCCGAGACTAAGGGCTTGCGAAGAGATTAGGGTGATAAGATGACCGAGATTTACTATGATCATGCCTTGCATCGACGGCCAAAATGTTCTTCCAAACCCCGAGCGTTCTTGAGATCAAGATATGATTAAATTACGAATGATTATTCACAGCACAAGCGTCTAAACCGTGCTATTTTTCTTAATCCATAGGAAAAAATGTGATGGGCTCTTTGGAAAAGTACTGCCTATAGTTAGATTATATAGCCCCCCCCCCCCCCCCCCACAAAAAAAAAAGAGAGAAGAATTGTCAAGATTATATATAAATGTATAGGTATTTCTGATGTATTTTCTACTACAGTAAAAATAGGGAAGGCAGCTGTGAGATCTAGAGAATTTTAATGCTTACTTAACTTTGTCAAAAGTGGCTTAGATGATGCTGCCGAGACATTCTTTTTAAGTTTTTCCCCTGTCAAAAGATGACTTCTCCTCTCTGTTTCTCCGTCTGACTGCTCTGTCTCCTTCCTCATCCTCCTTGAAAAACCATTCACATCTCTCTCTCTGTCTCTCAACACCATCTTCTCTGCAAAAGCTCTGTATTACAATCCTCTCTCTCTCTCTCTCTCTCTCTCTCTCTCTCTGTAGTCTGTACAGTACATATTGATCGTCATCTCCAATGGCAGCCAACAAGTTTGCGACCATGGTTCACAGGAACACCAACAAGATGACGCTCATTCTGATCTACGCCATCCTTGAATGGACCCTGATCAGCCTCCTCCTCCTCAACTCTCTCTTCTCTTACATCATCGTCCGATTCGCCGATTACTTCGGCCTCAAGAGGCCCTGCCTCTTGTGTTCCAGGCTCGATCATCTGTTCGAGCCCGGCAAGACCAAGCTCCATCACAGAGGCCTTGTCTGCGAGAGCCACGCCAGCGAAATCTCCAGGCTGGTCTACTGCTGCAATCACCAGAAGTTAGTAGAGCTCCAAGACATGTGCGAGGATTGCTCGTCCTCTTTGCAAATCGGCCCGACTAAGAATGATGATGATGAGAAGGTGAAGTGTTGTTGCTGCTGTGGAGCGGGCGTGGAGAAGAAATCCCACTTCTCTCCCTGTGCTTCAATCAAGTCTTGTTCCGATAATCTTGATGATACCCAAAAGGGATATTTTGTTACAGAGGCAGAGGATGGTGAGGATGGAGATTTTGGGAGCGGATCGGAGTTGTTTGTGAAGGAAGGCACTCAGGGGATTGAAGAAACTGCCAGATTTGTGGTGGTTTCTGAAGATTGTCAAGTTTATGGGAATGTTAAGGTGGAGCCAGAGGAGGAGGAGGACAAGTCTTCGTCGCCTTCATCAGAATCCGGTGTCAAGGAAATGGTGGAGAATGATGATGGGAAGGTCGAACTGGTCGCTGAGAAGGAGTGCGAAGTCATTGCCGAGGATGATAGGAATGTGTTCATTGTTGAGAGGCATGTGTCTGATGAGACAGATCAGAGCATGCTTCAGTTCGGTGGCGGAAAAGGCCAATCGGCGGCCATCACCGAGCTCTCGTCTCGCCACTTGGAGTTTGTGGAGGTTTCTGAATATTGTCAAGCATATGGGGATGTTAAGGTGGAGCCAAAGGAGGAGGAGAACAAGCGTTCATCGCCTTCGTTAGAGTCTGGTATCAAAGAAATGGTGGAGAATGAGGATGGGAAGGTCGAAATGGAGATTGAGAAGGAGCGCCGAGTCATTACTGAGGATGATAGAAATGTTTTCATTGTTGACAGCCATGTGTCTTATGAGACTGATCGGAGCATGCTTCATATCCGTCGCAGAAAAGGCCAATCAAAGGTTGGCACTGAGCTCTCGTCTCACCATTTGGAGTTTTACATCGGAAACAATGACTGTGAGTTGATTCCGGTGGAACTGAAAGGGCTGTACACAATCAGAGAGGAAGATCATGAAAACTGTGAACAACAGGATGTCATTTTGGACTTCTGCTCCTCTCCTGGGAAGCAGATTGAGGTTGTGGAAAATAAGATTAAGGGCAATTCGGTTGAGAGTGAAAGTTTGATGTTAGAATTCGAAACCAAGGAGCTCAAAAAGATCGATGCTTCCGAAGCTGCAGAATTGGATGAGAATGTCTCAAATCATAAACAAGAAAAGGAAAGCATCCAGCAAGTTGCTGTTACTCAAGCAACCGGGACTTTCGGGGTGGGAAGTGAGGAAGTTCTTCAAGGAACTGCAGAAACGGCTGGAGGATTCGAAAGTTCAGATTTTCACCCAGGTAATTGTTATATTCTAAATAGAACTCGATAGTTTTACTTCAGTGAAATTTGAATGCGAAAATTGAGAATGATTCACGACATATGTAGGAGCCGAAGAGGAGTGTAATTCACAGAACGATGAGACCGATGCAGAGATTTCAATCGGGACGGAGATTCCTGATCAAGAAACAGTCGATGAGATTCATACTGAAGAATCATTCCATTCGTTTCGGTGCACACAGGAAGATCCTTCTACTAGATATGACATTCTCAGTGCTGATTTCGATCACGGTAAGCTTTAAGATTATTTTGCCAAAATGAAGGACTTTGCAAATGGCTCTTCATTTGTTGTTAAGTCTCATACCATTTTTCCCTTGTGGGTTATAGGGTTCATGCAAACTGACGGAAATATCGAATTCCAAACTGTCTCGCTTGGAGCGAGTGAGCAAGAAGATAATGGTCAATTACGATCGTGTATGGAGAGTAATGAGAATATTGAAGATGAGAAAATGCCGGATACACCCACTTCCATTGATAGCCTGCATAGGGGATTACTACTTCTGGACAGGAGAGACTCAGGAACGGAAGATTCTATAGAGTCGTTGGACGGGAGTGTGATCAGTGATATTGAAGGTGGTGAAGGAACTCTCACCGTTGAGAAGCTGAAATCGGCATTGAGATCTGAAAGGAAGGCCTTACATGCATTATATGCAGAACTTGAAGAAGAGAGGAGCGCTTCTGCTGTTGCGGCGAGCCAAACCATGGCGATGATCAACCGCCTCCAGGAAGAGAAGGCCGCGATGCAAATGGAGGCCTTGCAGTATCAGAGAATGATGGAAGAGCAATCCGAGTACGATCAAGAAGCATTGCAGCTTCTGAATGATCTTATGGTGAAGCGAGAAAAGGAGAAGGAGCAATTGGAACAGGAGCTCGAGATCTATCGCCAGAAGGTCGAGGAGTACAAGGCCAAGGAACATATGATGATTGTGAGAAGACAACGAACTTCATCTGCATCTTGTAGCAATTCTGAGGACGGTGATGGGTTATCAGTCGATTTGAATGGTGAGGCGAAGGAGGAGGATGGCCTTTATGGTGACCGAGACGGAAGACATGAGAAGACCCCAAGCGATGCAGTTGTGTATCTGGACGAGTCATTGGAGGACTTTGAGGAAGAGAGGCTGTACATTCTAGAGCAGCTCAAGGCTTTGGAAGAGAAGCTTTTCGGCATAAGCTATGAAGAAGGACAACGTTTTGAGGACGTGAAGCCAATGATCAGTCATTCCTACAAGGAAAACGGCAATGGCCACAGCGATCACTTGTCGAATGGCGAAGCTAATGGGAATGGAAATGGACATTCCAAAATGAATGGAAATCACCAGGAACACAGGGGACTCGGGGGCCCTAAGGCGAAGAGGCTGCTTCCTCTTTTTGATGCGGTTGGTGCAGAAACAGAATTAGATGGTGAGCTGTGCGGGGACGGACACCGAGCGGAGGACAAGAGGCTTGCGATCGAGGAAGAAGTAGACCAAGTATATGAGAGATTGCAGGCTCTTGAAGCTGACAGGGAGTTCCTAAAGCATTGCATTAACTCATTGAGGAAGGGCGATAAAGGATTGCATCTTCTCCAAGAGATCTTGCAACATCTTCGCGATTTAAGGACCGTCGAGCACCGAGTTAGGGACATGACCGACGGCATAATGCAGTGAAATTTGTTGCAGATGCTGCAACCTAGAAGTCAAGGTGGAGCTCTTGAATCAAATAATCACTTTTGATTAATCATTAGTCTTTAATCCTAAATTTGATATAATGTCAGGTCAGCGTATCAATCATTATCAAATTTCACCTGAAAATTTGCAGATTATGCTATTGGAGTCCATCAGCCGCAAAAAAATCTAAGCAAAATACCAGCGGCCCAGCAGCATTCGGGCAACACCGGACACCGCGGCGAAGTACATTTCATGAACAAATTTTAAGGGATGCACCTTCAGGGAGAGGGAGGCCCCTGGTCCTGGTCTATTTGGTCTCATCTTGGTGGACAATGAGGAAAGAGTCTACCTTCATGTTTTTGACTTTCTTTTTTGTTCTTACTAAAAGCCCGAGTTTTATTTTCTGGGTTATGCCTACCAACACTTTTTGTGCAAAAGGGTGATGGTGGGTGTTATGTGCATGTAGGCTAGTGTGGGGGATGAAACACCCTGTCATTTGGAGTTCTTTTTTCTTCTTCTTCTTCTCTGCTGTCCTTTTTTGTTGTAATGTTATAGATCTGTCATTTGGAGGTTGTGATAGTAGGCGTGGCTTGCATAGCTGGAGAGATCCAACCAAGATTCCAGTGCCAGTTAGGAAGTTTTAGAAATAGGACACTCTTCTTTGGTTCATTCCTTTATGGCCTTCATCTGCTGGGAAGCTAGGGGAAAAGTAAAATCACCCCCCTATCTTCTCATCATTGCATCAGTTCCATCACATGAGGGGTTGGTTTTTTAGTTATTCTGAGGAGCTTATGAAGTTGACTCTACTTGTGTACCGCTGTGTACTCATATCATCTGTAAGTATGTAATGGTGTGTGTGTTTTTTCCCTTTTGTTTTTTACTGTCTTGGAGTCTACCTACTTGTCCTGTATATTCTTCGGTTGTAAGTTTCTGAGGACATGAAGACTCGTCCAAAAAGATTATCATTAATTATTCAGAGGAAGCAAGCATTGCTGTCTGTCAATGTGGATTATGCTTTAAGCATAAAACAACTCTTGGTTGGTGTAGAAAAAAACAACAATCAAGTACGGTGGAACCATCCTCTCGTGAACAGATATCAAGGATAAGGAAAGCAACAGCATTCAGCTCAGATAAAAGAAAAAAGCACAAGAATATGCACCTATAAACCCAGTTGTACATGTTTTTTATGTACATCATCTTAAAGATATATATAATTATGGATAATGTACTCCGACTTACGATTGATCAATTTTATTAGACTTGATTCATGAAATTTTTCAATCTTTTAATTAAGGTATAGCCAAAGAGAGTAAATTTGTTGGCCGCCTCTTTGCACCCTTTTTCAACTGTCAAAGCTCGTCTTTTGGCCTCAAAAATATAATGGCTGCAGTCGCGGGATACCTACCTACTCATGATCTAGAGATGCTCGGAGGTCATCAAGCATAGGCTAGGTCATAGGCTAGGTCAACCTTTAACTTTAAGGACTCCTCCCTGAGCATTTCTAAAATTGAAAAGACAGCAGAGATGATGGATTGATATTAATATCTTTAAGTCCTTCGGCAAAGTAATTTATTGGCATGACCTTTTAAACCAGTTCTCCCTCGACGTGTGGATGTGGGTACGCATTGAAGATAGAAGATATTGATTTTATATCTATATCGTATTTTGGTAAGTATGCAAAGAAACGCGTACGCAGCATAAAAATCCAATATCTGTGAGTCAAGAAGAGATTCTGATTTTTTTTTAAAGATTATGAGATAAATATAAAAAATGATGATTTTATTTCTATTGACAATATCTGTGACTATGTGTCAATAGAAATGAAACCATGTTTGATTTCAAAGGTTCTCACTGTCCAATACAAGTAATCTTGGATTCATTAGTATCTAGGTAGTTTGATTCAAGTAAACACATTAATTGGGTTCCTATAGTGTTCTTCAGCATAGAGCAGTTGCGTTTGATTCGGTTTTGGAGGTACGTTATTTCCCCAAGGATCTTTGAATTTCCCCAAGGATCTTTGAATGGAGGTGGATTTGCAGAAAGCAAATGGCGTTTGGTTGATGTACTTTTTGTGTAAAGCAACTTTGAAGTCAAAAAAAAAAAAGAAAAAAAACAAAAGAGAAAAGAGAGGGCGAGCAAAGGGACTCTGGGCAAACTTTCGGGAGCAACTGTCAGCCAGGTGAGCATCGACCGACGGCCCTTATTGCAGCAAATCTCATCGCAACCCTTGTCGAAGCTTAACAAAAGCACCGGGCGACAGAGGTCGACAAAGCTTGGCAAAGCTTAAGTGAGGCCCATCACCAAGATCGCGACCCCAGGCGAGGGTTGTTGAGGTCGAGTGACCCCAGGGGACGAGCTGTTGGGGTTGTGCAACCTTATGCGAGGAGACGCCAAGGTTGCACGACCTTGAGCTTTTCGGATCTGGCCTTGATGGTCGGCGCAACTTGAGGCGTGGGCCATTGAGTTTACGCGACCTTAGGCGAGCTGAATATGGACTCCAGTGGTGCGCGAGCCAAGTGGCAAATCTAGGACTCTGATATTGTGCGATCCAGACAACAGGTCGCCGAGGCCGCACAACCCTAGGCGATGCGATGCTAGTGTCATGCGACCTTAGGCGACCCCAGGCCGGCATCCATCCAACTCTAAATAAGATGAATGATTCCGAAGGAAAGACAGATAAAATTAAGCCTAATTCCGAAAAAAAAGCCCTAAATTTCCTCAAAAAAAAGTTCGAGCCATAATCGTCACTCAAGGTGAAGTTTGTGTTTTTTTTTAAATTAGCTCCAATTAAATATAAGTGGGGGCAATTTTGGAAGGAAAAAATTAATCAAGTCCATTACTTTCCAGATCTTCGAAATCCATTGAATTTGTATATCTTCATTTTGGGCGAATTTGTGTTCAATTTTATTCGATCCGAAAAACCCAAAATCCAGATCACATAAAGCCTAATCCCACTCGTCCATAATACCATGATGGATATTTTAAACATTGAAAATGTAACATATGCCAGCCTAGACAAGCTAGTGGTTACAATACGTCGAAGTTGGATTTTCGAGGAGATAAATCACGAGAAATCCAATTCGAATTTGAAGATCGAAATCTATAGTATTAGGTACACATGTGACTAATGATGAAAGAAGGAACATGGGATCGATAAAGCATATTTGTGATTGTGGGGGTTCCCTTTTTCCTTGTTTTTGCCGAAACATTTCACTACGAGGTCAATTAAATTCGGTAAAACGAAGGAAAGAAACATTTCAAATTTCGATTTGAGTGTGACATCTCTAGATAACAAATAACTCTTCATCGATTATTAACTCTTAAATTTAAATTTCTTGCTCTTAACGTACTAGAGGCGAAGAACCGACGAGGTCCAATATGCAAAAACTGACCCCAAATGTGCAATATTTGACTAAAAAAAAATCAAGTCACCTAACTGAAGATGTCCTAACAGGATCCTCCACGTGCAATTAGCAAAGTCCCACGTTGTCATTTCAAAGCCCCTCGGCACCTTCTGGGTACGAGGGGCAGCTAAGGACAGCAAGAGTTGGCACTAATCATTCTTCATTGTTGGATCACTTTCGGCGATGCTTACTTGGAAAGGTTAATGATATAACCCAATTCGTGTTTTGTTTGTGTTTCGTTTGTTTATGTTTCTTTTTTCGTGAGAGTGGTATGACCCAATTGATCATCCTCCTGTGGCCAATTAATTAGTTCAACAATGTCTCTTCAAGAAAAGGGTGTTAGGTCTTGTGCTTTTATCATTGCGTCAAGCTGCTTTTACACGAGCCTAAACCACCTAAAGTTTTGCTTTCCAATCTAGGGTAATCGTTCCTCGTTGCGAGCTTGAAGTGTTGCGAAGGTAAACTTGAGTAATTTCAATGGTGTTTGAAAGCTTAAATGAAAAGAGCGCGGGCACATAGCCAAGATGATCGGAAGTTTAGAGCATGTAAACAACAAGAAGGGCACCTAGATGTAACTGATGTCTCTTTTGGAGTCGTAACATATCTAGTTCAAACCAACTTTGTTAAAAGCAAAATTAAGTTATTGGGCACGAGCCAATTACCTATATTGATTTCTTCCCTTGACTTTGGTATTTTATCTTTTTACTTAAATGGTATGGTGGTGATTGAGCCGGCTTCACTTAACTCGAACAATTCAATGTTGATTCTCTTTTCTACTTAAGCCTTTGTCCAAGAACCTAACAAATCCATCCTTTTCATTTGTGTGCCAATCACACTAGGCAAATAATTAATAAGTCAGGTATATAAGTACATGTATAAATACTTTAGAAATAGCATCTAAAATTGACACCCAGGACTTTAGATAGAATGGCCTCTTTGCATTGCAAGAAATGGATTTACTTCATTCTACATAAACAAAAAAAGAAAAATCCCACCTATGCGCCACCTAAGCAAATCAACAAATCTATATAGAGCAGATGTCAAAGCGGATGTCAAACGAGAGGATATAAGATGGCACGTCGACTTAAGAACGAGTTGAGGGCTGTGGATTTTAGACAATTTTGCTTATGTGGCAAGGGAGGAGTATATTGTGGATGCCGTGGGAGCATTGAGTTTTATTGATCAATTCTCAAGTTCAAATCAGATTTCGTCGATTAATTCAACTCAATCATTACTCTTGCAAGCAAAAACATAATTTAGCCATAGTGTGATTCAATGGGTCCAAATTTGAATAACTCGATTCTATGTGCTAGTTGTGGACTCATAAGACTAGTTATCGATTACATGGTTGCCGATCAACTATCAAGATATCGACTTTCAAGTTTGTTATTGATTTTGAGGTTACTCACTGACAATACTAGAGACTATTTTGGTCGATTTCTATCGCTGTATGTCGATCTCCCTAGGTGTTTATTCGACTGCCAAGACCGGTGAGCGTATTTGGAGATTCGAGTCAAGTTACAATGCACATAAATCTTAGTTAAATGCATTTACTCCTAATTATAAGCATCATACTACTTAGTTTTTATGAGTATTTATTATGATGAAGAGTCTTAATATGTGAATACTCCGAGAGTTATATCATTTTTTAGGATGCTATGAGTGTGTTCTTTTGTTTAGTAGAGTCCCTCTATAAAAAGTACTCTATAGAAATAGGTGTAATCTCATTTGTATGACAGATGACCTGAATTTGAATTTTAGTGAGATTTTTCTCAAGTGAATGAAATTCTTATCCCAATTCTTTATCCAAATTTCTTTGTTAGTGAACAAAAAAAGTCATTTATCCTTAGCTAGTGGCTTTCCTTTAGATCTTGATGGTGAACTTCTCCTTTGTTAGTGGTGTTACTTTAGGCTTTGATGGTGAACTTCATAAGCTCTGATATTTATCCTTGACAAGTGGCGTGTCCTTTATGCCATGGTGGTGATCATCATCTACTAGTAATCCCATCAAAACACATTCCCATTACACATCCGTGGATTGGCAAACACGAGAATAATTCAAGCGGGCAGATTATGAACGCATTCTCTATGCACAATATGCCTTTTATGACTTGTGGACATGCATTGCTTCGCCGGATGAGGTGTTTACCGTCCTTAATGTCACTTGGCATTAACAAAGCTCGGATTGGGAGCATAAAAAGGTGATTAACTTCCTTTTACATTATGCCCCAAAGACATGTTGCAATATTTTGTCGTACAAACCACTTCTTAGAGTGTGCAAGGGAGGAAAGCGAAGAGGACACCTACCGAACCATGTCATGAAATTGGGAAAAAGGATACTTTATAATGGCGCTCACTTTATTGCAACAAATTTTCGATAGATTACTTAAGTGCCACTTTGGTAAAAGAACGATCACTTAACGTGGCAATATTTAAACCTATTATTCCAATCGACATGCCTACTAGCGCTCTATGTCGGCATCTATGTTAGAGTAATTAAATATTAAATCATGCATTTATCAAGTAATTTAAGCTTTTAAAATAGTTGACAGTGACCCTACCAAATCTCACATGGTATCAGAGCAAGATGTCCTAAGTTCAAATCGACCCCTATTTATTTTCTTAGTTACATATTTTCATGCTTACTCCAAAGTCTAGCTTACACGTGAGAGAGAGTGTTAAAATATTTAAATATTAAAACATGTCTTCATCTAAAAAGTTTTTAGAATAATTAGAGTGGTCCCACAAAAATCTCACAACTCCAAACATTGTTGCTAAAAATGTTTGCCCTGAATTTCAACCCTAATTTGGACAAAATCGAGCCATTTCCCCTCTTGTTCAAACCCTAATTCGGACCAAGGCAATTTGGGGCAAATCAAATCGCAATTTGCAACAAAGAACGATGCCATCACTATAAAAAAACTAGATTTTTGCCACGAAAATTTGCGACGAAAAAATTTTCGTTGCAAATTTGCGACAAATTTTCCAACGAAAAGCAAAATTCGTTGGAAATTTCCAACGAAAAATTTTTGTCGCAAAATTCGTTGGAAATTTCCAACGAAAAAATTTTCGTTGGAAAATTCGTTGGAAATTTCCAACGAAAAAATTTTCGTCGCAAAATTCGTTAGAAATTTCCAACGAAAAAAAATTTGTTGGAAATTTCCAACGAATTTTCCAACGAATTTCAATTTTCCGGGAAATTTCTTTAGTGTGTACAATTTTCGTTGGAAAATTCTTTGGAAATTTCCAACGAATTTTCCAACGAATTACAAAAAAACCCACATTTTTCATATTCGTTGGAAATTTCCAACGAATTTTCCAACGAATTTCAATTTTCCGGGAAATTAATTCAGTGTGTACAATTTTCGTTGGAAAATTCGTTGGAAATTTCCAACGAATTTTTTTCGTTGGAAATTTTCAACGAATTTTCCAACGAATTACAAAAAAACCCGATAATGTTCGGCATTTTTTATATTCGTTGGAAAATTCGTTGGAAATTTCCAACGAATTTTCCAACGAATTTCAATTTTCCGGGAAATTAATTCAGTGTGTACAATTTTCGTTGGAAAATTCGTTGGAAATTTCCAACGAATTTTTTTCGTTGGAAATTTCCAACGAATTTTCCAACGAATTACAAAAAAAACCCGATACTGTTCGGCATTTTTGATATTCGTTGGAAAATTCGTTGGAAATTTCCAACGAATTTTTCAACGAATTTCATTTTTCTGGGTAATTACTTCAGTGTGTACAATTTTCGTTGGAAAATTCGTTGGAAATTCCCAATTCTGGACAATTATTTTAGTGTGTACAATTTTCGTTGCAAAATTCGTGAGAAATTTCCCACGAATTTTGCAACGAAAACCCTACTTGTTCCTTATTCAATATTTTCGCGCTTATTATCCCCACAATTCTCAATTTCAACATTCACTCACTCACACACTCACTCTCTCTCTCTCTCTCTCTCTCTCTCTCTCTCTCTCTCTCTCTCTCTCTCTCTCTCTCTCTCTCTCTCTCTCTCCTTCGCCTTCACTTTCTCCCTCCGTTTCCCCCTCCGCCTCCCCCTCCGCCTCCTCCCCCGCCGGCCCCCCTCCTCCTTCGGCTCTGGCTCCGGCTCCGGCTCCGGCGCCACGAACACCAAGGCTCCGACGCCCCCGACGCCACCAAGCCTCGTCGCCGGCGAGGCTAGGAGACGACGACGGACTTGACGGGCGGCGACCCCGCCTGCTCCCGCCCCTGCTGCTGCTGCTTCTTCTTCATCTTCTTGTTCTGGGAAGAACAAGAAGAGGCACAACAGCCTCGCCGGCCATGAGGGCAAGCCTCGTCGTCGGCGAGGGCCGAGCTCGCCCAGATCTGGGCGAGCTCGGCCCTCGCCGACGACGAGGCTTGCCCTCGCCGGCCATGGCGAGGGCCGAGCTCGCCATGGCCGGCGAGCTCGAGCTCGCCCAGATCTGGGCGAGCTCGGCCCTCGCCGGCGACGAGGCTGGCCCTCGTCGGCCATGCCGAGGGCCGAGCTTGCCATGGCCGGCGAGCTCGGCCCTCGCCGGCGACGAGGCTGGCCCTCGCCGGCGGCGAGGGCTATTTTTCGACCAAAAAAAAAATTTCGACCAAAAAAAAAAATTTTCGATGGAAAAAAAATTTCCACAATTTTTCGACAAAAAAAAATTGTAGTTTCCAACGAAAAAAAATTTGTCGGAAAAAAAAGTTCGTTTCCAACGAATTTAGCCACGAGTTTTCCAATGAATTTTCCAACGAAAAAAAATTTGTCGCAAATTTCCAACGAAAATTGAAATTTTTCGTTGGAAAAATTTGCGACGACTTATTACCAACGAATTTTTTTTCGTTGGAAAATTCGTTGGATAATGTAGTGCATGAATGTAGCTAACACTAACGAAGAAGAAAGCCTCGTTATTGTGGCAAACGCCTGCAAGGTCGTGGAGTATTTAGAGCCAATGATGTCGCGAGACGTCCTCCACAAGTTCTCGGACAATCCATCCTTCGGCTTCAACTACTTGCAAAGCTCGATTTGGTCTCCGCTCCTCCCTCGCTCCCACCTCCTTATTGATTCCGACTACTTCGCCATTCCAAAGAATCTCTGCTTCGGATTTGCTCCACATAAGAAGAAGAAGAAGAAGAAGATCAATCTCTCGATGAGTAATAAGAATAAGATGATGAAGACGAAGAAGAAGTTGATTATAGAAATCTAAGTTAAGATTATCGAATTTCTATTGACAATTTTCCAATTTAGGATTCATTTGATTTGGGGGTTTTCCTTTGATACACTATATTCACTTCACATGCAGAATTATTTATTAATTTTTTATGTTACAGTGCAAGCGATATTCCGTCTCGATCTAGTAATCACTTGTATTTATCACTTTTTGGTTTACAAATCTGGTGGTGTGCTTTTGTACATCCCGACTAAGACACCTCCTCACACGATCTTGAGGGCGTCCTTCTCCACGTCGGTCTAACGCCTTCTATTTCTTTACTTATATTTTCCTCACCGATGTAAAAACTCTTTGGAAAATAACGTAATTGTTTACTTACCGAAAATCTCTTTGGTTTGGCCTTTCATTCATTCTGGGTAACTAATTCATTCAAAATTTCAATTTCTTTCCCATAGTATATATTAAGCACGAGGTAGCATGTCACGGATAAGGAATCTTACATCGAGTAATCCACGAAAGACAAAACATCTAAGATATCTAATTTGCTCATAAAGCGATCTTTAATTTTAAGTGAATATAGATGCGATTGGACATATTGACGTGGAATCCCTCTTCTTAAACTCTCCGAAATGAGTATTGAAACTTTGTCGTGCATCCAACAAGTGACGAGGACAAATGGAGTGAATAATGCTTATGTCGATGCAGATGGGCAAGATACATCAGTGGTTTTAAGACTTGGGCTTCCACATAACGTTCCCTCCCAAAATGAGGTCCGCATGTTCTAACGATTCACCGCCCTTCCGAATCTAAAGGGTTATTCAAATAAGAAGCGTGCTCGAACTGCTTGCTTAGAGCTTGGATTTGAATTATCACATTCGCGCATTTTCTTGAGAAGCCTCTTGAGCACAGAGCTACACCATCTCTAATAATTACCTAGTGTCTGCATATCAATTTATAACCATCCTATCTAAATGGATTTCATCGGGTATTGGTTATAAAGTGCCAAAAACATACAAACACTTAGAAAAGGGCCTAATTCCCTAAAAAAAATTTCAAACTTTAGGTTTAGTCCTAATTCTGCCTACAAAGTGTTTTTTATCTAAAAAAATCCCAACTTTAGGTCTAGTCTCAAATTTACCCTAAACTTTTTTTATCTAAAAAAAATCACCTACTTTAACTATAGTCCTAGTCTCAAATTTACCCTAAACTTTTTTTTATCTAAAAAAAATCACCTACTTTAACTATAGTCCTAAATTTGCCCTTGTAAGCCCTCGGTCGAAAAATCGTCCTTAGTCATCCATAATTTTCATATCAAAGAACGGCTCCCTTTGGAGATAAGTTTCCATGTTACCATGCTGATGACGTGGGGATGACACATTGAATAACTAGAGGAGATTTTTGGACAGAAGGCTAATGGGGACAAATTTGAGACTAGAGTTAAAGTTGGAGATTTTTTTAGATAAAGAAAGTTAGAGGCAAATTAGGGACTAGAGTTAAAAGTTGGTGATTTTTTCCTAGACAAAAAAAAAAATTGAAGTAGACTTGAAACTAGACCTAAAGTTTTGGTTTTTTTTAGAGAATTAGATGCTTCAAGAAGTTTATACATGAACGATTGATCAACTCATTTTTATCCATAAGTCCATGAATTTTTCGAAGAACGGTCCCATTGGAAGTTATAAAAAACCCTAGGTTACATTTGATAGCTAGGATAAAAATCGGTATGGGATAAAATTTATCATATCTCGTATTTGATTCCTACCTAAGATAGAATAAAGTCTGATATGATGAGAATGTAGCCCGAATAAAAAGATCCAATGGGGGAGATGGGATAAATATGGATATGATTTATTATATTTAGCATTTGTTGGCTAATTTGTCTCGTCGATGTTGTTATAGTCTATTTACATTTCTTGTCATTATCGAACTTGTTTAAGATGTAGAGCATACAATGAATAGATTGATAGAGATTATCTCCGTTTGTGCATTTGTGATTTTCTTTACCAGTGAATCATGAAAAATTCTTACCATTTCCGTTACTTTGTGCATTTTCAGGTTTATTTATATCGATATACTATTTATGGGTGAGTAAAAAGATTTGCCCGGACAGGACCGAATTGGTCGGTTTTGGGCAATTTTTGGGGTCATCGATCCGGTTTATTGTTCCATAAAATTGGAACCAATGAATTTCAATCCACTTCTCGGTTTGAGGTATGGAGCCGCTCGCCTGGACCACCCGGACTGGATCGGTTTTTTTTTTAATTTTTTAGTTTCTTAAAAGTTTGTAAAGAAACCCTAATTTATCTCCTTTCATAAATAAAGGCCCTTCAAGGCTAGAGCTACTACGTTTACTTATGCATATGAGTAAAATGACAAGAACAAATAAAAACACAACAATAGTTGCTCATTCCAACCAAATTTTGCCACAAATTGATTTTTTTTTTTGTGAAACCTACAATGTTACGCGTAACTCATTAATTGTAAAACTCATTAATTATCAATAACATCTTTAATTTCATCTTGAATATTAATCAAAAATAAATAAAAAAAAGTGAATATGCCACCGGTTCCATTGGCCCACCCAAGAATTGGATTAGACCAGTTAGGCTGCGTATGACAATCATTCTGTGTCCGGGAACAGATTATGATTAGAAATGATTTTTTTTTATTCTGTGCTCGAAAACTGATTCTAAGCATTTGAAGGCATTTAGTAACGTCCCAAAATTTCTATTCATGAAATAGTAAAAGAACAGAAATATGTGTGGTAATGACATAAAATTTCTTTTTATTAATAATATTTTAATAACATTTTAAATATTTTAATATTTCTTGCTTTTCTTTTTTTCTTCTCCTCCTTCTTGGCCATGACTGGTAAAATATTTTTTAATTAATAATACTTTTATTAAAAATAATTTTTTTTATTTTTTTGGCCATGGATGGTAAAAAATTTTCTTATAAATAGTTTTTTAAATATATTTTTCTAAAAAATATTTTTATTGAAAATATTTTTTTCTTTTTTTTCACCATGGCCTGGTCGCTGGCCATGGCCGATAAAATTTTTTTTATAAATATTTTTTTATTAATAATATTTTAATAAAAAATATTTTTATTGAAAATATTTTTTTTTATTTTTTTTGCCATGGCCTGGTCGCTGGCCATGGCCGGTAAAATATTTTTTTTATAAATAATATTTTTATTAATAATATTTTGATAAAAATATTTTTATTGAAAATTTTTTTTTCTCTATGGCATGGTCGCTGGACATGGCCGGTAAAATTTTTTTATTAATAATATTTTTTTATTAATAATAGTTTTTATTAAAATATTTTAATCTCGCCAGATACGGCGAGGGTGGCCCTCGCGCCGGACATTAGAAGCTATATTAAAAACCAAGAAAAAGAAGAAGAAAAAAAACTGATTCTCATTTTTGTTCGTATAATCAAGAAGCTACTTTTTTTTTATTCTTGATTCTGCTCCAAAACTGATTCTGGGTACAAATTTGCAAGAATTTGTGCCTAGAATCTTTACCAAAAAAAAATTTGTGCCTAGAATAAAAAAATTAAATAAACAGATTTCTATTTCCAAACTGATTCTGAGAACAAAAGAACAGAATCAAACACTATTTGGCAAGTTGCCATGCGCAGCCTTAGTCGCTCTGGTCCAATTCCCTATACCAAAACTAGGAACCGGATTGTCTAGGAACCGATCACTCTTAATGCCGTTCATATCAAATAATGTATATGATAATATATGAAAATATCCGGCTCTATTACTGTGTTCACTAAACAGTGAATAAGATATAGCAAAATCTCTAGATTTTATATCTTGTTATATTCAATTCTATATTGTCTAGTAATCTAGGCGATTAAATGCATTCTAAAAGACGAGTCTAAGTAGGAGGGTCAAAGCACTTACTCCCTAAAGATTAATTCTACTGGGTCCCATGCCACGCGCTGAACTCATCGAACAAAAATGAAAGGGACGAGAAAAAACCCTGGGATTCAGACGGAGGATCCTGCAAAAACCAGCAGAAAACTTCCTCGACTTTGACTGACGTAACTCCTCTTGCATTTTAGTAGGCCAACCATCCGTCTCCTCCGCCACCCTGCAAAGAGAAACGAAGTCAAACTTGGCATCCCCCGGACCAAATGACATTATAAAATATGGTCAGACCGGCGCCTAATCTTCATTATAATAAGAATGACCAAGCAGTGCTGTCACATCACATTCAAAAGATATTGCAACACTTAACGCGTAAATTCACATGTATGATTTTTCATAAATTGGAATGATATTGTAAAAGTATTAATGAGAAAAAAAAACTCTTGTTGAGCTAAAACAAACATGCTTGATCATGTACTTCCACAATCTCGTCTCATCAGGTAGCAGTGTAAAAAAAAAATAGTTCTCCTAAGTTTGGTAATAGAAACCCAAAACAACTTGACGTTGGACCATTGAAGACGAACACAATTAGGAGGAAATATGATCAATCCAAGACTTCGAAACTTGTAAAGGTCACTCATTACGAACAATCGGAACTTTGCCATCTGAGAACCGAAAGGAAAGTGGATTTCTGACTATCATCATGCTGATACAACATACCATTCGTTTATCAAAGATTCCAAATATCTTTTGAACGAATTTTGTGGTACCAAAACCGTTTGGACCTCCATCACCATTGCAGAACAGTAAAGATATCTTCATACTTGCATCGGTTTGCTCTTAAACCCAAAAGGACCCCTATTCCTTACTTTGATTATGGGGACATTCCAAAACATTGAATTCTCAGAAATAAAAAAAGGTTAAATTTTTAGATGAATCGATTAAAGCTACGAGATGATGTAATTTTCAAGTGAAGTTAACGTAATCCAATGAAAATTGGCAGGGATTGGATGGAATCCACATGCACAAAAGAGGAAAAATCCTACTGAACCAAACCAAAAGCGCGTTCAGAGTTCGTACTACGCCAGCTGTGCAGGCAAATGGTCGCTCCTCTGACGTCACCTCACGAATCGGTCCAAGTTCTAGCAAAGGACAGAAAGCCCAATCTCGTTCGTCGGCGTCGTGTGCGAGCGGACACGCAACCTCGATGGCGATAACAGTTTTCTCCTCTGTTGACCTTTTTCCTGTGAGGCAAAAATAAAAGAAGAAAAGAGAAAATGGCGGAATTCGCTGGTCGTTCTATGTGGGTCAACACGCCCAGAGCTTTCACACCGAAAATCCTCCGAGTTCGCTTGGGTTCGGAAACACAGAATCTCACACGCCCGTTTTCTTGTTTGCGCGAAACCCAACAAGAAAAATCAGTTCTTGCGCAGACCCTCTTCGTCTTTCGCCGTCTTTCGCTGACGCGAAGCTCCAATTCGTCGAATTCCGCAAGCTAAGCTGCTGATATTTGTGGGTTTCTTTGCTGGTTCTTGTTCCTTTTCTTTTCTGGGTTGCGTCTTGCATGGATTAGTTCTTGAATTTCTCGAGAAGCATGCCCAAATCCAAAAACTTCATGCATAATCTTCTGAAGACATTCAAATTCGGCTCGAGCAAAGGTGAATGGGGAGACCCGGTTGGCACTGTTTCCGGCAAACATTTTTTCGTGTACTTTTGCGTACGGTCTCTTGTTCTGCTTCGTGGTCTGGTTATGTTGTTGATCTCTGTCGTTGCTGTGACTAGAGGGGCAAGGGGAAGAGGACTGGGAGAGAATAGCGGCTCAGGAGCAAAAGCATTTCGCATTCGAAGCGTTGGTTGCTGCGACGAAAGATTTTCACCCAACTCACAAACTCGGTCAAGGTGGCTTTGGCCCCGTATACAGGGTCAGTTACTTCTGCCGTGTAATTCACTGCAAGTTTTAGGGTTCCAGTTGCTTTCTCATGTACTGAGTACATTGCCCTTTGATTCTCTAGCTCGGAGTAGAAATGAGAAATTTATGTTGAAGTTGTGGGGTTGTCTTTCTTTGTCTTGCTCAGAATTGAGTCAATCTCATCAAAGTGAGAATAGCTGGAATGGGCAGGGCGTGAGAATGCTATACATCTGTAGGGATATTTGCAATATGTGTCTTGGGTTCTCAAAATCGTATTTGCTGATGAACTTGTATGTGAGCAGATGTAATTAGGTACGGTCATTGGTTTAAGACACAGTGATGGTAGAGCTGTCTAATGCGGCGTCTGTAGATATTTTTCTCGAAAGATTTGTGAATTTGATGATTCCAGGATGTCAATGAAGAGAGGTTACATTATATGCCTTCCTGCTCTCTCTTTTTCCCTGCAAAGATCCTGCTTTCAAGGTCTTGCCGTGACTGTGAGAGTTTTGGACATGGTTACTCGGGTTTTTTGTTGCTCACCTGATCTCTTGTTCTCCTGATTCTACGCATTATTAAGAATAACATATGAACTTGTGCTCAAGAGAGTACAGGAATTAAGTTCAGAAATTTCAACTGTTCTGCTTACCTATTTTGTTATTCAACTTCTTGCTAATTGTGATCGAGCTTCTCTTGTGCTTAGCCTACATTGCATGTTCAACCTAATAGAGGGCAGTGTTTTCAGGCATCAAACATAAATTTCTGAGATTACTTCATCTACCTTACAGTTGTTTCTCTACAGGGAAAGTTGGAAGATGGGAGAGAAATTGCGGTGAAAAAGCTTTCTCATAGCTCAAATCAAGGGAAGAAGGAATTTACAAATGAAGCTAAGTTATTGGCACGCGTACAGCACCGGAATGTTGTAAATTTGTTGGGTTACTGTGCTCATGGAGCAGAAAAGTTGCTAGTTTACGAGTATGTCCCCAATGAGAGCCTTGACAAGCTTCTATTCAGTAAGTATCGGTTAATCTTTGTAAATGCTTCCCTATCGGGTCCTCTTCTAAAATGTCATCATTCATCCTTGCCCAATTGACCAGCACAAAAATAATTTCAACAGCCGTTTGGTTTCCAAGCTAAGATTTGATGCCGCTCTAAAGTCATTTACCATCTAAGTCTGATATTTGATTCTTCATGTGACTTGAGAATAAATTTGAAATGGTTTGCTTGCTGCAATTGTATGACCGTTATTTCCACCATAAGTTTTCGTGTAAAGTTGCTTTGATATATTGATGTTTCCGTTAACTTGGATGAATACGTAACAAGATAGATTCCATGAAGAAGGTCAAGTCTTTGGTTTTATCAGTTTGCCATGGGAGTTCACATTTTAATTTGAATCTTGACTTCTCACTATCCGAATATGTATGTGGCAGTCCGTACTCCTTGCATGAGTTTGATTCAGTCATTTTGTATACTCAATGGCTCTTTTGTATATGTTTTGTTGTCGGAGGTTAGAAGATGCTGCTGATGAATAAAGAAACATTCCAGGATGTATATGTGTATTTGGTCTGTCCCAGGCTGTTGTTGGTAAAATTTTCAACTGTGGTCAAACTTACCTGCGATAAACAATCTTTTGTAGAGAGAGTTTCTTCGCAAAAGGGATAAATGATGAGTTATTATCGTTTAGATATAAATGCTCTCGAGAAATTTATGGGTACCTCTTAAACTGGATATTACATTTGCCTAGTGAGGAGTCACATATTCTGTGCATACTCTTTTTTCCTTGATGGATAAAGATTTTCAAACTGAATATTACATTTGCCCTAGTGAGGAGTCACATATTCTGGGCAGACTCTTTTTCCTTGATAAATGAAGATTTTCATCTAAGACTTAACTACTAGGTCAACGTCTGGTGCTTGAATTCAATTCTTCCTCTGAAATACTTTAGTGTATAAATGAAAATCACATTTAACTGGTACTTGTTCGTATCCCTCCCAAGAAATGTGGTAGAACTATCTACGTGCAAATTTACAGTAGAGATTTAAACACAATTGGAGTTCATCTTTACAAATGGAAACAAAGGAAACCTCATATGATACCTTGATAAGTTAAGCAATGTCATCTCTGAAGCCTTCATTGTGCCTTGAGGTCATCTATCTGCAATGTTGCCTTAATTTCATTATTCATTCCGTTTGTATTCATTTAGATTATGATAGAGTATGAAGCAAGTCAATAAGTTATCTCCTTCATGCATTTATGCATAAAATAAGAGTCGGGTTCTCTCCCTCTCTCTCTCTCTCTCTCTCTCTCTCTCTCTCTCTCTCACACACACACACACACACACACACGCACGCACGCACACACCCCTCTTTTTTTGGTGGAGCGGAATGGTCTGTTACCTCACACGACACATGTAAATCTTCTGTAACTAGAAAGCAATTATATGAAGCCATATGCTCCTTTCCGTGATGACTGTTAAATATTCAATAAGAGTCAGATCTGATGTCAAAATGTAGTTGGGCAATCAATGATGAATGATGAAACGTTAAACATAATGTAGGCTGTGTGTCAAATTCCAAGAGTATTTGTTAACTATCAGAGCCCCAAACTGTGTAATAGTATTGATTTTGCAGTCAAACCACTTTGTTGAAAGCCTTTTTGTTTAATAATATTGATTTTGCAGTCAAACCACTTTGTTTAGTGCCGTTTTATTTACTCTGTTTTTCCTTGATCTGATGCATGATCCATTGTTGTAGAAGTAATCAATGTCCATCCACTTTGAATAACCCCACAGTTTTCAACTTTAAAAATTCCTTGCACACATATTTTCACAGTCCATTTTGACATAGTTGTTGCATACTTTTCCCTCCCAAATTAACTTTACGCATAGAAGTCAAGCTATAGTGTTTCTTATCCTGACGGCGACTTCACTGGTCTGAATGCAGAATCCAATAGTAAGAAGGAGTTGCTTGACTGGAAGAGGAGGTATGACATCATCGCGGGCATTGCCCGCGGCTTGCTCTACTTGCACGAGGACTCGCACAACTGCATCATTCACCGCGACATCAAGGCGAGCAACATACTCCTTGACGACAAGTGGGTCCCGAAGATCGCGGACTTCGGGATGGCCCGCCTCTTCCCGGAAGGCGAAACGCACGTCAACACACGTGTGGCCGGTACCAAGTAAGTGGTCGAGCATACCTCCTAATATAGTAATATGTTGTTCAGTGCTGTCAATGTATTAATCCCTGATCAAGTAGATGTTCTTCTATTTATATGAGTATTTAATTGGTGGTTAGTTGAGGATATAGGGGATGATTTGTGATTATTATAATTGGTTACAGTGGGTATATGGCTCCAGAATATGTGATGCATGGAAACTTGTCGAAGGCAGCGGACGTGTATAGCTTTGGTGTGTTGGTTCTTGAGTTGATCACCGGACAGAGGAACAACTCCTTTAATTTGGACGTCGATGCGCAAAATATGCTTGATTGGGTAAGTATGATGCAACCTCGTTCTGACTTGTTTTGACAAATACTGGAGGAATCACATACAATGCATTCTCTTTTAATTGGGGATAGCATGAGTATCAAAACTTTCGACTCAATTAGTTCCCACGGATATGCACAAAAAAAATAAATTTGAACTCCCTCTTGAAAAGGATCTGAACTAGTGATTCATACTTGATTTTAGTCCTGAAAAGTTTATTCGAGAAAGTTAATTGCAAACGTGTGTGCAAATTATCTTCAATCAGGATGCAGTGCATGATTTTTCTTTCAACATTATAATAATATGGCTACAATTTAAATTTTATCCTTTATGATTTTTTTTCTTAGCCAGGAAAATCAGAACCTTCTTCCACATCTTAAAAATTAAATTGTGAGGTGAGGGCCCAAATATAAATATATAGACACAGAAGGGGAATTCTTTAAATTGACTCTTTCAAGCCACTTGGGTCCATTTTGTGAAAAACCAACCACCATGTGATGGCAAAAAGCAATATTTAAATGCCAGTAGATGCACCTGTTGTGTTGATAACTGACCATGTCCACTCGTATTTTCGTTTTTTGAAGTTACTCGAAAAAAGGAACAGTGTGTGTCGTGCGAAATGGTCTTAGGATGTATTTATATATTCATGTGAGGAGGACCGGTGTGGTTTGGAAGTTCACATTGCTTTCAGACCTAATTGATTATTAATATGAGTGAGATGGGGCGACCGTCTCTTGATTCGCGCATAAAATTGGCGAGTTACGTGCTTAAGTGGGCACATGTCGATATCAAAAGCTCTCTATAAACACCAAAAAACAATGCTAAAAGCAAGCTTATCGGGTAGATCATGTGTTAGGTCTGCATCGTGATTAGCCCCGTCCACCATTCATGTCTATGGTAGATCGAGATTCAAGACTTGCTGATATCATTTCTAAAAGAAGGGAATTTGTTCAGATCTATAGCATGCTTCTAAATTTTCTACTCTAGAAGGTCTACTTATATCTTTTTGTCCGATACTGCATTAAAAAGATTTGGTCAAGTTACGCTCACGCATACTTTATCTTCTGCAACCGAGCTGGACATTTTGAGCAAGACTTGCGCATGGATGGATTATGAATCACTTAGTTGGAAAAAGAAACTGAGGCATCTGACTTTCTTTTATACTCTAGTTGAGTTAGAATTATATATGAATCTTTCATCCAATTATTCTGTAATTTTCGCAATTATGCATCTCACGTATTGCGGTGATTTCTGAATATATAGGCATACAAAATGTACAAGAAAGGGAGAAGCTTGGAGATTGTGGACCCGACATTGGCATCCTCGGCATCCGCAGATGCCGCGGATCAAGTGGCCATGTGCATCCAAATAGGGCTTTTGTGTACGCAAGGCGATCCGCGCCTCCGCCCGACCATGAACCGGGTTGTGGTCTTGCTGTCGAAGAAGCCCAGCAGCCTGGACGAGCCAATCACAAGGCCGGGCATACCCGGCACCCGTTACAGACGGTCCCGTCGGCCTCCCGGCTTGTCTAGTTCTACTGGAACGACTACAGGAGCTTCTGGCGACACTGTGGTGCACTCCTTCGGCTCAGGACTCAACACCAGGTCTGGGACTGCGTCGACGGCCTCAACCTCAACGATGTCTACCCTTGTGAGTCCTTCGGATCCTCACGGGAAGCGTCCTATGCAGAGTTAGGAACATTACTTCTATTGAGGTATAGGAGTTTTTGACTATTCTTTGTATGCCCAAATTAGAGATTGAAGTGGAATGTGAATGCTTATTGAGGGAATTAGTCAGGTAAGGTGTCTAAGGACGTGACCGGAGAATCTATGCAAGATGGGGAAAAAATTGGTTGCGTTGAAATGTGTAAATTAGCAAATTCATTCTTTTCTGCGACACTGTGTATATACCGTCATAAAATAGTGATACAAATATACGAATTAGTTCACAAAATGACTTTATGAAATGGCGTGGAAAAAACTTTTGGCGCTCGAATATGGTCTGCTAGTTTACATACTGTCTGCAGTCTCAGATTGTCATTAAATCTTAAATAACGTAGTCTTTGTACGGCAAGAAATGTTTCAGTTTGATTTTATATTTGCCAAATTCGAATAGAAAAAATTCTCTTTGGGTAGGATAAGTAACTAAAACCCTTTCGAATTTGTCTGCTTTACTACAACCACCATGGCATCTTCACATTCGAGGCAGCAAGAGGAGAGAAGTTTCCTCCGATTGAGGGTGGAAGAACGACAGAAGAAAATCACGCCGCGTACAGCAAGCATGACACTATGGATCGATTAATCGCACAATCCGAGCAAGCCATGCAATGTAATCACTTCATGAAATTTTTATAGTTACGGGGCATGTGAAACCATCTCCTCACGGATATGTCCCACCAATATCATAAGCTGACCGAAGACAAAACTCACCCCCTAGAAGAGAGATTCCCACAAATCTTTTTATATTGCATACTTTGATTGCTTATCCTCACGTTAACAATGGTATGCAAGGTATGAACAAGCAAATTATAAGGTATATCGTGAAAATAAAATGCATTTTCCCCTTTTTTACCTTAGCGCTACCCCACAAAAAGCCCCTATTGATCACAGACTTCTGAGGTTGAACTTTCAATTTGCATGTAGTAGCTGGGAATGGCTTCTTTGGCGGCTTTAATGAGAATCGATCTGCCAACCAGGGAGAGCATGAAAGATCTCCAACCAGATAGCTTTGTCCTTATTGTTTTTTTCCTAAGTGGGTGCTTTTGTTATTGACCATTTGTGTAATGTCCATTTGCATCTTACCAATTTGTAAAATGATCTGGGTCTCTGTCTCTCAAATTCTTTTTCTCTATCCTATTTTCTGTCATTTCACCCATCCAAACCTGATGTTTAGAAAGTAAAGAGTGTACTCAAAGGAAACTGGACTCTCAAATTCTTTATCTTTGTCCTATCGTCTGTCATTTTCACCCATCCAAACATGATGTTTAGGGTGTAAACGAGTCAACTTGAGTAAACTCAAAAGGAAATTGGTCTCTCAGTGTTTGCTTCTCCTGCACTCTTGGCCCCTCAACTTCTCAACTCTCAAAATATTCATACTTCACAAGGTAAAAAAAGAAGAAAAAAGATGCACTTTCTCATCTCATCCATCCTCTCTTCTTGCTTCAGTAGAGTAGATTCCCCCGCTTCTTGGGGGCTTACAATAGGGTTCTCATTTTGCCCGAGCTCTTTCTTTCTTTTTCCTTTTTTTCCCCTTTGAGTCCTTCACGAACTTGTGCCATTCTCTTTTGTAAAAGCTCAATCAGGTACTATGCAGCAGTGAGAAACTTGGCAATCGTGGCTCCTTGCGTCTGTATTTGATTTGGGATTATGATATGACATGCCCATTTATAAAGCATCGTTTACTTTGAAGGGTAGAATCGGTTCTTACTGAAAGGGCCAAAAGAGATGCTCCTCGAAATTCTGCTTCTTTTTTAGATTGCTTCCGATGGTTTAGTCTAGCCTAATTATCTGCAGCCAGTTACTGAAATCCTATTCTCTGAAGCAAAAGCATAACCTGCAAATACACTTTGCTTCGATTGGTGGAACAAATGCCATCCCTTAGACATTTTCCTCTTGAATGTATTTCTTGAGTTCTCCGGCTCTTAATCACGAGTTATGTAAGGCAATGAATTTCGTAGCTAGGCAAACCTGCAAGAATTTCGTAGCTAGGCACGCCTGCAAAAATTTCTTGATGTTTTTGACACGAACTTTTCTAGACGGTCTCCGGGCTCTGAGCACAGCTTTATCATGTGAGGACTGTCTTTGCATATGCCAAAATGGTGCTTCTCCATGATACCTCTCTTTTGTCTCGTTTCTGTAATGAGATACTACTTCCTTTCCAATTGAGAATTCATTAATCGACTCCCAACTTATCATGATATATCTACTACAGTGAAGATCGACCTGGATCCTTGCATCTGGCCATCGCACCTCCGGTGAGCTAAAACGTGCGGTTATGGAATCTGAGCTGCTACTACATACCGGTGGCTGCCATTGCAGGAGAGTAAGGTGGCAAGTCGAAGCGCCGACCAGCGTAGTAGCTTGGAAATGCGACTGTTCGGATTGCTCCATGAGAGGCAACATCGGCTTCATCGTTCCTTCTGATAGATGCAAACTTTTGGGAAATTCAGACCAACACCTCATGACCTACACCTTCGGAACTCACACGGCAAAGCACACAGTGAATCATACCTATGAACAAAGATACTTGACAAGGTGTCTCACGGAAATCTGGCTCCATTTATTTCGTGAAAAATAAATAATTTTTAAAAATAATAACTTGTATTGCTTGAAATGTTTAGCTAATAATTTTTTTTTTGCAATATCGACAACAATTTATGTCAAACATTTTCATGGACAATGAAGGCAAGACATTCAAACCTAGTCGAAACCAAGACTGGAAAATGACCCGCTTAAGTTAACATTCACTTGCAGTTTATCGCATTTTTACCCTGTTTTGTAAAATGGCATAGTATTGCGCGCGCTCTCACTCTCTCTCTTAGACCGGAAAATGACCCACTTATGTTATACTCGAGCTCGATTCGAGTCACTACTGGAAGCTCAGTACTCTCTCTATCCAAATTTGATTGAGATGGATTTTCTAAAATCCCGATTGACCGATATAATTTTTCAGTGATCTCGAGCTCAAACTCTAAAACAAACATACATCAAAATCGAAAAAGAAATATTTAACTATAACTTATAGAATGAAATAATTCAATTGGGCCTTTGCCAAACTGCTTGAACCTAGTCAAAATCGAAAAGAGTTGGACCTTGTAATCTAGTATACAACATTGTCCCACATTTACTTCGCATCTCTCTCTCTCTCTCTCTCTCTAGAAAAGAAGGAAGAGCAACGACACTAGTCCCTCCCGCCCTTCATTTCACCGCCTTCGCGTCATCAGAATCCTCCTTCCTTCCCCCAGCCTCCCTTCAACGGTCGCTCGCTGATCCATTCCTTCGCGCCGAGCGCTACATCGCATCGCCGTTGCGCACACGCTCTCCGCGCTCCGCGTTTCGCCGGGCGGCGAACAGGTGGAGCGAGCATGGTGACGTTCACGGTGTCCAGGGTGGAAACCGCGCCTCTCCATGGCCAGAAGCCCGGCACTTCCGGTCTCCGTAAGAAGGTCTCTCTCTCTCTCTCTCTCTCTCTCTCTCTCTCTCTCTCCCTCTGCATTGTCGCGCTCGTTAATCTTTGTCGTTAAAGCTTTGGTTTTTTGGGGGATTTGCAGTTTTTGGGGTTTGATTCGCTGGGTGTTCTGCATTTTCTCGAATTCGTGAGTCCGAGCTGGTTTCGTTCCGGGATGATCGTTCCTGGGCTCTGTTTTGGTTTGCCTAGTTGGACTAGATTAGATCTAGCTTATAGATGCAGGGCACGAGATGAGAGTATTTCTGATGAGTTGATTGTGGCAGTTAGACGATGAACAATTGCTGGTCGGCAAAGGAAAAAGGATAAATATACTGATGAACAAGAAATGTACGACTACGGTGAGATGAATCAGTAGAAAGGCGCATGCTTTGGCTGTGTCGGGATCATCGAGTTGAGACCAAGAAATGTCGCCTCCGCAAATCGCGATTGATAATTGAGCAAGTTCTTTCGTACACCTCAGCATGTATGATTTGCTATTGCAAATTGACTTGGAAACTTCTCCAATGCCACCAAGAAACTAGACTTCAGCTGGATTTCAAACCTAGATATTATTTTTTCCTCCCTGAGATCGTGTACAGTTTTGAGTTGTGCTGTCGGCTTTTTTAGTTCCCAGGCAAGACACCTTCTTTCTGAGATGTTAGGATAGGAATTGAAGTTGGAAGCATAATTTGTCTGTTCGGAATGCTCAAGTTAAGGGGTCATTTTTTTTTTCTACCTTAGCGAATTCGATTCCCCTTAGAATTAAGCTATTCAGTGCTAGATCCAACCTTTTCAGCTACAATTTGCACCATCCTTTCAGCAGTCAACTGCAACTGCAGCATTTAATTCTTGTTCTGCAACATTGGAAGTTTTTAACCTTAGCACCTTGATGGGTAGTCTGACATATTGAAGCCTCCCTTTGCATTATTCCTTCAAGATGCGGTCCTCTGCTTGTCTAATTCGTTTTTCCTTTCATCCTATCTCATTTCTTTGTTTTCCTTCATTTCTTTTCAAAGTGGTTTCCGTGTCGTAATATTTACTTGATTGATTGATTACGCTCATCATTGCTGAACTAAGTATCGCAAACACATGCTTCCTGATTTGTTTGATTTATTAATTAGACGTTCCAATCTCTTTACTTGTAATATTAAATTAACTGGACTGCAAAGAAGTCAAGGTTTTACCATCATTAAGTGTCATTACAAGAACGAATTTTAATATTTTGAACAACTTCCCATTCATTAGGCCTGTTCATTTTACAGTTCACGTCGAAAACGTAATGTTTACAAGCATGGGTTATCAGCTTGCGTGATGTAGCTTTTTGATGATGTTTATTGTTTATTCACTTGCATAACGACTTGGATATTGTCTTCTTGCAAATTTCTGGGCAAACATTGGGTTCATAAGCTTTCTTGAGAGATGAGCGCAAGTTTATAATGGGTTGAGGTGAATTGAAGTCCCGCATCGTATACGCATGGATGAGTTGATGGCTTTTAACCCGGTTCTGTGGTTCCTAAGGTTGGCCCTTTTGGAACTGGTGTGTTGGGCTCTATAAGCTCTTGGCTCATCTTGCATGCTCGAGTGGGTTTCAGCCAATAAGCCCACTTGCACCTCTATTCTCTCTCATCTCCACCTCATTTATTAAAAAAAAAGCTTTCATGTTTGTTAATCTTATATTATTGGATGTTAACCAGAACATTTGTATTTCTTAGTGAAGCTAGTGCTGAGCATTCTGGAGTCTAGGAATGATTTGTAAAATTGAGCATAATAGTATGAAATCTCATTTGAGTTCATGTTGCCTGTATCCTTTTTCAGGTGAAAGTGTTCATGCAACCTCATTACTTGCAAAATTTTGTTCAGTCAACGTTCTACGCCCTTTCGGCTGAAAAAGTTAGAGGTAAATTCTATTTTATTCATGGCAACATTGTATGTCAATACGATCTCTTCTGCTGCTTTGCTGCCCATTTCTTCAAAATTAGGTCCGGTAACAGTAGTATCCTAGCTATACTAATGCAATATGAGGTCCTTGAGCCCACGGTCCAATAGCATTGCAGTTCTTTCAATAGTATTTGCTCTTTAATTTTACTTTTAGTGGGGAAAAAACCATCAATGAGGATATTGTTCACCCCACTCATATTCTTTATGGGTGTATTACTTTCTTTTTTCTTAACCTAAAGCTGTGATCAGAAGTCCCTTGTTGCAAATCTCTTATGGTCATTGTGGTGATTAGTGAAGCTCAAATAATAACTATAATGTCTAAACATTAGGTACTTAAATGCCATATATTGTCGATTTCAAGTTGTTTTTTTTTCCTTTCATGGCATTCGTTTATGCATGACTATAGAGCTGGTGACTCTTTTTATTTTGTCCAAGCACAACTCTCATCATTTGGTCAATTTTTTTCGGTTGAATCATGTGGTCAATTAAGATGGCCTTAACGCAGGGAAAGGGAGTTGTTTCCTGTTGATTACTGACTACTAGTCTTTCCGTTCGTGATGATCTTATATTTAAATATTTGTCTAACATGAATATCATAATGAGTTTTCTCCACACATATAGGAGCCACACTAGTTGTTTCTGGAGATGGTCGCTATCATTCAAAAGATGCAATTCAGGTAAGTCATCATAAAAAACATTATAAGAGCTTTTCTTTTTATGTCATGGAAAACAGTGAAATGCGGACTATACTTAATGACTTCATTGTAATCATCTTCATATGGTGCAAATGGTCGGAAAACCATTTTTAGCAACTTTTCATTTTTACACACACCTCTTCTTCTTGTCCATAAACACTCCCAAGAAAGAAGAAAACTCAGCAGATGCACAGATGAAATTAGGTGCCTGTCTATTTGCTGTGTAAAATTTTTACTGCGCTTATGTAGTTTTGTTTTCCTTACTGTTTTGGATCTCATCTGCCATTTCTGTGAGTTAAACTGGTTCAATATCCTAATAAGCATATAGAATGTCTTCTGTTTTTATGAGGGCCAACCAGTTATAATTTGTGGGGGTGTGTGAGTATTATGGATACACAAACATGTATATTTATCTGTGTCATGCTAATAATCATTTGCTTGTGCCATACGAACTGTTGTTAATGACTCTAAACAATTGGACAGATCATAGTGAAGATGGCAGCTGCCAATGGAGTAAGATGTATTTGGGTTGGTCAGAATGGTTTGCTCTCAACTCCTGCTGTATCAGCAGTAATTTGTGAGAGAACTGGGCATGATGTATGCATCTTGTTACCTGATGCTCTCAATTCTCATTTGCTAATACAAACATGTGAATGCATATGAGGATACACACATTATGGAGACACATAATACACAGAGATTTGAGAATATACTGATTTAGTGGATGTATCTGAAATTTGCTAATATCAGGGATCTAGGGCATTAGGTGCATTTATTCTGACAGCAAGCCACAATCCGGGAGGTCCCCACGAGGTACTTGAAGCTTTCTATGCAATTCTCTTTTGCTTCTTTTTAACATTAATAGCCATGTTTGTGCTATCTGTATTGCCATTGGAGTCATGGGACAATCAATCTTTAGCCACATTTGTTCAACCGAGAAATTGAGTAAAGACTACTTCTTGGACACCTGACAATTATTACTTGATCGATAGTTTTGTATCCTGAGGGTGGAATTGTTGATTAACAGGAAATATTTTAGAGAGGGAGGGAGGGAGGGAGGGAGCTAATATGGTAGATGAGCAGAGAATCTGGACCGATACTTCCACTTCTAAACCTTGTGTTGTTACTCACCTGCTAGTGCTACTGGAATATGTAACCTGTTGTCCATATTTATGCAGGATTTTGGGATCAAGTATAACATGGAAAACGGTGGACCTGCTCCTGAGGGTATTACTGATAAGATCTATGAGAATACGAAAAGTATAAAGGAATATCTAATAGCACAAGACCTTCCTAATGTAATATCTCTCATCCTGATCCTCCTGTAATTTTGTTCTTTTGCTTAAACAATGCTTGTGCAGTATACTTCTTTCTCATTGCCTTGAGTGATGGTGAATTGGATTCTAGGTTGACATTACTGCTTTGGGTGTCACAAGCTTCACTGGACCTGAAGGGCCATTTGATGTCGAAGTTTTCGATTCTGCTGTGGATTATGTAAAACTGATGAAGTATAAGAACCCTACATAAACAATTTATGGTGAAAGCTGCTTTTTGCTGGAACGGTATTGTTGCACTGTGTATGTGAACGCATATTTGCACAGAAGGTCGGAGTGATGCTCTAGAAAGCTATTGTTAGCTACTTCACTTATGTCTCTTCGATGTTATATTCGTACAAGTAACAAGCTTAACCTTCTCTATCCACCATGAGAATGACCAGCATCAGTGATTCATGCACAATATGTTTGAATTTTCCCCCTCCAGATGTCCTCTCTTTGTCGATTGGAATGCCTATTAGATTTATTAATATGTCATTAGATTCTGTCCTATGTAACCTCCACACTGTTTAGTTGTTAGATCGGATGCTGTTTTATGGAAGGGTCTTGTTTCTTTTGTATATATGACCATTTTGTTCCATGTCTTTTATCTTAAAGGTCATTAACCTAGAAAAAAGCTTTTGGTTGAAAAGACCTTTATTTATACTCTGCATTTCATTTTGATTTGCTTCTATTGTAAAATGGGCTTGTATCTGTTCTCCAATGGTAGCATTCATTCTGGCTAGTGATATATTTTCATTTTTCATCAATGCCCCAGGTCAATATTTGACTTTGAGTTGATTAGCAAATTGCTTTCATGTCCGAAATTCACCTTCTGGTAAGTAGACAATGCTTTGCAATTGTCCCTGGATAACAATGTATTTCTCAATAGACACTTTGTGGTAGATTCTAATGGCCAAAAATCTTTTTCTGCCTTATTCAAAGCTATGATGCACTACATGGAGTTGCCGGAGCTTATGCTAAGCGTATATTTGTGGAAGAGCTTGGTGCTAATGAGAGCTCTCTGCTTAACTGCACACCTAAGGTCATGCATGCACAGATAAATGTTGGAAGGTCTTCCTTTGGTTCTTATAGATATTTTAGAGTCAGAGATCGATGCTTACTGTGTGCAGGAGGACTTTGGAGGGGGGCATCCAGATCCTAATTTAACCTATGCGAAGGAGTTGGTAGCACGGATGGGTTTGGGAAAGTTAACTCCTGAAGACGAACCTCCCGAGTTTGGTGCTGCTGCTGATGGAGATGCAGATCGCAATATGATCCTTGGTAAAAGGTAACACTAAATTACATTACCTTTTTCCCTAGAGATTTTAGCATGGTTGTCATAGTTTCTCTTGTACCGTAGGTTCTTTGTTACGCCATCAGATTCTGTCGCTATCATTGCTGCAAATGCTGTGGAAGCCATACCCTACTTTTCTGGCAGTCTCAAGGGAGTTGCCAGGTATGGGTGGCTATTCGTAGATACTCTTTCTAGCATGCATTTAGTACATGTGAGTGCTTCTTAGTTGACCAACAGATGCCACTATTCCACGGCAATTGTTGGATTATTGTGCTCATTAAGTTACAGTTGATATTCAGTTGCCTTTCTTCTTTGGATGAGTGATCCCCAAGCCAAAAAGATGTGTAAGTTTCAAAAACAAGTGAACATAGAGGTGATCAATAGGCGGGCCCTTAGGACGGGCCTAATTTGTTGTCCAAGCCTTGCCTATAGCAAAAAAATTACATACAAACTTTTTGCCAGGCCGGACAGCGATGGCCCTAGTTGGGCCGTCTTTATAACTAATAGCTTTGCCCAAGCCCGTCCAAAAGTGCCCTTCGAGCCCATGTTGCTCTGGCCAGCCTGAGTGGGCCCGTGAGCTGCCAGGCCCATGATTAGGTTTAGACTGAAACACTGCATTTTTTTTCTGGTGTATGGGTTCAACTAAAGAATCTCTCTCTCTCTCTCTCTCTCATGCTACACATGTAGAGAACTGCAGCTTCTCTTTGAAATTTCCACTTTTTCTCTTTTCTTATTCCTTGTACTTAACATTTTTTCAAGGTCTCACTCCATATGTTTACAGTGTCAGCATCATGATTTGGTCCGAGTAATATCGACTAACAAATGCTCACTTTTGTGTTGTTGCTTTGTCGCATTGGGTTTGGATATTCATTTATGTTTAGTTCTCACAATCTTGATGGCAAGATACTTTCTGACTGTAAATTCTGATGCCTAAGTTTTAGAGTTGACAATTTGTGTCGGATCATCATATTCTTGCGATTTCGTGCTATAACTAAAAGGTTTCAATAAAATAAAAGTTTTTCTTATGAAAAATTTGTGAAAATGTTTAATTAATGTCAGTTTAGAGTTGATTGCATTAAATCTTGCTGTGTCCAGGTTTCTCTCAGCAAATTCATGTTGTGTTGAAGTCACGTTTGCTCTGTCGAATTGCTACCCCTGCCTACAATTTTCACACTACTTTTGATCTTTGCTCTTCTATGAAGAGTGGGATGACTAGTTATGGACTATATCTTTTACATTTCTTTGATAATATTAGTTGGACTTGCAGACACTCTATATAAAAAGAAAGGAGAGATGTCCCCACTCTTGAGTAATACATAAACATTATGCCGTTTTCTACTATAAGAGGGAGTATCATTATGCACGCGGAAACTTACCAAGCAGAACAGCAAGGAGTAATTGTTATGTAAAAAAACAAGGGTAAAAAATGGGACTGTTCTTAATAGGTGGAATATTGCAAATGGGCAAGCATATTTTTACTGACAAAAAATTAATAACTAGCAGAGAGAATTTGTGTATTGGTTCTGCCTTGCTTACTTATGCGTCATTGTTACGAGCAAGTGCTGCTCCTGAGAACTTTCATTATGTAAAACATGTATGTACACACATAACAATAAACATCTTGATACTGTGTCAAGCTGACAACTACATTAACTTATAATTATATGTGTGTAGGAGCATGCCTACATCAGATGCCCTTGATGTGGTTGCTGAACATTTAAATCTGAAGTTTTTTGAGGTAATTCTTAAGGAAGAAATCCTGATAGGATTAGTGCAGTTGATGTGGCGGATAGTTTCTTACTTATGTATAATTTTAGGTGCCTACAGGGTGGAAATTCTTTGGTAACTTGATGGATGCTGGATTATGCTCGGTTTGTGGGGAGGAAAGTTTTGGAACTGGTTGTTATATTGCATTTTCTCGCAGTCAGTAAAGGATTTTGACTTGGAATCATTAGCAGCTTCAGAATCTCGTTCATTTAGCCATGTGCTTCTGAACAGGCTCTGACCATATTCGTGAGAAAGATGGAATATGGGCTGTTCTCGCTTGGTTATCTATTCTCGCTTACAAAAATAAGGAGAATTTCAGTGGAGAAAAGCTTGTGACTGTCGAGGACATTGTCCGTCAGCATTGGGCGACATATGGTCGTCATTATTATACCAGATATGATTATGAGGTAAAGATTATTGCTTCTTTATAACAGTCCCTGGAAAGTTTTGCTTGACCCTTTCAAGGTGTTTTTTAGAATGTTGATTCAGGAGCAGCAAAGGAACTGATGGGATACTTGGTCAAACTGCAATCTTCTCTCTCGGAAATTAATCAGTGAGCTCTCATTTCTATACTCTTCTAATTCACTCAAGTTTTGTGAGTCATTTAATATCTCTATGAATTAGTACTTCATCTGAAGGATCAGTCGTTATTGGGCTTGGTGGGCTCATATTCGATTGACTAAAGTTGATTATAAGCCAAAGAGGAAGTACAGTGCTTTTCCTATATATGAACTAGGGTGTTTTTATGGATTCATGTGTTGGGTCTCTTTTTGGTACTTTGTTTCAACTGATGAAGCATTTGCACAAAGGGGGATAACTAATGATATATTCAAAACGGAAGTTATTCTCAGCAGTTCCACCTTCCCAGTGGATAAGCGGCATAACTGCATTGCTCGTTGTAATCTACAGGATTGTCAAGGGGATATGTCCTGATGTATCAAATGTTGTTCATGCTGATGAATTTGAATATAAGGATCCTATTGATGGTTCCATTTCTAAGAACCAGGGTATTCGATATTTGTTCGAAGATGGGTCACGACTTGTAAGTGCTCACCTCTTATGCTGTCTTATTGCTATCTACCAGATTCATAACTGGGTTGGCTGCTGGATGGTAGAGTGGACTTGGCTATCATATGCGAGTCATTCATTTAGTTAGCTCACTAATGACAAAGAACCTAGTTTTTCGGGACAGATTCCTATAATGCATATTAGAATAACTGAAGTAAAGAAGAGAAATATGTCTTCTTGGCGGACCCAGAAGAATGTCCAAATTTGACGGCATCTGCTTTATAATCAAATATAGATAAATGTGAAGTTGGGTCAAATGTTTTAGAATTTTTCTTACGAGTTCACATTGCTTACCCTTTCAGAATGTCGTACAGGAGGTAGTCAGATTTACAGACAAAGTAGATTTAGTGGGAAGAGCAGGTGCCTGGGCATTCGTTGATGTGTGTCTGTAGGGTGATTATCTGGATGAGAGCTCTGATACCATGATAAACAATCCTTTTTTTGCAATGTATTTGTAGCAGATTACTAAGCACGAGTATCTTGTGTAGAGTTGGATAAAAACAGGATCAAGTTATGTGCAGGAGTGGTCAACAATCTTTACTGTGTATCTGTCACGTGGATTACTTTATAACGGCAAACATTGGTTTTATCTTTGAGCCACGTCCCTCTTAATTGCTTGCTCCTCCTTTTATCTTTTTCATAGAATGTGAAACTGACAGGGATACAGCTAACTTGTCCACATTCCTTTGGTCCTATAATAATGCTACAGGTTTTTCGCCTCTCGGGAACAGGCTCAGAAGGTGCAGCCATTCGCCTTTACATAGAGCAGTATGAGAAGGATCCAGCAAAAACAGGGGGAGAGTCTCAGGAAGCATTGGCTCCTCTTGTAAGACTATCTGACTTTAGAGTTTTCCCGGCCATAATCAAGCCATTTTGCTCTGGCTGACGTTGATGGATTTAATCGTAGGTGGAAGTTGCTCTCCAGCTTTCAAAAATGCAGGAATTTACTGGGCGATCTGCCCCGACTGTGATCACTTAGATCTGCTTCCGCTAGAGTAAGATTTTACTAACCCTACATTCGTGTGTACAGTTTTGTGAGTATGGTGCACATTCACAGTGTAGGGTTCTTCATTTACGAGTCTTTCTGCACTTGCCTTTTTGGCCAAGAGCATTATCCGATAATGAAATGTCGACATAATTCCGGTGTCGGAATAAAATGACAGTGGCAATAATGCAGTCGATGCAATTTCGATCGGTATGTAAATCAAGATGTGGTTTGCTTCAATATGTGCTTACTTCTATTAACGTCCTGATCCGGTTTATATTGTGCTTTTGTGGGTTCCGTTGTCCCCAGTATCTGCTTCCTAAAATTATGGTTACTTCCCTTTGCAAAAAATTTGTAAAAAAAATGGTTAAGAGGTTGTTGGATACGACAAGATGTCGACGCCGCATTGCAGTGAATTCATGAATGCACTCTTCATAAAGGAAGGTGATACGACCATAAGTTCTCTGTGTTTAGCATTGTATAGATTGTACGGGGTCGTGCTCTAATCGGGAAAGGGAATCGCTGTTGCAAGCTAAGATTAGTGAATAACATGGGGGAATAGGCTTCGAACTTGAATGCCCAGAAGAGTTGTAGCGTGCCGGAAACATATTGTTGCTAGTACGAAGTAACGATAACGGAAACCGGTTAACCCCTTAATTTTTCAGTGAGCATATATGGATTGTGCTGGTAATTAGAGTAAATTCCCATAGCAATCACGCGAACTCTTGGTCATCGTCCTAATGGCTAAACATGTGTCCCCTGTATGAGCGGACACACGGATTTCTCCCTGACCATCATGGAGCGGACACACGGATTTCTCCCCGACCATCATTTCGGATCACGGATTTCGGCCCCGACCATAATGCGATAACAAATTTCGGATTACGGTAAGAAAACACAGACATACCTCCGATTTTTCGGGTCGGAACCCGCCGTTATGAGGGACCCCAATATACAGGAGACGAGACCAATAACTCGAGATCTCGTGCTTTTGTATCATCTGTTGTATGTTTTCTTGGGCAGACATCGACAACGACTGTCGTGCGTCTTGTACGCTGAACTTAGCTTCTTCTTCTCTCTTACCATCTGCAGCAAAACATCACTCTTCATGTTCACATGTTGCTCTTTGTCTCTTCATCAAAACTTAACAAAATCGATTGTCCAATACATAATGATTCTTGGGTCGCTCTCATTCTAATTTCTGCTTTATTATGGCGTTCGTAGCATGACAGCAAACATGAAATGACACGATCTCTTTCTAACGACACGACTCGTTTCTGGTGGATCATGCTGTCGTGCACTTAGGCTAAGATCTGGCTCTTGTACGGGCTGCATTGGGTGAACACACCTCTTGCACAAAAGAAGAATGTGGCTCCCATCTCATGTTAAAGGATCTTATCTAACTCTAAATTTTAGTCCTTAGATAGATGAAATTACATATTTTATGAATGTTACCTAACTTGCGTTCGTGAACTAATGAGGAACACTCAAAATCTTAGACATATTATCTCGAACCCTTTAGGTCAGGGGCAGGATGGTCAATAGACGCCTTTGCATTTTCTGTATCGAGAGTACTTCACTGAGGGTGTGTTTGTTTCATAGGACAACAACGATTTGTAAAACAATTTCCTAAAAAATATTGTTTATATCATTTAGAAAAATTAGTGAAAGGAAATTGTTTTTTCATCACCAACGAAGATATTGAGCCATAAATTGTGGGATAATTGTCCAAAAAGTCCTAAACCTATTGTACAGAGGTTAATTCAGTTCTAAACCTTTTAATTGTGCCAATTTAGTCCTAAGAATTTCAAGAATTTGCAAATTTAGTCCTAAACATTTCTTTGTGTTAACTTAGTCATAAAATTTTTGAGAATTTGCCAAGTAAGCTCAAAACCTATTATTTGGATATTTGACCGGAGTGACTACATAATGTTTAGGACTAAATTAACAAATATCAATAGGTTTAGGACTAAATTGGCACGATCGATCCTCTTTGGTTGAATAGTCTCCACTCAGACACGTGCTAATCAAATTAGTGTGAAGTCCCACAGAATATCCTCCTTCTTTTAGGTGGCGAAAATTAAAGACAAAGCATGTTCGTTGTTGCCCTAAGTTCGTTTAATTAATAAATTAAAAAAGAGCCATGAAGTACAATTATAACGCATTCCCATAAAGTCAGGCCTGGACCCTCCTGTCCTGCCCCAATAATTACTCGTTAAATTATTGGATCCGCATAATAATAATTTTATTGTTCTTGCTCTTTCGATTGCGAAAATCCCCCATTAAACATCTACCCGCATTTCGCACGGACGCATATTCTCCACACCGTATCGAATCGGGTTGGGACAAATATCCTTTTATAGTTAGTCTCGTTTCCATAGCTCCGTGGACTATCGTATGCACAAATCATGTCGCATCATGCCAAATAATAAAATCGAAAGAGCGCATAACCGTGCCATACCATACCAACAATCACGGTTCTTTTAAACACCCAACTAACGAAATGATATAATTGAATGAAAAATGTGCTTGCATATTTCGACGATGATCAACGCCATTGTTGTTAACGTGGGGCCTAGATCATCCTTTCTGTCGAATAATTGTACGTCACATAATGATTTTATAAGTCTTGCTCGCTTGATTGCAAGGGTCCTGTATTAAATAATCTACCCGTACTCCACAAGGACGCATGTTTTTCTCCATTATCTATTTGAATCAGATTCTTTTCGTCTGTGTGTATGTGCTGTAACCTCCAGCTTCAATTCAAATGAATTACGAGTCATTCGTGATCCTTCAACCAGTTGTATCCGCATTCGCGACGGGTAATCTCGAGGCCAGATATCACCAATGGCAACCTGGAGTGTGCTTTTAAGAGCTGTCACAAAACGTGCCTCCTTTAAGCATCTTCATTTGTATCTGTTTTTCCACCTTGAATTGGATGGGACTTCAGACCCGAAGCATCTTTACTTTATGCGGAAATCCACATCTTTTCGACGGAGGGATGGACAGGTCTGTCGAGGTGCAGGGGAAAGTGTCATTTGCTGAATTCTAATTGAGCGTTTAATCACTTAGCCAATCCCTTATAAGTTGCATGCGAGCAATTTAAAGACAAAGAGCCCGCAGAGAAACAAAGGGAAGATTGCATCTTAAGCACGGTTTGCGGAGCTAGTTCTCCTCCAGGTATCTTAGCGATATGGTTGTCCGCCTGGGTTATAAAAAAAAGGTCCGAAGTGTTCAGCTCAAGGTGCAATCTACTCTTGCGGTGCAAAATGTTCAGAACTTTTAGGTTTAATTTTCTCAGAAATCAAAATGTATGTAATTGATTCACAGCACACCATCTTAAACTTTAACGTGAAAGTGAGGATCCAACTAGATATATTTGGAATCTTTATTTTTTTTTATGTTTTCCCGAGATATATTTTGTAAATATCCCAATAAAGGAATCTCAAACATCATTAGGGATGTTCAGGTATACAGGAATTAATACGCGAGCTTATTATATGTACGAAACTGAATATGAATCGTTGAACATGATGGGTCTCACGTGACTTCCATCAAATCTGACAAGACAGATTAAGTTTAGTATAGACACTACGGGGGTGATGGAGGGTCGGTCGCTGCTGTGACACGGTTCCGTCGCAGCCATATGACGGGCAGTGTGAGAAACCGGCGTGTTAGTTGTATTTTGAAGCTACGATGGTTTCGATTTGGAAAATAATCTATTGATATGCAGACTCTGTTCACGACCTTAATTGAAGTAGGACACGCATGGGCCGCCGACATGTTGGGCAAGTGCAAATAGAAAAATGGACGGACGATCGACCATTGTTACAATAGGAAACTTCAAAAAAGGTTTTTGTAACGGTTGAAAGTTTAAGGACAAAGGCGTGCCATTATGAAAGTTCAGAGGAGTTTTTGTGTAATTTTTCTTGGAAATTTGAGGATCTTATTAATCAGTGCTCGAGTGTTATTAACCATATCTAGTATCGAAACATTTGCGTTTACAACACATCGATTATGTGCGACACGAGAAAGATAATATTTTGGAAATCATAATCTTTTATTTAGAGGGAAAAGTGTCAAAAAGTCCTAAATCTTTTGCATTGGTGCAAATTTAGTTCGAAACCTTTTTTTGGTACAAATTCAGTCCTAAACCTTTTGCATTTGTGCCAATTGAGTCCTAAATCTTTTGCATTTGTTCCAATTTAGTCATTCGACACGTGAATAGCTATTAGCTAGAATGATTGAATTGGCACAAATGCAAAAAGTTTAGGGCGTTTTTGATACTTTTCTCTTTATTTAGATGTTTAAGGGGTGCCTAAAAAATCCTAAATTTAATATGCAGGTTGAACTACTAAATATAGGAAATGTAGATAGTTTTCTTCTTACATAGCATTCTTTGGGGGGGGGGGGGGGGAATAGAGAAAGAAGAAAAACAAAGCAACCCCTTGCATATCAACATGCTTGGTTCGATCACGTGTGACTATGTCCCAACGTTCGTAATCAATTTCTCTTATTGGTGGGGTACAAGTTGTAAATAGGACTCACGCCCAAATTTAATTCAAACTCGAGCGGCGTAACCGTAAACCACCAATCGGAAGATCGTCACGAGGAAAATCCGAGAGTGCGGAAACTGCAGGCCCAAAGTAAAATCAACGTTCTCTTCCGTTTACATCGCAAGAGATAAAAAGTATTCCCAGTAAAGGCTACTAAAGTAACAAGCATTCTTATCTTTTCAACTCGTGCTCGAATCATCACATCAGTGCACCTCGAAGAACGTCCACGCGTGCTTCGCCCATTAGTCACTACCGACGATAATATCACACTAGACCTAGTCTACGTACACTAATACCGTCGTACCCATTTGGCTGAGCCTACAAAATAACTTCTCGTTACTACCTAATTCGTGTGAGATCGGAGAATCACCGCATCCAATCAGGATCAATCGGGCGATCGAATACCCCGGCCATCCGAACCGGTTAAAGGAAGAAAAAAAAAAAACGAAAACTGGCACGCCAAAAATTTACAATTCAGCTCTCTCACTCAATTATACAATACATCTCCGTCAGTCTCGGATTACATAGTCTTGGTCTAGAAAAAAAAACACTTAGCTTCAACTTTGTTACATAAAAACACCAGTTAACCGCTTAAACCTATTTCTCACCGTCTTACGAGTCACTAACTTTCCTCTTCTCCCTACGAAGAAGAAGGACAAAAGAAAGAAGGAAAAAAGACCAATTCACACACGCTCTTCTCCCCATCTGAGCCATCAAGGGCCAGCCTGGCTGTTCACGTAACTGTTGACCAGAGCCAGGGCGTTGCTCGTCACCTTCTTCACCGCGCCGGCCCGGTCGCACACCCCGGCCTTCACCGGCCCGTCGGCCACGTCCTCGAACCCGTCCGTGCACGTCTCCTCGTCCGTCAGGGCGGCGCTCATCCACGTCTGCACGTTGCTCATCTGGAACCGGAACGACTGCTCCCCGCTCCCCGCCGCCCCGAGCTGCCGCATCTGCTTCAGCGAGCCCCGCATCTCGTCCGCCGCGTCCCCGAAGTTCTCGGAGCAGTCGTGCAGCGCCCCCGCCGCCCGCCGGTCGGCCCCATAGTCGGCCTCCCGGGAGAGGTTGGACACGTACTCGGCCACGCGCCGGGCCCTGGCCAGGCTCACGGCGATGGCGGCCCGGGCGAGGCGGGCCGGGTCGCGGTGCACGGAGGCGGCGTAGCGGGCGAGGGTGGCGTAGCAGACGTCCGGGTACAGGGTGACGTTGCAGCTGGCGCGGATGAAATCCGAGCCGTCAGCAGGGGCGGGCGCGGTGGATCCGGCGACCGGGACCGGTGTTTGGTGGGAGAGGAAGAGCGTGGCGAGGAGGAGGAGGAGGAGGAGGCGGAGGGATGGTTGGGATTGCATGGTTTGCGGGTGTTTGGTTGTGTTTTTCGTTGAGAATTTCCGACGTTTAGTGCGTTGCGTTGGTCTTTTGGAGCGGAGTGTGATGGAGCGATTGAGAGTTCGTGAAGGTCTTTTAAGGTTCTGTTTTGTGGCTTGGTGACAGATAACCCACGCATGTTTGAGCGTCAATAACGAAAATGCCATCCCTGTTTGACAAAAGGGACCATGTTAACTTTATATTTTCGGCCACGTCCATGAATTGTCATCCATCAATCAATCAAATGTAAGATTGGGGAAAGTCATTGTAGCCCCGAGCAGACTCCTCCGTCGTTGCCTTGATGTGCGGTTCGGAACATCGCCACTTTTGAATTTAGTTACCATGATGTGCGTACCATATGGTTTATGAAAACGATCGGATTTATATAAACTCAACGCATTCGCTAATGACCGGTGGAATGAGTTCTCTACCTCGCGATGTGCTCTAGCAAATGTCTCGATTTATCTTTGACTGTTCTTACTTATCTTATATGCACATCTTTTATGAGCATACAACTCTGTTTTCCACCATCCCTAGTAAGAAAGAATGCCCTCTTGCCAACCCCTGATCGACAGGTTTCGTCTTACTTGTAAGTTGTTAAAATTAGGCACACAAACACAACGAAAAAGAAAGTAAATGCGAGAAAGAGAAATCGAGACGTAAGGTTTATTCTGATCTATCCTTAAACTAGGGCTACATCCAATAGATGATTTCACTATAATTAGTACTTTCCACCTCTCTGTTACAATTCCTAATTACAAGAGAGATAAATTATATATATCTAATAGCTATTCATGGACCTTCATTCATTTTTGTCGATGGAGAATATGAACCATATCCCTAGCTACGTTAGTAAACAAGTGCGATTTGAGGCCGAGACAGCAAGGCCATGTTAGTAAATCGAGCTCATCCGAAGTGAGAAATTGCCTGCAATGAGTAGCAATCAAGCGTGCGGTGGGAAATCGTAGCACGGCCGGCCATTTTCATGCGCTTTAATTTGCGGCTGGCTTAGTGCTGTGTCGACCGTGCACCGGAACCATTGACCCTTCCCTTCATTCATACTGTATCTTCTCTTTCTAAGGGCCACTCTTCATGTTGGCAACTGTCTTTTCCCTTCTTTGCATCTCTTTAAAAACGAGAAACGATCGAGCCAAATCATATAGCTCCCTTAGCTCTCAGTATGCGACTCAACAGCGAGAACATTTGCCCTTATAATCTTTGTCGGGCACCTAATTCACTCATGTATAAATCCATTTATCGACCAAGTCAATTCGAGGAACCAGATGGTCCAAGACCGAATAATTAGATTTTGCATTTCGAAACTTCATTCTTTTCTCTAGAATGATGGTATCGATGATTCAATCTAAGCATCTCGTGGTTTAAAGTACCAACTCAGATGCGTATCGAAATTCGAATGGACGATCTCGATACAGTCGCATGGTCCTGGAACCCTAAACCGGCCGACTTCTCTTCGCCAAGTGCATAAACAGGAATAAGTAGAATGGAACAAGTTTCACGGACGACAAGATAACATATTCATCATTCAAAAGATGCGAGTATCAATTGTAGGTACCTCAAGAACACCTTCATAATTCCAAAAAGTGAAGCGGCATGCGGAAAGATGAGGTCCCAACGAGCACGATGATTTCGCACTCCCTCACTAACTCGATGGGTGGGTAGGTAGGGAAGGGGAGTGTCGTGGGCACGCTTTCGGTCTTAGGCGACCCACGATCGTCAAACGAGCGCAGTTAGTGCAGAAAGGAAAACTTGTTCGGGCATAATCCCACTATTGCCAATGGCGATGAGCGTGCGACTTTAATATGTTATACTTTTTTTAGCATGATTGTGGTCCACAATCGAGACACAACTTTTGGAGATTTGAATGTTGCTCCATCACACTTCTAGCTCTAGTTTGGTCCTACTTGCCCTAGATGTTGTCCTTGCCTTGTTGTGGTCCTATGAAATTATAAGATGGAGGAATGTTTGAGATATTGAGTATGATGGTTCACGAAATCGAGTTATTAAGTAATGTGGCACATTTGTGTTAGGTACATAGATCGAGAGATAAGGGAACTGTTTTGTTCATAACTTCAAAGCATCAGATAAGATATTATTAAAGACGGAAAGACATGTCACTCAAGGGAAATTACCATAAGAGTCCTCATATTGCACTTGTACCAATTTAGTCCTAAACCTTTCGATTTTATCAATTTAGTTCTAAACCTTTTGACAAATTGCTAATTTAATCATTCCAGCCAATTTTGATTGGAAATTGCTAATGTAGATGCCAGTGATCCTGCGAGACATGGCCAACACTGATGTGGACAATTCTTTAAATTTTTTTTGAAATATTTTTTTTCACTGTGGCCGGCCAAGTGAGGGCCTAGCAGGTTGCAAAGAAGGTATACCCAAGGAAAGATCATCGTGGCCTCATCGGCCAAGGGTAAGGGCGCAAAGGCCTTGCCTAGATTTAGGGGAGGGTTGCCTCGCTTGCGGCTGGTGGGGCCACAATGGCCCTAAGCAAGGCCTTCGCGCTTGTGTTTGGCGAGGTTGCGATGGCACTTGGTGAGGACCTTTGCTCTACTGCGGCTGATGAGGCAATGATGCCTTGCACATGGTAATTGCAGCCTCACCGGCCGCAATCGAAGGCCTTGGGCCCGCCTCGCCAATGATTGACGAGGACCTGGAAGCGAGAATGAAAGGAAAAGGAGGAAAGGAAAAATAATAAAAGAAATCAAATTTTTTAAAAAATTGTAAAAATCATCTACGTTAGTATCAGTTGTGCTATGTAGGATGGCCGGCACACACGTCAGTAATTTCCAGCCAAAATTAGACAGAATGACTCAATTGACAATTTAAAGGTTTAGGACTACCAAATTAAATAAGTAAAAGACTAAACTGATACAAGTGCAATATATTTATTACTTTTTTGGTAATTTTTTCCTGACATTTAAAAGTTACTCTGAACGGAAGATTGTGATGCGGATATGAGTTCCATCTCTTCCTTGCCAACTAAGCGGTTAAAAGTTTTGATTAATATCTTGCAATTTGCCAAAAAGAATGTGGTTTAAACATGAATAAAAGGTCACATGAAAACAAGCGAAACATTAATAAAAGGGATTTTCTCAATTTTCACCCAATTAAGAGATAGAATTTTACGTAACTTTTGTTGAGGATCATTCATAAAATCATATTTATGTTCGTGACCAAATTGAAGGAGTTTTTAGAACATTATCACGAGAAATGCCATTTCTACCCTCAATTTCTTAAATTCAATACATGAGTATATCTTCATATAATATATTTAATGAATAGTGACATGACATTAAGAGGTATAGTCCCGAAACAACCTATATAATCAAAACTCTAAGACTGTGTTTGGTCGATTGTATAAAAACCAGGATACGATATGTTTTATCCTATTCTATGTTTGGTGGTGGTCCAGGATAGGATAAGGTAGGATATAGACCGGACATAGCCCGGATAAAAAAATCCGGGGGAGGTGGGATAGACCCGGATAGGATTTCTAATACCTATTTTTCTAGAAATCCTACGCTCTACTCGTCGTCATCTTCATCCCCACACATTGTGCGCTTTCACCAAAAAAATTTCTTGGCTTTTTTTCCTTCACCGACTCCTCCAGACCCGTGAATAGCAAAAATAGAAAATAAAAATTATCCTATTCGACTTTAAATCCGTAGTCCACCAAACAGTGAATAGGATATGAAGAAATCCCAGGATTTCTTATCCTATCTTATCCAGTTCTATTCTGTTTAGAAATCCGGACGATCAAATACAACCTAAATTCATCAAACTTCATTTCTATGAGTTTTCAAAAAAAGAAAGATGATACATAAATAGGAAGAAGCAAGTAAATGGATATGCATATGCATTCGAATGAAGAAGGAAGCTGCTTTCAATGACATTATTTCGATTTGTCTTGCAAATAAAATGGTTGGATTTAACCTTTAAGGACTTGCTTAATCTCCTTTTAACTAGTCATAGTCTCCTAAAACTTAAAAGTGGATTTCATGCGCAAGTTTCAATATTTCAACTCAAAATATTTCACTTAAGCACAATTTGTTTCGCGAAAAATGAATAATTTGGAAAATGTGCTTCTAAAAAAGATCGTTTGTATTGCTTATAAAAAAATAAAAATAAAATATTTTCATGGCTCACAAAATAATTTAGACAAAATTTTTATCTATAATAAAAAAATTTTACTGACTAATTATTTCAAACCAAATAAGCAATTTGTTTTTATCATTTACTATTCCAGAAACAAACGGATACATTAGATTCGTTCGGTGCAATGCTGATAGCCAATTGACAATGAATCCGAGTTGGTATATCGATTGCGGATTTGTCCAACTTGTCAACGAGAGTTGACTTGTGTGACAGGAAGACATTGTCCTTTCGACAGGTAAAATGAAAACGAAAACCCTAGTTTTTGTTTTTTGGAAACATTGCATGAACGGCAAATACGTGAAGTTCCAGATTGAAATTGACTGTAAAAAACTAAAAAGTTGGCATCACTTGTGTACTTCAAGCTGCACATGTGGTCATGATTTCATTCCTAAGAAATTTTCTGTCCTCAATCCTAGCGTATCTCGAAACAAGATCTATTCTTTTTGGCCAACTATTTGCTAGAACCAAACACCCATAACTTCGTATCTCTAAGCTTACCCAAAAATAAAAAGAAGCAAAAATAGAGAGATTAAATTATGTGATCTTGAATCATGTTTTAACTTACTATCCGTCGTTGTATTCCTTAAAGACGCATCAAGAATATATCATTATCGATAAACTAAATGTCAAAAAAGGGTCAGTTAACGAAGTCGAGACAAAAAAAAAAGTCAGTGCATTATAGAATTGCTAGCACACGAATAAAATCGGGCAACTAGAAAACCGACTGTCTTCGACCAAAAAAAAAAAAAGAAAACCGATTGTTTTGTCTGCTTGCTTCCTTTCATTGGTGTTTTGCTCTAATGTTATAATGATATTTTTGGGGGTGAATGTCGAGGCTATTGGATTCTCTTGTTACTGGGGGCCCTTTTGACGTATCCCTCAACGGATTAACGGGCGCATCGCCGTAATTGACTCCACGAAATGATCCCAACCTTTGACTTTAACCTTCGAAAGGATGTGATGGATACATGCTAACATCATCATCATGATCTCGAGGGAAAAAGTGTCTGAGTAGGGAGCACTACCCCGGATTTTGTTTGTCTGCTCAATCGTGTCATGTCTTCTAGACTCTAGAGGAAACTATTTGAGCATCTAAGGACCGTAAAAGATGATGGGGTTGTTCCACTAAAAATTCCTTAACTTTAACCCGTTTGATATCGATACTCTAAATTTTCTTTCGTCTCAATCATATCTAACAATTCACACCGATAACCTATAAATACATCCCATGTAAGAGTAAAACTGAAGGATTCTAATTATGCATAGAAATTTTAGGCACGATTAGAATCAAATGCGGAAAACAGGATCGAAAATAAACTGACCTCCAGCCATTGTTAAACTTTACGTTCGTCGGAAATCCACGGTAGTTCGACGTTAATTTGACAGCGATTACGGGCGCACTCTACTAACCCAATCCCCTCGCGTACTGATGGTGTATTACCGAATGAGAGGGTTTGCGTTAGACCTTGTGTCTACCCTTATGAAAATGAACGTTCATCTTTATAAACCGCTTCCCATCAAGGCGGTTACTGAAGAGGGCAGTTATCACTGAAGGGGTATGAAGTGTGGAAAAACCGCATGTGGATAACCGTCACTCAAAAGAGAAAACGTGGGTCAAACCTAACGGATTAGTTTTTATTTCAAAAACTATATCCCTAAATGTGGGATCACATTATAAATATAACATTCTCCCACTTGATCCCAACATTTTCATCATACAGATTACCCAACCAAATCCACGAAAACCATATGCTTAAGAAAAGAAACAAGACACATGAATCATGGCGACATGTCCTCTAAGAACGAGTAATATCTTCCATGTATCACAATGCATCATATTCTTTTAATGTTAGCCCATATGTGATAACACATCTTAATGAATAAACCCTATGTTTATTCCAGAATCAAGGATAACTGTTATTCTCATAAACACCTGAATGTGTACACCAGAAATTGAGAATAACATTACAATTGAATAAGAGTTTCAAACAACAAAAGTCGTCCGTACGACAATAAATCACATTATGGGAACTATTCCCATACTAGCCACATGATCCTTATACTTCATTGGTGGCATGCCTTTAGTTAAAGGATCGGCTATCATCAATTCAGTGCGAACGTGTTCAATGACCACTTTATTTTCCTTAACACGTTCCTTTATGGCTAAATACTTAATGTCGATATGCTTACTTCGACCGCCACTTCTAGCATTTTTAGCCGTAAAAACCGCAGCTGAATTGTCACAATATATTCTTAATGGCCTAGAAATAGAATCAACAATTCTAAGCCCTGAAATGAAACTCTTCAACCATACACTATGCGAGGTAGCCTCAAAACAAGAAACGAACTCAGCCTCCATAGTAGAAGTAGCAGTCAAAGTCTGCTTCGCACTCCTCCATGACACGGCTCCGCCAGCTAATATAAAAATGTATCCTGATGTTGATTTTAGAGAATCAACGCAACCAGCGTAATCCGCATCCGAATAACCAACTACTTCCAAGTTGTCAGCCCGTCTATACATAAGCATGTAGCCTTTAGTACCTTGAAGGTATCTCATCACTTTCTTTGCAGCTTTCCAGTTGTCTATCCCTGGATTACTCTGATATCTTCCTAACATTCCCACAACAAAAGCGATGTCAGGTCGAGTGCAAACCTGAGCATACATCAAGCTTCCGACAGCAGAAGCATATGGGATGTTCTTCATTTGTTCCCTTTCCAGATCGTTCTTCGGGCACTGGTTCAAATTGAACCTATCACCCTTGACAATGGGTGCTATACTTGGTGAACAATCTTTCATCCGAAATCTCTCCAAGACCTTATTGATATAGGTTTCTTGAGATAGTCCTAAAACTCCTCGAGTTCTATCTCTATGGATCTTAATGCCAATGACATAAGATGCCTCACCCATATCCTTCATGTCAAAACTCTTAGAAAGAAATTGTTTCACCTCATGCAACAACCCCTTATCATTGGTTGCAAGTAGAATATCATCCACATATAGCACAAGAAAACAAATTTTGCTCCCACTGACTTTCTGGTATATGCATTGATCCATAATATTCTCTACAAAACCGAATGAAGAGATGACATCATGGAACCTTAAGTACCATTGACGGGATGCTTGTTTCAAGCCATATATAGATTTCTTAAGCTTGCATACCAATTGCTCACCTTTACTAGAGGAGAATCCTTCAGGTTGTTTCATGTAAACCTCCTCCTCTAGTTCCCCATTGAGGAACGCCGTTTTCACATCCATTTGATGTAATTCCATATTAAAATGGGCAACCAAGGCCAAAACAATACGAAGAGAATCTTTCTTAGATACAGGAGAAAAAGTCTCCGTGTAATCGATTCCTTCTTTTTGAGTGAATCCTTTGGCAACGAGTCTAGCTTTATATCTTTCAATGTTGCCTAATGAGTCCTTCTTGGTTTTGAAGACCCACTTACAACCAATAGCCTTCGCACCATTAGGCAACTCAATCAAATCCCAGACTTCGTTTGATGCCATAGAACTCATCTCATCCTTCATGGCATTGTACCACAAATTAGATTCATCACTACTCATGGCTTGTGAAAACGTTTCAGGATCATTCTCAGCTCCAATATTATAGTCAGACTCTTGTAGATACACAATATAATCACTAGGAATTGCTGATTTCCTCATTCTAGTAGATCTTCTTAATGTTGTATCAACATTCTCTGGAGGAGCGTATTGATCAACTGTTTGTTCAACAGCTTCAGGTAATTGTTGAACAACTGGATCTACCGGATCATTATCAGCAAGTTGTGGAACTTCAATAATTGGTTGTTCAATAGCCGGCTGAACTGAAGGGGCGTTATTAACAACAACCAACCTAATACTTGAAGTGGAAGGTTGAGTATCTGAATGATCTTTCTCAGGAACAATGTCCTTCAATCGATCACTCCCACTAATCAAGTCACTTTCAAGAAACTTAGCATTTCTTGATTCCACAATCCTAGTAGTGTGAGATGGACAACAAAACTTGTATCCCTTGGACTTTTCAGCATATCCAATGAAATACCCACTTACAGTCCTTGGGTCCAACTTCTTTTCCTGTGGATTATAGACTCTTACTTCAGACGGGCATCCCCAAACGCGTACATGTCGCAAACTTGGCTTCCAACCTTTGAATAACTCAAAAGGCGTCCTTGGGACAGCCTTGGTTGGAACTCGATTTAATATGTACACTGCCGTTTTAAGAGCTTCAGTCCACAAAGACTTAGGAAGTTTGGAGCTACTAAGCATACTTCGCACCATGTCCAATAAAGTTCGGTTTCTTCTTTCTGCTACGCCATTTTGGTCCGGAGAACCCGGCATAGTGTATTGGGCAACTATCCCATTCTCTTGAAGAAACTTTGCAAACGGACCAGGTGCTTGTCCATCTTCAGTGTATCTACCATAAAATTCTCCACCTCTATCTGATCTCACGATCTTAATTTGCTTGCCGCATTGTTTCTCTACTTCCGCCTTAAAAACCTTAAAGGCATCCAACGCTTCATGTTTATTATGAAGCAAGTAAAGATACATGTAACGTGAGTAATCATCAATGAAGGAGATGAAGTATTTCTGACCATACGAGTCCATATCAGGACTACAAATGTCCGTATGTATGATTTCTAATATGTCTGTACTCCTCTTGGCACCTTTCTTTGTCTTGTTGGTCTGCTTTCCCTTTATGCAGTCCACGCAAATATCATAATCAGTAAAATCCAAAGTACTGAGTACTCCATCATTTACTAATCGCTTAATTCTATCTATGGAGATATGTCCCAATCTCCGGTGCCATAGCATAGAGGAATCTTCATTCACAACACATCGTTTTATACCAGCATTATCATGAACATGCATCGCATTATAAGAGGCATTGTCTTGCAAATTAATTCGAAAAAGACCATCAAACAAAATACCACTCCCAACAATTTCAGATTTAAACAATAAACTGAAGTTTGAATCTGAAAAGTTAAAAGAGTAACCCAAAGGTACAAGTCTTGAAACTGAAATTAAGTTTCTAGAGAAACTTGGAACATAAAAGGTCCTTTCCAAATTCAAAACAAAGCCACTATTGAGGACTAATCTACATGTCCCAATAGCTTCTACATGCGAACACATCTTGTTTCCTGAATAGATGCTTTGTTCACTTCCCACTGGCTTCCTGTGGTTTTGAAAACCCTGCAAGGAATTCGAAATATGGATTGTAGAACCAGAATCAATCCACCAAGTGTTGTGACTCACATCAGCCATATTAGATTCATAACAGACATAAGAGGTTGGATTACCTTTCTTCTCGAGCCAGGCCTTAAATCTGACGCAATCCTTCTTCATATGCCCCTTCTTTCTACAGAAGAAACATTTGGATTCCTTCTTAATGTCAGCTTGGGGAGGTATTTTACCTTTCCCCTTGTGCTTGCCGTGACTCTTAAACCTTTCTTGTGTTGCCAAATGAGCACTTTCTCCCAATTCCATAGTCAGCCTCTCTTCCTCTTGAACACACATGGTCATAAGTTCATTAATTGACCATTTATTCTTATGTGTGTTGTAAGAGATCTTGAAAGGTGCATACTGTTGTGGGAGAGTGTTCAGAATGTAGTACATAAGAAATGATTCAGATATTTCAACCTCAAGGCTCTTCAGCTGAGCTGCAATGTCCCTCATCTTCATGATGTGCTCACGCACACCTCTAACATTTGTGAGCTTTAAAGATGAAAACTTCATTATCAGGGTCATGGCATGTGCCTTTTCTGAAGTCTCAAACTGAGCATCAATGGCCTCCAATAAAGCCTTAGCATTACTATGCTGAGCGACCGAACCACGGATACTAGGAGATACTTTAGTCCTTATGAACATCGCACTAAGGCGGTTGGACCGCTCCCACTGTTCATAAAGGGCTATCTCAGCTGCAGTGCTCGTGTCAGTAGGAGCAGGTGGTTCGTCTTTCCTTATAGCATAGTCAATGTCCATGCACCCCAATTGAAGAAGAACTGACTCCTTCCAAACTTTATAGTTTTCACCATTCAGTATGGGAACATCACTCTTAAATTCAGAGAAATTCACAGGTTGTAAAACTGCATATCAAACAATCATGCTTATGTCACAAAATTTGAGGCAAAATCAACATATATCATGTTCTACCAATGTAAAACATGTCACAAAATATGAATCACATAACATAAAAACTGCCTGTGGGCTAAGTTTTTAATTTAAATAGATTCATAAATACTTCATGAAGAAACTATCATATTATATTCCTTTCCTTAATCCCTGTGGGTAAATTAAGAAAAATAATATGATATTTCAACCTAATTAATCAAATTAATATAATGAAAATTCCTGTGGGATTAAATTCATCATATTAATAAAATTAATTACAATTAATGTCCATTTCCAAATGTGATCCTAATGCTATTAATATATAATTTAATTAATTAAGGATGCTGTGGCTACTCCCCAATTAATTAAAATATATGGATCACTGGACATTTAATTTCATGCATAAAAATTATTCATAAAATGCATGAAGGATGAAATAATAAACTTAATTCGGCAAGGGGCAGAATGGTAATAATGGGTAAAAGGAAGGGGCAAAAGCGTAAAAACCGAGGGGGCGCCGGTTCCATGGCGCGTGCGCGGCACGCGCCTTCCCTTTGCGCGGGCGCGTGGCGCGCACGCGCCTTCTTTACCGCGCGGGCGCGTGCGCTGCACGCGCCTGCAACTGCCGCGGGCGTGGCTCGCACGCGCCAGCGGTTGCGCGCGCGTGGCGACCACGCGCCAGCGGTTGCGCGCGCGTGGGGCCACGCGCCTTCTTCCTCCGCGCGAGCAGAAGCAATTTTTCCGACGTTCTTCGCCGTTCCGCCGCGCCTTTGACCGAATGGGTCTCCTCCGGTAGCCCATCTCACACCAAAATAATTTATGGGTTTCGGAGACCACGTCGGCGCGACCACATGGACGCAAAATCGGCGAAAACAACCAAGAAATTGGCTCGAATCAAGCAAAATTCCGTCAAAACGCACAAACCCTAACCCGCAACTTCCGCCGCTCAAATAGCCTCCGGCGATCACCGAAATGCCAGATTAACTTAGGGCTATTCTTCTTCATGGCGGTGCGACCGTGCCGGTCCGAAGTCGAGCGGTGGGTCGCCGGAATTTGGCCGGAATCGGCGCTTTCCCTCTTAGCCCCCAAAAACCCGAATTACTATTCATCTCAAAAAAAGCCCCGAAAATACACCAAAAATTCAACAAAACAAGGCAGAGGTACTAAAACTTGCTCTGATACCAAATGTAAGAGTAAAACTGAAGGATTCTAATTATGCATAGAAATTTTAGGCACGATTAGAATCAAATGCGGAAAACAGGATCGAAAATAAACTGACCTCCAGCCATTGTTAAACTTTACGTTCGTCGGAAATCCACGGTAGTTCGACGTTAATTTGACAGCGATTGCGGGCGCACTCTACTAACCCAATCCCCTCGCGTACTGATGGTGTATTACCGAATGAGAGGGTTTGCGTTAGACCTTGTGTCTACCCTTATGAAAATGAACGTTCATCTTTATAAATCGCTTCCCATCAAGGCGGTTACTGAAGAGGGCAGTTATCACTGAAGGGGTATGAAGTGTGGAAAAACCGCATGTGGATAACCGTCACTCAAAAGAGAAAACGTGGGTCAAACCTAACGGATTAGTTTTTATTTCAAAAACTATATCCCTAAATGTGGGATCACATTATAAATATAACATCCCATCCATATAACCATTCAATATACGACACAACGGCATACGTGACTATCAAAAATCGATGTGGTTACGCTTTTGTAGCAGATCATGTCCATTGCTATGCCAAATTCGTTCACTTGACTTTGTCCGTGAATATTGCCGCCAGTTCGGATTTTTCACGGCCATTATGGATGGAAGTTTGACAGAAAGTGCTTTGGGGTCATTAGTCCAAGTTTGAAGTTTTGGCTAGTAAAAGAAATTGTGTTTTAAATCTTCTCATGCAAAAAAAGTACAAGACTTTTGGTGGGATTATCTTCAAAATTATTGATAAGCAAAGAAACGAAATAAATTATTAGTGGGGAATGATGATACCTTGAAAACCTGTCCAGTGTTTCTCCATACAGACGTGGTCGCTTGGGCCTCGACACATCATTGTCAAGACAAAGAAGCTGACCAATTTACTCCGTGAATGAGGGGAATCGGTTTTCTTTATCTGGCTTTCTTATCTGCTTCTTGGGAAGTAATGTCAGTTGGTGGTCTCAAAGGCCATTGTTCTTACTTTCATACATAAAAGAGAATGGGATTACCTTTAAAGAAAGACGTTGTTGGCTAAGCCATTTCGAAAAGTAAAGATAAAAGGCTTGAGGATTAACCGCTAAGAGATTGATCAAATTATCAAAAGGTTTGGTTCGGATTCTAAATCACACCGCCTTCCGTTCACACTAATTTTGCTGCCTTGCCCCATTAGCTTGTGGGTATTAGCGGCGAGGATCCGAGTGCAAGACGGAGTGACGAGGATGTTTATAGGTGTGTTGCATGTGTTAAATGCCCTTTTTTCATACATAAAGAAAAATTTACATCGATAATCCAGAAAAACGATTGTCTTGTCAAGTTGCTTCCTTTCATTAGGGTTTTGCTCTTATGTTATAATTTGGTTATGATTGAAGTACTGAACCTATTGTCAAATGCCAAATCAATCTTAAATCTTATAATTTGGCCATTTTATTCCTAAAGCCATTTGATAATTTGCCAATTTAGTCCAATCGATCAAATATTGGCTGGAAATCCCTGACATGAACGCCAAGCATCCTTCATGACACGTCCAGTGCTGACATAGACAATTTTTGCAATTTTTTTTTTATAGTTTTTGTTTTTTTTCTTTTCTATTTCCCTCCCCCATCACTGGGGCTCCGACGATGGCTGGCAACCTCCACCGGATCGGGCTAGCACCGCTGAGGGCTAAACCTTGTAAGCGTCGGCCTCACCGGATCGAGCAATGCCGACGCTCGCCACACGTTGACGAGGGAAAATAACGCTGGCGAAGGTGACCCTCGCTATGGCCGGCGGAGGGAAATAAAGAAAAATGGAAAGGAAAAGGAAAAAAGGAAGAAATTCACAAAATAAAATAAAATAAAAAGTGCAAAAATTGTCTATCTTAGTCCCAGTTATATCACGTTGGACGGTCGGCCGGCGTCTACATTAGCGACTTTCGGCCAAAATCGATCGACATGATTATATTGGCAAATAAGTTGTTGATTGAATTGGATGTGTGGGAGTGTAATTGAAGCTGAAGTTCTTCAAGTGAAGCGACGTTCTCAAGGTCCTGAAGGGAAAGAAGATCACCTTGATGTAAAAGCCCTTTCTTCTTCTTTGCATGCGTATGCTTTGATGTAACGAAAGCCCAAAGACAGAGCTTAGAACACGGTAATTGAGAACTTGGGAAACAAGTCCTGTCATTTTTCTTACAATCTCTTCAATCATAACCAAATTATGCTTTGCTTCCTTCTTCTCCTTCTTTAGCAATAACAGAAAAAAGTAGGAAGATTTTCCACCCCTTAGCCTCGTTTAGTATCTCGATGGATTTCAATCATTAACCCATTCAGTAATAAATTTCAGAGCTAATCTTTTTTTCACATGGATCGCTGACTCTTGATCTAGTCTTACAACCTATATCAATGACGGCCCAATAGGCCTGCATAACTTGAGAATTGGACCCATATAGATCTCAACCGAGGAAAAAGAGAAGCCAAGCCCGAATATGTACGTGCAACCATAACGTCCTTCATTTGTTTCATCTGACCAGAAATGCATCATTCGAGTTTTCGAAAATTTGCATTACGAAAGTGTCTGATGACATTAATATATATCTAATGAAAGATATACTAGCAACAATTTCGAAAACTGGTATATTAAGTGATATGGTCGACTTTTATCAAATATTGCCCGCAAACACTATTTGTTTAAAGACTCGCTCATAATCTATGTATTGTTTAAAGACTCCCATATGTGATCCACCGTTTTTGATAATTTCTATTTAGCACACTACGTATAATATGCTCATATATTAATTTCTTGTGCTCTGGATATATAAAACATTGACTACTTGTTCACATTCGTATGTTATAAGAGTTTTAAATGTTTTGGGATTAAGCAAATTCAAAGTGCAGGCACCGCAAGATTTCCATTAAGCAAAATGTAAAAAGTAAGAGTCAATCCAGTCGCACCCTAAATCTTATTACTAATGGTTAGATACATCAGCAAAGTTTTGTTGCTAGGCACAATCTTTAGCGACAAATGTTGTAATTTTGTCGCTAAAGTTTAACCATAACATAATATCTTACCAACGTCCATTACAGTGGGAACCTCTACCGACGGGATTTTCATTTGATCTATAACTTTTGTTTAACTAAGCATATGCCTTTATTTTACCAACATGCGACATTATCCGGAACTGTAATTACTTAATCTTCTCATCATAGTTGAATGCGAACGTAGACAGCGCTCAATTTCGTTGTCAGAATGGGTCTAGTAATTTCGCTTTGTGAACTGAATCCAGAAAGATCGACGCTAGTTTGAGGTAACTGATGAAATCTCTTATGGATGATGATGGTTCGCTTTCTCTACAAGGGCACTCACTCAAAAAGAAAGAGATCTTTCGAAGTGCATGTGGGCCGTCGCACGATGGAAAAAGTAGGGCATGAATGATGCTGATGCGCCCCGTTATCATTTGTAGCTACGTGCACGGATGTACGTAGGAAAGCCATACTCTACTTAGCAAATGTACGAGAGGACCACTTCTCATGCACATAACTTATAGTGGAGATGAGTGGAAGGGTTATGTTCCCTATCGCCGTCATGAGCTTTACATATGTGGTCTTGATAAATTCAGGGAGATATCTTTCCATGTCTTTGGGATCGACCCTTCTTCATTCTTCGCAATTTAATCATTCGATATGCCATAAGGGGCCCAAAAAAGCAGAAAAAAGTTATGATGAGATGGCCGGAAGATGGGCAACTAAACCTAAACCTAGTGTTTCGAATCATAATCATGAACGAAGGAGCAATGCAATCTGTTCAGATCCAAAGATAATGAACCCGGAATCAGTATGAAATTCTTGCTCTTGATAACATCAGTAAAGCACGAGCCGGAAAACAACATTCGGAGAGAACTACTCGACATTCGCGCGAGAATCTATTCGACATTTGCGGACCATGAAATGAAATAAAGAAATTCGGATATACTCTTTTTTTTTAAGGGAATGAGATCATGAAATGAAAACAACAATCACTATGGTGTCAAAAGGTGAAGACGACATGGGCCCATGACCTCTTTTTTTTTTTTTTTGGTCTAGTGGCACATGACCTCTTACACATTCATATGCACGATACCCCCAATGCATTTCTACGTTCACGCATGCATCACCTAAGATAGCAACCGTACAAGAGTATATGGGAGGTACGACAGTAACATAAACGGACCACTTCTCATGCACGACGCACCACCCTTTTTTACATAATGGATATGAATCAACAAGGGAAAATTACCAAAAAAGTCCTAAACATACAGTGATTATGTCAATTCAATCATAAACTTTTTAATTTCGCTAATTTAATCCTAAACATTTGACAATTTGTCAACAAATCCATTTGACCAATTTTGACCATAAATCATTGAGGTAGGCGCCGGCCATCCTACATGGCACGGCCGACACTGATGTGAATAATTTTTTTTAAAATTTTCAATTATTTATTTTTCTTTTCTTTTCTTCCATTTTCCTTCTTTTCTTTTTTTTTTCTTTCACTATGGTCGATGAGAGTCATTAGAGCTCGCCGGCCACTGGGCGAGGGCCGCAAAGTCCTTGCCGGCCACTAGCGAGGGTCACGACCCTCGCTCGGATCTAGGGGATGTCGCCTAGCCTAGATCTGAGCAAGGCCAGCCTTGTTGGCCGTGAGCGAAGGCGACAAAGCTAGCGAGGATGGCCTTGCCTGGATTCGGGCGAGGGCTGCGACCCTCACCAAAGCTCCCTGGCCATAATGAAAAAAAATACAAAAGAAAAGAAGGAAAGTAAAAATCAAAAGAAAATGAAAAGTTGAAAAAAAAAATTGTCCACTTTAACACTGGTTGTTTGTCGGCCATGCCATATAGGACAGCTAGCATCCACATCAATAATTTTCGGTCAAAATTGGTCGAATAGATTAAATTAGCAAACCGTCAAAAGATTTAGAATTAAATTGACATAAATGCAATAATTTTAGGACTTTTTTTTATAATTTTTCCAATCAACAATGTATGTCTCGAAAAGCCAGCCATAAAGAATCATGGTCTTGAGGAATTCGAGGGAGATTATTTTCCCATTTATGAGATGACCCACTGATTGTCCGCTTGTGGCACGAGATGATAACCGTCCAAGGAGAGGCCTTCACCGTTTCAAACTTTCAATGATCAACTCATGTGGAAAATAATAGATGGATGTGGTGTTAGGAGTGGCAACTTTTAACACACCATAGGAACATCACACTACGCGAGAGGAGAAAGTGAGCGAGAGCGACGCCCTGACTTCGACTCGATTTGAGCACGATTAAGTTAAAATCGATACAGCTTGATAGGCGGAGCCTACTCTTTAGGAAATTGAAATTTTGCATATCGGACCGAACTTAACTCATTCTATTTGCTAAACTATGCAACTATTTTTATTAAAACTACTTAGGTAATAGTAGTGATGCATGTTGTAGCTCATATTGAAACATTTCTCGATGCAAAACAACAATAAAAACCGAAAATGGACATGACACGTGGTCATCTTACGCGGACCATTATAGTGGCGTACAGGTTATCATGGAGGTGGGTCACTGGCACTGGCAATAGTGCTGGCATGGATGGCGACTTTTATTGTTTGGTGAAAGTATAGTTTCTAATCAACAAAGTGTTGAATAATTTCTTTTATTCTTGTTTTAGGCAAGATCCACGTTCATAACTCACTTGACGAATAAAAAAAATCCTTTAGGAGATTTCCGTTAGAAATTGTTGACATGGCAATTGGCCATGTAGGATAACCAGCGACGATTGGATCACCACATCGTAGATTTCTAACGAAAATTGACCGAAAAGACTACATTAAAATTTCGCTGAAAAGTTTAAGACTAAATTACCAAAGTTAAAAAACTTCGGACTAAATTGGCATCTGCACAATAGGTTGATAACTAATTGGGTAATTTTTTTGCTTGAAAGTAGATAGCTAAAATGATGAATTAAGTCGAATCTTGCGTCTCAATAAGCTTAAGAACATTTACTCATGTTTTTTTATTAATTGAAAGAAGGAAAAAAATCTGTAAAAACCATTTGCGTCTCAATAATCTCTTGATTGTACTTTGCGCCCTCTAATTTCTAAACCTACATATTTCACCCTCCAATTTGTGCTTTTTTCTCTAAGTTCTCCCAATAGAATTAGGTTTCAAGGGTAATTTTATTTTAAGAAAAAGAAAAATCAGGGAGTGAAGAGTAATTTTTGCAAAAAATGGTCGAATTAGAACAGCAGTAAAGGAAGTTCATTCGTAATGAATTAGACCAAACCACCTGAATTCTCAACAGAGTAAATCCTCGTAATTACTGAGTACGAGGTATCGTAGGTTTTGACTACCTGAAAGTATAGTCAATTCACATTTGAACCGCCGATTTGACCAAAATTGCTAAGGACATGTGATTGCATATTTCTAGAGCTCATCGCATTTTCTTTTGGCATACGATAAGACCGCAGAGGAAATCAAGATATCCATCAATGATGTATAGAACAAGAATCCTCACTACATTTCAGGATGTCCATGAAAACCGATCTAAAATGGCCGACAAAATCAAGACGTAGTGTTATGGAAAAGAGAACTTTAATCTAGCTTTTTATAGTTTAAGGATACATGCGTGGAATTCTGACAACCTGGAGTCCCATATAACACTCGTCAAGTCCCGTAAACCGATGAAGTCCAAGTCCTTTGGCATATGCAGGAGGTCCTGATCCGAAATAATCTGCTCGCAGTTGATGAGATTTGAATAGGTAATTCTCGATCCTTGACCCAAAGTGCAACTGCATACCATCATTTGGTTGTTATACAAGCAATTCATCTCGAATTGCGTTCCTGAAGTTTCCCGAAATGATCATATGGTGATAGGAAGGCGACGGTGGCGGCACCACATGATATTTCCATATTTCTTGTCCGTCCATATTTTTTTTCCAGACTTTGAAGACACTGTGACCATACAAGAAAAGGGAAATCAACAAGCAGATAAAAGGGGCATCAAACTTGTAAACAGTCCATCTGCTACCTTCAGCCATCGGACCACACAAATTTCCAAGACAGTCATGGCACTCGAAGTAGGTTGTTTTCTCCTTCACATTTGACCTCATTCGCAATGTGATGTCGAAGGACATCCTTGGTGTTCCGGCCTCCACGACTGCTTCGCCGACACCCGAAGCTGTAACATAAGACCTGTTTCTATTCTCAGCTTCTTTTCATCATAAATCAAATCCATGCAACTCCACGTCAGTACTCTTTACAGGGAATGAGACCAGGAAAAAACAAATGGGATTTACTTTGTGCTTGAAGGTTGCCTCACCTTCCAATTGATACTTTCGCTTGGGAGAATGTCTAGAGAAAGCTCAAGTCTGAGCATATCACAATAATATATTAACTGCGACACACCACGTCAATTCTCCGATGCGGGACTTCTCTAACATGACTCACATGTGCATGTCAACGGATATAAGAAATTATGGACAAAGGGACATCTTGTGAGTATATAATATCTGCATACATGTCCGCTACTATGTCTAAACATCACTCCATATTATTATTTATTTTGCACTTGAATTATACTTCAGGTAATTACACGGTTTGCATTACTTTCCGCGGTCATTTTTTGAGAAAGTCCTTGATATATGTCGAATTTTGTCTAATGAGTGAATGGTCGGGACGAGTTGTAACATATTGAGTCACAAATCAAGCCAGCCCACAATGAATATCTCGGATGCCATTAGAACGTCAAAATTTGAAGTTGATTGCACATGTGCAATATGATCATTCTAGGGAAGTTCAGGGCACAAAAATTTATTTCACGCCCAAAAGTTTTGATACAAGAAGAGTCAGTATGTTAGAGTTCAACAGTGCACGTGTTGTGCAGAAAATATAGAAGATTAACTTTCCCTATAAGAAAGGCTAATTAACTACCTAAAAGACTAACAAAGGCTTAATTAGATATATCGTGCTTACTTATTCGGGCTTTCCATTGCAGCTTGCTTCATTAACGGCGCAATCTTTACGCTGATCGACTTGTGCACATGCCTCTACTCATGGTTTTACCGATCCAAATTGAGAAGAGAATACGGGTTGAAGGCAAATCCTTGCCACGACTGCTTGGTCACTGCCTTCTGCTTGCCGTGCATGCTTTGTCGAGAGTACCAAGAGCTTCAGAACAGCGGATTCAATATAAAGATGGGTAAAGAACCATTCCTTTCCAACATCTTCCTCCTTGGCTAGCTTTTATATAGTGTACATACTAGTCTTCTCAAGTTGTGATTAAGCAGTGATTTTCAAAATGATTGAATTGATGTGTATCGACTGGTACTGTGAGCGTGCGCAGGATGGGAGGGAAACGCCAGGCAACGGAAAGAAGTGGCAATGGTTCCAAAGGTGGAAGGCGGCATGAAGCGCTAAGAGTCTTGAGCTAATTAAGGGCAACATCTTATCTTCACTTATGCAAGTGAACTTGTTTCTTAGAATAACATATGTCATGGATTGTTCTGTGCGTGTGATAAAGTTGGAGCTCAGCTCCTAAATTTGTATCATGGATTGTTTCTTAATTAAAAATGGCATATGTCATATGTTGTGAGAGATTGTGATAATTAAGGAATAAGTGGCTTTGGTCGTAAACGCGAGGATTTTAGTGGATTTGTCAATGTCTCTCTCTCCAAGAAACATAAGTCACGCCAAAATTACATAATTTTTAGTGTGATTTCTCTGTTTATCTATTGCAAGTACTTACCCATCCTCAAAAAGCTTATACACTCACAATGACTCTTTACTTTTGTCCAACGATCAGATGGAATGCAAGCAGGTCAAGTCTTCGAAGGGATTATCATAAGCTTTTTTATGGCATGCACACACTGGCAGACCTAGAGGGCTTCTAGGTCCAAAAATTATTCTACGAATTTAAGGGTCAGAATTTATAAATATTATTTAGACAGAAAAATTTCGTGCCTTGCCCTCCTTACCTCGAACTCTCAGTTCGCCGTTGTATTCGCGCAACATGTGAAAGATGCACTTTTGCAGATTGCACACATGTTATTCTACAATCGTGGGGCACGTCTGAGTCGCCCCACTTACGGTTTTCATGCATTCGACAATCATGCACATTGGCGCATGTCCACATGTTTGCGTATTTGAATCGGCACACGGCATGTGCATTCATATGCTCGTCAATAACAGACCCTGATCTATGGCCAAGAGGCGACGGCCACCACTAATTCACTGCTTCGGTCCACCATTGTCGCTCATGCTCGCATTTACAATTCACAACCTCGTGAATTCGAATGTTCCACCAAAACTTTAGTAGGAAGTTTGATACTTTTGCATAGTGTTCTGGGCTGTTTGGCAACTTATTTAGATTTTTTTTATTATTTGTCGGGCCCATCAAAGAGTGACACAACACATTGCGAATCGGACAAGATTGGAGGAAAGACCAAAATGTCCTTTCTGCTTTGGACAATTAAGAGGAGACTGATAATTCGAAAGTCAAATGAAAAGCCGATTCTGTCATAATTGAAGGCACATCTTCCATGTGTTCAGGGCCACACCTTTTACTAAAATTTCATGATTGCCCTCACGGAAGAAGGAACACAGTTGATAACTATATTAGATGATTAAAAAGTTATAAACTTCCCGAGATCTAGCGTTGAACCACAGCGTAGCCAAACTCTTTCAAGAATTAGCGTTTTCTTCCTAAAGAATGGGCTGCGACACTCAAATTATACTTTATGGAAATGACGTGGAAGTTAATGGATCTTGCAATTCAAGACAGATACGAGAAGAAGATATTACCATGATACTCAACGGGAAAATATAAGGATATTAGAGATTTACGCGATTCGATTTGAATATCGATACTTATTTTACGAATAGAGATGACGCTAAGAAATCCATTATTAATCTTGAGAGTACATAATTTACAATAACTTGATCGTGCTTTTTTTCAGTACTCAATTATATTTAAAATAGATTCACAAGTGTTATCTCATAATATCTCATAAAAAAACTCACTCAAAATACTCATACAGAGAACTTTTCACGGAAGGGACGGCGCCCTCAATGGTCTTTAAATTCCCGTCCGTCCCATTGTGTCATTCAAGCTTCAACTAGAGTGGAGCTAGCTTGCCGTTCTGTCCTCCTTCACCCTTCGTTTTTCACTGGGTGCCTGCATATCAATCCCCAAAGCGAAGCAGAAACTCTGCATTATCTCTTCTTCACCACCCACAGCCCAACCAGCATGAGCTCAACCAAACCCTACGATGTCGAGGAACACCCTTGGAGCACCGGCCTCTGCAGCTGCTTCGATGACATCAAAAGCTGTAACGAAAATCTGTTCATATCGCCATCTTCTTCTTCCCCTCTTTTCTTCCGCGTATCAAGGGATAAATAAATCCATGCAACTCCATTGTTGCTTGCAGGCTGCATCACCTTCTGGTGCCCATGCATCACCTTCGGACGGATATCAGAGATTGTGGACAAAGGGGAAACGTGTGAGTATATAACTTCTGTCTACGTGTTCGCATCTATATGTCCGAGGATCGCTCCAAATTATTATTATTTTGTGCTGGGATTATACTTCAGGTACACGGTTATATTTCGAATAAGTCCTTGACATAGGTCGAGTTCCGTCTAATAGTGACCGATCGGGATGAACTGTCATAATGTTGACTCACAAATGAAGCCTGCGCATGAAGAACTCGAGTCGCAGTTCACAAAGCAAGCAGAGCCAGTTAATAAGAGTGCAACAGTGGACGTGTGATGACGAATTTTATTAACTTGTCCCGATTCTGGACTTGACGACTTATGCCGATAACATAGGAGATTAATTTTCGCTGTTATGAAAAGGCTAATTAATTACCGAAAAAACTAACAAAGTCTAATTATATATTTGCACTCACTTGTCCGACCTTGGATTGCAGCTTGCGTCATGAACTGCGCAATCTTTGCGCTGATCCACTCCCTGACTCAGTGCGCATGCCTCTATTCATGCTTCTACCGAACCAAACTGAGACGAGAATTCGGGTTGAAGCAAGATCCGTGCCATGACTGCTTAGTCCACTACTGCTGCATGCATTGCGCGCTTTGTCAAGAGTACCGAGAGCTCAAGAGCCGCGGATTTGACATGGAGAGGGGTAAAAAACCCATTCCTTTCCAACATCTTAGGGCCGGCTAGCTTTCAAAAAGTGCAGATGCTAGTCTTTCTAAGTGTTGATCAAGTACTGACTCAAAATGGTTCGATTGGTGTGCAGGATGGGAAGGGAACGCCAGGCAACATAGAGAAGTGGCAATGGCTCCAGTGGTGGAAGGCGGAATGAAGCGCTAGAGTCCTGTGCTGATTAAGGGGCAACATCTTGTTTGGATCAAGAATATAATTCTGTTTCCTCTGCTTGATTATGCAAGTGAACATGTTACTCTGAATAACATATGCCATGTATTGTTCTGCGTGATTAGTAAAGTCGGAGCTCAGCTCCTAATTCTATGATCCTTTTCATTTGGTAGGCGCAGTCTGTGCCAAGAGCTCGATTAAGTCTGTCCTCTAAGGCCTTCAGGGTGAGTATTGAGTTTATTTGTCGCAACTTCTTACCCCAGTGTTGAACCTTCTACACCCACGGTGACTCCTTGCCCTCATCCGTCGATTGGATCGAGTGCAAATGGGTCGAGTCTTCAAAAGAATTACAATGGGCAAGGGTCGCGCCCCAGGTTTAGGGAAAAAAAAAGAAAAAAATAAAGAAAATTAAATAATAATAAATTCAGAAAAGTGTTCAATTTTTTTTTGAAAAAAATTATACATGTCAATGCCGGCCGTGCTACTTAGAACGGCTGACGCTGACTAGATCGGGACGTTACAAATTTTGGCCAAAATTGGCCAGAAGGATTAATTTGACAAATCATTAATTAAAAGGTTTAGGATTAAATTGACACAATTAAATAATTTATGACTGAATTGACAAATTATCAAAAGGCATAGGACTAAATTGGTAAAAAAAATTAGTCAAATTGAAATATTTATTATTGAATTAGTAAAAGTGCAATATATTTATAACTATTTTGGTAATTTTTTCCTCCTTGGATTCGCTCATGCTCGCATAACAATTCACAACCTCATGTGTTAGAATTTGCTTGTGCAACTGCATTCCTCCATTTGCTTGTTCGTACAAGTAATTCATCTCGATTCTGTTCCTGAAGTTTTTGGCTGAGATGATCATATGGCGATAGGAAGGCGATGGTGACTGCACCGTAGGATATTCCACATTTCATGTCCCTCCAAAATGAGCAGGCTCGAGTGGTCCATTTTTCGAGACATTGAGGTGACTGTGACCATATATACAAGAAAAGAGATACCAACAAGCAGAAAAGGGGACATCAACCTTGTAGACGGTCCACTTGCTGTACCTTCAGCTATTGGACCACGCAAATTTCCAAGACAGTCATGCACTTGGAGTAGGTTGTTTTCTCCTTCACATTTGACCTCATTCGCAATATGATGTCGCTGGACACCCTTAGAGTTCCGGCCTGATTGTTGAAAGCCTGCGGCAAAAGTTTGATATCTTTTTCTGGGAGATCATTAAGAGGGAGTACAAATCCGAACATGTTATCATATTCAACTGAATCCACATTCGCTCAAAAGCTTAAATCAAGAAATTATGGGACAACAATGATATATTAACTGTACACATCATGTGAGTATATAATATCTATATACATGTCCGCAAATATGTTTGAACATCACTCCATATTATTATTATTTTGCACTCGCATTATACTTCAGGTAATTACACGGTTTGCATTGCCTTTCGTGGTCATTTTTCGAAAAGTTCTTGATATATGTCGAATTTTGCTTAAAGAGCGAACGGTCGGGACGAGTTGTAACATATTGGGTCACAAATCAAGCTAGAGCATGATGAACTCAAACATGATTCGCATAGAATATTTTGGATGCCGTTAGAATGTCAAAATTTGAAGTTGATTATGTGCAATATGATCATTCTAGGGAAGTTTAGGGCCCAAAAGTTTTTTTTTTTGGTAACGAGGGCCCAAAAGTTTTGAAGCAAGCAGAGCCAGAAAATTAGAGTTCAACAGTGCACGTGTTATGCAGAAAATATAGAAGATTAACTTTCCCTATAAGAAAGGCTAATTAACTACCTAAAAAACCAACAAAGGCTTAATTATATAAATTGCGCTTACTTATTCAGGCTTTGCATTGCAGCTTGCTTCATTAACAGCAAAATCTCTACGCTGATCGACTCGTCCGCATGTCTCTACTCATGCTTCTAGTTCTATCGATCCAAACTGAGAAGAGAAATACAGGTTGAAGGCAGATCCTTGCCACGACTGCTTGGTCCATGCCTCCTGCCTGCCATGCGCGCTTTGTCAAGAGTACCGAGAGCTCCAGATCCGCGGATTCAACATGGAGATGGGAAGGAAACGCCAGGCTACAGAAAGAAGTGGCAATGGCTCCAAAGGTGGAAGGCGGCATGCAGCGCTAAGAGTCTTGTGCTAATTAAGGGCAACATCTTATCTTTCCTCTACTTAATTACGCAAGTGTACTTGTTTCTTAGAATAACACATGTCATGGATCGTTCTGTGCGTTTGATAAAGTTGGAGGTCAGCTCCCAAATTTGTATTATGGATTGTTTCCTAGAAATGACATATGCCATATGTCGTAAGAGATTGTGAAAAAAAATAAGTAATTTTGATCGTATATGAGATGATTTTAGTGGATTTATCAATGTCGCTCTCTCCGTAAGACACACGATGACTCTTTGCTTTCATCCGACGATTGGATCGAACGCAAGTGGGTCAAGTCTTCGAAAGTATTATCGACCGTGCCATTCTGAAACCGAGGCGGATGGATGTTGACTTATAGATAACCTTATGGCATGCATACATTGGCAGACCAAGAGGGCTGGTCGTGTGGCCGGTCACTTATCTACACAGCCGAGAGGCGACAGCAGCCGCTGACCCACACCTTCGGTCCATCATTGTCGCTCATGCTCGCATTACCCTTCACAGCCTCGTGGATTAGAAATCTTCCACCATAACTTCAATAGGAAGTTGTTCGATTTTTAGTGTGTTGGGACAGTCCAAGAGTGATAAAACATATTGCGAATCGGACAACACTGGAGGAAAAACTAAATTGTCCTTTCTGCTCTGAACATTCAAAAGGAGACTAACAATTATCAGAGGCAAAGCTTTCGTAATTGAGGGCCCACGCTTTACTAAACTTTCATAATTGCCCTCAAGCAGGAAGGAACACATTGACAACTAAATTAGATGATTAAACTGCCTGAGATCAAGCGTTTAACCAAATTGTAGCCAAACTCTTTTTTACAATTACCATTTTCTTCTTAAAGAAGGTAGCATGACACTCGAATTATGTGTAATGAAAATAACGAGGAAAGTAAGGGATCTTGCAATGCAAAACAAATATGAGAAGAGGATGTTACGAAGAAATACAAAAATACCATAGATTTATGTGGTTTAGCTCGAGTGTTGATATCTACTTTATGGAGAGAAACAGCGCTAAAAAATTCATTATGAATCTTGAGAGTACAGAAATTACAATAGCTCGATCGTGTTTATCGGTCCTCAATTATATCCAAAGTAGATTCGCAAGTGTTATCTCACAATATCTCATAAAGAGCTCACTCGAAATACTTACAGAGTGAAATTTCACGGAAGGGACAGCGTCCTCAATGGTCGTTAAATTCACGTCCGTCCCCTGGTCATTCACGCTTCATCTAGAGTGGAACTAGCTCTTTTGTTATTCTGTCCTCCTTCACCCTTCGTTTTTCACTGGGTGCCCGCATATCAATCCCCAGAACGAGGCGGACATCAGAAACTCTGCATTATCTCATCTTCACCACCTACAGCCCACCCAGCATGAGCTCAACCAAACCTTACGATGTCGAAGAACACCCTTGGAGCACCGGCCTCTGCAGCTGCTTTGACGACATCGAAAGCTGTAAGAGAAATCAGTTCATATTGCCAGCTTCTTCTTCCACGTATCAAGAAATAAATTCATGCAACTCCATGTTGTTTGCAGGCTGTATCACCTTCTGGTGCCCATGCATCACCTTCGGACGGATATCAGAGATTCTGGACAAAGGGGAAACGTGTGAGTATATTAACTTCTGTATACGGGTTCGCATATATGTCCGAGGATTGCTCCAATATTATTTTGCACTGGGATTATACTTTGGGTACACGGTTATATTTCGAATAAGTCCTTGAGATAGGTCGAGTTTCGTCTAATAGCAACCAATCGGGATGAACTGTCATAATGTTGGGTCACAAATGAAGCCTGCGCATGAAGAACTCGAGTCGCAGTTCACAAAGCAAGCAGAGCCAGTTAATTAGACCGCAACAGTGGACATGTGATGTCGAATTTTATGAACTTACCCCGATTCCGGATTTGACAACTTATGCAGATAACATAGGAGATTAATTTCCCTGTTATGAAAGGCTAATTAATTACCGAAAAAACTAACAAAGTCTAATTATATATTTGCACTCACTTATCCGACCTTGGATTGCAGCTTGCGTCATGAACTGCGCAATCTTTGCGCTGCTCTACTCCCTGACTCCGTGTGGATGCCTCTATTCATGCTTCTACCGAACCAAACTGAGACGAAAATTCGGGTTGAAGCAAGATCCATGCCATGACTGCTTAGTCCACTGCTGCTGCATGCCCTGCGCGCTTTGTCAAGAGTACCGAGAGCTCAAGAGCCACGGATTCGACATAGAGAGGGGTAAAAAACGCATTCCTTTCCAACATCTTAGGGCTGGCTAGCTTTCAAATAGTGCAGATACTAGTCTTTCTAAGTGTTGATCAAGTACTGTCTCAAAATGGTTGGATTGGTGTGCAGGATGCGAAGAGAACGCCAGGCAACGTAGAGAAGTGGCAATGGCTCCAGTGGTGGAAGGCGGCATGAAGCGCTAGAGTCCAGTGCTGATTAAGGGGTAACATCTTGTTTCGACCAAGGATATAATTCTCTTTCCTCTGCTTGATTATGCAAGTGAACTTGTTTCTCAGAATAACATATGCCATGTATTGTTCTGCGTGATTAGTAAAGTCGGAGCTCAGCTCCTAATTGTATGATCCTTTTCATTTGGTAGGGGCAGAGTCTGTGCCAAGAGTTCGATTAAGTCCGTCCTCTAAGACCTTCAGGGTGAGTATTGAGTTGTCAACGTAAAAATCGTTTGATAGCATTGTTCAACGTGTGAATCTTTCCATTTGTTCCGTCTTTGTGTCGAGGGAATTTTTAGTGGACTTGTCATTGTCGCTCTCCTTGCGAAACATAAGTCACCCCAAAAATGCATAACATTTAGGGTCGATTTCTCTGTTTATTTGTCACAACTTCTTACCCCAGTTTTGAACCTTCTACACCCACAATGACTCCTTGCCCTCATCCGTCGATTGGATCGAGTGCAAATGGGTCGAGTCTTCAAAAGAATTACAATGGGCAAGGGTCACGGCCCAGGCTTAGAAAAAAAAAGGAAAGAAAAAAGAAAAAAATAAAGAAAAATAAATAATAATAAATTCAGAAAAGTGTTCAGATTCTTTTTTTAAAAAAATTATCCATGTCAATGCCGGCCGTGCTACTTAGAACGGCTGACGCTGACTAGATCAGGACGTTAGAAATTTCGACCAAAATTGGCCAGAAGGATGAATTTGATAAATCGTCAAAAGGTTTAGGACTAAATTGGCACAATTGAATTGTTTATGACTGAATTGACAAATTATAAAAAGACATAGGACTAAATTGATAAAAAAAAATTCGAGGTTAAAAAAAATTAGTCAAATTGAAATATTTATTATTGAATTAGTAAAAATGTAATATATTTAGAACTTTCTTGGTAATTTTTTCCTCCTTCTCACTCATGCTTGCATAATAATTCACAACCTCATGTGTTAGAATTTGATTGTGCAACTGCATACCTCCATTTGATTGTTCGTACAAGTAATTCATCTCGATTGTGTTCAGGAAGTTGTTTGCTGAGATGATCATATGGCGACGGGAAGGCGATGGTGACTGCACCATATGATATTCCACATTTCATGTCCCTCCACAATGAACGGGCCCGAGTGGTCCATTTTTCCAGACATTGAAGTGACTGTGACCATATATACAAGAAAAGAGATACCAACAAGCAGAAAAGGGGGCATCAAACTTGTAGACGGTCCACTTGCTATACCTTCAGCTATTGGACAACGCAAATTTCCAAGACAGTCATGCACTTGGGGTAGGTTGTTTTCTCCGTCACATTTGACCTCATTCGCAGCATGATGTCGCTGGTCACCCTTGGAGTTCCGGCCTGATTGTCGAAAGCGTGCGGTAAAAGTTTGATATCTTTGTATGGGAGATCGTCAAGGGAGAGCACAAATCCGAGCATGTCACCATATTTACCTGAATCCACGTTCACTCAAAAACTTAAATCAAGAAATTATGGGACGATAATAATATATTAACTGTACACATCATGTGAGTATATAATATCTGTATACATGTCCACAAATATGTTTGAACATCACTCCATATTATTATTATTTTGCACTCGGATTATACTTCAGGTGATTACACAGTTTGCATTGCCTTTCGCGGTCATTTTTCGAAAAGTCCTTGATATATGTCGAATTTTGCCTAATGAGTGAACGGTTGGGATGAGTTGTAACGTATTGGGTCACAAATCAAGCCAGAGCATGATGAACTCAAACATGATTCGCATAGAGTATTTTGGATGCCATTAAGATGTCAAAATTTGAAGTTGATTATGTGCAATATGATCATTCTAGGGAAGTTTAGGGCCCAAAAGTTTTGAAGCAAGCAGAGCCAGAAAATTAGAGTTCAACAGTGCACATGAGTTATGCAGAAAATATAGAAGATTAACTTTCCCTATAAGAAAGGCTAATTAACTACCTAAAAGACCAACAAAGGCTTAATTATATAAATCGCGCTTACTTATTCAGGCTTTGCATTGCAGTTTGCTTCATTAACAGCAAAATCTCTCCGCTGATCGACTCGTGCGCATGTCTCTACTCATGCTTCTAGTTCCATCGATCCAAACTGAGAAGAGAAATACAGGTTGAAGGCAGATCCTTGCCACGACTGCTTGGTCCACGCCTCCCGCCTGCCATGCGCGCTTTGTCAAGAGTACCGAGAGCTCCAGATCCGCGGATTCAACATGGAGATGGGAAGGAAACGCCAGGCTACAGAAAGAAGTGGCAATGGCTCCAAAGGTGGAAGGCGGCATGCAGCGCTAAGAGTCTTGTGCTAATTAAGGGCAACATCTTATCTTTCCACTACTTAATTACGCAAGTGTACTTGTTTCTTACAATAACACATGTCATGGATTGTTCTGTGCGTTTGATAAAGTTGAGCTCAGCTCCTAAATTTGTATTATGGATTGTTTCGTAGAAATGGCATATGCCATATGTCGTGAGAGATTGTGAAAAGAAATAAGTGGTTTTGGTCGTATACGAGATGATTTTAGGGGATTTATCAATGTCGCTCTCTCCGTAAGACACACGATGACTCTTTGCTTTCATCCGACGATTGGATCGAACGCAAGTGGATCAAGTCTTCGAAAGGATTATCGACCGTGCCATTTTGAAATCGAGGTGGATGGATGTCGACTTATAGATAACCTTATGGCATGCATACATTGGCAGACCTAGAGGGCTGGTCTTGTGGCCAGACACTTATCTACGTAGCCGAGAGGCGACAGCAGCCGCTGACCCACACCTTCGGTCCATCATTGTCGCTCATGCTCGCATTACCCTTCACAGCCTCGTGGATTAGAAATCTTCCACCATAACTTCAATAGGAAGTGGTTCGATTTTTAATGTGTTGGGCCAGTCCAAGATTGACAAAACATATTGCGAATCGGACAACACTGGAGGAAAAACCAAATTGTCCTTTCTGCTCTGAACATTCAAAAGGAGACTAACAATTATCAGAGGCAAAGCTCTCGTAATTGAGGGCCACGCTTTATTAAACTTTCATAATTGCCCTCACGCAGGAAGGAACACGTCGATAACTAAATTAGATGATTAAACTGCCTGAGATCAAGCGTTTAACCAAATTGTAGCCAAACTTTTTTTTACGATTACCATTTTCTTCCTAAAGAATGTAGCATGATACTCGAATTATGTGTAATGAAAATAATGAGGAAAGTAAGGGATCTTGCAATGCAAAACAAATCTGAGAAGAGGATGTTACGGAGAAATACAAAAATACCATAGATTTACGTGATTCGGCTCGAGTGTCGATATCTACTCTATGGAGAGAAACAGCGCTAAAAAATTCATTATGAATCTTGAGAGTACAGAAATTATAATAGCTCAATCATGTTTACTAGTCCTCAATTATATCCAAAGTAGATCCGCAAGTGTTATCTCACAATATCTCATAAAGAGCTCACTTGAAATACTCACAGAGAGAAATTTCACCGAAAGGACAGCGTCCTCAACGGTCTTTAAATTCACGTCCGTCCCCTGGTCATTCACGCTTCATCTAGAGTGGAACTAGCTCTTTTGTTATTCTGTCCTCCTTCACCCTTCGTTTTTCACTGGGTGCCCGCATATCAATCCCCAGAACGAGGCGGACATCAGAAACTCTGCATTATCTCATCTTCACCACCCACAGCCAACCCAGCATGAGCTCAACCAGACCCTACGATGTCGAGGAACACCCTTGGAGCACCGGCCTCTGTGGCTGCTTCGACGACATCAAAAGCTGTAAGAGAAATCTGTTCATATTGCCAGCTTCTTCTTCCACGTATCAAGAAATAAATTCATGCAACTCCATGTTGTTTGCAGGCTGTATCACCTTCTGGTGCCCATGCATCACCTTCGGACGGATATCAGAGATTCTGGACAAAGGGGAAACGTGTGAGTATATTAACTTCTGTATACGGGTTCGCATATATGTCCGAGGATCGCTCCAAATTATTATTATTTTGCACTGGGATTATTATATTTCAGGTACACGGTTGTATTTTGCATAAGTCCTTGACATCGGTCGAGTTTCATCTAATAGCGACCGATCAGGATGAACTGTCATAATGTTGGGTCACAAATGAAGCCTGCGCATGAAGAACTCGAGTCGCAGTTCACAAAGCAAGCAGAGCCAGTTAATTAGACCGCAACAGTGGACATGTGATGTCGAATTTTATGAACTTATCCCGATTCTGGATTTGACAACTTATGCAGATAACATAGGAGATTAATTTTCCCTGTTATGAAAGGCTAATCAATTATCGAAAAAACTAACAAAGTCTAATTATATATTTGCACTCACTTATCCGACCTTGGATTGCAGCTTGCGTCATGAACTGCGCAATCTTTGCGCTGCTCTACTACCTGACTCCGTGCGTATGCCTCTATTCATGCTTCTACCGAACCAAACTGAGACGAGAATTCGGGTTGAAGCAAGATCCATGCCATGACTGCTTAGTCCACTGCTGCTGCCTGCACTGCGCGCTTTGTCAAGAGTACCGAGAGCTCAAGAGCCGTGGATTCGACATGGAGAGGGGTAAAAAACCCATTCCTTTCCAACATCTTAGGGCCGGCTAGCTTTCAAATAGTGCAGATGCTAGTCTTTCTAAGTGTTGATCAAGTACTGACTCAAAATGGTTTGATTGGTGTGCAGGATGGGAAGACAACACCAGGCAACGTAGAGAAGTGGCAATGGCTCCAGCGGTGGAAGGCGGCATGAAGCGCTAGAGTCCTGTGCTGATTAAGGGGTAACATCTTGTCTCGACCAAGCATATAATTCTCTTTCCTCTGCTTGATTATGCAAGTAAACTTGTTTCTCAGAATAACATATGCCATGTATTGCTGTGCGTGATTAGTAAAGTCGGAGCTCAGCTCCTACTTGTATTATCCTTTTCATTTGGTTGGCGCAGACTGCACTAAGAGTTCGATTAAGTTTGCACTATAAGACCTTCGGGGGGAGTATGAATTGTCAACTTATAAATCTTTTGATAGCATTGTTCAGTGCGTGAATCTTTCCGTTTGTTCCGTCTCTGTGTCGAGGGAATTTTAGTGGACTTGTCACCGTGTCTCTCCTGCGAAACATAAATCGTACCAAAATTACATAACATTGAGGGACGATTTATCCGCTTATCTATCGCAACTTCTTACCCGGCCTTGAACCTTCAACACACGCAATGACTCCTTGCTCTCGTCCGTCGATTAGATCGAGTGCAAATGGGTCAAGTCTTTCAAAAGAATGACATCTAGGAGTTAAAGGTGAATGGATGTCGACTTTTAAGCTCATAACATTTTCCCTGCTCCATATGGACCTCGAACGCAATAACTTTCAATTTAGATCCATACATGGCATGTGCTAAGGGTGTCAATGGTTCGGTTCAGTTTGGGTGTCTAGGAAAATCGAACCGAACTGAACCGTTTAGACATGCGCTTGATCCGAACCGAAATGCCACACGAACCAAATATAATCCGAACTGAAAATGTGGTTCGGTTCGGTTTTCGGTTTCTCTTTTTGATCTTTTTTTGCACTTATTCGCTTCCTCCTCGTCTTCTTCTTCCGCTCTCTCTCTCTTCCCTTCTCTGTGAGACTGCTTCTTCTTTCTTCTTCCCGTCAAGAAGCAGGTCAATTGATGACCCACCACCGAAGGGACCCACCAGATCACCGGAGTCGGCCATGGACACTCGCTGGAGATCGAACTTCTGGCGACTGAACCCGCTCTAACAACAAAAAAGCAAGGACCAGGACTCGGAAGACCCGTTTGGTTAATGGCGGCCATCACAAACACCTTGGAGCCGCCGTCGCCGGCCCAGGTGGACTCGGTCTCGATGTCGACATCGGCCGACGAGCTAACGGCCGAGGCCGTGAACAAGCGCTACGAGGGGCTGGTCATGCTATGGCCAAAGGCCGTCAAGGGGAAGGGCGCGTGGTACTGGGGCGTGTTGAGCGTCAGAGGCGCGGCAACATTATTGGTTTGATGGAAGAAATTTTTTTAAGGTGAAACGATCGCAATTCGCGTCTTTCTATTGCATGTCTCAATTACAAGAGAAATAGATAATATATAGGCCATAGTTTGATTCAAAATAGGAAACCTCTTTTTAGGAAACCTATTCTAATTAGGAAACCTACTCAGATTAAGAAACCATTCAATTAGGAAATCTATTCAAAATAGAAAATCTAATTGACCTATGAAACTTTCTTCTTTCGGGCTCAAACTATAATTAGCACCTAAAAACACAAAAAAATCAAAATATGAAAATACAAATAGACTCACAAAAAAAAACAAGTATCAACAAATTTGTTTTAATTTCTAATACTCCCCCCTAAACCAAATTCTCTTCCATTGATCATTCCAAGCAGACTCTTGAATTTTCGAAAAGCATCAATCTTGAGAGGTTTAGTGAAAATATCTGTTACTTGATCTCCGGTCTTCACATGCAATACTTCAACTTCGTTCTCTTTAACCTGTTTTTGGATGAAGTGGTATCGAATATCGATATGTTTATTTCGTTAATGAAAAACTGGATTTTTCGCCGAAGCAATAGCAGAAACATTATCAACAAAAATCTCCGTTACTTTCTTCTGCTCCATAAGAATATCTTCGAGTAGTCTTCTCAACCATATTGCATGATAAACACATGAAGATGCAGCTACATATTCAGCTTCACATGTCGACAGAGTAACACTTGGTTGCTTCTTTGATGACCACGTGAAAGCAGTGTCGCACAAGAAAAATACAAATCCCGCGGTGCTTTTTCGATCGTCGATATCTCCACCATAATCACTATCCGAATAAGCTCTAAGTTTGAAAGATTCAGAGCAATAATAGTGTAAGCCATGAAAAATAGTACCTTTGATATACCAAAGTATTCTCTTTGCAGTTTTAAGATGAGATAATTTCGGCTTCCCCATGTATCGACTAATAATTTCAACACTATACATAATATCCGGTCTCGTGCATGTCAAGTATCTCAAACTTCCAATCAAGCTTCTATAATATGTCGAATCAACATCGGCACCATCATCAAACTTCGAAAGCTTGGTTCCGCACTCCATTGGTGTATTGAGCGGCATACAGTTCTTCATGTTAAATTTTTCAAGGATATTTTCTGCATATCCTTTTTGGGAAATAAAAATCCCATCGACACTTTGCTTCACTTCGATATCAAGGAAATGATTCATGAAACTATTATCGGTCATCTCAAATTCTTTCACCATCGATGCCTTAAAAGCATCAATCATCGCTGAATTATTTTCTGTAAAAATAAGATCATCAACATATAAACAGACGAGTAGAATATCACATTTTTCTTGCTTCAAATAGAGTGCATGCTCGTATGAACATTGAGAGAATCCATTCGCCTTGAAATATGCATCAATTCTGGAATTTCATGCTCTCGATGCTTGTTTAAGCCCATATAGAGCTTTCTTCAACCATAGCACTTTGTCTTCGAGACCTTTCACAACAAACCCCTTAGGTTGTTCAACATAAATTTCTTCTTCGATGATGCAATTCAAGAATGTTGATTTGACATCCATTTGATAAATCCGCCAATTATTTTGAGCAGTAATGGAAATAATCAATCTAATCGTTTCCATGCGGATGACAGGGGCAAAAACTTCATCATAGTCAATTCCGGCTTTTTGCTTGTACCCCTTCGCGACTAATCTAGCTTTATACCTTGTCACTTCACCTTTCTCATTCTTCTTGGCCTTGTACACCCATTTAACACCAATTGATTTCTTGTCCCTCGAAAGATTAGCAAGCTCCCGTGTTTGATTTTTCTCGATGACTTCAATTTCTTCATTCATGGCTTTCCTCCACTTTTCTTCTTTGGCCACATCATCATAAGCAGATGGTTCATAATATGCAAGAAGACATATAAGATGAGGCTCTTCGGTAGCTTCGTAAATTTCAGACAATCTTCTTGATCTTGGCATTAGCGGTTCATCGACACTATTTGAAGAGGACGATGTTGATGAACTTGAATAAGATGTTGGAGAAGAAAGTGAAGGTTGATCTATCAACTCCGTTTGATTGGAATCACCACGAATATTCGCTTCTTCTTTTGGATTTTCTTCCCACATTCCATCTTCATTGAACTTGACATCTCTACTTACATACACTTTCAAAGTGTTAGGGTCAAATAATCGATAGGTTTTGGATGATGAGTCATACCCGATAAAGATGAGCTTTTTGTTCTTGTCTTCAAGTTTCGATCTTTTTTGATCCGAGACATGAGCATAGGCAATGCTCCCAAAAATTCTCAAGTGCGAAACGCTTAGTGTTCTCCCGATCCATGCCTCTTGTGGAGTTACGCCTTCAAGTCTATATGTTGGACATCTATTTTGAAGATGGATGGCACACGAAATAGCTTCTGCCCAAAGTTCCTTTGACAAATTTTTGCTCTTCAACATGCTTCAAACCATATCAAGAATGGTTCTACTTTTCCGTTCAGCCACACCGTTTTGTTGAGAAGAATACGGGGTTGTCAAGAAACGCCGAATACCATGATTTTCATAGAATTTGTTGAATATGGCTGAGGTGAATTCTCCACCACGATCAGTCCTCAAAGCCTTGATAAAATAGCCGCTTTCCTTTTCAGTCAAGTATCAAACACTTCTGTATTTTCTCTCAAAAAATATACCTAAGTTTTCCTAGTAAAATCATCAATAAAAGTAACAAAATATCGATGATTATCATATGAGTAAGGATTGATCGGGCCACACAAATCAGAATAAATTTATTCAAGCGGCTTCTTCGCTTGATAAGTCGTCTCCTTCGGAAAGCTAGTTCTGGAATGCTTGCCGATAACACATCCTTCGTATAATTGATCGGGATGATCAATATGTGATAAGCCATAAATCATCTTCTTGCGAGAAAGCAAATTGAGTCCGCCAAAATTGAGATGGCCAAACCTCAAATGTCACAACCATGAAGGATCATCTACGCACGCCTTTAGACATCGAGATATCTCACTCTTTTTATTAAGAATAAACATCCTATTCTTCGATATCTTCACATTTGCAATCAATTTATTATTCTGATCTCTCAACATAAGATTAAGATCTCTCATATGAACAGCATAACCTTTCTCTAGAAGTTGTCCCAAACTCAAGATATTGATTGATATTTTTGGAACATAATAAATATTAGTAATAAACTGACGTGCACCATTTTTTAAGCGAATCAAAATTGTACCTTTCCTTTCAACAAGAATTTTAGAGTTATCCCCGAATGAGACATTCCCTTTAGTTATCTCATCTAACTCGGCAAAGATCTCATTTCTCCTGCAAATGTGATTACTTGCGCCGGTATCCAAATATCACGTATCACTTTGACCTTCTTCATCTTTTTTGAATGCCAATAAGAGAACTTGATCAGCATCATTTACCAAATTCGCCTTTTCATCCGGTCTGCTACTTTCTTTATTCCAGCAGTTAGAAGCATAATGGCCAAGTTTATTGCAATGATAACATCGGATTTTAGATTTATCATACCATTGGCTTGTCGAGTTCTTTCTTCTTCCACGAACACCTCTTTGGTACTAGTATCCTCCATCACTTCGAGCAGGATCTCCTCTGCTTCATCCACGACCTCTTCCTCGAAAGTGACCTCGGCCACAACCTCGATCACGATCTTGATTTGTCCCGCGATTTTGTACGGAATCTCTTTTTTGCTCCTTCTCATCTCAAATGGTCAATTGCATTTGGAGAACTTCCTCCACCGGTTCAATCTTTTTCTTTCTCAATTTTTCTTCATGGGCTTGTAATGAACCCATAAGTTCATCGACTGTCATGGCATCCAAGTCTTTAGATTCTTCAATTGCAACCGCAATATGATCATACTTCTTATATAAGGACCGAAGTATTTTCTCGACAACGCGAACATCGGAAACGTCTTCTCCGTTTCTTTTTATCTGATTAACAATTACCAAAATTCTTGTGAAATAATCAGCAATCGAGTCAGATTCTTTCATATGAATTACCTCGAATTTGCCTCTCAAGGTTTGAAAGCGAATCTTCTGAACTTTTTGAACTCTTTGATGTGTGTTTTGAAGAATCTCCCATGCCTCTTTAGCGGTAGTGGCGTTCGAAACTTTTTCGAACATGGAATCATCTAACGCTTGATAGATGATTGACAGGGCATAATGATCTTTCGTTCGAGCCTTCTCCAAGGCATTCATTTGGTTCTGATTCAACGTGGCTTCATCCTCTGGCTCATCATAGCCAGTGTTAACAAGTTCCCACACACCGTAGGCGCCGAGTAGAGCTTTCATTCTAATAGCCTAGTTACCATAATTTTCTTTGATAAGACAAGGGTATTGAAGAGGAAGCTGATTGTTCGTTGAGGCCATGATCAAGAATCGTAAGCTCTGATACCAATTTGTTGAGCGTCAAAGGCGCGGGAACAATATTGATTTGATAGAAGAAATTTTTTGAAGGTGAAACGATCGCAATTCGCGTCTTTCTATTGTATGTTTCAATTACAAGAGAAATAGACTATATATAGGCCGTAGATTGATTCAAAATAGAAAATCTCTTTCTAGGAAATCTATTCTAATTAGGAAGCCTACTCCAATTAGGAAACCTATTCAAAATAGGAAATCTAATTAACCTAGGAAACTTTCTTCTTTCGGGCACAAACTATAATTAACACCTAAAAACACAAAAAAATCAAAATATGAAAATACGAATAGACCCACAAAAAAAACAAGTATCAACAAATTTAGTTTAATTTCTAACAGGGCGCACCTTGAGCACATGCTCGTCCACAACGCCGACACCGGCCTAGCCAAGGCCGTGAAGCTTCAACACTCCCTCTACGAGGCCGTCTTCTCCGCCTCCAACCCGTCGCGGACCTCCTCCAAGCACCTCAAGCGCGGCACCTGGCCCAACTTCAAGAAGCCAGAGAGAAAAATGTGTTTCGTCACTTTTTAGGAGACGATAATGCTGTGAGGGAAGAGGAAGAGAGAGAATAAAGTAGGAAAGAGAGAGAGAGAGGAGAGTAGTAAGAGTGCAAAGACAAAGGAGGAGAGAGAATAAAGTAAAAAAGTGAAAAAGAGAGAGAGAAAAGTGAGTGAGAGGTGAGCAATAGTGAACAGTGAGATTGAAAAGAGAGAATGCGCATAGGGAAGAAACACATTAAAAAATCGAAATCCGAACCGATTTAAACCGACTCGAACCGAACCGTTATGCTAACTAAATTCATTTACTTATTATCCGAACTGAAATCGAACTGAACCGAAAATACGTGAATTTTCGGTTCGATTCGGTTCGGTTCGTATCTCGATTCGATTTTTCGGTTCGGTTCTGACATCCCTAGCACGTGCACATTGGCAGACATAGGCGGCTCGCGGTAGCCTCCACCCCTCCTAGGACCAAATATTTTCTATACATGTTATTTAAATGAAAAATTCATATCTTGCCTCCTTATCTCGAATTCTCGGTTCGCCATTGCATGCACACTTTTTTGCAACACGTGTGTATGATTCTATAATTGGACGATACGTCTTTATGCCCAACTCATCCTTTCATGCATGCTCGCATGAATGCATAAGTTGTCCGACGGCCACCGCTAGCTCCACTCCTCTCCATCCTTCACTGTCCCTGATGCTCCCGTTACAATTCACGACCTCATGTGTTGGAATTTTCCACCGTAACTTGAGTAGGGAGTCGGAAGACTTTTCCGCACAGTTTTTCGGGGCTGTTTGGCAACTCATTTCGGATATTTTGTACGTGTTGGGCCGATAGAACGAGCGACAAAACACCATCGCGAATCACTGAATCGGACAAGATCGGGTGGTGTGGGGAGGGAAGAGAGAGTAAAACCAACACGTCCTTCCTGCTCTGAAAAATCAAAAGAGAGGCTCGGAAGTCAGGATAATGTAAAACTGAAAAGGACGTTTGATTAGAACAGGACACTGTTTTGAGTTTGGAAGTCTTGCCGACGGCTTTCTCTGTTTGGCAACTTGCGTGACGTGCGAGCGGGTGATGTATCGCCAATACAAGAGCCACGTGGATTGGACCAAAAGTAGAGTCACAAACCACGACAATTCACATCATTATACCGAGAAATTAGTGAAAAAGCCTAGATGGAAAACTGCGTACGGCATATACCTAAAAACAATGAGGACGGTGATTTATGACTACCCGACTACTAGCATCTTGGTCATGTACAAGTGACGGGCTTGCTGAAACTCGGACCTTTGAGTCCGAGACTTACGAAGTAGATGTATCTTGCCTCAATGTGAAACCGTAGAGTAATCGTGGGTTGATGTGGCAACGTCAGAGAGAGTTGCTCGCGCTGATCGGTCATCCCGGGCCTTTTACATATATTTAAAAAAGAAAATCATACCATAATATTGGGAAGTTTCAGCTGCACCTCGAGATTTGACTTTAGATTAACATTATGCCGTTTAAACCATGCCCTAACGATGGAAAATGTCGATTCGTATCCATCTATAGATGAGAAAATAAGCAGTTGTCATCAAACTCTTCGCACGGAAATAAAAGTCCAAAGAAATTTTAAATAAAAAGAAATTTCGGAAATCTAGAGATGTAAAGAAATGTTGTTTTGACAATTGCCATAAACCACAAATTACAAAATTCTAATTAAACCCAATATGCACTGCAGAAAAATATAGGCTTAATTCCCAAAAAAAAGCATCAAATTTACTTTAAATGGCAATTCTAGTTTGATTTTTTTTTTGCCTCATAAAAAATTACCAACTTTTCCTTAAATCTCAAATCCGGCCCGAACAATTTGAAAAATTTCACATTACAAGGGCCGAATTTGATACTCGAGTAAAAGTTGACGGTTTCTTATGAGACAAAAAAAAATTCTAGTCAGAATTATCGCTCAAAGTAAAGTTGGTGTTTTTTTTTTTGAAATTAACCGGAAGAATATAAGAATAAGCACCGCAATAAAAGGCGCATGACCCACGAAGAAATTACACACGAAGCATCAAGCATGAAGCAGCGACGTCGTTTTCGTGTCACTTTCCCTATCATGCGTGCATGGCGGGGGACGGTCCACGTTTACTGGCGCCAGTCCATCGAACGACGCGTGGAGGACAGAGCCAGGAGGAAGAAAGGACGGGAGAACTTCTCCGCCTCGCGGGGTCAACGGTCTCGCGTTGACTCCGGGAGGTCCCGCCGGAAGCCAGCAGCAGTCCCTCGTCGCCCGACGAGCACGGCGACGGCGGTGGACCATTCCCCGATGGTTACCCTACCGTCGGGAAAGAGCGCTTGAGGACGAATCATCCACGCCGTTTCGGTAAAGCTGTAGCTTTCCGCTTTTGCTCAGCGGGCGGGGGGGCGATTTCCGGTGGAATCTCTTGCTTTCACCTGTTGCCCTGCTTTTTCGGGTGCGGAGAGATCTGCAGCAGATATGGCCGATGAAGCTTTCCTTGTTTCTTTCGGCTCTCTGGTGTTGGGGTTAAGTCTGTTCCTGCATCAAGGCTACGGTGTCTTCGAGGCTTCAGTTCTGCTGCATTAGCTCTCCGTTTCCCATGTTTGAGACATGTACGTTCATCCATCAAGTTTACTAACTTGTTCAGGCGATCTTACCTCCGCGCCCGCCGACAAAATTATATCTCGATTTTGAGACCGAAAAGGAAGGTTTCTAATTCAAATAGGCTTCCCATTTTAAGTCGGTTTCCTATTTTAAACACGTTTTCTAATTGAATGGTTTCCTAATTAGAGAACGTTTCATAAAAAGAGGTTTGCTATTTTTAATCCAATTCTTGTATATATATAAGAAGGGGGTGTTCTCTGTGAAGAGTATCAAAGAGAAGCTCCTGTTAGAAAATTACACTATGAGGATATCCAAGTATTTGAAGCAAATTAAATCTTATGATAAGAATTTATGTACAATGTATTCATGAGATTGAAAAGTTATTTCGTAAGGAATTATGGGGCTAAACACTATGTGAGTTATTTAGTGCAATTGAGGCTTAGGTTTGAATTACTCGAATGTGGTCATAATCACCGTATATCGCTTGATCTATAGTGAAATTTATTGCTGCTTTTCTTATGGATGTTGTGAATCCGGCGTTCAATTTATTTTCTTATTCTATCTATTATACCGTTCAATCTCTTGCTTCCGTAGCACCCGCGATGCTCATTGATCGCCTCAACTTGCTCTGTTCCTTAACTCTAAGTCACTCCCCATGGAAACCCGACACCCGCCTCGCTACAAAACGAAAGGAGATCGTACCGTAATCATTCCAAGGCCCGAAGCTACACGCAAAGACGTGACGGACATGCTTTTGAAGCAGAGACTGTAGAGTTATTATTAGACCATATAGTTTGCCCAGCTATATAACGTCCTCCGTCCGTCGGTTTCGGTCGAAGCCGTCGGAAACTTTGCCAGGAGTCCACAGTGACGACGCGAAATCGTTGAGCTCTTGTTCCCCGATTCGTGATCGAGGGGTGTGCAAGTGATAAGCGAATGCTCATCTATAGGATCGATTCTTTCTCTTCTCAGTCATTATTTTTTGTTTTAATCCGATCCGGAATCTCCACATTGAATATTGATTTTTGGAGCTCCAATCCCTACATCGCGAGTTTCGCGTCAACAAATTTGTCCAGTCATCAATCCACTTCGGTAAATTCCATCCACCAACTTGGACCCAATCCAACAAATAGATACGTAATTCTGGGTATGGCCATCAAATGGGTGGGTCAGATCGATTCAGAAATGATTCGATATAAATTAACCTATTCATATGCTACACAAATTTAGTGATCAACACTCGTCCCGATCCATATTACTAATACACATTTATATTTAATCCGCCCTATGAAAAGTGTATCCACCTACTTCATTGAACTTGAGACAGACCGAGGAGTCTGTTGTTTTCTAAAAGAGAGTGAAAAGTGAGTTATCGAGATAGGTTTGGTTTGGGTAAAATACATTTAACACTCATATTTTTTTTGAATTTTGCTGATCTAAACTCATTTATAATCCGAATATTGAATATACCCGACCCATATAACGAATCAGCACACTAAATATGAGTTAAAAAGTAAGTTTACGACCTATTTCGACGGATTCAATTTGGGAACGACATTACAAAACGGTTCGGGGATGAAATCGCACAAACTGAAAAATTTCAAAGACCCATGGTGGTTCAATTTACTCATGAGAAGAATTCAAGTTAATTCACTTTTACGATGAAAGAAGACTCTCAAACTACTTAACAAAGTCTACCCATCTTCGGTTCATATTTTTTTGGATTTTACCATTCTAAATTCATTTATAACATATTTTTGTATATGACTAACCCACATAACGACTCAATCCCATCAAATATGGATTAAAAAATGAGTCTCCAAATCTATTCTGACAGGTCTAGTTCGGGGATGAAATCGCACAAACCAAAAGAGTTCAAAGACGCGTGGCGATTCAGAGTAAATCTTTTTCCCTCGACGACGAAAGAAAAGTCTCGAACATCTCAAAGAGAGAGAGGCTACTCGGTCTTCGGTCGATGAATCCGGAGGGGCGGGGTGACGTCGTTTTTCACGCGCACGGCCAAGGCGACGGTCATCTTTCCCCGTCCCTCTAAAAAACTATTAAGGACGGACGAAACGCGTGCGAAAGATCCCCCAAAAGAGCGATGACGAAAATTCAATGGCTTTTTTAATGGCGGATCGATCAACACGGAACCTCCCCCCACGGTCCCCGTTGACCCGGAGTCAATCCAACAGATGCACTTTCTCAGCTGCAGCCTGGCTCTATAAAGTATACTGCCTTTCTCCTTCCTTTGAACGACCCATTATCCTATCTCCAACCATTCCTGTTTCTTGGTAGCTCTGGCATCGTCCCTCTAGGCTCTCCTGTCCCCTTCTTGATATTCACCCTAGAAGGTGAGAAGAGCCATGTATTCCTCATCGGCTACCGATACTGCCCAGGATGACAAGTGGAGCGGCTTCTCGTCTCCTCCCCCGCCGGCGACCGGGACCCCGGTGGACGTCGACAAGCTGCTCCACTCCGACCACCACTCGCAGAACGCGTCCCTGGTGACCTCCGCCCCTCACACGTACGAGGAGCGGGATCAAATGCAGTGGTCCTCCGGGCTGTGCGAGTGCCTCTCCGACCGCAGGAACTGTGAGTCTCTTCTCTCTCTCTCGATTGCGATCGGCTCACTCGCGGCCCCGGAGCTCGGGAAGAAAGACTGTGTTTTAGATCTTCGTCTTGCCGTGTGACGACCTATGTGTTTCTTGCTTGTTTGCCTAGGTTGCATCACGTGTTGGTGTCCCTGCGTGACTTTTGGCCAGATTGCGGAGATTGTGGATAAGGGCTCATCATGTAAGTCGTTTGCTTCTGCCATGGATTTTCTGTTATTCTTCGATTACAGATCTTCTCTACTTTCTCATATTTTTTGCTCCAACTCATTAAGAACGAGGAATTCTGAGCATCCCGAATAGAATACCCTAGTTTTTCTTTTTTTTCTATATCAAATGAGCGATCACTTAGTTTCATAATTGAAGATAAGTTTATAGTCCATATGGACCAACATCACCATCGTAGCCATCTTGATATTTTTCAATCGTTGAGGACTGTCAAGTGGGATCCTCTCTAGACTCCATATAGCTTTTCACATCGTTGCTCTCACTTCTAGCATGCTTCTCAACCATCCATCTGTCATCTTAAGAGAGGAGGTGACATATGGACTCGAGAAATTAAAAAAAATTAACTCAGCTGGGAGATCCCAATTCCTTATCATGTAACTATACTTGAGAATTTGTAATCCAAAACTAGTTGATAACTTAATGGAAGAAAATTAGTAAGTCAGTCTAATTAAGGTTAGTAATTTCAAGAAAGAGTTAGTAAATTTAAGGTGTTAGTTATGCATATACAATTTTACAAGCAATAAAAATATGGCAAATTGAAAAAAAATAAATCTTAGTAAGTACTTCTAATGAGAATTGGTAATCCGTACTAGATGGTAGCTTAATGGGAGAAAAGTGGGCGAGGCTAGGTAAATAATCTCTTAAAAGAGTTAATAAATGCACGAGATTGCTAATCATGGTAAATAAATGTTGATAATTCAATGAAAGAGTTGGTAAATCAAGAACGGATCAAAAGTCTTTAAGTAATTCAGATGAGACTTAGTAATCTAAATCTAATAAGTAATTAACCTGAAAAAAATTTAATAAATCATTCTAATTTAGATTGCCAATTTCATACAAGAGTTACTAAATTCGAAATACCATCTAATTATGCAAATAAAAGTTGATAAGTTGCTACAAAGAACTAGTAATTTCATACTTTAAAGAGTTGGTAATTTAAGTGCTGGTAAATTAAATTACCAACAGGTTACCAGAAAAGGATAGCCACCCTCTACCCATCAGTTTTCAAACTGACCATCACTTCTTGCAGTTTACCAGTACAGACAGAAATTCTGTACGTTTTTTGGTGCGGAATGATATAATTCTACTGGTGATAAATCATTGAGAATGTTTTCATTTATTCTTGCCGTGGTGTTTTCTTCCGGTGGTGTATAATCGCTGCAGCTTGCGGTGTGAACGGAGCACTGTACACGCTGATAGCCTGCACGGTGGGTTGCTGCTGCTGCTACTCGTGCTTCTACCGCGCCAAGATGAGGCAGCAGTACGCCCTCAAGAAGAGCCCCTGCGGCGATTGCTGCGTGCACTTCTGGTGCGAGTGCTGCGCTCTCTGTCAAGAGTACCGCGAGCTCAAGATCAATGGCTTCAACATGAAGATTGGTAAGCATAACATTTAAACTCTCTTCATCGTCTCCTCGCCAAACAAAATTACACGTTTAAACGGCGGAAAAATGGTCTTTACCAATTGGTGCAGGATGGCATGGGAATGTAGAGAGACGGAGTCGCGGGATCTTGATGTCTCATATGGCACCGTCGACCGTGCCGCCAGTCGAATCGGGGATGACCCGGTAGACCGCGGTGTCCAAGATATGTAATGTACAAACCTCGGATGGACTATTTACAAGCACCTGATGAAAAGAACCTCTCTTAGCACCTAGTTCAGGTGTATACATAGTTTTAAGTGTCATCCAGTATCTATTTTCTAATGAACTGGGTAGGTACCTGTATTAAGACAGGTGAATGACCATTTGGCATTCTCTCGCGATTAGATTCGTGTATTTTCATTACTTCAGCTAAGCTCCATTTGAGCACTTTTGTGATCAAGGTTGGTGCTGCAGAGTGGTCTCGATCGCTCTCCAATCGTCCAAAGTCCGGATCTTCTCGGCGCACGTCGAATTGTTGCGACCTCAATCCTGTTAGGATAAGTTTTGTCATCTTCCCTTCTCGAAGAATTTTCCCGTATCATATAATATGAATTTACGATGCCAAACTATCGAGGGTTCAGATACATAGTCGGATTGCTGGTACGATCGGAGCAATTTGGCATTGCATTCATTCCTCCGCCTGTTGCTCAATGAAGAGAAAAGAAGAAGAGATATCTAAGGATGTGACCAAGGTTAGGAGCAAGAATCTATTCATTTTCCAAAGGATATCCGATTTTATTTTTTTTTAAAAAGTAAGTTCATATGTTCTTTATAAGAAACACATTTACCTAAGTAACTAAAATAGATCGCCCAAAAATGTTGCCTCGGCGATAATATAGGTACTCCAAAAGAGACGGGTTCTAATAGCTTGACCTATCATATTTTCAAGTAACTTCATGTTCTTCTCGAAAAGTAACGTGGAATCAAAAGATGATCGCCCCAAAAAGTTGCCTCGGCAATGGATGAGGTACTTTCTCAGTTTTGCCCTCTCAAATTTATTGCTTTAGCAGCATTAGACTCTGTTTGGGAACTACTTTGCCAAGGTGGGCTAAATTTTGGTGTTTGGTAATTGTCCCTTGGGAGAAACCCAGCCAAGGGACCGCCGACGGCCCTTACCTAGGTTTCGAGACCCTCGTCGGGGCTCGCTCAAGCCTAGGCGGCCCTCGTCGGCGGTCACCGGGGCTGCCTGAGCTCGCTCGACCTCAGACGACGGCCGCCCGACGCCGAATCCAGTCAGATCTAGGTCGCCGTTGGCCCTCGCCTGGGTTTCGCGACCCTCATCGGGGCTCGCTCGAGCCCAGGCGACCCTCGCCGGCAATCGCTGGGGCTGCCTGAGCTCGCTCGACCTCAGACGACGGCCGTCCGGCGCCGGACCCAGTCAAATCTGGGTCGCCGGCGGCCCTCGCCTAGGTTTCGCGACCCTCATCGAGGCTCACTCGAGCCCAGGCGGCCCTCGCCGGCAGTCGCTGGGGCTACCCGAGCTCACTCGGCCTCATACGACGGTCGCCCGACGTCGGATCTGGGTCGCCGATGGGCCCTTCGCCGGCTCCGGCGAAGGGTTTTAACTTTTCTTTAATAAAAAATAAAAAAAGAGCTTTGCAAGTATAATTTTTTCAAATGTTATTTTATCCAAAATTACTTTGCAAGAGACTTTTAAGTTATAATTTATCAAATACAATTTACATTTTAAAAAATTCCTTTCATTTAAAATCCTTTACATTTCTCTAAAAACTTTCCCAAAAGTATTTCGAAACACAGCCTTATTCCTCGTTACAGTCGCACGTAGTACCTCATTGATATTATCAGCAAAGCTGAGTCTCGAGTCAAAACTCGAATGATTGCCTGATCTGACATTATTTGCACTCACCAGTGCGGCGAAAAACTTTATGTCATTCTCCCATATACAATCGTGTCTAGTCTCCAACGACCCGAATGATTATTCATAGTACAACGCGCCATCGAGCATTATCTCGATGATCCCCACCGCTTTTTTCACATACTAAAACACAACCTATACAAGCAATGGCCGGCCACACTATCCAACAAATCTAATCTAGGCCGGTTATGAAAAATTAATCAATGTCCCTTCATATAAGACCGAGTTCTCTAACTTATCTCTTCCGTGGAGTTCTTCCAAGATTCACCCCGGAACAAAAACTGCTGAGGCTTCCGCCGTCTCGGTAACGACATTGCATCTAATTATAGGAAACAAATCCTTTTCAAAACTATGTTTGGTGTTCGGTAAATTGTGTATGTCCGCTTTGTCCATGTGGTGGTTCATTTAATCAAGCTTAAGAAAAGTGAGTTCAACCTGAGATTAACATGGCGCAATCGATGTTTAATGTTGTTGCCGATTTTTTACTATGTGCCATCCTAATAGGAAATATACTCGTGAGACGAACGTTCTGATCTAGGAGGATACAACTTTTGGACAAGGCATGCACGAATCGATTTTGTCATGTACCCTTTGTCGAGAAATCGATGATCACCTTGGTCTAAATGTGGCAAATGGAATGCTCTTGTTTTTGGTAGAGAAAGTTGCACCTGGATCAGCAAGGAAGGCTGGTTTGCCATGTAAAAGTATTGACGTTTGATATGTGCCAGCTTATGATGTGATGAAGAAAGAAGACATGTCAAACCCCAAGACAGGCGGATGACTACAACAGCTTTCAGCCAAAGCTCCCAATGTTTACTTTTGTCTCTCTTTCGTTCTTGCTGTTTTCTTTTCACAGCATTCTTGTTTCTCACGCTTGTTTGCTTCCACACCAGTCAAACCTTTTAACCATTGAGTCTAATTTACTCCTGCCCAATACCCTGCAAAAGATTGCACTTTGGCAACATTACGCTTTTGGCTACACTCTGGCGATTGGCTGGTCCTGGCTCGGACAGCATCTCCGCAACATGGCGGTCTTTCACCACAGTGATCGACGGTGATGACCAAAGATAAATAGGAAATGATCATTGTCCTTTTCTTGATGAAGATCAATCAAGGCCTTCCCAAGACCCACGTCGCCATAAAACCAAGGAAGTACACTGCATGTCCTAATCCCAGATTATTGAAAGCAATGGCATCATCCCCTGCCTTTGCACCCCTCATATTATGGACTCTTCTTGTGTTTCAATTGTTTTTTTTTTTTTGAGTTTGGACATTCCAAAGCTTTAACCAATGTGAGCTGCATTGGTACAGAGAGGGAAGCTCTCTTGAAATTCAAGTAAGGTCTTATCGACCATTCTAAACGCTTGTCATCGTGGACCAGCAAGAACTGTTGTGAGTGGAAATGAGTCGAATGCAGCAAAAAGAATGGCCATGTCTTCAAACTCGATCTTCCTAGTCCACGCTGTGAGACTTTCCTCAATGATTATATCCTATGTTCAGATAACAGCAGCTTGGGAGGAAAAATCCATGCTTCTTTGGCTGAACTGAAGCGTTTGAAATATCTAGACCTCAGCTTCAACAAATTTTCCGAGCAAAAAATCCCCGGTACCCTCCAGAGACTGGAGTATCTTAATCTATCATCCGCAGGTTTTGATGGAGACATACCTCATCACCTCGGTAACCTGTCCAACTTGCAGTATCTGGATCTTGCTAATGGATTGGACCGGAGTTATTTAAAAATTGATGACCTCCAATTGGTGTCAAACTCATCTTCCTTGAAATACTTTCACCTGTCTGGCATTGACCTTAGGAATGCCAAAGATTGGTTGAGTTCCATTAATGTGCTTTCTTCACTGCAATCTTTACGGTTGAAGGATTGTTCTTGTTGAAACTGTTTGCGGAAAAACAAATAGACAGAACACAGAGATTTACGTGGTTCGATCACACGGTGATCTACATCCACGGGCGAGGCAAGATAATGTTCCACTATAATCAAAGAGAGTACAATTTTCAGAAGTCGAAAACAACGACTAAAGCTCACGGCTCACAAAAACTCTCTGTAAACGAAATTCTTTCTGTACATAAATGAGAAAACCTAGCCGCAGTATAAATAGGGCTCCCAAAATTTTTCCTCGGGGGCGTAGCCCCCAAACCCCCCGAGACATTGGTTCGCTTCCTCCAGCTCGAGCGGTCCGCTATGGAGATTTGTTCGCTTGCTGCGGGTTGGGCTGATAGGCCCAACCTTCGCGTCGCGAACCAAATCTCAATTTTCTCTTCACTTTCGGGTCGCACAAAAAATATGTCGGGTCGGGTTATGAATCGGACCGAGTACATAAAATTCAAAACATATTTAACAGTTCTCTTGAACAACTTCCTCACTATCTATCTGTCAACTTCGCTTCTTTAAAATTCCTGGATCTACGAGGCAATTCCATAAATTCTACTATTACTCTCTGGTTCTACAATATAGCAAGCTCAAGCATATCGATTTGAGCATAAATTATTTGGAAGGCACATTTCCCAGGACAATCTTTGATAATAGTCGACTACTTTCCTTTCTTGATGGGTCTTATAATTTGCTAGAAGGTCAAATTCTGAAAAACATTAGCAGTCTCTAGAAGTTGCATGTTTGGACCATCACCCATGGTACTTTGGAGCAGGCACAAAGTGACTTCAGGATTTGTCATTTCACAGCCAATAATTTCAGTGGCCATCTGCCAAACCAATTTGGGAGTTTCAAAGATCTGAAGTACCTAATTCTGTCACAAAACTCGATTTCGGGACCTATCCCGATAACTTTGGGGGAGATATCATCTCTAAGAGAGTTACATCTCAGCGACGACAAATTGAGTAGGAACATCCCGGAAAGTATTGGGCAACTATCTAGTCTAGAGGTGTTGGACATAACTAATAATTCATTGAACGGAGTTGTTAGTGAATTGCACTTTGCAAATCTCACGAGCCTGACCGATTTGTCCATTTCATCTCATGAACTTGTTTTTAAGTTTTGATCCCACCTGGGTCCAAGTTCAATGGATTGACATGTCATGTTGTGATGTGGGACAGAAATTTCAATTGTGGCTTCAAACACACAGGAATATTTCACTCTTGTACATGTCCAATGCAAACATCTCAGATGAAGTTCCCAATTGGCTTTCCAACATTCTACTTAACGTCAAAGCGCTGGATCTCACTAACAATATGCTCAGAGGCACTATTTCCAGAATGGACCAAAACAAGATGCAACTGTTACCGTATCTGATTCTTTCTAGTGACTGTCTCAGCAGCAGCATACCGAATTCGCTATTAAAACTGGAGAACCTATTTTATCTTGATCTGTCAAAGAACCAACTATGCAGTAGACTACCCTGATGTCTGAAAAAGTTGCAAGCACTGGACTGGATTTTGCTGGGTGACAACAGGTTAAGTGGTCAGATTACTAAATCTTTCTGCCATTTTCAGCAAATAAAAGTTCTGATCCTGCACAAAAATGACTTTGACGAAGTGCTTCCCAAATGTTTGTCAAACCTAACTGACCTTCTGCTCCTTGATCTAAGTGATAATGACTTCACTGGTGAAATTCCTTCATTTGGACAACATTCTCAATCATTAGCCATGATCAATCTTGAGAAGAATAGTTTCACCGGAGGCATTCCCTCGCAACTCTGCCAAATTAATTATCTCCAGTTTTTAAGCCTATCACAGAACAACATTTCTGGAAGCATCCCGCTATGTTTTAATGGATTTTTGTCTATGATTGGAGATATCAATTATCAGTCCTATTGGCCGGTTATGTCATCGATTTACGTCCTGGTTAATGCAGAGGGAACTAGTCAAATATATGGCAAGACACTCCAATTCTTCCATTCCATTGACCTTTTCGCAAACAAGTTAAATTGCGAAATACCAGAAGAGTTGACTGGGCTTATTGAACTGCAGAATTTGAATTGCTCTCAAAACAATTTGAGTGGGAAAATCCCTTCAAACATTGGCGAACTCAAAAAGTTAGAATCCCTGAATCTATCCAACAACGATATCTTGGGTAGAATCCCTCCTAGCATATCCAGTTTGGACTTTCTGTTGTCTCGATCTCTCATTCAATAATCTATCAGGCCCTCTTCCTTCAGGTACTCATCTGCGACCCGTGGATGATGAATCTGTGTATCGCGATAACGATGGACTTTGTGGAGCTCCTCTAATGAAAGTTTTCCCCAGAGATGAGCAGCATCCTGATATCGAGGGACAAGATGGTGATTTTTGGAATGGAGGTGAACCGAATGAAGGCAATCTGGACACCCATTATTGGTTCTCTGCAGGCCTGGGACCGGGATTCACGATTGGTTTCTTGGGTTTTTGTAGTGCATTGCATTTCGAGCAGTCTTGGAGGATAACTTACTTTCAAGCAATAGATAGGACCACCCAAAAGCTAATGATGTCAGGGACAATTACCACGCTACTGTTCAAAAGAGCTTCTCAGGTACGCACTCGTAGGAACTATTCAGTAAGCACACAGCACATGCTCTAAATTATTCAATACATGTTTCCATGCTGACCTTAGTATGAAATCTAAACAGTTTCTTCAATCTTCTTGCGGTCGACAGCTAAATTTTTTTATTATTTATATAACATGTGATAAGAAAGTTGATTATCAGATACGGGCCTCAGGCACGACCCCTAGCATGATGCAGCGTTCGCGAGGGTCGAAGAAACTTCTCAGATTCGGAAGACATACATCTGTGTCATAAACTTAGATGTTCCTCTCTTCATGATCATGTACATCGTATCAATAGCTTATGTATGAATCGAACTCTTTGTATCATATAAAAGCTAGCTAAATCCTCAAACAAGATAACAAAGCCATTTGGTGAGCCCTTTTGCAATGCTGCAGCCATTACAGATATGATGTCCCAATCCTAAGGCTATGAGCTCTTTATCAAAAACTTTCAGCAATATGACCCCAATCACACCACATGAAAACATAACATCTCTCTGTTAGGTGCATGGTACAAATTCAACACCAACCATTCGAAAAACTTCATCAACAAAGATCTGACACAGCTAAGGTATCAACACTAAATAAAGAGCATCAATGACTCATTGCCGATTCACACATCGGCTGCTGCTAATTCAAGAGGGAAAAAAGATCGCTGAAAACTGGATTATAATGCGATGCGATGCATACCTCGCTTCCTTGTATCGTGGTTCAATTCCTTGCAATTTACATTTTCTTGCAGTAAGATTCGTGTAGTTTCATTATTTCCATCTAAAAGCCCCATTTGTGCTCTTTGCGCTCGAGCATTTTGCTAAAAAGAGGGTATAACATTAATGAAGTTGGTCAAAAATTATATTATTGTTGTTGTTTGTTGTTTACTTGTGAATAGGAAATAAAAATAGATTGGACCCAATGTCCATTTTCCTTGAAATGACCATTTCCATTGTTGGCATCGACTGTATTCTTTTAACTCCATTCACAAATCTCCCACTTTTGTCATTGCTCTCCATGGATTCTAATTTTGTGGTCGAGTCACACAGCGTGAGATGACTTGAATATGAGCTTGCTTTCGGCAGTGCATGCCAGGTTTGTCCACTTTGCTTTCATCTTCTTTATCGCCCTTCGTGTGGGGGACGACGTTGCTACATCAAAAAAATATTACTTGCACCAATACTTCGTCGGCTTTAACTTTTGAAATGAACAGTAACACGCCTCGATTCTGATAGCATAAGTTTTGTCGTCGTCCCTTCTCGTGGAAGGAAAGTACATTGATTTTACTGAATCACGTAGATGAAATTACGACATTGTCCTTAGTGATGTGGCTTATAAAAAAATTCACTCAATCGCATCATAATAAGTCGATGCGCAAAAGCTCATCCGACATGAGCATGAATCTAGTCATTTGCGAAAGGATATCCACATTGGAAAAAAAAAATCCTATATGTTCTTTTATGAAAAGGACATTTACCTAAGTAACTAAAACAATCCCATCTAATGTCGCGTTAATCTTACCAGCAAGGTAACTTGCAAGTCAGAACTTGATGGGTAGACCAACTTGACATTGTTTGCACTCATCGGTGTGACGAAAATCGGGATAATTACCCAAAAAAAGTCATAAGCCTATTGAATTTGTACCTATTCATCTTTCAATTTGGTCAATTTAATTCTAAATCTTTTGACAATTTATCAACGAAGTCCATTTGGTTAATTTTGGTTGAATATTACTGACACGGACGCTGGCCATCCTATATGGCATCGTCGACGCTGATATGAATAATTTGTGCAATATCTAAATAATTTTTTGAATTTTTTTCCCTTTTTCTTTTCTATTCTTTCTTTTTATTTTTTAAATGAGGTCAGGCAAGAGCCTCCGATTGACCCTCACAAGCCACTGAGTGAGGGACATGAGGCCCTTGCCAACCATAACAAAGGCTTGTGACCCCTCACGCAAATTTGGTGAGGTGGTTGCGGCCCTCGCCAGATCTGTGCATGGCCGCACCACCTAGGTCTGATGAGGGCATGGCTACCCTTGCCCAAATTTGGCAAGGGCAGGCAAGGGCATCCAAGCCCTCGTTTGTGGCCGGCTATGCCAAGGCCACGGACCAGCAGAAGGAAATGAGAGCAAAAGAAAAAAAATGGAAAAATAAAAATTTAGAAAAATTATTTGCAAAAATTATCCATATCAACGCTGATGATGCTACGTAAGACGTCTGACGCCCACGTTAACAATTTCCGATCAAAATTGACTGAATGGACTTCATTAGCAAATTGTCAAAAGGTTTGGAACTAAATTGGCCAAATTAAAAGGTTTAGAACTGAACTGACATAAATATAATAAGTTTGACTTTTTTTGGTAATTTCCCTGATGAAAATCTACATGGTAATCACCCATACAAAGTTGAACCTAGTCTCCTACGACCAATATGATTATGCATAGTACAACGCTCTGTCGAGCATCATCTCGACAATGCCGACCCGTTTTTCACGTACTAAAACACAACCTATACGATCAAATGGCCGTCCACCACTATCCAACAAATCTAACCAACGCCGGTTAGGAAATAACTAATCAAATATCCCTTCACCTAAGACCATTTCTTCCATGGATTTCTTCCTAAGAAAAAAAAACCGCTGAGGCTTCCGCTGTCTATCGATAATGACATGGCATCTGCATCTAATTATAGGAAACAAAACCCTTTTCGAAACTACGTTTGGTGTTCTAGAATAACGAGGTCGCGATCCATGTGAAAGCGCAACAGTCGAGTCACGCGATGCCAAGTTGTGTCCAACTTTAGAAGCCGATCTCGGTCCAAAAAAGCCACCATAGAAAAATGAAACTATATACGAAACTTCCAGACTGACCTGGTCTCAATTTATACCATTGTTAACGTTTTGCACCGCACCAAACTATAGTCTATACGTACCTTGATCCGAATGACGATAGCTTATAGCTTAAACAAAGCATTCCATTTTCAACGAACCATCAACCGTCAAAGTTGGCTCCTCGTCGTTGCCGCAACCAAGCTAGACTTTTCAAAGAAACGCGGATTGCCGAATTGGTCAGGGCGGTTTCTGGTGAGAGCATTCATTGACGGAACTCCTCTTTAACGCCAGCAGCATCATGTGCAGATCACCTAACATCTCATTTTTTAATCCTCTCTAGACCTTGCCCGGTCCATTTCCTCGTCTGATCTTCACCCCTGCATCGTCCTTCTTTGATCGTCGGAGTCGGTATCTGTAACTGCAGATCGAAGCAATGTACTCCTCGAACGCGTCCGACGGCTACCCACAAAAGCCCGGTTCCTCCGCTCTGCCAACGCCGCCGGTAGATGGCATTCCGGTGCAGCCCATGAACCAGAGTTACGAGAACTACGGGGCCCCGGACAATCCTCTGCCCACCGCGGGTCTCCATGCTCGACCCATCAACAACGTGCCTTGGTCCTTCAGGCTTTTCAGTTGCTTTGACGACATTCCGACTTGTAAGTCCTCTGGAATTTTTCCTCACGATCCATTTGGTTTGGAGGTGGATCAACATTTGATAGAACAGTTACGCCCGTGTATACGTCTACTTGGGCGACATCGATAAGGAAAAGCTGGAGAGTTCATAGACGCGAGCTTTCCAATTGCAATTGCCTAATGTCGCGGGGTTAGGGCATGTTATAAGAATTTAGCGATAGAATGATCTTATACCACTTTGGAAATATGTTAAAGTGGATCCAGAGATAAAATGGCGTTTTATATGGCTTATGTAAGTTGATATCTTGTTAATCTCACAGGTTGCTTGACATTTTGGTGCCCCTGCATCACATTCGGGCGAATCGCGGAGATTGCTGATCACGGATCCGTTTGTAAGTAGAATCAATCGCGTTCGCACACATTGAAGAAGGATTGACATTAGACTTGCTAACTCGGATCGGTTTTGTTGCAGCTTGCCCTGTGCACGGAGCCATTTACACTCTGATCGCCTTGTTCACCGGTTGCGCCTGCTGCTTCTCCTGCCTCTACCGCACCAAGATCAGACAGCAATACCAGCTGCAAGAGGATCCTTGCGCCGATTGCTTGGTTCATTTCTGCTGTGAATCCTGTGCTTTAACCCAGGAGTACCGCGAGCTCGAAAGGCGTGGATTTGACATGTCCATTGGTATGCATAACTCTCCTCCTTTTAATCAATATGCGCGTAATGACTTTCCTCTAGCAATGTCGATAGCCAGAACAATTCGAGACAACCAATTTTCATGCCATAAATAGTCCCAAGTACGTGCAGAATATCATGGTATTGCTGTAAACTGAAACGGTGCTGAAGATTATGGAGATTATTAGAAAAACAAGCCAATGATTTCGTTCCATTATTTCGTTCTTAAACTTTTTTTGTTGTGATTATGTTTAGGGTGGCATGAGAACATGCAAAGGCAGAACAGAGGAATCCCCATGGCTCCAGTTCCTCCTGGAGGCATGATGAGGTAGAAATTCAAGATCATGTCATCTTGGCTTGGAGCCCCAGAAATTTGAACTTTATTATGCCGGAGAGTCTACATTAGCAAAAGCCCTTGAAGGATCACTGCCCCTCTGTCCTGAGTGCCTTCTTTTTTCCCTTTGATTTCGTCTTCATTTGACAGTATTATTAATATGGAGTGTCTATCGCTATTGTACAAATTACAATGCATACTACCAGTACATCAATATACTTGAAGCTTGCTAGACAACCGAACTTGCCATCCCAAAGTACATGGAAGAATCTGTTTTCGCGGCCAACGCCACCGTCAAATCTTGTAGGTAGTTCTTACTTTTGGAGTTCCTTCAATAACATCATCACAACAATCATAACCATGAAAGACAGAGCACGTCAAGGCAAACAATCAACTACCAAAATCGCCGTTAAATGAAGGCAATTCCTCCCGGAAGTTTCTCCGAGCATTGCCGATTCCTAGCAACTATCCATCAGAGTAACGCTGCTCACTTGAAATTCCAGCAAAGAAAAGACAATGACTAGTTTAGCTATGTTGATGAAGATGAGGCAACTAATCCTATTTTAATGATTACAAGAAGTATGGCCTGATTTGCCTGACATTCAGATGCACACTTTAAGCGTCCATCTCAAAGAACTAATTCAGAATCGAACTTAGGAAGAAGATAGTTACACCAACAATTCCTTCGGTTGGCTTTCACAGAATAAAATTGAAGAGTCACCTAGCTAGTCACCGCTTAAATGCCTCTGCATTTGCCCACCCGTGTCGCCACTTCATGAACCACAAAATTGGGTAGACCACAAGTTGTCGTCGAAGAATTGTAATTCAATGTTTCAAAGAGAGATCTAAAAAGGCATCAATCAATATGGCACAAATATCAAGTCCGCAACTTTACAAGAGAACTGGAGCCAGAAACAAAATGGCGACGATCACCGAGCTTGTGATTGAACCAACATCAGTGAAATGCTTGGGAGGACAGCCAGAACTCGTTGAGTTAGACGATGGAGCTAAAATAGTACCATTGACAGAAGTCCCATTTCTTCCACTACTGCAGCCACATACACGTAATTCAGTATATGGGAGATGCATAAATTCTATTTTGAATTACGGAGATGACATTTTGCAACAAATTTAAAAGATGACAAAGAGAAACCAATAAGAACATAGTATATCACATACCTTCCCGGAAATATACACGAACCATGACCTGCACCAATCGAACATAAATTAGGGGAAAAAGAAAAGCACAAGGCAGATTCCTCGACCTCTATATGCTCATATGCAATGTGCATGTATTAGAGTTCAGGACAAGCATACTAATAGCTCATCAAGTTACGAAAAATGTTAAAGCTTAAACCAGCAGAAGAGCCCTCTCATCCTGTGGCACGCCATTTCTTTTGTAGCTGATCACAACAACTCAAATTTTCTATTCAATGAACGTGATTACTAAGTGTGCTGATAAGATCTTTCCTCAAAATGATGCAGATACATGGGCAAATGTTATCAAGCTAATTCTTACTTGGATTGCTGGTGGTGACCGTAGCAACCCCTTTAAAATCACAGGTGCCGGGAGCTTTCACCATCTTTTGGTAATACGCATTGAAAGCATACGTCGCATGTGCGACAACATCGTTTGGTTCATAGCATGCTTGCGCCTGCAACAACGGCGAGCAGTCAACTTTTCCGGGCCCACAAGCCCAATCCAATGCCGCTTGGAGCATCTTCTTGTCTGCGCCATCCTTCGCAACACAGAAGGTCTGATTGGTTGTGTCATTTGCTAACACCGTTCCCGCACCCGTCAAGTGCAAGATATAGATTGGCACTCCATTGGCATCAAACAGGCCCCAATTCTTCTCAGATGTGGAGCCCGGTCTCAGATCCTCATTGTAGAGCTCATAAATGTATGTACTGACAGCGACACCCGGGTGCTTTGGCGTTCCTGTATTGTTAAGCACGTGCTTGATCAAGTTACTGTTGTAAGTGTTTGCATTTTCAAGAGTTGCGTCCTGTTCAGAGGAGTCTCCCTTGGAGGGCCAGCCAGACTCGGTCACCACAATGGGGACATTGGTGAAGTTTAGATACAACATGGAAAAATAAGCCGCATCAACAACAGCATCAAACACATTGGTGTAGTGGAGGAGCGTGTTGGAATCAACAGCTTCCTTGTTCGGAGGAAGAGGACGGAAGAGGGCATAGTCCAATGGAATTACGCCATTTGACTGCATGTAGTCGTAGTATGGATAGACATTGAGCATGAGGTAAGATCCAGTAGATTGGAGAAACTTAAGCAATGGGACCATGACCGGGTCCCAAGTGCGGTTAAAGAAGGCTTGAGAAGGTGGGAAGGAGTCGATAATGATGGAGGAAGAGTGTGGAGTTGAGACTTTGATATGACCATCGAGGTTCGAAGCGACAAGAGCAGATTGGATGAACTTCATGGCTGAGACAAGGACAGGTGCAGCGTTCTGAAGGGTCGTTAGGACTTCGGACCCCACAGCGATGGCAGTGATGTTGGTGGCGGGGACATGGGCTATGATGTTGCGAGCTACCCAATTGGCAGCAGTGGCATTGGACTGACCGATGCCGAGTAGTTGGTCATTAGGAACTGAAACAGTGACGCGGATGCCAGAATTAGCAAGTGCAAGGAGCATGGCTCGGTCTGTATCGTAAAGCCTAACATGTCGTATGTTCTGAGCTTTTAGAAGCGCCACCACCTGGGTTGGGCTTGGCACGTCGGAGAGGTCAGTGCCTATGTTCACGCCAATGAAGGGACCTGAAGTATTTAATAAATGAATCTTAAGTACGCCACACGAAGAATAAGAATGAGTGCAAACGGTTAATTAGCTCAGGCAGTGAAAGAGCATAAACTATTCGGGAATGACCCAATGTACACACTGTATAAACCATCCTCATGTCTAAATATGATGAATATGGTTGCAGACACCATTTTCATCCTCCATAAACCATTTCCGACGAAGAGCAACAATTAACAGTTGTGGACTCCACTTTTCCTTAATCTTTGCTTCTTTTCTTGACCAAGGCAAATGAACCAACTAATAGCTAAAAAAATAAAATGATAGACGTGGCAAGAGCAAAATGGAGCTAAGTCCAGAAAACTTAAATTTCAAAATCCACATCCATCCAATGACTTCGAAGAGAATATGTGAGAGTAGAGAATGACATTATGGCGCATAAATGTGAGAAAGTCGGGAAACTTTTTTTCTTTGTTTAATCTATTATAATCCAGATTTATGATAGATCCCGCGGGATAATTGAAGCATACAAGAGCCAGCTCCGTGACCAGCATACTCAATGGAGAAGACATACACTAAAACCCAAAATTTTCACATAGAATCAATGATTGTATGATCTGAGCATCTAATAAGAGAAGCTTTCTTGCAGAGAACAACATATCTTGACAAATCCAACAAATGCAGATTAATAAATTTTTACTGGTAGGAAGGTGAGACATCACTAGCTCCCTCCTCAACTGGGTCACACTCACAATTACACATTCCAGCCAGGACAACCGAAAATTTGACATAGTTTATGTCACACAATTTTCTCGGCATCGCACCAAAACAACACCGAGCCAACTAACACACCAGCAACATCAGCATTACTATATATAAATTGAATGAAGTATATGAGACAAATGTGAGAGCACATGAGCGGCAACATCCTCTTAAATACCAGATCCATCCATTGAATGGCATCCCTCTGAAAATAAACAAGACACGCCCAATAAAGAAAAAGGGATTGGTACCATACGTGCATCCTACTGGTCCAAATCAGATACATGTTTTTTTTTCCTGACAAGGAACCCTCCGAATCAGATTCAGAGGACCCCATTTAGAATACAATGGGATAAGTGCATTCAAAGTCCTAAAACTTGTCACGAAAGTGCAATTGAGTCCTAAAACTTTCATAATGTGCAATTAAGTCCTAAAACTTGTTAGGAAAGTGCAATTGAGTCCTAAAACTTGTTAGGAAAGTGCAATTGAGTCCTAAAACTTGTCGTGAAAGTGCAAACAAGTCCTAAAATTTGTCAAATTGGTTCAATCAAGTCCTTCTATTGATTGCACTTTTTGAAAATTTTACGACTTAATTGTACTTTTGTGATAAGTTTTAGGACTTAATTGCACTTTCATGATAAGTTTTAGAATTTGAGTATACTTTTCGAAAGTTTTAGGACTAGTTTGCACTTTCGTGATAAGTTGTAGGACTTAATCGCATTTTTTAAAAGTTTTAGGACTCAATTGCACTATACTGACAAGTTTTAGGACTTCTAATGCACTTATCCCGAATACAATTTATCCTGCCACTTGACCGACCCTCTTTCTAGAGCAAAGTTAAAGGGCACTTTGGTCAAGACACGAGTCATGTATAACCGTGTATGCTAAGCTATCTGGGAACTGCCATATGAGCTGGGAGGCAATAGGGGATGATTCCAAACATAACTTGCTTGAGGTCTATCGTAGGAAACAAATTCATTTTCTCCCTAGAGAAAAACACCATTTTGGTCAGAGGAGAGAGAAACGAAGTCACGAGCTAGCGGTGAAACCCCCCCACCCCAACTCTCCGTAAACGTTCCCCATTTTTCTTTTCTCCCGGATGAGATCTCATTTTAAGGCAGGAAGATTGGGACTTGAGCCTGCACCGAAACTGTTCTTTTTTCATTCTTTTTTCTGGCAAAACAATAATCATGTACTGAAGAGGCGCAGTGGATGATTTATGGCTGAACACAATGTAGGAAGCAGACAGCTTCAGTATCACAGTCGTAGCTGGGCAAGTTGCAGGCAAATCACCACATCGACTAAATCAAGAACAGATCAAGTTCAAGAGCTAAAAAAGAACGACAAAGCTCCATCACTAGAACCGAAACCCGCTGTAGAAAGAGACAAGAACATATGAAAGAACACAACAGCACAGAGAATCCTTAGCTGAAAATAGCAACAAACAGAAGGGAAAAAAACCACCGACGGGAGATCAAACGAAGGGCAACGGGAAACAAACAAACGGCGGTCATGAACTGGATGGGCTCACCTTCATCCGCGGAAGCAAGAGAGACCGGCAACAGGAGCAAGAAGAGAAGCGCCAGAGCCATGGATTGGATTCCCCCCCCCCCAACCCACCTAAGACCAGAGCGAGTATCTCAATCCACCGAAACCATAAAGAAGAACCACCCACCACCACCACCACCCACTAGCGCCAAAAAAAAAAAGCAGTCTTGGGGGAGAAACCCAGACCAGGCTACAAACAAATAAAGAAACCCAGAAAGGGAAAGAGGAGAGGAGGGGAAGAAAAGGGAACGCCACACCAACAGAGAAAGCGTGCCCAGCCACAGAGAGAGAGAGAGAGAGAGAAAAGGAGGTTCCTTTCGAGGTCCCGGGCCAGGAAAGAAACAAGAAAAGCAAGAGCCCGATGCGAGAGGGGAAGAGCAGCTGCTCTTTGCTAGAAATGAAATGGGAAAGCGCGAGCGAGCGCGAGAGAGAGAGAGCGGGAGGGTTTAGGGGAAGAAAGAGCGGGGTTTTTGCGGAGGGGTGGTGGGGTCGGGTCCGGAGAAGGAGATCGAAGGGCCGAGAGCTCCGTGTCAGGGGAACGGACGGCGGAGATCGAGTTGCAGTCGCACGGGGTGGCAGTGAGGACCGGACCACTGGAAAATCCAGCTTCTTCCCCCCCCCCCCTCCTCTCTCTTTCTTTAATACGTACATATTTATTTATTTATTTATTTATTCCGATTTATTAATCTTTTGGGGTTCGCCCTCGGGCAAAAGGGGTTCGGGGTGTTGTCAGGGTTTCCCATGCGACCCGCTCGCTGCTGCTGCTGCTGCTGCTGCTGATGACGATGCAGGGGGTGGGCCCCCCGTGGGGGGCCCCACGCGAGGAGGGGGAGCGCTCGATGCTGACGTGGACCACGGTTTTTGACTGGGGCTCGGCAGTCAGCAGAGCAGCCCAGGCAGCCAGCAGCATCGGCGAGCGGGAGGGCTTCGCTCGCTTTTCCCGATGCTCTCGTTTGGCGATATTTGCTTTTTTTTTTGCACGAGCAGCAAATACGAAGTATAAATAAACATTCGAATACGAAGAGCACGGGTGCACGGGTGCCCGACCGTCCGAATACGAAGCATTAGGGGTGTCAGAACCGAACCGAAAAATCGAACCGAGATATAAATCGAGCCGAAAATTTCGTGTATTTCGGTTCGGTTTCGGTTCAGATCATCAAAATAAATCAATTTTTCTTTTCGGTTCGATTCATTTCGATTCGGTTCGGATCGAACCGAACTAAAATAAACACTTCGGTTTAGGATTATTTTGCCCTCTCTCTCTCCCCTTCTCTCTCCTCTTTCCTCTCTCTCTATGCTTAATGAACTTGAAACCAAAAACTGATTCGAACCAAACCGAACCAAATCGATTTTTCGGTTCGGTTCCAATTCGGTTCGGTTCAAGGGGCACCCTTAACGGTTCGGTTCGGTTTGGCTTTTTTGAAAAACCGAACCGAACCGAACCATTTACACCCCTACGAAGCATCCCTCTCTTTTCTCGACCCCCAGCCAGTCCCCGTCGAACCGTTCGAATCTCCCTATCGAACTAGGGATTCTCCTTTTTCTCATCTTTCGTTTTTCACATGGTCTTTCCTGATTTACGACTCGATTGGTACTAAAAAAAAAAGAGGTTTAGTACTCAATTAGCATCAATGCAAAAAGGTTTGAAGCTTTCATGGCACTTTTCCTCACGGTCGATTCACGTCTCTTTTCCGGTCTAGACAGGCGATGCCGAACACTTTCTCGGGCCCGATATTCGTGCTTCGGGGTTTGAGCGGGTCGAGCTAACCGCAAGGCTCGGAAGTGAACTCTGGAATCTGCTCATCAACACTTTTGTAAAAAAAAAATACTCTTTCTTTTTATTTTTTTCTTTTGCACCGCACCACCAAACATTCGAAAAGGATAGACTTATCATAAGTTTTGAAAAAAGAGAATATTAGAGATACATTTGGTAGATCATGTGTATTTTCTCTTAATTGTAATTGATTTTTTTTTTTGTTAATATCATGAAAAACCCTAAACTGATACAGTTGCGACAATTTTACCCCAAACTATTTTTTTTACCACAAAAACCTCAAACTAGTACACTTGTGATAAATTTACCCCGAACTATTTTTTTTACCACAAAGAATCCCGAACTGGTATACTTATGACAATTTTACCACAACTAATTTTTTAATATTATTATTTTTTTATTTTTTCCAAATTTTTTTATTAATTTTTTTTCTTAATATTCTTCATCTTCAACCTTTGGTTGGTCGCTGCAGAGGCAAAATCCGGCGAAGTCGGCCCCGCCGGCAGTTGGCGAGGCTCGACCTCGCCCAACGCCGGTGCTGGGCGAGGCCGACCTCGCCAGATCTAGTGAGGGCTCGGCCCCGCCGGCGTGCCCTTGCCACTAGTTGGCAAGGCTCGACCTCGCCGGCGCTGGGCAAGGCCGACCTCGCTGGCGCTGGCGAGGGCTCGGCGCTAGCGAGGGCTCAGCCCCGCCGGCCGCCGGCGAGGTCGACCTCGCCCTGCAATCGTTGCCGTCGTCTCCTCTGTCGGAGCACGAGGCCAATTTGGGTGAAACGATGCGGTAGAGGAAGCGGAGGGGGCTGCGGGCGAATTTGTCGAGGAGACAAGACAAGAAGCTGCTGCTACTCCGAAGGCGCCATCGGCTGGAGGAGGGTCAGCGGAGGAGGCGGGGGAGAAGGAGAGGGAAACGATGGGGGTGAGTGGGACGAGGGAAGAGAAGCGCTTGGAGACGGCGAGGCAGCGGGCGAGGATCGCGTCATGGACACGGCCGAGGATGTGGAGGAGGAGGTCATCTGGTATGCGACTGATCTGGCCTTCTCCTTCTTCTACAACTTCCTCCGGTCTTCAAAGATCCATGGATGGAAGTTCTGGGTTGTGGGTTGCGATGGCGGCAATTACAAAATCTGGATCTTCGCCCAGATCTGGGGGAGGCCAAGTGGCCTCGCCATGGCCGCTCAACCTCACCGTTGCGGGTGAGGTCGACAATGGCGAGGCTGCTACTTGGCCGACCTTGCCCGTGACAGCGACGACAAGGCTCACTCTCGCCATGGCCGGTGAGGCCGCTGCTCTGGCCGGTCGCCGATGCGGCGACCGGCGAGGAAGATAGGGAAAAAAAAAGAAAGAGAGAAAAAAAAATCAAAAAAATTCGAAAGAAATAAAAAATAATATTAAAAAATTAGTTGGGGTAAAATTATCACAAGTATACCAGTTCAGGATTTTTGGTGGTCAAAAAAATAGTTCGGGATAAATTTATCACAAGTGTACTAATTTGAGGTTTTTTATGGTAAAAAAAATTGTTTGGGCTAAAATTGTCACAACTGTATCAGTTTAGGGTTTTTCATGGTATTAACCCTTTTTTTATTTTTAAAAGTCGTCCTGTGAAGCCTATAAATAGGCTCATGTATTCTGGATTCGATAATGCACATAATAATGCAACTCTTTTTCATCACAATTCTTAACTAGACAAAACAAATAGATATGATTTTACGTGTCAGCTATTTAGCATTCAATAAAAATGTGATTATGGGAGAGACATAAAATTTGGAAAAAAAAAGAGTAAAAATTAAAAGTGAAAATCACTCCAGATAAATCTAAATCAACTTTAAACTACGTCTCTTCAATTTCCAATATAAAACGAAAAACGGCGATATAAAAAAGAAAATATCTCAATAGCTCAGTTAAAAGGTTCCATTCCTTTATAAAAAAAAAATTGATTTCGGGAAATTATTTTCTAACTTTTCAGTATTCGAATGGTAGAAGACCAATTGAATTACAAAAAACGTTTTTCATGAACTGAAAATAACAAGCTTAAACTAGGGGATAACGATTTCCTCTTTTGTCAAGAAAGAAATTACTTTCTTTGTAACCTCAAAACAAAACAAACGAACATGAAATTGTCAAATAAATAAACGCATCCAAAGTTTATAAATAGACATCACCAACAGAATGGTCTTTATAGTTCGGTTTTCTTCGGTTTGGATTGGCTCTCGAACTTAGCTATCATTTCATCTAAAATATTTTTTTTTTGTCATAAAAGCAAAATTCTACTCTTCACTACACAAATAATAATGGTTTTTACTCTCAAAAAATTTCTATCAACTTCTGCATTACAAAAGTCATGAAACTTAAATTTTCTATTAAAGCTTGACTAATTCTGCGGATGCCACGTGTCCAGAAAAGATTTTCATATTTAACGGATCAATCATGGAGTGGCCGCAGCCGAACCAAGAGGCATGAGCAGATAGATTTTTCTTAAGGGCCTGGCCCATCCAGGCCCGTCGTCTCGTTACATCGACGGTCGACATAATAAAGATCATGATTATCTTTCTCGAGAATATAAATCCGTGCTATTTACGTGCATCGGGTAAGGCTCTACGCGCGCAGCCGATGCTGCAGTTCAAATCTCTGGTCTTGCCATATCCGAACCCGCCCGAAAATCACACCGGAGGTGCTTGTAAGACTTTGGGAAAGTTTTTTGAATGGATTTCATTCAAGACAGTAAAGAAGATGAGATGTAGACTTGAAGAACCCTTTTGAGGTTGATGAAAACTTCTCTTACTACTGCTCTCGATGAGATCGGAAGGAAACATCAGACGCCATGAAAATGTACAGAAAAGGATAGTAAAGATAGAGGCCAAAATCCTACACATGATAGGTTCATATAATATTTGTTGGTAGTACGATGAATAGATCCGTCCGACCTGATTTTGATGCACGCGCGGTCGAATGCTGGAACGATGCAAATGGTGAAGCTGGGAATGGAAATCGCGCTTCCGAGGCCCGTTCTTCGAAGGATACATTATTGTCCGTCACAGAATTCCGATATTGAATCAGAAAGCCTTTTCGTTGCACGAATGAACAGACAATTCAGCCCATGTCTAGGTTACAGCAAGTACCGTTGCTGATACACTATTTAGGCCGTACAAGGACCGCACCGGAACATTACAGACTACGTCAATACTCATTACGCAAACAAGAAAATCAAGCACATCAAATCCTAAAAGGCTTACACATCACTGAGTAGAGTCCTTGTCCATAGGAGGACCAGAAGAGAGCTTCAGGGGACCGGAGGATGGGGTGGCACACTCCAGAGACGAGTTCTTGCTGAGGCTGTATGGTGCGGCATTTGCTACCCTGCATTCGTGTGACACGTCAATCTCACCTGTCATGGCCAATACAGTTTGCGGAAATTCAAATAAATGACATGCGAAAGTATCTGAAACTGGAAACCGCAAAATCAAGAGAAAATGACAGACCTCTCTAGGTTCGGCATGGGTTTGGACGAATCCAAAGCCAAAGCAGCAGTTCATTTGAATATACGTATAAGTCGAGCCACAGAAAATAGAAAAGGCCTTCCAAGATTACTAAAAATTTTGGGTGCGAGACAGCTCTTTCACACTACTAGCTCATGCCAGAATGATTTGAGGACAATAATGGTTGAAAAGTTCGTAAGTCGTCCAAATTATTAACAGGACATATAATCCAATTCCAAAGCAATCTTCCCTAACTGACCTTTCCTTGCGCTTCTGCAAGAACCGAGCCAAGGATGCGTTAGGAACCTGAGGGATGGCTGCAAAAAAGTCGAACTTCACTAGAAGTAGAAACCAACATGTCAAACTAAAAAATAGAGATGTAAATTATGAAATTGTCTGAGATCATATTCTGCTAAAACAGGGGAAGCGCAAAGGAATTGGAAAAGAAGTGAATGAAGAGAAACTGGAAAAGATTTCGACTAAACTTGATGAAAACTCTGGAAAAAGACATCGATTGTCATTTGGCTATCAAGAATAAAAAACCCGGACAATCTTTCTCCTTTAAGCTCCCTTCTTTCTTAGTCAGTTCTATTCAACATACAAGACACTTCCATGCTGCGGACCCCCAATATATCATGCAGACGCAATGTTCCCCCAGAAATAAAAAATTTTGAAATGCAAAAAACAAAGTTTCACAAAGAAGCTAAAACATTTGTGCACATTAGAATCCTACCAGCTGATACCCTGGTCGTTGCAGAAATTGATCTCATGGCCCCAACCGTCTTTGGATTGTCCACTTTGCTCAGAGCAGTAACTCCTTCAGTGTTACCTTTCTCCATGTCACCGGGTCCACTCCCCAACTTAGGAGCCAGATGTGAGGCCACTAAAAATGGGCTCGAAAGGCCAGAGCAAGGCCGTGTAGTAGGCTGCTTCAGAACCCCATGATTGCCAATGATATTCCCAGGGGTAGGCGCTTGAACATAACATCTTGAGTGCGATGTCTTAGGAGATTTAGAAGTCCCACTCCCCGCCAGGAACATGATAGACTGGACCTGCATATCATACCAAGAATTTTATTGATTGTCATGACACGAAAAGGCACACAAATGGGATACAGTCAGGGAAGAGAGAGAGAGAGAGAGAGAGAGAGAGAGAGAGAGCACCTTTTCGGGAGGGATGTCATCATAAACAATCACGTTACCCGCGTAGAAGATGGTCAGCTGAGGAGGCCCATAAGACTTGACAGCATTTCTGCAAAAGATATTTCCAACAGCAAAATTTAGTTTAAGCATCCTCAAGTTCTGAAATCAAGACCACGCTTGTGGAGTGAAAACGAATTGTAAATATATAGCTTGACAAAAAGAAAACCACGCTTAGGGAAAAAAAAAAGAAGATAGGATCTGTGAACAGATTCAGTTTCAACGCCGCTTAATTGTCTAGAGGAGTCATTTTGTTCCAACCCAGAGCATTTACAGAACCACTTGTTCCCTTAGAAGTCGAGCCTATTAAAATGCCTATGAAAAACACACACAATCTGTTCAATCACAAAATTAGTTACCTCGGTTCAGTGGTTCCCAATGTAGAAGCGGCGCCTAGAAGACCTGAATTTGGAGTGGCAACAACACCTCCCGGCAGCTCTAGCTTCAAATCAGGAACTGCACAGAACTTGTCCAATAATGGCCATTTTGTTCCCGAAACTTTGTTTAGTCCTACAGATTGCAAGAAAGCCATTGTCATCCATCCATTCAACCCCGACATCTTTAGTACTGCAATTCGGAATTAGTATTAGATTTCAACTGTCAGGAACTACAATCTAGTCCCAGAAAAAAGCAAATGTTTGGGGTCACAAGCAGCTTTTGAGTGAAGCGCAAGGAACTTATCCACCCTACGATTTACCCAGATGTAAGGACGTTTCCATGTTTTTGAATCTGGAACCGATGGTTGTAGGTTCGGTACCTGCTCTGGGGAACTCGGATTTAAGTGAGGGCCATGGTGGGTGGGTTGCTGTGCTAGTTTGCTCCGGGTAGTCAGCTAATTACAGTCGTGGCCCTAGGTTATCCAAAAGGAAAAATGCCAGTAACTCCACTACAAGGCTCAGGTGAAGAAGTTCTTTTCAACTTGGGTAGACAAAATACTTTTGTCACGATAACATGCGCTGATCTATACATAAACCTGACTTATTGGACAGAGCATGATCTGTGATCTCCGATGAGCAGCTAGATCTTCAAAAGAAAAAAAGAAGAGGAAAAGACACTAATCTACGGTCAATGAATTACTTATCAAAAAATTTCTAGCTTTGTTAAAGGAATCACGGGAACAAATTAGGCGAGTTCACTCTATACTGATAAATCGAGCCATGTAAAACTGAAAAGAAGATGAGATTAAAGGTAGCTGAGTATTTAACATGCTAGCTGAGAAAGTGAGCCGCCTAAAGGTTGAAAATTGTTCAACTTCAGAAAATCAGGCAATTTGAGAACTAGCCATTAAGGAACTGCCATTCAAATGCATACATTTGAGAAACTCCCACATACCAAAACTGCAACTTTTATCGCATTAATTCCTACACCCTTAATCCCAATTATCCAAGCGACAACTCAAACTAATCAGCATCAAACTATCATAATAAAGCAAAAAAAAAAACTCATTTTCTCTTCCTTTCCATTGTCCCCAAATCATGAATCGTGAAGCTAATTTGAAACTCATCCTATAAGAAAGTTCCATGATTTCGAAGGAGTCCAGCTGAAGATAACTCGAGTAGCAAATGAAAGAAAGACTATAATTGAACAAGAATAGGGTTATTTCAAAAAAGAAAAAAAAAACAAGAACAGGGTACTATTAGATTCAAGAACGGGACAAACCAGAGTCTCTGCAAGCCTCGCTGCTAATCTCTTCCTTCTTCACAACACCCGATGGTTCGCTCGAGCTCAAACCTAAAAAGTCTCTCTCCATCTCACAGCTTCCCAACAAATCTCATCACCCAAACACGGATTCCACCAAAACCCGCCTACGAAATCCGCAACCAATCACTCAGCTCTCAAACTAAAGACCAAAAGAGGCATCATATTGAAAAACCAGAGAGAGAGAGAGAGAGAAAGAGTGAGCGAGCAAGAGAGAGAGATTCTCTGTGGCTTGATAATACAAAGATGTGGTGGGGTCACCGACGCACGGGAATGTCCTGTTTCTCGATCAGAGCACGGCCACACGATTCCTAGAATGTGCGTGAAAATGGGCATGATCTTTCATAGCGCGGGCCAAGATTGTGCCTGATGAGGGTCTGCTGACCGACTAATAACCAACGGAGACTTGTTATTCTGTTCAAAGCTCGCCACTGATGTGATGCGCAGAAAACGATCCATCACATGCTTTCGTGCGATTGGTCCGGAATTTGACGCGGAGGACGAACCCGTGGGCTCTGCCACGGAAAAAACACACGTGCATGGAGAAGGGCAAATGGGAAAAAAACACGTTTCCTTTTTGGAGATGCGACTGTTTGGTGACTGACATGATTCGAGAGAGATGATATCTTTCCTTCCTTGACAAGGACTTTGCGGCCACAACAGAAAGTTGGGCCACTTGCGTCAGAAAACGTGTCTGAATTCTTGGAACAAACGATGCAAGTACAGTTTAGCATTGGAGCTTAGCCCCTGTTCCGCTCGTTACAGCTTCATTTCTCAAGTTTGAGTTTGAGTTGATTGAGTTATTAATTAGCTCGTGTGTTCAACCCCATTCGATTATTTGAGCTGGTAAACTTTAGTCTGAACTCGAACTAAGCTCGGAATCTAACTCGGGTCCTTGGTATTCGGTATAAATTAAAAAGAAAGTATACATTTGTTTCGAGTATATTTGTGCATCTATATGTGTATCCAGTACTGATATGAATCTGTGCGGAAGATGACCGTTCTACGAAGATCCGTGAGTTACGAATTGCTGACCTCGACCCCCAATCAAACCTGTGATTGGTAATCTCGGTATGAACGCAACCTGTTGACGAACCTGTGTCAACCAATCCACGCTATAACGCCACGAACAAGAGAATTCACGATCTTGCTCGATAAATTGAATTCAATCACCACAAGGGTGCCTTGATAAGATCTAGTCCTCAAAAGAACTCAAGAAAAAAACTTTTCTATATAAAATTCTGCCTCCTCTTAGAAATCTATATGCAACCTTATATAGGGTGCTAACCCTAATCCTAATCCTACTAGGATTAAAATTACAAAAATAACCTTAATTATTAAAAATTCGTCCAAAAATAGAAAAAGACATAAAAGTTTATCTAAACGACTCCAAATCACTAAAAAACGTCATCAATCACTACTAAAGTAGTGAGTATTGATCAGCGGCCTGTTTCCAAGCGTCCATCCAAATTTGAGCCAATTCGGAGTTCGTCAATTCTAAGTTCCTTCGGAATTCGCTGATCAAAAGTAATCATGTTGCGCCAAGGAGTTTTAGAATTTTCAAGTTTCGAATCCAGATTATCTCCATTCCAAATATCTTGAACCATGATGTCGACAGCTTGTTTGAATTCCTTCGCTCTCGCTCAAGATCGGGCCTAGCGGATAGAACAACGGGTCCCTAGCACCTCCTCATCGATAGGGTTCGATGTCCACATCAAGTACACTTGAAAGAGATTCCACCCTCAATAAATTGGCGACTTAGGTATTTTCGAGCTTGAGATCGAGTGGCTCACGAATCACTTGGTTTGTTTATGGCCATAAGGCCATTTCATTGTACTCAAATGATCAATGAATCTATACATTATGTGCGATGACGAATTAGAAATGAAATGTAGTGTAGCGCCAAAATCCCACATTAACGATGCTTAGGTATAACAATTCTTCTTTATCATAGGTAATGACATCTTCTCCGTCCTCAAGGATTCAAACGGGAGAATTTCGAACTTTGCTAGCGTTTTTATTTCTCAGTCATGTTCTTTCCTTCCTCCTTTCCCAAGCAATGGAAAGATGTAGGAATCTGTTGTCTCTTGAAAGGTTGTCACTGTACACTTTCTAACTTGTCAATTGTAATTGCTACGATGTGACGGTGTCCGTGCACCAATCAAGTAAAAGAAGTTGACATCCACATCCCAAAAATTAAAGACTATCCTGTCTGACCACATTGACAAAACATAGGTCATATCACATCGATTTACTTACCGACACCTTCCGATAAATTATGATTCATAAGGACAACTTTCTGCGAGATGAAACCCACTGAAAATATGCCAACGGGAATCTAAAAGAAGAAAGAGCTTGCGGAGGAGAACATCAGACTCCACGAAAAAGACATCCAGATGATGACGGTAGAGATGAGACCGAACCATATGTTGGCCCACCGTCACGAATCCTACTCGTGTCATGCGTCCGTAAAGCAGCTGCAAATGCGACCAACTCTTTAATGTCCAATGACGTCATTAACATCAAAGTCCAACTAGATATTAGCGAATGCGACGCTTTGTTAAAGACCCAATAATGGTTTTGAGCGAATCTTCATTCTTTCTCAAATGGGTTGGAGAAAAGAATGTTAAATCAGAACGTAAGCTTCTTCTGCAGAGACAAGAAACATCTCAACCCTATTACAAGCTTTTGTATTTTCGGCATTCATTGATTGGAGCAAGCATCCAGTTTTTCATTCCAAAATTGAATCTGCTATTCGTCGGTTACATGAGGAAACATGATAAACTTACAACAAGAAGTCCAGTCAATAGAATAAACGACAAGAACAAGAAAGAAACAGAACATTACAGAACAGACTATGTCCAAATCATCCAATTCAGACAGGTAAACCAAAATCCTAAAGCTTATACATACTTATACATCAGTGAGGACTCCCCTGTTCCATCACAAGAGCTGGAGAGCGATTTAGAGCACTCGAGTGCGGCGTCACGCTTGCTCTGGAGAGTTCTTGCTGAGGTTGTAAGGTGCCACGCTCATTACCCTATGATTACACAGAAAATCAACAGTCACTTTCATCGTCTTTCATTTCGCAAGAAATCAAATGAGATGTGTCAAATGTAGCCAAAGCCAGAAGTCACAGAATATCATTCTGCCAAACCGAGCAAAGATCTTTAAGTCTCGGATTCAGCATTGGGGGCTTATCTAAAGCCTCAGCTTCAGCCATGCTATGAAGTGATATCCTCAAACTAATAAGGTTCCTGACCTTTCTTTGCGCTTCTCCAAAAACCGAGCTAAGGATGCTTTCCTAGCCTGTGGAATGGCTGCATGAAAAATTGAATTCCACTTAAGAGTACAGTTTTTTCAAGGACATCCTACTAGCCAACACTTAACGAAAATAATGAAGTGTCACGAGTAGGTAAAGTTTAGACATTCACCTTGCAAGATCATCTGCTAGAACAGGAAAAGAGCAAAGGACTTGGAAAGAGAGTTTCACAAGCAGAGAGACGATAAAGATAAAACAATCCTTGAATCAGAATCCTACCAGATGGTACCATGGCCGTTGAGGCAATGGATCCCATGACACTGACCATTTTTGGGACGTCCAGTTTGCTTGGAGTGCCAACTACTTTAGAATTACCTTCCTTTGATTCATCCTTGCCAGCTGGTCCACCCTGTGATTGAGGAGCTGGATGTGATGACACTGATAATGGACTCGAGAGGCTAGAGAAGGGTTGCGTAGTAGGCTGGTTCAGATCAACGTGATCCCCGGCCAAGTTGGCCGTGGTAGGCGCCTGAACAAAGCATTGTGCCTGTGATGTCTTAGAAGCCATTGGAGCACCATTCCTGGCAAGAAACATGATCGCTTGGGCCTACGTATAACAAGCACAACATAGCTGAATCAAGTTTCTTAGCTTAAAAGGGCAAGGGTAGAGACAACGAGAGAAAAGGAGAGAAAAAGCACCTTTTCAGGTGAGATATTATCATAAACATTCACGGTACCCGCGTAGAAGATGGTCAATTGAGAAGGAGGCACAGTAGGCTTGATAGTTTTCCTGCGAAAGATATTACCAATAGAGGCATTCAATTCCAAGCAAGTTTCAACTCGTAAATTCGAAAGCATACTTGTTACGTGGGAAAAAATTGCGAGCGCCTAGCTGGAAAACAGAAGACCGCCTTCCAAAGAAAAAGAAACTCATCCAAGAGCCCCATCCTTTGGTGGTCCATTCAGATCTATCCCATCAAGATGCTTCAATTGTTTCAAAAAAGTACACTAGTCTTCCAATCCAGAGCAATTCTAGTATCTTCAGCCCCAAAAAAAAGGACCTTTTGTTTTCCCGCTTTTATAAGAAAAATCATTTTAATTTCTAAACGTAGCAGAAACTTCTAGACGTCTTTAATTGGAATACTATTCTTAAACATGTCATAGTCTTCAATACCAAATAAAAATCTGATTCAGGACGCTAGAAATCTAGAGCTAAAGCAGAAGGCTGAAAAAGACGGAGATTACTAAGCACAAAGGCAGTTACCATGGTTCAGCGGTCCCCATTGTCGAACCAGCGGTGAGATGGTCCGAATTTGAGGCAGAAACAAGAACACCTCCCGGTGGCTTTTGCCTGGTCATACCACCTGGTAGAGTCTGTCCAGTGGCAGTGAAGTGAGTCTTGAAGAAAGGGTCGCCCATAGAGGCGGGAATTCCCTGATTTGAGAGGGGAAGCACCCTCGCATCCCGGGGATGAGATTGTTGAGAGCAAGACGTCAGCGAAAACGGCGAGCCACCTTGTCTGTGACGATTGAATGAACTCTAGTTCGAAAGAGAAAAAGTATAGAACCATTAGTTGAAAGTCACATCACAGAAAGACCATTGGAATAGAAGTTCTGAAACAGAGTTTCACTTTGGCAAAATTGAGTACAACGGTTATAGAATAAAAATAGCAAAAGAGTCCCATGTTTCCAACTATTCAACTTTCTGGCCAAAAAACAAAAAGGCCATTCAAATCAGCCAAAGACACAAAAGCTATCTAAATAAACAGCTGAGATAACTAATATATATGACTTAAACTATCCAAAAAACACCGAGATGACTTTTCCCGATGTAGTGTCACGATAACACTCACGAAACAGAATTCACACCTGTAAGAACATGAGAAAGGAGAGCAGAATACCTGTACTTCGACGACAGTATGTCTTCGACTCGCATCATATGCATCTGCAACTGGGATGTGCGTCAATCCAGAAGAGACAATCGGTTCGCTGACCTTTTTGGTCTTTTCATCCTGAGCAGCCTTAAAGGACATCAGATGAGGAACAGCAGAGACCTTGTTCAAGAATGGCCATCGCATTCCTGGTGAACCTTTGTTTGATTCTACAGAACAGATTGCAAGAAAGCCATATTGCTCATCAACTTCATTCCCAAATCCTTAAGTCGTGCCACTCGATTCTCAAGAACTAAAAATATGTCCACGGAAATATTGCAAAAAAATTGGCTCTCAAAAGGAGCATCCTGGTTGACTAGAACCCCTAATTTGAGCCCCTTGAGTTGATTTGAGCTCATAATCTGCTCACGCATGGCCAAGAATTGTATCACGTGTTTCTCAATGTGAATTACCTTTAACAACGGATCATATCTTGTTTCTAATGTACTAGACCTGATTAGAAACCATGCGTGTATGCTTTAGTGCTAGAAACTCTAATTCGAGCTCACCGAGTTGATCCGAGCTTATAATCTACTCACACACCACCAAGACTTGCATCATGTGTTTCTGAATGCGGATTACCTATAATTAGGTATCATATGATGTGTTTAATGTTCGCCAGAAACGAACTTCCAGACCGACCACAAGAGCACGAACTACAATATAAGTCATGCATGATAAGCTAGAACTATCCTTTTCCCATGATAAAATGAACTGAGCGAACCATAAATGGACCGAGCAATAACTTGGTTCTTTGTATTAGCTGCTGGATATGAAAAAAGACACCAGTATATACTCTCAACACTAGCAAGTGATTCCACCAAAAAAAAAAGAAAAAAGAAAAAAAAGAAAAAAGACTAAGCTTTGCAGGAAAATCAGGAGATAAGCTCGCTCTAAGCTGTGAATCGAACCCATGCCCGTGGAAATTACCAAGAAGATGAAATTCAAGCTGAGAAGCTTAAAGGGTGAAAAGTTCTCTCCACATAACAACAAAGGAACGCGCAAGTTTAAGGATGAGCTATTTATGGAACTGCCCGTTCAAAAAGCCTACCCATATACCTAAAAAGGAAAATCATAACCAAAAAAGCCAACTCTCATCGCATTAGCCATCAATCTTAATCCGAACAGCTCGGACCCATATAATATATCCAAACCATCAACGTAAATGAACAGCTCCAATAATCAAACCAAAACATTTAATTCTTCACAACCCCCCCCCCTCTTTCTCCCCTGAATCATGCATCTCAATCGGACAAAAAAACAAACAAAAAGCATGCAAATTTGCCCCCCCGAGTCCAAGCTGCGCGACCGAAACTTAAAACTCATCTTGATTTAAATATAAAAAGATAAAAAAAAAACACGGAAGAATAAAAGAGCAGCATCAGGGAAGTTTGACTCGACCAGCCCAAAAGAAAAGATTGGAGATTTCTTCAGCAAGAGTGTATGGAGGACCATCTGGAGGTGAAAGAAAGGGACGAACCGGAGTCTCCGCACGCATCCCCGCCGGTCTCTTCCTTCACAGCGCTCAAACCCAAGAAGTCTCTCTCCATCTCCCGCGGCTTCAACGCATGAACCTGGCTCCCCCTGCCCCCCCCAGATTCGAACAACCACCCGCACCCCGACCCCCAACCCCCGCACACAAAACCCAAGAAAGACCCGCCAAAGGTGGAGCCAAATTCCTCGAGCTCCCAGTGGACTTCCCGAGCGAGAGGACGTCAGAACGAAGGGGAAACGAAGCGAGAGGGAGGGAACGAAGGGGGATAGCTCCTAGAGCTTCGTTTTCTCAAAAAGAGGGAGGACGGGGGAGACAGAGAGAGCGAGAGAGAGAGAGACAGAAAATCCAATTGCGTTTCGCATGAGTTTTGCGGGCCGCGAGATCTGGACCGTTGAATCCTGCGGGCGAGGGCCAGCTGGTCGGCCGCGATCTCTTTCCCCTGCGGGTGTGGTCGTGGTCGTGGTGGCGTGGGATTGATGAGGGGGAGAGGGGGCCGGGTTTTACCGATAGGTCCGGTCGGAGTCGACCGGCTCGGCCGGTAACGCACCACGTGCGCCGCCCAATTGATTCACACACATTGTGGAAATCGGCCGCCCCCGCGCGCGTGCGGACCTCGTTGGGGGGGTGGAGGGGGGGGGGCTGGGGCGCTGCGAGACCGCCGCGTGTAACCCGGCGGGCCCCACGGACGACCGCGACGCTGCGTTTTTGCGGTTTGCTTTCCCCCGTGCGCGAGTTTTGATTGGGGTGGGGGGGGGGGGGGGACCCCCGATTAATCGGGCGCCGGCTCGCTTTGGATCGCCCAGTTTCTCGTGCCGTGGCGACAAAATCTTCTTTTCGCGCGCGAGGGGAAACATCTCGGTCGGGCGTGTAATTATTTAGCGATTTGCTGACTTTCGGTTTGTTGCTTACTTAAGATCGTCACGCGTCTCTCTCTCTGTCTCGCCATCGTCAGCTCTTTAGATCTGCTCTGCGTTTTGGACAGAACTCGGGATAATTTTCCCAATCCGCTCCTTTCCAACGTGGAGGACATGCGTCGTCTCGACGTGGCGTCGCGTCACGCGGGGCCCTGTCGGCCGGGTTTCTCGTATTCGGCCGAACTGCTTGTGCCCGAAGCTTTTCGGCTCGAAACCCTAACCGAATCGACCCATCGATACCCTCAGACCAACCTTATCTTCCTCCAAGCATCAATGTAAAATCGCGGCGAATTACTGTTATGAAAAGACGCTTTTATCAGCAGATTCTAGACTCGAATTATTATCGAGTCAGTTTGTGTGATCCTAATAAAAGCATTTACTCGATATAATATATGGTCACGCACGCATTCTCTTTGCTAATTGCATGCGGATCTTGACCGCGAGCGTCCAAAGGCACGTCTCAAATATCAAATCGTAGAAAAAATGTGTTCCTCGGCTTGTCCGTTGTGGCACCTTCTTATCGATCCCCACTCAGATTGATTAACCACGTACTGCGGAGATGATTTTCACGCTCGTAAATATTAATATGATAAAACTTGAATATGCGTAGCTTAATATATGATTGATTTGGCAAAATGACCATATCCAAGCATCAGATGCTGTCTCTACGAAATCATTCACATGGATTCATTCGGTCGGAACCCCCGTCTCGGGTACTTTTCTTAAATTTTTTTTTTTCATGTTTTCCTTTATATTTTCTTTTACAGCGTAAAGTGCCGACCCGACATTTAACAGATTCCATGACCACATCAAAAAACTTCTTTCGGTCTAATCAAAGAAATGATTCCATTGAGTGAGAAACAATGGTTTAAAAGACCATGTCAAAACGATCTTTGAAAGGCCATGTTGACATGATGGGTAAAACTTTAGAGGCAAACGGATGCCGACGCTCTAAAGAAAATTAATCATGTTCCATTTCTTTAGAGAGGAACGAATTCTGAACTTGATGATTAATTGCATGCATCAGCTGAACCATTAAATTCGGTAGACTTTCTGGGTTTCATCAAATTTGACGGCTTATATGCCAACTAGTACAGACATGCACTATACGTGTTTCCACGACACCGCAATAGTTATTAAAAGAAAAAAACTTCCATAACTTTCATTGATTTAGGAAGCAGCGGATTGCAGAGGTGATCGAAAAACGACTCAAATTATCGAACCTAACCGTTTTTATGTGATTTGATTTGGTTCAATAGTTCCATTTCAAAAAGAAAAATAATTCACAAATCGAAACCTTCATAGCTTTGTTTGGTTTCGATAATTTTTTCAAACCAGATGAAATTGTGAAATTTAATTTTTTTTATATGTTTTGTCAATTTAACCTTTCTTTGTAAATTCGAAATAGCGCTGAATTTCATTTTGGATGTCGCTTTTGAATTGTGACGAACATAGAGATTAGTGTTCTATGCAATTTAACGCTTTATCTAAGCTCACTAAAGCTCATGAAATTACAAAAATAGTTAGAAAGGAAAAAAGAAAAGGGAAAATGATACAAACAGATCGTGAATTTTGGCTTAATGTGCAATTTGATCTTTGAATTTTTAATTTATTCAATATAGTCCATGAACTTTAGCTTAATGTTCAATTTGACCCTTAAAATTTTAATTTATTCAATATGATCTCTGAATTTTTTATATATATTTAATTTAATTTTTAAAATTATAAATTCAAAAATCAAATCACATATTTAATTAAAGTTCAGGTTCGTTCGTGTCATTTTTTCAAAAGAGAAAGAAACAAAAGGAGAAAGGACAGCTCGAAAAACAGTCCAAAGGAATAAAAGAACAAAATATCGTCAGTCTCGTCACGGTGGAGGTTGAAACGATAAATTGGCGATATCTCGGGGGGCAGCGGGCAGTGCCACGTCCACACGTGAAAGTGTGGTCGAAAGTTAAAGGCGGTTCGCACGTGCTTACTTACTTATCCATGCCTTTAAACTTTTTCTCTTTTTCTTTTTTTATTCTTTTCAATTCTCTTTTTTTTTATGTTCCTCAATTTTTCACAGGGAATAAAATTATTTTAATTTATTACCGCCGCGACATGGTGGCCAGGAGGTGCATCGGTTCGCTTAACGGCGCGTGAATTATCTAGTCAGCATATATAAATTAAGTTAAGCAAGCACTATCCTAAAAAAGAAAAGAGGGGGACAAAAAATAAAATAAGCAAGGAATTAAAAATAAATAAATTTACGAGACCCAATATTATATTATTTTTATAACGTGTGTGTATTTAATTATGGGCACATTGAGGAAGGTGTAACCCAAAACTCGTGATGAATATAGTAGCCTCTGAATTTAATAAACCAACCCTTAGAAAGCCCCACTTGTTAATTTTTTTTTAATTTCCGCATGTTCGATTCGACTTCTGGTCTCGACTACTTTCATCGATGCACGTAACCCTTCTTGCCAGCACACATCGAATGAGACCCTCTACCTACGGAGCGGAGGGTGTTGGTGCCGGTGAGAATACGCTGAAAGACGAGACATGTCGTATTAAACATTCGAGAAATCTTTCATACTTATCGTCGGAACGGGAGACTGGCAATAATGATTGGAGAATGCTCGTCCTATAATCTCAATTTATTGTTAAACACGGCAACTGACCCGGATCGACTAACATAATCAAGCGAAATATATAATGGGGAAGAAGGTGGGCGACATGTACGAAAAAAATACGGTTATATATGCAAAGTCATACGTATATATACCCATTATCTTATTGACAACCGTGTGCTAAGGACAACTTTAATATATCCGAATAAATTTATTTATTTATTTATCGAGTGCCCGTAATCCATTCTATATTGCCTTTTCGCAGATCTTTACTTTGTCCTCATTCCTCGTGTCTTTCCTAGAATCGTCCATTGAACTTGGAATTTGTTCCCCTTTGGGAGATTTTCACAAATAGGAAATGAGGAATATTTGGTTCCACGCGACTAGTATTTGTACCCTAGGCAAGAACATTCCCGATGGTTCAGGCCGCCGGTCGGGAGATCGAGAAAGAGAGAAAGTTGGCCATAGGAGACCACCACCACCGAGGTGGTCGCATGCCGTAGAGGCGGCGGCCATCCGTTGAGCGGGCGGCCACAATTATATAACAGCGGCTAGGGGCGTCAGAACCGAACCGAAAAACAGAACCGAGATACGAACCGAACCGAAAATTTCGTGCATTTCGATTCGGTTTCGGTTCGAATCATCAAAATAAATCAATTTTTCTTTTCGGTTCGGTTTATTTCCGAACCGAACTAAAATAAATACTTTGGTTGAGGGCTATTTGGCCCTCTCTCTCCCCTTCTCTCTCCTCTCTCTCTCTCTACTTAATGAACTTGAAACTGAAAACTGATCCGAACCAAACCGAACCAAATCGATTTTTCGGTTCGGCTCGGTTCAAGAAGGCACCCTTAATGGCTCGGTTCGGTTCGGTTTTCTTGAAAAACCGAACCGAACCATTAACACCCCTAACAACGACGGTGGGCGGTCGTTGCTCTCGAGCCACAACCCGAGATCTATATCCCTTTCTCTCTCTCTCGTGGAAATTCAAAATCTGAAGGCGGCAACAACCATAAAGTTGTCATCGTCCTCGCGGGGCTGTTGCTGATGATTCGTGCTAATCCAATTTCCAATAGATACTCTATTTTTAATCTACCAAACATCTAATCGAATAGTATGCATCTCTATTTGGTGTCTTGTCAATGTACCGATTTGTATATTCGAATATTAGAAATACTATCTTATCCTATCTAATCTAGTCAAATAATCTCGATTACCTAACGTAGAATTGGATGCGTGCAGTTTCAAGACTCTGCATGTAGATTCAAATAGTGGATATTTAATTATCGAGCATACTCTTAACAGAGGCGTAAAAAGCGTCTAAGTTTAAGAGCGATGCTAGAGATATTAGGACTCCTCTACGGCACTTGATCTATCAAGTGATATGTACTTGAGAAACAGGGTTATTCAAGTTACGTGCGTCTCGTTTATGCACCCAGCGAGAATCCATACACCACTTAATAAACGAATTTAGAAGACGAATCTTAGTATGTGCAGAATTATCGAATGTTCAATCCTGAAGTATATACTGAGAACCAAAATCAAGTTAAATCGAGATTTGGAGTTTACGGTAGAGCCATGGGAAGTTATAGCATTGGCTCTCGTACAAATTATGATTTCATTGTAATGCACGATGTTGAGTTGAGGTATGATTTTGGGTCTGTACACGATTATGACGCCCTCATCCGTCAAGAGTCATGTACAACAACGTCTGTAACAAAGCGGATACAGAAACACGTGAATAGAGGTGCATACAATCTTCTGACGTCTCCAAGAGCCAGAGGATCTGGAACGGCGAGACGGGCAGCTGCAAATGGTCGAGGTAGAAGTTTTCGGGCTTGGGAGTCGGGACTATTGAAGGGGTTCGCTGATTTCGAGGAGTTCGTTCCGGAGTCCGGTGAAGACCATGGAATCGGTTTCAATCGGTCTGAACTTGATGAGAGCCGAAGGGACCAAATCCTCGTCATGGAGAGTCATCGCTCTTTGGCCAGGTTCGGGCAAATGTGGGATCACACGCCGTTTGATGACCACGGGATGCATCAGCTCGAACTCCAGACAGGGATCCTTGAGCGATGAGCTTACAAACTGAGAAAAAGCAAAGTTATCCTCTTAGATTCAGCAAAATAAACCAGCTTCAATTTCTTGATTATTCATCCACAACATCAAGAAGTCATAAAGCCTAACATTCCCAGCCATGAAGAAACATCGGGTCAACACAACAATTTAGTCCTTTGTCGATCAACAGATAAACACATTGGGTCAAAGCAGGTGAAAGCTACACATTTGTCACCTAATTCTACTTTTTCGTCACTGTCTAGTGAATTTTAGCCATAAAATGGAGTAGAAATTACATGCTAGAACTCAATTTGGGTACTCCACCGGATGTCTCCTATCACACAGGCCCGTGCACAAGCATAGATACGGATGCACCCGCGAACATGCTTTGCCCAGGCAAAGAGGCACAGTAGCAAATGGAAACAACATGATCAAACCAATTTGCAAGACATTACCAGAATATAAATATTACTACTTAACAGGATTAAAATTGTTGTTATGAGACAATGTTTTCTTTAAGCATCCTCCACTTGCTCATCTTAAACTATGGTGTGGAAACCACATGATTGAACCAATTTGCAAGACAAAGTACCAGAATATAAATATTACTACTTAAAAAGGATTAAAATTGTTGTTATGAGACAATGTTTGCTTTAAGCATCCTCCACTTGCTCATCTTAAACTATGTTGTCCAAGTCAAACTTTCTATACCAGGACACGGTGCCCTGGTTTTTGCAGTGAAGCAGAAAGTTAGAAAAAGATGCAGTTCCTTCTGATAGTGCCCTGGAAGACGAAAGAAATTATTCAAGATTTGAGCAAAAGATGAGTAACACTATCGGCAGCAAGGCCGAACAACAAAGACGGTGATTAGTTTATAATTGAAAACGAGTCAAGAAAATTAAAAAAAATAGCATTGACTGGATCTATGGTGTGTTTACACATTCTCAAGGACCTAGGATAGGAACCTTGAATTCATTCATCAATTTCAACAGTCAACCGTCCAGCTCCCGCAGATGACACCTATGGCAGATCAACCAGAGGTCCAGAGTAACACTAGAAACCCAGGTAACATCTGATTTAATCAATTAGAGCAGGGACTTAATGTCAAAGTAGCTGGCCAAAGGGAGGACAGCGAGGAAGAAGAAAGTGATGGAGGTTATTCAAGATCAAGAAATTAGGGGAGTGCATCAAAAGCACCGCATGATGTGCTGTAGCCGTTGTGAAACAATTTTTCCTCAAGGGGAACTAACAGTTAGACAATCTCATAGGCCTTTAAATGAAGTTATAAGGAAAGGAACTCACCCTACCAATTGGAAACAACATCCCAGATCTTAAATTGGTTAAGGTAGCATAACAATGATAGTCCCAAGGATTATACTTATAGGTGACAACAATCACAATACAGCAAGGCAAGTTCTCCAAATAGTGGATACTTACAAAGGTAATTTCTTTTAACAATATGGAATCAAATCATGTCCTCCCATAAAATGTACGTTAAGAAAGTAGTCTCAGCTCTGAAAACGTAACTAGTTGACCACTATCGATCACTGATCATCACAAGAAAACCACAGGAACCCCACTCCAGTATGTGGTTTATCCATGGCAGTGAACTTTAGGTGGTGGTAAGCATAGTTCTTGATGGGTGCCAAAAGGTAAAGACTTGCACTGACACTCACATCTTTTATATGAACAAGCTAGTTTAAAGTTAGAAGAGCTTAAAAAATAATGAAAGAAACATTAGGCGAAATCATACACAAGGTAGACCAAAGATACGGACTTGAGCAGGAGAAATTCGCATGTTATAAGCGGAAAACACAAATTCAAGCAGCTAATCTCATTGGAAGACCAAAAGCCACTATCATTGTCCCTCCCCCCCATATCAAGTGCTCTTAAGATCTGCCGTTTCATGGCTCACCCCCTTCACAATGCAATCACATGCATGAACTATAGTAAGAACATCTCACGTTCATTGGATCCACCAAAACATCCATCGTCTAAGAGGTGGCATCAATCTTTCCCTTTACAGTTGCCTAGTCAAGTCAATCATGCACAAACGAAAGGAAGCTGCACAACGATTATAAGCTCAAACAAGAGTGGCTTAGATGACAAACCTCATACAAAGAACCTGTTAGCTCCCAAGGAGCAAAGACACCTTGAAGAACCACTCCATCCGGAAACTGAAAACGGATGACGGTTCTGGTGTACCTCTTCCTTCCAGCCTTCAGCTGCTTTTCCCTGTATGACTTGGGGATCAAAAGCTGAGACTCTGCCATCTTCTTCTTCCTCATTTCTGTTTCTCGTCTCACCTCATCCATTGAAAGATTATAAAAAGAATCCGGTAGCTCAATTCTGGCTGCTATACTTTCAGGCACGGAAAAGAACACCCGAATCTAGATGGCATAGAAGAAAGCGAAGTCAGAGTAATAATTAAGGTGGGACACTAAACCAAAAGCTGAAATAACGGCCCTAATAAATAATACACCCAATTAAAGGCACCTGAATTATTGTCTATTGACAAGTTGCACAATCACATAGGGACATATCGCTAACACAAGGACACGTTAAGTCTACATTCATTTCGATGTAATATTTGAAATGGCATAGGGCAGGCGGCCAAGCACTAACATTAGGTAATTTAATAACATTCTACTAACAGAAGTTTTGCAAAATATTATCAGAAAAAGATAAATTGAACATAGCAGATTGTATGTAGTGATTCTGCGTCCTAAACTGGCAAGAGCAGCAATATCAGACATTAAAAGCAAAGTTTGGCACATACTCCAATTCTTTTATTAACTACCATCGAGTCATTAGAAGCATTATTCAAATTTAAGCTTCACGTCCCTTATCTCATAGCAACTTTTAGAGTTAAATATTACCACCACAATCCAATACGTACGATAAAGATATCAAAGCACACAGATATTTAGCTTAATGTACTAACATCGTTAAGCAATAAGCAACTGCAATATAAATATTCCCAATATTTTCCAGTTCTAGTTAAATACTCAGATGAAGCTAATTCACACAGCAAAACCGATCGTAACATAGATAAGAATAGTAAGCAATGTAGGTATATCCATTCCCAGACCTACAAGTGCAGCCAATAACCCTTTGCCTCACTTTCCAGTTTCAACATGACATGGGCTTAACAAACAGGCATGGAAACTATGACAGATGCAGCAACATTAGCAATATAATGCCATGGAGATTTTGAGCAACAAATAAAGTCATTATTGGAAAAGCTTCTCAGCGAGAGCTAACACCAACAAATAAGGAGAACATTCAACACACCTGCCTATCGATCTTCTCCTTTTCCATTGGTTTGTCTACTACGGAAGGGACCACAACAGGGGCATCATCAACGTTTTTAGTTTCTTCAAACTTCTTCGGTTCCAGTAAAACCGCAGCCTTATTAATCATTCGTATCTGCTCCTCACCAGGTTGATCCATCACGGCCCACATCTCCCCGCCCTCTTCTTTTAACTCGAACCCAACAAATTCCAACAACTCAACCCCTCCTGCAACATCTCCAATAGCTTCCCTAATCTTAGGATTGCTCATTCTTATCCTCCTAAACTTTGCATTTTCTGGTTCCTTAGCTATATTCCTAAACAACTTAAGCACGACATCAACTGAACTCTCTGGTGGCTTCGCCGACACAAAAGTGCCAACACAGGACTCCAATTCACTCCTTCCCTCCGCTTCATCACTTGGCAACCCCGATGCACCGACATTATCATGCTCAACCTGATTTTCAGCAACACAACTATCCACATGTTGGGAAACTTCCTCTTCAGACCGGAAAGATCTATTGCAAATGGGGCACTCAACTATATTCAACGAATACCCATTCTGAGATCTCTTTCCAGTAGTGATAAGAGAATCAAACGGATCGAACCCGTTAGTCGGTTTCCGATCCGGCTCCGCATTACGCGCGATGCCAAGCTTGTTCTGATCCGAAGCTGCGGTTTTAGGGGGCTGAGAAGGTCTAGGATGAATGATTTGAGCTGGTTCTGGAATTGGGTGACTGCGGATAGATTGAGAAGGGCGTGCAGGGATCGGATTGGAGGGACCGGACGAAGACGAACCCAAAACTCTGCCTTGACCCTTGAATTTGCCAGTAGAGGAGGAGGCGGAGAAGGGGTTGTTGACTTTCTTCATGAACCCCTTGACTTTATCTTTCATGTCGTCCATGGTTGTGCAAATGGAGCTGGTCGCGCAAGAGAGACTTACCCAACAAGAGATCCCAAGAACAATGGAGCTGAATTTCAGAGGACAGAGAGAGAGAGGGGATTAGGAACGAATAAATACGCGGGAGTGGATTGTCTTGCTAATTAAGAAAAGGGGCATGAACGAGTAGAGGAGAAGGATCCATCCGTGCTAAAAAAATTGCGACTTTGAATGGATGACGTCGAGGGCTTGCGGCCGAGACCGTGCGAGAGAGGTCTTTACAACAACAGGACATTCAGAGAGCGGAGGACGCGGCTTTGGAGACTCAGGAGGGAATCGTCAGCATCTGCAAAGAGAGGACTTTCCGAGGAAGACCCAGAAAAAAAAAAGAAGAAAACAATAAAGAGCAAAAGCAAGAATTTTTGCAAGAAAGGTAAAGGGTGTGCTTTTTTCTTATCAGGACGAACGATGCTTTCCCTCGAAAGATGCATAAATCATCAGCTGGGCCAAAAGGAAAAGACAGCATCATTCGAAATCCGGGTGGCCTGCCTGAACTATCGTTACGCGATTTCAACGACTGTGTGTTAGAATCTGACAGCAAAAAGCAGAAAAAACATGTGGATTAGCACAAAGTTTGTGCTAATCCCACATGAAAGTGTCTGTGTTTTGTCTCCTTCCCATGGCCGGCCCAATTGGGTTGTGCCATGCCCGAGGCTGATGGTAGGGACAATCATGGGCTTGACGATGTGGTTGGGCTTGTCCAGATCTGAAGTGCAAATTAATGAATCTTTTGAAGCAGTCGTTTTGTTGGATCCAGTCCCTTCGTTTAAGCCCGTCCAGAACTAATAAATCGCAAGCTAATACTCGTCTTTAGACTGCCATTGTGGTGGTTGAATAATGTCCTCTGCGACCACCCCGGTGGCGATCGCTGATCACCTTGACACGACAGTGGTCAACCGATACCAGAGAAAGAGAGAAAGAGAGAGAGAGAGATGACTGGAGGTAGGGATTGAGGGGTGTCAACGCTTGAAACTTGGAATCTCATCACGCCATTCATGTGGCTGACGAGATTGACTACCGAATTAGGACTCCTGGCATAATTCGGTAAAATTTTTTCTTTTCAAATGGACATTGTAACATGACTGGGCCTGGTCTGACATCTTTCCCCTCCCCAACGATTGTGAACGTGTATTTCCACCCATAAAGAGAAATGTCCATTCGTCCTACACCTTCACTCGCGTTTGCCGACATGGACCTGTGGATGAAAGAGAGTAAAAGAGGATGACAGCAGGCCACTGTGGGAGAGACTTCTAGCCGTAGGCCCAACAGGTATTATCGCTTAACTTTCAGTTGGCATCTACTTGTGCTTAAACTACGATTCCAGCCGGAAGTAAAACACAAAAGCAGCTATCTCAATCATGCTCCATCACTTTCTTGATATCAGTCTCAGGGACCGTAGTTTCATCTCCTCTTCTTTTGCCCAGTAGGACACTGCGAGGATTAGCATCTCGGGGCTCTTTTCGTACCATCCATTATGAGGACATAGGATAAGAAAGAATCCTAGGAAGCTTCTTCGTCAACCTCGTAACTTATTTTATGCAAAGCGTAAGAGCTATTTCGTCGTTTGCGACCCGGTGCCGTGTTAGAATGAGGGAGCCGAGAGATGATAATTTTCTTTATCTGCTCTGTCTCCCTCATGTCTTTCTTGTCAGCAATTCAGACAAATCTGTGAAAGGTGCTGAAGTCAGATACCGTAGAATTGCTGTCCCAATCAAATGTGGTCATGGTCACAAAGCTTATAGACTTTGAGGACATTTTAGTGGGATTAAAGAACTATCCAGAGGAAATCACCTGGCAGAGTTCCAGTTGCTGGATTTTATTTAATGGCATCGTCTAGTCAAAAGGTCAGATTATCACAGTGATACATAAGTTCTAGATTAGAAACATTAACACCAGATGTTCCACTCAGAAGTTACATAAACAGTGCTCTTGAGATTATGACTTCCTGAGGGTGTTTAACTAGTGCCTCGGTGTCAGCCGCAACTGATTTATCAAAAACAGTTCGTCATTAGTCAGCCATCATAGTTGTCTGCTCTCTGTTGGTTGAAATCAAAGGACTTCATGAATTGCGGTTTTTCCTGATCATGACAGATGAAAACTTGGAAATTGAAAAGTATCGTCTGTCCTGAGGAATTGGTGTGAAATTTCTTGGCAATTCATAGGTAATTCCGGGTTCAGTAGTGCGATTCGATCTGCTTCTTTTGAGTACTTTTTGATCGACCAAGCAGATGTACTAATGTAGATCAGAAAATGCATAGGATATAATACCTGGCTTGGTCAATGATCAAAGTTGAACGGGACTTCTTAATATGAATCTGTGAATAACATCTCTGGTACTAAGTAGAGTAAAAACTTCACTATGTTGAATATGCACTATGTTGAATACGCTCTTATCTTTTTTGTTCATGGATATTCTGCGGATTTGACTGAAACTTTAATTTGGATCTAACTATCCAGGAATCAGTTATTGAAGAATAACTTTCAGAAAAGAGAGGAGAACTAAATTCATTTGCAAGATGGCCTATTTTTTTTTGAGACAGGAGACTGGCATCATCCTTTAATAAAGAGCCTTTCAAGAGCCTAATCCTTGAACCTCCAAAAGTGATTGTGAATGATGTTCCTTAAAGAACCAGAATACTCCTAACAATGGGCTTAGGGTGAAGTGACTAGTCAGTCATCATTAGGAGGACTGTGTTGTTAAAAAAGCTCAAAGAGCTCTCTCTCCCTTTTACTGGTGAAGATTCTCCATTATGCACTGTACCATCCGCAATCTCTCTCTCTCTATCTTTAAGATTGCCCCGTGACTTAAATCTCATGCATGCATAATATCACTCACTTTTGCTAATTCTCTTATGTCTCCTCTCTTGAAGGTCATGATATCTGGTCTTCTCTTTATCATTATGAAGGGGAATATACAAAGCCTTTTTGCTCCGCATTATTAGTTTGATGTCTAGATTATAATAGCATACTTAGCGGCAAGCATGGCTCCTCCGGTACATCCTCAAATATTCGAAATGCATGTCCCTTCCTGCTTAAAGAACGCATTTTTTTTCCCACGAAAAGACACTGTGAGAAGAAAAGTGGATTCAAAGGATCTGATTGGGATTGACCCACCAAAAAGAAAGACCCAAAGTGATGGCAGAGAAGGGATTCTACACAATTCTTGGCATCATGGTCTTCCTAAAATAATATGGTCATCATCCTTACCAAAAAGAAAAATAATATGGTCATCATCATTTGATGGCCCTTTGTCCCCCTTAATATACTTAAGAGGAAGCTGGTCTAAATTGATGCTAAGATGATTAAAGAATGATTTTTGATTCTGTAATGTCATCCTTTGACCAATGCCTGGTCCTTGAGCACGATCGTGCACACAAAAGGTTACCTGCTTGAATTTGTTTTCAGAGTACTGCAATGATGTGCAAAATACTGCTGTCACACAGAAGTAGAGGTAAAAGAATTGTTTACACTGACTATGACTGGTTTTCATGTTTTGCCTGCATCTTTCTGTCCCAAAAAAACCACACTAAAATTCCTTGTGCAGCTAATTACCAGACATTGTCTTTCAAATTTAACGTAAACTTTTGGAAACATGGCTGAACTTCTACTAGTGTTACTCACGACACAATCATTGTATTTGGAGCATCTCTTGATAATAATCTAAAGGAGGACTTAGTTAACTTGACAAGTGATACTCGAGTTCAGTACCATGAAAAGTCTCAGTTACTGCCTTTTGAAGGAATTTTCTGAAGAGCGGGCTGATCGAAACAATGGAAGGGAGGATTTAGTTAACTTGGAGAAACATACTCGAGTTCAATATTATGAAAAGTCTCAGTTACTGCTTTTTCAAGGAATTTCTGAATTGCGGGCCAACTGACACAATTGAAATGCTCAGGCCAAAAATCTCAAAGGTAAAGTGACTAAAGCCAAGTGGCCCATATGGAGGTGACCGGAAAAAAGAAACTGAATGACTTTTTCTTGAATTGTACTCCAGTTCCTCATATAATTGATTCAGCAGGAGGTGGAAACAGTATCGCAGAAGAAGAAAATTGTTAATCTGCAGCAAGAAGCTCGAATTGAGAGAAGCAAGATACGCATATAATCTAAAGAAAGCCATGAAAATGATCCAAGTTGATCACAACTGCAAAGCACTAAACTAAATTAAGCACAACAATACAAGAGCAGCCCTTTCCACAGAAATGTCTGCTTTTTGTACACAATCAGTGAAGAACAAAGCCTAGTTAACTGTTATAAAGAACTAAAAAAGGGGAAGATTGGAGAATGTGACTTCTCTCTTGTTGCAACTTTGCCTTTTCACTGGCTTCGAGGTACTACACATCTCAATGCTCGATCTTTTTTTTTTCTTTTATAAGTCTACCCTTTAACATCTTCTTTACAGGGAGTGAGAAAAAGAAAAAGTTTCAAAAGAGGGACAATGGATAGAAAGAAAAAGGATGAAACAAAGACAGAAAAAAGTTGAAGGCAACTGATCATTTCTTTGAATCGAATCGATACCATGGCGAGTAGTGCTGGTACTGCAGTTCTTTGATATGTCCACAACCAGCAAGTGCAGTTCATTTACCTTCTGCAAGAAGTAAAAATGGAAAGCTTGTTAAACACAATAAAGAAACAGATTATGAGGCAAGAACAGGGTCAGTTAGAGGAAAAATAGAGCCAAAACGAGCAGTACCCTTGGCTGTTTCGCAGACTTTCCCTAGGAAAGAGAGGAAGACGATGACCAGCGTGACCCCCGCGATGAGCCCGATCAATATCGCTAGCGTCTTCTCGATCTCGTCGTCGTCGTTAGTATCTGTTTTTCAAATATTTGCGCAAATGATCAGGGTCTTACTCAGCTCAGCTTCACTTCATGATGGAGCAATCGAATGACAACAGTCTGCCACTTTTTCCCATTAAGATGTTCTAAGTTGCCTCTGGAGAATGAACAGCTAAGCTAAACCAATTTGCTTGTTTCTTTTCTCAAGCATCAAACTCTTATTGCCAATCTTACTTTGCCCCTGTTATGACCAGTCTCGATTCCCACTTTGCATAAGTAAATTGTATTGGTGGTGGCATAATAATTTGAGGACATAAAGCATAGAAATTTGTCAACATCGTTCTTTTCCCACGATAAAAAGTGCTAGTTAGACAGCGTGAACATCATGAACCAAAAGAAAATTAAGATAAACAGGGGTTATCAAACTATGTCTACGGACATCTCAAAAGCATTACCATAGCACAACCACAATTACAACACACACCCTCACTCCAGAGCACAAACTACTGACACTTTCCACACTTTCACGAACACTTCTTAGACCCAGAAAATTGAAAGAAAGGAAGCTGAAAACTTAAATTATCAGAAGATGAAATTTTACAGAGGAGCATCTAATATCAGTTGACTATACCTTGGTAGTCACATTGCAGACTAATTAGCATAGACAACCTACTTAATAACGTACGCTAGGATGGTCATTGAGCTAACGGTAAAGCTCAAATTCATCCAAGATAGTCCATGTAAACACTATCCAAGCAATAACCAAATTAACCCGAAAACCATGCTAAACCATGAACCACCACCACCATAGACCCGATTCTTACCGTGGCCACCATGCGAGTGGTCATCGCCCTCCGAGTACCGCACGTAGCACTTGGCCAAGAACATGTCCGCCCACCTGGCCGCACCGCAGTTGCTCTTCAGCTGCCCGATTGCCTCCCCGAGGCAGTCCTGGCACTCCTCGGGGCTCAGGTCCTGTACGCATTGCGCGACCGCCCGTACATCGCCGGACCACCCATCCCGATAAAACTTGTAGGCCCCACCGTCCCCGTTGCTCGCCCCGATGTATCCCAATACGGCGTCGCGCCTCGTCAGCGCGTTGGTGTCGTAGCTGTCCGACCCGGGCCCGCACTTCTTGATCACGAGGGTCTTGTCCTCGACCCCGAGGAAGGTGCTGTTGTCGTACTTGACGAAGCAGCCATCGAGCTGGAGGGCACCGCCGCAGGTGCCGGCGCAGAGGGTGCCGACCTGGCTGACGGCGCGGGCGACGCAGCGGGAGCAGGTGCTCTGGTCGAGGTCGCCACGGCATTGGAAGAGCCCGTAGATAATGTCGGCGGAGGTGGTGCCGGCGGGGACGGTGAAGTTGTTGTAGGCGGCGAACATGGCGCTGTTGACGAAGGAGGTGAGGACGGAGTTGACGCCGTTCTCGTACGGGGACCCGGGGAGGTACTTCAGCTGCGAGCAGCCGCCGAAGACGAAGGAGTCGGTGTCCGGAGTGGATGGAGATGCGAGGAGAGAGAGCGTGAGGAGGAAGATGGAGGAGAAGAGGAGCGGAGGAGACGGAGCTTTTTCGGCGACGGACATGGTGGTCGTCGAGAGAGAGAGAGAGAGAGAGAGAGAGAGAGAGAGTGAAGGGTCTGTTTGCTTGAGAGATGCTGGCTATGGTGGGTTGGTCATATAGCAGAGTGCTCTGTTTTGTGCGTGCGTGAGAGAGAGAGAGAGAGAGAGAGAGAGAGAGAGAGAGAGAGAGGGGTGGTTCCTTCGAAAGGAATTTACGTAAGGAAGGACGGAACTTGACGATAGTTTCAACTGTGGAGGTCCAAAAATTATTGTCCAAATATTAGTGACACTCACTTCAAGTAATAATAATACCGAAGGAGTCAAACTTTTAGATCAAAATCATCTCATGATCAAGATAAACTACGCAGTAAGCGCATCCACTTATAGTCGAATCTTTACAAGTGTCGTTTGGTCAGTGCCGACGTCGTGTCGAATTCTTCTTCTTCTTTATATATATATATATATATATATATTTCCATCTAATGATCTAGCCAAAATCTCGGTAACGGAACACCTAAACTGATGACGCGTGCTGGGTTTAAGTCAATATGATCGTTTGTAAGGAAAGGAGAAAAAAGAGAAAAGGGTTTTGGCTCTACACTTTTAGACTTTCGAGTCTAGTGAGCTCTCAAAGTCGATATAAATAGGTTTAAAAGAGACCGGCCATGGTTGACAATTACTCTTCATCAGCAACAAAGATAAAAAAAAAGAGGGTGGCGAGGCGAGGGACCTCAGAGCGTCGCGTCACCTACCAAAGTGGCCTCAAAGGATCAAAAAAGCTAGCTGTTGGTTGCTGGTGTTTGTCTTTCCATCGATTTCTTCATAGGGTTTGCTAATTCATGGCTGACAAAGCTTTGATCGTGCACGAGAGCAGGTGAAATGCGGAATTGGACTTTGGGTTTTGGGGCCAAATTGAAGAAGAAGAAGATAAGAGTTGTTTTTGGATTATTGGGAGCAGTTTGATTGGGATTGGAAATATTGCCTGAAAGTGAGACTTTGAGAGTAGCTACGTCAAGAGATAAAGATTGTCAATGCTTGTTGAATGCAGACGTAACTCGGTCCCTATCAAGAGCTTCCATATTGGTTAAGATCATTCTAGAGCATTGTGCTCTTTTCCCCCTTTCTTTTTGGCCCCTAGAATTTCTTCTTTTCCGGACATAGTTTTTGTTGAGTGCTGTTGTATATAAACTGCTTATTCAATTAAAAGCTTGCTTGCAATTTGCCGCATCGCTTTGTAAGTTGATTTTAATAAGCGCGGCATTGCTCGTGGTTGTCTTGTATGGGCCTAGCAAGTTCGTCCATGTGGTTGCTTGACTGTGAATTGGTTTTGTGTATTCATGCTACTACAGCAGCATGATGTAGGGGCAGTATTATTGCAATGAGACGTAAGACACTTGTAAATAGAAGGCTCACACACTTTCTTTGCCAAGGGGACTTTATCTTGGTCGTCCGGGTCATGGATCCGAGGTTAGGGACCCCAATCCAGGGGTGGCGGACCTCAGTTTGGGTTTGGGGATTTAGCTCTAAGGTTCAGGGACT